>JAGIQG010000004.1:8222268-8822268 GCA_024679065.1 Sphyrna mokarran
TTAATGTGACAAACAGCAAGGCACTCATAGAGACATAGAAGTTATAGAAACCCTACAATGCAGAAGGAGGCTATTTGGCCCATTGAGTCTGCACTGAACCACAATCCCACCCAGGTCCCATCCCTAGATATTTATATTCACACCTCCAAATTGGGACATAATTCATAACTTCCCAAATTAGACACAAGAGTGCCATCATCCAAGCAATAGCTGACATTGCGTGTGACAATATGGTTGATACTTGATAGAACATGCAACAGTGAATTTAGTCTTAATCACATCAGTGTATAAGGATGTGGGTTTAATCTTCAATCAATGAAAGCAATAAAAAACTTGGGTTTATACACAGTTTCAGATCTTCCAAAGTTTTTCACCACTAAATTCTTAAATAGGTAAACTTATCCACCACTTTGCACACATCAAGGTCGCATTAAAAGAAATGAAAATAATGACCAGTTAATGAATTTTGATGATCATTGACTGAATTACAAATGTTGGACATGAGAGTCACTGAATCGTACCAAGATGTATGTCCATATGAGATAGTGGACAAATGCTGAGGAAAATGTATCTGACAGTACAGCAATGAAATGTTAAGCTACATTGTGTGCTGAAGAGAATGGATAGAATCTGGAATTCACTATCACAAAGGTGAATCACAGTGAAGAACGCTGTAATCAGTTCTGTAACCGCTGCGGGGCAATAGAATGAAACTTTTCACTAGAACTCTCAGTGAAACTTCATTGAAAATCAGCAGTGAACATGCTTGCTTGGGCCCTAACGATAAACTCCAGGCCACTGTCAATAAAACACTATAGACTGCCCTGAAGTCAGAACTGTGCTGTATAAATACAACTCTAGTTATTTCTAAATTATATTTTGCTTTGTTCTCTCTCACTCTATTTACATTTTTGCAGAAACAAATTTTAAAACAAATTGAGACCCATCAACATCCCAAATGGCTTGTTTTGTTATACATATAAAGTTCCATGCAACATTTTAAGAAGTTAAGAAATCATGTCAATGATGATTCTTTGATTTTGACTCGATTTATTATCACAGGGAAAAATATTGTTCCTTGTGCCCTACACAGACAAAACATACTGTTCATATAGACAAAAATGAAAGAGTGCAGAATGTAGTGTTACAGTCATAGATAGAGTGTAGAGAAAGATCAACTTAATGCGAGGTAAAGTCTGATGGCAGCAGGGAAGAAGCCGTTCTTGAATTGGTTGGTACATGACCTGAGAATTTGTATCTTTTTCCGATTGGAAGAAGGTGGAAGAGAAAATGTCCAGGATGCCTGGGATCCTTCATTATGCTGGCTGCTTTGACAAGACAGTGGGAAGTGTAGACAGAGTCAATGGATGGGAGGTTGGCTTGCATGATGGATTTGGTTTCAATCATGACCCTTTGCATTGTCTTGCAGTCCTGGGCAGAGCTGTAATACAACCAGAAAAAGTGCTTTCTGTGCTGCATGTGTAAAAGTTGGTGAGAGTCACAGCTAACGATTCAGATGCAAACAGAATGATAAACTTTGTTTCTTTCCGGCTTCGCAAAAATAAAATTCCCCATTCACGGAAATGACCTCCAATTGACATCAGGATGTACCTCAAAAGTTATAGACATCCAATTATCTTCAGGATGATGTTTACTTATCCTTAAGACCGAGGCATCTTAGAGGGACATGTCACGTAGCGAGTTATGCTCTCCTGAACAGCAGCATGTTATATGGTGAGTGATAGGTTATAATGGACGATCCTGTTACAAAGGCACTGAAAGAGCTTTCACAGAACAGCCTCGAGCACTGTGAATATGTACTGGGACTCTGAAAATTCCAAGAACAAATACTGACTTAAACAAGTAATACAACCAATATATAGGCAAGTAAATGGAGATTGTGTTGACATTACAATGACAGTACACAAGAAGCAGAAGGTGAACTCTATTTATTATTAATCTAGCTTTTCCATCAACAGTTAAAGAGCCTGAATATGGTATTAGATTAGTGATTCATACAAGTGGTTCCAAGTCTCCAACTGTCCATTTGAATTTAATATGAAGTCCTGAGCAACCATCAATTGAATCTTGATGGATCTGTCAGGCATATTTGATCCTGAATGAAATACTGATTGATATTAATAGCACTGGATAAAATGTTGCCAAGTAGCCAGCTTTTGCTTTTACGCTAAATTTTTGTTGTACTGATTGTGGTTTGGGGCAGAAGTGCTCAACTGATTGCATGAATGGAGAACGCTATATTGCAAACCAGACAGCCTCAGGAAAAACCTACAAAAGGGGAATTTGCCAGCAATCTTATGACAAAGAAGCACTGTTTGTTTCCTCCCTAGCTTCAACCCTTCTGTATCTTTCCCTTTCCCCTTACTTTTGAAAGACTGACGCAACCTTTTAAATATTTTTATTCATTCGTGGGACATGGGCATCACTGGCTGGGCCAATGTTTATTGCCCATCCCTAATTGCCCTTGAACTGAGTCGCTGGTTCGGCCATTTCAGAGGGCAGTTGAGAGTCAACCACATTGCTGTGGCTCTGGAGTCACATGTAGGCCAGGCCAGGTAAGGACAGCAGATTTCCTTCCCTAAAAGACATTTTTTTTAAGTTTTGAAGTTTATTTATTAGTCACAGTAAGGCTTACATTAACACTGCAATGAAATTACTGTGTAATTCCCCTAGTCTCCACACTCCAGTGCCTGCTCGAGTCATTGTACTTAACCAGCATGTCTTTCAGACTGTGGGAGGAAACCAGAGCACCCAAAGGAAAACCGCGCAGACACAGGGAGAACATGCAAGCTCCACACAGACAGTCACCCAAGCCAGGAATCGAACCTGCTTGCCTGTGGTTGGGATTATCCAGTCTCGCTACTATGAATGGAGATATTTGGGTCAGCGTCAAATTCTCTGTCCTTTTGAGCAGCGGTCGCGGGCTATCCGAGGTGGAAGATTCCAACCAGTATAAAAGCAAGTTACTGCGGATGCTGGAACTTGAAACAAAAACAGAAAATGCTGGAAAATCTCGGCATGTCTGTGGAGAGAGAATAGAAATAATGTTTCGCGTGCTCTGACGAAGGTTTATCGTACATTGTTTGTGCATCTACATTTCTGGTTCGGTGGGGGTAAAGACACGTAAGTGCAGCGGTTAGCACTGCTGCCTCACAATGGCAAGGATCCGGCTTTGACTTCCAGCTTGAATTACTCTGCAGAGTTTACACATTTTCCCTGTGTTGCGTGGGTTTCCTCTGGGTGCTCTGGTTTCCTCCCACAGTCCGAAAGATGTGCCAGTTAAGTGGACTGTCATGCTAAATTCTCTCTCAGTGTACCCGAACAAGTCAAATATCACAAGGGGTCACAGGCTTAGGGTGAGGGGGGTAAGGTATAATTTGGATGCTGGGGGAGTTTTTTCACATAGAGGGTTGTGGGGGTATGAAACACCCTGCGAAGTAAGGTGGTGGAGGCAGGCACACTGGAGTTATTTAAGAGATACTTAGATGGGCACATGAACAGAATGGGAATGGAGGGGTATAGAAAATTGATTTAAAATAGGGATCATGAGCCTTGGGAGTCCCTGGGAAGTGTGTAAATTGTCAATGATAATGATGTATTTCTGTTTTATCCTACAGGTACTTCGGTCCGCCTTGTTGTCTAACAAGGGACATACACGTGATGGGTCGTGAGAGGGCTGCTCTTGGATTTTTCGAGAGTATCCTAGTGCTTCACATCGTTAGTGTACGCTTGATCTGGACCAGTTGATGGACAACGTGACAGCTCAGTGACTATTGCTGTGCTGTGCAGATACATGGATTTGGGCCTGTGTCTGTGGGAGTTTGCATATTCTCCCTGTCTTGCATGAGTTTTCTCCTGGTGCTCCGGTTTCCTCTCACACCCCAAAGATGTACTCTTAGACTGATTGGCAAAACAAATTCTCCCTAAATTATCTCGCAAATTTAGTTCCAATGCATAGTTCTATAAACATAGACAGGGATCATGGGTAGAAGTGGGAACATTGAGGTGGCGGCGTGAGCTCATTGGGCCAAAGGGCCTGTTTCCCGTGCTGTTTTGTTCTTTGTTCTTTGAACAGAGTATGGCAGCTGGGAATTTGGCAGTAACTTTATTGCAATGTTAATGTAAGCCTTTTTGTGACACTGATAAACTAAATACCCCCAAAACTGGAGGACAGGGATAGAAATAAAACTTCCTGACATAATGGAATAGGAAATCAGAACACCAGCACAATTCCAGGTTGGGTTACTGACGAACCCTCCAGGAATTTTGGTCAAGTCAAAGATGATGTTAATTCTGTCTTTCAGTCTTGTTCTGTGCTTCTAAAACTTCACTCTAACTCTTTTAAACTCTCTAATAATACTTCAATTAACATTACATTCTGCACTCTCTCATTCCTTCTCCAAGAACAGTGTGCTTTGAATGGCACGCAAAAAACAATATTTTTCACTATCTACTTATAAATGTGATAATAATAAATCAAAATCAAAATCAAATCAGTCTGTTTCATTGCAATAAAACCACTAAAAAAATACAAATACAAATAGTTGTGGAATCCCTCTCTCTTAGCCAGGGTACCAAAGGGTATCACATCATCACATTCTCCTCCCATAGTAAGATTCAATAACTGAATGCAATCCAGGTTTCAAACTCTGAAGCTTAGTGACCTGCAAGGTTCAAAGAGTGGTCGGCACGGTGGCACAGTGATTAACACTGCTGCCTAACCACACCAGGGACCTGTGTTCAGTTTGGGTGCCTGTCTGTGTGGAGCTTGCACAGTCAAACCATATAACCCTAAAATGCAGAGGGAGGCCATTCAGCCCATCGAGTCTGCACTGACCACAATCCCATCCAGACCCTATCCCCACAATCCCATGCATTTAATTTAGCTCATTCCCCTGACATTAAGGGGCAATTCAGCATGGCCAATCCACCTAACCTACACATTTTTGGATTTGGGAGAAAGCCAGAGCACCTAGAGGAAACGCATGCAGACACAGGGAGAACGTGCAAGCTCCATACAGATAGTGACCCAAGCCGGGAATAGAACTTGGTCCCGTTCTCTGCACGTCTGTGGGTTTCTTCCGGGTGCTCCAGTTTTCTCCCACAGTCCGAAAGATGTGTTGGTTGGATGCATTGGCCATGATAAAATATTCCTCTGTGTACCCGAACAAGCGCTGGAAAGTGTCCATTCGGGGATTTTCACAGTAACTTCATCACAGTGTTAACGTAAGCCTAGTTGTGACATTAATAAATAAACTTCAACTGAACGTAAACTAATTGAGCCTTCAAGCGAACTGTGGTTTCTCTTTCTATTTCCTCAATTAAATGTTTCTTATTCTTCAGCTGAAGAACAGACATTAATCAGTATTAAAGTTGAAACATGCCTCAATAATGCCTTCAAGTAGAAGAATTAATAGAATTTAATTTCTAGTCTGCACCTCATCTCAAAAGGGATGTAGGTTCTCGCACCATTCTTCACACTCCATTGCCTCTTGCTCTCATCGCCTTCTCGGAGGGCATGTTTGCTGCTTTCGGACAGTGTGACTGAACTGCCAAGCTCTGAAAGGAAGAGCATAATCACCTGGGATGCCATGTGACCCTCCGAAGCTGAGCTACAGTCCTTTCTGGGAAGGAATCTTTGTGCACTTCCCCACGTGTTTTCAATCTGAAATGAAACTATTGAACTGTCCTACAAAAAAAACATCTCACAGGATCCCTTGTTCAAGCCATCCATTTCTTTGATTTCAGTCAGAAAGAAAAAAAGTCAAGGTTACAGGAAAAGAACAAGGACATGGGTCTGGCAGGTTCACTGATTCAGACTCACAGACAATGAGCTAAACAAACATCTTTCCATGTTGTTTAATTTCGCAACACCATAATTTCAGAAGACAGTGAATCTTAGTGATAGATGACAGATACACAGGCTGATATAGTTCCAAGATGGTGCATGGCTTGGAAGGGAATTTGCAGATGGTGATGTTCCCATGATACTACTGCCCTTTCCTTTCTCAGTGGTCAAGTTGAGGGTTTGGAAGGTGCAGTCAAAGGAGCCTTGGTGATTTGCTGCAGTGCATGTTCTAGATAGTGCACACAGCTGCCACTGTTCATCGGTGGTGGAGGGAGTGAGTGTTTTGGAATAGGTACCAATCGAGTGGGCTGTTTTTATCCTAGATGGTCTTATGCTCCTTGAGTGTTGTTGTAGCTACGCACATCCTGGCAAGGGGAGGGTATTCCATTATCCTCCTGATTTGTGCCTTGTAGCTGGTTGGAGATCAACAGATGAATTACTCGACACAGAATTCCCAACCTCTGATTCTGCTTTTGCAGTCACAGTATGTGGTTGGTCCCAGTTCAGCTTCTGGCCAATGGTAACCCCCAGCATTCTGATATTTGGAGATTCAGCGATGGTAACACCACTGAATGTCAGGAGGAATTGGTTAGATACATAGAAACATAGAAACCCTATAGTGCAGAAGGAGGCCATTTGGCCCATTGAGTCGACACTGACCACAATTCTACCCAGCCTTATTCTCACAACCCCACAGATTTGCACCTCTAATCCCTCTAACCTACACATCTCAGGTCACTCAGGGGCAAGTTAGCATGGCCAATGCTCCTAACCTGCACATTTTTGGACAGATTTCTGGACAAGATACTCTCTTGTTGGATTCTTTCTTGTTGGTGATGGGTCATTGCCTGTCACTTCTGCGGTGTGAATGTTAATTTAATTTATATTACTCTAATTTAATTTAGGATACCAGCCGAGAGGCAGATTAAACACAATGGATATTGAAGTACCAAGTCATTAACCCAGCCTCTCATGAAGGTGAGAGCAGGAAATTGCTGACTGGAATTGTCCAGAAGTATCTGAGCAGCTCAGACTGCAGTATATTACACTATCAAAAATGTTCTCCACTTCAGAGACATCAAGGAATTTACCTCTGAGACCCAAGCAACTCGAGGACTTTCAAGTTATTTCTCAAGTTGTTTCCAGTGGCCCTAAGTTAAATGACCTCCTTCTGAAAAGATACATATGTTGAAAAGGATTAACTAATATCAAGCACAATCTCTTGGATCATTTTGCACATCAGAGAATTTGGTGTCAAAAGATATTTAAGGATAAAGCAATTGGCCTGGAAGGATGCAACAAATGACAACTGCTTCATATACCAAGGGTGATTTTCCGGCTGCATTTGTTCCCAGGCCAGAAAATCCTACCTGAGGTCTGTGGTCTGCGACAACGATCCCTATGGTGGGCAGAATTGGAAAATTCCACCCCATCAGTTTTGCACTTTAATATCAAGGAATCATAATGGAACCATATAACCCTAACATGCAGAAGGAGGCCATTCAGCCCATCAAATCTTGAATGTTGAATGGAACTGCACACATCCAGGCAAAGGGAGAGTATTCCATTACCTTCCTGACTTGTGCCTTGTAGGTGAATTACTCAATACAGAATTCCCAACCTCTGATCCTGCTTTTGCAGCCACACTGTTTACATGACTGGTTCAGTTCAGTTTCTGGCCAATGGTACCCCTCAACAAGCTGATGTTTGAAGATTCAGGGACGGTAACATCATTGAATATCAAGGGGAGCTGGTTAGATATTCTCTTGTCAAATGCTTTCTTGCTGGTGATAAGTCATTACCCATCACTTCTATGTTGTGAATATGAATTGGGCAGCTTAGTGGTTAGACTTTAAAAAATGTTTTTAAAGTTTATTTATTAGTCAAAAATAAGGTTTACATTAACACTGCAAGGAAGCTCCTGTGAAATTCTTCCAGCCACTGCACTCCGGCACCTGTTTGGGTCAATGCAACTAACCAGCACATCTCTCTAACCATGGGAGGAAACCGGAGCACCCAAAGGAAACTCATGTGGACATGGGGAGAATGTACAGACTCTACACAGACAGTGACCCAAAGTCAGAATCAAACCCTGAGAGGCAGCAGTGTCTACCAACGTGCCACCGCCCCTCTGTCAAACCCAGGCAGTAGCACAGAGAGCACTCTTTTCATTCAAGCTTCAATATTAGATTGAGCCCTGCTCTCAGCAGGAGTCTGACCACCTCATTTCTAGTCTCAACCAAATGGGCAGCAGACTGGTCGATCGCTGGATTGAGACAGTAAGACGTAAACCCCAATTTGGAGTGCGCTGCTGCCCAGTTCTATTCACAAAGAAACATTTTCCCCTGTCAAATTGTGTCTTGAGTTTACTTTTACCGATGGGCAGTCTACATGAAGGAATGTTAAAAGCTGGATTTTTGCTGACAGTGAAACAAGATGTTATTTGCTTCACTGGCCTTCCCGACGTCCCTGCACTGGGAGTAAAACACTCCTATTCATTGTCCCTTTTACCACTAGCTTTGAAATTAGGTGTCCCAGTTTTTGAATCATTTGTCAAGGTGAGTAATCTTCTGTGCCAGATTAATCGAAGAATTTCAGCTAGGTTACCTTGAAGTCTTCACTGTAACAGGTTTACACCACTTGCTTAATATTTGTATCCCATGAGACCATTTCCCTGGGTTCCCAATATATGTGGGTTTAGCAAGACGTAAGTAGACACAAGTAGACATCAGGGATAATTTGATAGAATTTGCTGTTCTGATGTTGATTTCTGCCTTGTGTTCAGTGGCAAGTAACTCACCTCCTGATCTGCAAAAACCTTTCCCTGTCCACAATGTGATGGATCACTTCTCACTTGTGTCTAAGTGTGCAGCAGTAAGAATTCACTGCAGCAACAAACCATCACCATTTCAACTGCACCGCCAAACCCACAATTTCTACCATCTCAAAAGTTTCCCTCCAAATTATATATAATCCGATCATCATGCTTTCATCTTCGGTGGGTGAAAATCCTCCAGCTCCCTCCGTAACAGCACCATGGGACTACCTTCATTGCCCAGGATGCACATGGCTCACCACCATCATCTGAAGGGTATTTAATCAATGCGCATAGCTTGGCAAAATATCTTTTAGCACAATTCCCCTTGTTTAAGTTTATTTATTAGTGTCACAAGTAGGCTTACATTAACACTGCAATGAAGTAACTGTGAAAATCCACTTCATTACCACACTCTGGCACCTCTCCAGGTACACTGAGGGAGAATTTAACATGGTCAATGTGCCTCACCAGCACATCTTATGGACTGTGTGAGGAAACTAGAGCATCTGGAGGAAACCTACACAGACACAGGGAAAAGATGCAAACTCCATACAGGCAGTGATCCAAGCTTGGAACTAAACCCACATCCCTGGCGCTGTGAGGCAACAGTGCTAACCACTGTGCCATTATGCCACCCCGCATTCGGTACTATGGCTTGCCATAGTCATATTTTGTTTCCATCTATATGGTTTGTGGTCAGCAGTAGATTCATAATTCAAGATATTATTGAATTTAAATTGCACCATGTGTCATTGCCGGGATTTGAACCAGGTCCCCAGAATGTGAGCTGAGTTTCTGGATTAATAGTCTAGTCGTAATGTCAATGGCCATCGCTTCCCCTTCTGTTCTGTTCAATGCCACTCTGCTGGGGCTGTATGGTTGGTGCCCCCCCTGCTCTATGCCAAGATCATGTATATGGACAGCACTGTTGAGTAGAGAGTCAACTGCATTGCTTTGACCCTCCCTTATCTGTCAGCATTTAATACAACATTGTCCAGTTCCAGCTTCCCAGTCCTGGGCGTTCCCTCTGCATCCTTTTAGTCATCCCCCTCCACCTCCTTGTTGCTTCTGCCTTCCATTGTCCCACCATCTCTTTCTGATCCCTTGTCTTGTACACCCTTCCTTTCCCAATGTCCCCCATGCTTTTGTTAGTGCCATCCTTAGCACATACTCCAACCATGGTTGAACTTTGAGTCAAAGTAGACCTTCCATGAGCCCCAACACACAGTGCTGTCTATACAAATGACCTTGGCATAGAGCAGGAGAGCACCAACCATACAGGTCCAGTAGTGTGGCATTGAACAGAACAAAAGGGGAAGTGGCATTATGGCTAGACTATTAATCCAGAAACTCAGCTCATATTCTGAGGACCTGATTTGAATCCTGACATGGCAGATGGTGCAATTTAAATTCAATAATATCTGGAATTATGAATCTATTGATGACCACAAAACCATTGTTGATTATTGGAAAAACCCATTTGGTTCACTAATATCCTTGAGGGAAGGAAGTCTGCTGTCCTTACCTGGTCTGGCCTATGTGTGATCCAGACCCACAGCAATGTGGTTGACTCTCAGCTGCCCTTCAAAGGCAACTAGGGATGGACAAAAAATGCTGACCAACCAGCAACAGCCATGTCCCATGAAAGAACAAAAAAAACAGTGCTATACTAAATAGGCTTTGTATGTTGCACTCACTCCAAAGTCACGAGCAAACTGAGATTCTACTTATGCATGCCACTCATTTTCAAATGGGTTTGAGCATAATTTCCCGCTGGTATGATGTAAGATTGGAAGGCACGATGAGATTCTGATGAGCAGCTATTTTAATGAGTATTCGTGAGAAGCAAATTAATGCAAATTGTGTTCACACCTCCACCATTAGCCCGCCATTGGAAAATCTACAAACTTTTTTTATGCTGGTGGGTTTCTGGAATTTTGCTTACAGCTAGATTCTCCACTCCCAACCTCTGTGAATCCTGCCCTGTGTGAAAATTCCAGCATACCAGTTGCATTTTCGTCCAGACTGGCAACACAAAATGCACAACACGATGTGGGCAGCAGGTTGGCACAATTATTAGCACCATTGTCTCATCGAGCCAAGGACCGAGTTTGATTCCCAACTTGGGACTCTGCACTTTCTCCCCGTGTCTGTATGAATTTCCTCTGGGTGTTCCAGTTTCCTCCCACAGTTCGAAAGACGTGCTGGTTAGGTGCATTGGCCGTGCTAAATTTTCCCTCAGTGTACCCGAACAGGTGTCGGAGTGTGGCAACTACAGGATTTCACAATAACTTCATTGCAGTGTTAATGTCAGCCTATTTGTGACTAATAAATAAACTTGAGCAGGTTGAGAAATAATCTTTCTCGCTTGTGAGTGTTTTAATCAGTACCTGTTTAGAAGAGAGAAAGTGATGGTGCAATCTGACCACAGACCACTTCAAGCCACCTTCATCAAATTGCTTCTTATCTGTTCCAAAGCATCTGCAAAGGATGTTACTTCATTTGCAGAGATATCATTTGGAAGTGAAGTACAAGCGGGGAAACTGGTTATGCATCACTTACATGTTATTGAAAGCCACACACCCTTTGCATAAAGTGATGATGTTAGTGAGAAATGTTTCAGATTCAACAAGAAGTAACAGCATGATATTTCTGATTTGATTTGATTTATTATTGTCACATGTATTAGTATGCAGTGAAAAGTATAGTTTTGTGCGTGCTATACAGACAAAGCATACCCTTCATAGAAAAGGAAAGGAGAGAGTGCAGAATGCAGTGTTACAGTCATAGCTAGCTTGTAGAGAAAGATCAACTTAATGTAAGGTAGATGCATTCAGAAGTCCGACAGCAGCAGGGAAGGAGCTGTTCTTGAGTCGGTTGTTACGTGACCTCAGACTTCTGTGTCTTTTGTTGAGTCATAACATGTTCAGCAAATCATCAACCAGGCACAGACAATGGCTGAAATTCTCCCACCTCACCCGCCGTGGGAATTGGAGCGAGCGTTTCAGAAAAGGCAGCAGTACATTTAAAGGTCAGCCAATCTCGGGCGAGAGAATCCCGCCCTTTGGATCAAACAGAGAAACATCTGGCTCAAATCAAGCAAACAGCACAACGAGATACAGTTCTTCAATTATGTGGGAAATAGTGATACAAGGTTGGCCTGGAACTATCAGGCATACACTTATTGATATATGAGAATATTGGGCACGCAGAAATGAGATGATCACCCAAGGTGACATCTTGTACAAATGACCTAGAATCAGTTGGAGGTGGCACGGCAGCACAGTGGTTAGCCCTGCTGTCTCACAGCGCCAGTGACCCGGGTTCGATTCCCAGCTTGGATCACTGTCTGTGTGAAGTTTGTACATTCTCCTTATGCCTTCGTGGGTTTTCTCTGAGTACTCCGGTTTCCTCCCATGCCAAATTGCCCCTTCATCTCAGGAGGACTAGCTAGGCTAATTGCATGGGATTATGGGAGTAGGGCCTGGGTGGGATTGTTGTCAATGCAGATTTGATGGGCTGAATGGCATCCTTCTGCCCTGTAGGGTTTCTATGATTGAATGATTATCCCCAACAAGATGACAAAAGAGATGTTGGCAATTGTTTATGCCATCAAGGGATTGAATCAAGTCTGAAGAAGGCAAGAGAATTGCTCTACTGACCAAACATGAGCAATGAGATCAAGATACAAATCAGCCAGCGCAGTGCTGGTGATGAGTATCATACTAAGCTAAAAAACTGGGGGGTGCTCTGCCTGCAGAGATGTCTGCACTGTGAAGGGGTGGGTGGAGGAATTGCCACTATCGGTGGGTAGAGGGCTGGAGATCACGGTACTCCATGCCAGAGAGTGGCCCCAGGAATGTCAGGAGTGTTGCGATTGGGCTGTGGGGTATTTTGGGGGCAGCACTGTGGGGTCACCAGTTAGTCAGTGATCAAACTGCCCAGCAAATGAGTGACTAAAAGTTTGGAGCCACTGTGCATGCGCAGAGACCGACTGGTTTCAATCTACCTGGTGGGACTAGGCCCTGCCCTCTGGAATCTAATAAGATCCATACTAGTGGCCTCTGCATTGCACAGAATGTGGAAGATTCTAGTCGGAATTCCCAGCAAAAAAAAAGTGTGAATTGCTCCAGAATTCCTGTGAATTCAACACTTAGAATTTGTTGGGGAGAATTCCACCCGACATTACCACTCAAAGGATGGAATGAGAAATTGAATTTAATACTGGTGTACCAAGGGTTTTTAGTCTGAAATCCATCTGAGCCACATTGTCAGAGCAAAATAAAAGGAGTTTTGTTGTGTATCCAACGCGTGTCACACTTAATTTTAGATTGATCTGAAATGCTGTCACTGTTTTTCTTTCCAACCAATTGAGAGTTTCCAGCACTTTCTGTTGTGCTTTCTGGTCTCCAGCATCCACAATATTTTGCTTTTGATGGCAACCAAACTTGGAGAGCAACCCAATAGCCAACCCATGTTATTTGTGGTTTAACGGGCAGTGCTGTCTCAGTACCTCTCCATCCAAGATCTTGGGAAACTCTTCTAATCCTCTTCTCTCCAATCCTGTCCAACTGAGACTCACCACTCTTGCCCCACAGTTAGAAGTTGTGGTTTCGAATCCCATTCCAGAGAGTCAAGCACATTATCCAGAACAAGAGATCCAATGTCATCGAATCATAGAATTGACAGTGAAGAAGGAGGCCATTTGGCCCATTGAACCTGCACTGGCAAGAATTCCACCCAGGTCCCGTCCCTGTAACCCCAAATATTTACAGTCTTAATCCCCCAGCACTGAGGGGCAATTTATTATGACCAATCAACTAACCAACACATTTTTGAACTGTGAGAGGAAACTGGAGCACCCGGAGGAAACCCACACAGACGTGGGGAGAACATGCAAACTCCACAAGATAGTCACCCGAGGACAGAATTGAACCCAGGTGTCTGGCGCTGTGAGACAGCAGTGCTAACCACTGTACCACCATGCCACTCATAGTCATAGGATCTAGGGGATTTTTACAGTAACTTCATTGCAGTGTTAATGTAAGCCTAATTGTGGCATCTATAAATAAACTTTTTTAAATATTAAGGTGGCATAGAGGGGAATTTCCAGCTGGTGGGTTCCTACGTACCTGCTGTCCTGCACTTCCAGATGGTAGTCATTATGGGTTTAGAAGGTGCTGTCTAAACAGCCTTAGTGACCTCTTGCAGTGCATCTAATATTCCAGCAACCACACTGTAGACAGTTGTTCCAGAACTTCCCACAGTCCTAGCCAAGCTGTTCAAATACAATTACAGCAATAACATTTACCTGGAAATGTGGAAAATTGCCAAGTTATGCCCTATAGGTAAATGGCAGGGCAAATCCAACTCAGCCAATTACTGCCTCATGGATCTATTCTCAATCATGAATAAAGTGATGGAAGGAGTCATGAGCTACGCTATCAAGTGACACATACTTGGCAATAACCAGTTCACTGATGCTCAGTTAGGTTCCACCAGGGTCAATTGACTCCTCAACTCATTACAGCCTCTGTTCAAAACAGGGACAAACGCAGAGATGAAATGAGAGTGACTGTCTTTGGCCACTCAGTTGTGAATGGCATGGTGATTAGCATTGCTGTGTCAAAGCACCAGTGACCTGGGTTTGATTCCAGCTTTGGGTGACTGTCTGTGTGGAGTCTGCATGTTCAGATTCTGGAAAATGCACCGGTTTCCTTCTACAGTTCAAAGATACGTAGGTTGAGTGGATTGGCTATGTTAAACTGCCCCTTAATATCCAAAGATGTGAAGGCTAGGTGGATCAGCCATAGTAAATGTGCAGGGTTACACGAAAGAGCAGAGGGGATGGGCTCAGTGGGATGTTCTTTTGATGCATTGGTGTAGACTTGATGGGCCGAATGACCTCTTTTTGCATTGCAGGGATTCCAAGGTTCCTGTATCAAACAGGTCAGCTACATTATTGTGGATCCAAAGCCACGTAGATCCATAAAACCCTATTGTGCAGAAAGAGGCCATTCGGCTCATCAAGTCGGAACCGACCACAATCCCACCCAGGCCCTATCCTTATATATTTTACCCCGCTACTCCCTCTAACCTACACACCTCGCATTAAGGGGCAATTTTAATATGGCTAATCAACCTAACCGGCACATCTTTGGACTGTGGGAGGAAACCAGAGCACCTGGAAGAAACCCATGCAGGCATGAAGAGAATGTGCAAACACAGACAGTGACCTGAGCCGAGAATCGAACCCAGATCCCTGGAGTTGTGAAGCAGCAGTGCTAACCACTGTGCTATTGTGCCGCCCTCAAGGATAACAAATTTAACATCAATAGGAGACCAGCTGGGTTTTTTAAAGATGGTCAATATCATGGTCATCATTTTTCATTCCAGACTTTTATTGAATTCAGCTGCTATCTCCTGCAGTACAGGATTTAACCCCAGTCCTCAGAGCATTACCCTGGGTTTCTGAGTATAATCGTCCAATGGCAATATCACAACACCATTGTTTCCATTAGGTTTAAGATTAGAGGCATAAGTTTAAAGTGCGAGGGGCAAAGTTAAAAGGAAATGTATGAGGTAAGTTTTTTACACAGAAGGTGGTGGGTGCTTGGAACTCACTGCCGGGGAAGGTATGGAAGCAGTTACAACAGTGACTTTTAAGGAAACGTCTGGACGAGTACATAAATAGGATGGGAATAGAAGGATTTAATTCTGGGAAGGGTAGGAGATTTTAATTCAAATGCATGGTCGGTGCAGGCATGGAGGATCAAAGGGCCTGTTCCTGTGCTGTAATTTTCTTTGTTCTTTGTAACCTCAAACTTTTCTCAGTTTTCATGGAAAGCCATCGACTTGAAATGTTTACTCTATTTCCCTCTCCACGGATGCTGCGGAGCCTCTGAGCATTTTCTTACTTTGTCTCAGAGTTCCAGCATCCACAGGGTTCCGCGTTTCAGTTTTTGAAAAGAAATGCTGCCACTTGATATAATGATCAGTGGATCTGAGTGGCAATTCAATCTTACTGTTCAACTGGTGAACATTAACAGATCCCCGGCTTTGTTCTTGTGAAATACGGGACCACTCGAACATTTGGACTGGATTGCTGTCTTGTAAATCTCTTACTGATATTATTATCCTCACGCTAATCTGAAGATCTTTTTCATTCCTGTAATGAACACACAATGACTTTCAAACACCGTCTCTGAGTTGCTTTGTTACCGGCACTTAAACCTGTCTAACAGCAGCCCACTGGATCGTGAAGTGATTTACTTGTCTCTACACGTCAAGCTAGTGACCTTTGGGAGGAAATTCGTTACACAATTGACATTCCAATCCTGACATTTCAGTGCGCATGTGTGTTTATCTGCGTGCACACTCGTGCGTTTTCATGCATTTGATGGTCATAACCATCAAATAATTGATCGTTATTTAAAAAGAAACGTCAAATTAAGGAGAAGGAAGACTGGGATTTATGGGATTAGAAACTTCATTGGATAACTTGCATACTGATGAGCATTCTTTGCTGACACATGTCTGCAACTGATTTAAATTATTAACATATTTAACCAAAGCACAGGGTGACTTTAGTTGATGAACAGTTGGCAACATAATACAGTAATGTTCCTTTTATCTAAGACGAATATATCCAATCTTTCAATGAGATCATTGCACTCCTTTAGAGATGTGAGGTCAACCTAATCCTCTTCCTACTAATCTTCATATCTCCCAAGAAGTTGATTCTAACAGTAATTAGTCTCACAATACCAGGTTAAATTCCAACAGGGTTTATTTGGAATCACGAGCTTTCAGAATGTTGCTCCTCCATAGGACTGACCTGATAAGGAAGCAGTGCTCCGAAAGCTCGTGATTCCAAATCAACCTGTTGGACTCTAACTTGGTGTTGTCACCCTTCTTACTGTGCCCACCCCAGTCCTACGCTGGCATCTCCACATCTTGATTCTAACAGATAGAGATGATTTGATTTGGGATCGAGCTGTCAATGCAAAATCAATTTCATTAGCCTGGGGTACCAGGGCCGGATGCCTGAAGGCCATCTCCTGTGCCAAATGATGTTTTCACAAATTGCAAATGGCCAATATTCCAGGTGAGGGAAAAAAGTACTTCAGAGACACTCTGAGACTCTCTTCAAAATGCAGCAGTAGTGTGTTAATGGGTGTGGAGGAACTGGCTACCAATCACTCAGGATGGTGATTTGTTCATCAGGCTGTATCATGCTTTGAAACACATGCAGTTCACCCAACAAATGACTGAGTGTCACAGGAGTTAACACAGCTGCCTCACAGCACCATGGCTCTGGGTTCACTTGAACAGTACCAGCACTAAAAGAGTTAAGTCTTTTCACTGCGGCCATTTCAAAAATGGCTTCAGGTTCTAATGCTATTACAGCCTGTGTTTATCAAAGTTACAATTCTTTAAATGTTTCTTTTAATGAGGCAATTATTAGGAGCTTGAAAGTCCACTTAGTGAATTAGTCTTCATCAGATCAACTCCAGACATTCACGGTAGCAGAGTGGTTAGCACTCCTGCCTCAGCACCAGGGACCTGGGCTCAATTTCGGCTTTAGGTGGCTCTCTGTGTCGAGTTTGCATGTTCTGTCCATGTCTGTGTGCATTTGCCCCGGATGCTCCAATTTCCTCCCTCACTCCCCCAATTGATCCTAGTGACAGGAGGGATTAGTAGTGTAAATAGATGGGTTTATAAGGATAGGGCCTTGGTGGGATTGTAATTGGATGCAGTCTCATTAGGCTAAATGGCCTCCTTTTGCACTGTAGTGATTCTATGTTCTTGGGTGGGAATCCCAATGTGATTCCTGCTGGGTGGGCGGGCACATTCCGATCACAATCCATCCACGTTTAGTCATTTTTGGAGGAAAGTGTAATTTGCACTGGCATTGAGAGGGTGGGGCTTAAACAGGAAGGGTTCTTCAGAAATTGGGGAGCCATTTTGAAAGAGTACAAACCCTTCATTCCCCCCACCCACCCCACCTTGTGGGTTGGGAATTGGCCTGTTCAGTCACATAAGGATCCACAACAGGAACTCACAACCCTGAGTGGGCATCATCCTCAAACAACCAATGCATATGTAGGGATATGGAAGAAGGGCCTGGGTGGGATTGTGGTTGGTGCAGACTCGATGGGCCAAATGGCCTTTTTCTGCACTGTAGCGTTTCTATGATTTTGTGATTCAAACCAGGCAATGTGAAGATTGTCTTTCCAAAATCCCAACCCAATATCGTTCAAATAAGGAAAGCCATCAGTTAAAGTAATTTGAAGAATATTAAAACCCACTTTTCTGGGGCTTTAATGGTCAGATTGGTAAGGGTTTGGGATTGTACATGACCCCAGGATTGTCGCATCGACTGCCCTGCCCTGCAGTTAATCTGCTCCGAACAAAATAAGCAAAACCTTCTAATGAAGGTCATTAAAACAGCTTCACCAGGATTGCACTCCACATACACTTAACTCCAAAGTAAAGAAATGCTGTTTATCTCTGGCCTTGCACAGATGTGGAGCAGAATTAAATGAAAACATAGAGAGATTATATAAAAAAACAAGGATTAAAACGAGGCATTAAAATGTATGAAGTATTAGTGGGTGGAACAATATCTTAAAAACTGTTATTGATTGATCTGAAGACTGCTTGACATTTATGCAATGCAGTGTGGGCTAAACAGTTTGAAAACGTATCACTCGTTTAGCAGAAGTACCAGCTCATTTCTCTTTCTCTTTAGCTTTGTAGGATGACACTAATTCTACATTTCTATTCACTCTGTGGTATGCATTTCCTCTCCTGAAATGAAAGATTTGCAGCACTGCCTGATTCTACCTTCAGCTTTGAGCGGAGGTGGGTGGTGGTTGAGGTGGGTGACCACTAGACAGTGGTCAAAGCCAAGATTGAGTGCACCCACACACATGAGCCAAAGATATCCATTGACCGTTGGGACTGGTCGATAATTTGCTGAGAGGGACGAGTATCTTCGATGAGGCATTCAGACACTCCTGGTGTGCATTCAACATCACCGTCCCGCCACTGGGCAGCACGGTAGCACGGTGGTTAGCACTGCTACTTCACAGAGGCCTGGGTTTGATTCCCGGCTTGGGTCACTGTCTGTGTGGAGTTTGCACATTCTTCCTGTGTTTACATGGGTTTCCTCCAGGTGCTCTGGTTTCCTCCCTTGGTCCAAAGATGTGCAGGTTAGGTTAATTAGCCAGGCTAAGTTGCCCCTTGGTGTTCTGGGTTGTGTAGGTTAGAGGGATTGGTTGGTAATGTACGGGGGTAGGGCCTGGGTGGGATTGTGATCAGTGCAGACTCGATGGGCCAAATGGCCTCTTTCTGCACGGGGTGGGTTTCTATGATTTCTGTGATCACATCGGGATTCATTTTCATAGAACCCCGACAGTGCAGAATGAGGTCATTTGGCCCATCCAGTCTGCACTGATCACAGTCCCACCCAGCCCCTATTCCCATAACCCCATGCATTTACTTGAGTGAGTCCTCCTGAAACGAAGGGGCAATTTAGCATGGCCAATCCACCTAACCAACATACCTTTAGTGTGTGGGAAGAAACTGGAGAACCTAGAGGAAATCCACAAACAGAATGTGCAAACTCGACATAGACATGACCTGAGGCTGGGAATCGAACCCAGGCCCCTGGCGCTCTGAGGCAGCAGTGCTAACCATTGTGCCACTGTGCTGCTCATATTGCCAGTAGGGTCATGATCATAAAATCACAGGGGCCTCTTTGCCACTGGAATAGGCAGTCTATCATCATCCCTTGCAAGTGGGTCAACTAAAGGTCTAAACTACCCAACCCCTCCCCTGTGTGTGTAGTCCCTCTGGAATAATGATTATATTTATTGAGATTCTGTGGGTCACTGGGATTAGCACGGATTCTGATATTTACCCACTATCCTGGAGAAACAGGAGGACGGTTTATGTGGATCAGACAGGAAATCAATCATTGCCCTCAGAAGTGTCAAGGAATTGTCACACACCAGAATATTTGCTTCCCCAACATACCAGAGATGCATTTTCACTAACCCAAATCTAAGGTCCTTAAAGAGAGGTTAACATCAGCCAGACTAAAGGGAGCTCAGTGTAATTGTGTGTGTGTGTGTTCAAAAATAAAAGTGAAGTTTAATTATTCTTCACAAGTAGGCTTACATTAACACTGCAATGAAGTTACTGCAAAAATGCCCTAATCATCATACTTGGTTCCCGTTTGAGTGCACTGACAGAGAACTTAGCATGGCCAATGCATCTGACAATTACATCTTTTGTGCTGTAGGAGGAAACCAGAGCACTCAGAAGAATTCCACACAGTGATAGGGAAAACGTGCAGACTCCACACAGATAGTGACCCAAGCCAGGAACTGAACCCTTGTACCTGGCACAGTGAGGCAACAGTGCTAACTACTGTGCCACAATGCCACCCAGGGAGGTTCATTAATAAAAACTAACCTTGTATTTATGTGAGCACTCTTCATGACCTCAGGATGTTCCAAAATATTTCACCTTCAATGAAGTATTTTTGAAGTGTACTTACTGCTGGAAATAATAGTCAGTGTGTGCACCCATAAGCGAGCTCCCACAAACAGTATTTGAGAATGACCAGACTACCTATTTTAGTGCTGCCATTCAATAATAAAGTGTAATGTTAGTGTACCTTTAAGAAGTTTGTTTTCATCTTGGGTAATTGCTGGAAGGAGAAAGAAAAATACTGGACAGGGTAGGTGACAGAGGTTTTTCAGCTTTCAGTTTTGTTTTGGGCTGCAACGTTTGAGGCTGCCTTAGAAGCAAGCTGGAAAATAAATCTTTTTCTCTCTCTGTTTTGCTTTGAAAATTTTACCAGTTAGCTGAAGGAAAGTCTGGTTGCCTTGCTGCAGTCAAGAGTCTCTCTGGTACTTTGGGAAGCTGTCTTGTCTTCAAACTGTTCTGAGTCTCAAGAACATTGGATTGCAGAATTTAAATAATGGCCTCAATCATATCATCATGTGAGTATTAGATTGTGCTGCGTTAAACCCATGAAAAGGGTTTTTTTTGAGTACGGGAGGTTTTTAATTTAATTGGGACAGCTTATATATATAAGAATTATAGATTATAGTAGTTTTTTACTTCTTGTTTATAATTGACAGAAGTTCTTGCTAATTTTCTTATTTGGCTTGTTAATTATATTCTTAAAGAAACTTTGATGAAAGCTCCCTAATCATACTTCAAGTGAAACATCTCAAAACTATCCTAGGCAAATTCAAGATGAAAAACTTATCATTCAGGAAAACTCCCTCAAACACTTTGATGTTTCTAACCTGAACCACAAGAAAGGATTGGTCAGCAAACCTGGGCAAACTCTCTTGTTATCCAGATGTTGCTATCTTTAGGCATGAAGCACATCATTATCTCTGAAATGTGCAGGTTAGCTGGATTAGCTATGTCTCTTAGTCTTCTAAGATGTGTAGGTTAGATGGATTAGCCATGGTAAAAACGTGAGGACTTAGAGAAATAGGGAGGGGGAGAAGGCTTAGAGAGTCGATGCAGACGTCATGAGCTGGATGGCCTCTTCTATACTATAAAATCACAAATCGGCCGCACAGAAGCAAACAATCTCGCTTTTGACTTTATGATCTGTGGAGGTCATGAATGAAGTAGATGAAGAGGGTGGGGTGAAGGACATGGGCTTGAAAAATTCTTGCTTCTTGGCCATGTTGGCATCAGAAATTCACATCTGCATTTGGCCAACATTTATATAAATGGTTAGTGCTAGCTTCAACAATAAATCAAATCAACAAACATTTCCTCCTCACCCATCAGTCACATACCCTCCCATCCCTCCATCACCCAAGAATAATCTTACAATGCAACATGATGAGTAAGGAATAGTCACTGTCCAAATCACTTCTCATTATCATCACCATTATATCAGCAGACCATGTCTGCAGAACCTTCTATTCTATTTGCCTCCATAATTCTCTTAACCATCTTCACCAGTCCAAAGATGTGGAGGTTGGGTGGATTGGCCACGCTAAGTTGCCCCTTAGTGTCAGGGGGGACTGGCTAGGGCAAATACATGGGGTCATGGGGATATGGTCTGGGTGGGATGGTAGTTGGTGCAGACTCAATAGGCCAAATGGCCTCCTTCTGCATTACAGGATTCTATTGTTCTATTTTCTTTTATGGTAGGGAAGATTCCAACGACTGAAGATTTTTCTCCTTGGTCCCCATTGATTTTCATTTTACTGGGCCTCATTGGTGCTGCACTCATTGGGATTCTACCTTCATGCGAAGAACATTCACTTACCCTCACCACTGAATGGAGTGAGACTCCAATAAGATCTAGAACTGAGTAGTGCTGAAACTTGATGAATATTTGGAACTCACGTGAATTTGTCCCTCTTGTGCATGGGGCTCCATAACATTAAAGTTTATTTATTAGTCACAAGGCTTACATTAACATTGCAATGAAGTTACTGTGAAATTTCCCTAGTTGCTACACTCTGACGCTATTCGGGTCAATACACCTAACCAGCACATCTTTAAAACCATGGGAGGAAACCAGGGCACCCAGAGGAAACCCACACAGACATAGGGGGAATGTGCAAACTTCCCACATGCAGTGACCCGAGCAGGAAATCAAACTTGAGTCCCTCGTTCTGTCAGGCAGCAGTGCTACCACTGTGCCACCATGCCACCCCATGAACAAGAAAGTATAATGGCAGACGTTCCCAGTCTTCGTTTGAAGAAGATGACTAATTTTAAACTTTTACTTATTAGTATCACATGTAGAGTTATAGAGATTTATAGTATGGAAACAGGCCCTTTGGCCCAACTCGTCCTTTTTATTAATGCTTAAGCTAATCCCAACTGTCCGCATTTGACCCATATCCCTCTGTACCCATTTTACCCATGCACCTGTCTAAATGCTTCTTAAAAGACAAAATTGTACCTTCCTCTACTATTACTTCTGGCAGCTTGTTCCAGATACTCACCACTCTGTGTGAAAAAAATTGTCCCTTTGGATATTTTTGTATCTCTGTTCTCTCACCTTAAACCTATGCCCTCTAGTTTTAGACCCCCCTATCTTTGGGAAAAGTTATTGACTATCGAGCTAATCTATGCTCCTCATTATTTTATAGACCTCTATAAGGTCACCCCTCAGCCTTCTACGCTCCAGAGAAAAAGTCCCAGTCTATCCAGCCTCTCCTTATAACTCAAACCATTAAATCCCAGTAGCATCCTAGTAAATATTTTCTGTGCGCTTTCTAGTTTAATATTCTTTCTGTAATAGGATGACCATTAGGCTTACATTGACACTACAATGAAGTTAGTGTCAAAATCCTCAACTGCTACACTCTGGTGCTTGCTCGGGTACACTGAGGTAAAATTTAGTATGACTAATGCATCTAGCCAGCACATGTTTCAGACTGTGGGAAGAAACTAAACCAAGTCCACACAGTGACAGGAAGAACATGCAAACTCCATGCAAACAGCGACCCAAGCTGGGAATCAAACCTGGGTCCCTGGCACTGTGAGATGACAATGCTAACCACTGTGCTACCATAAACACAATGTGATCGAACTGAACTTAGAAGTGGGATGTATAATTGGCCATCCAATCCTTGGATTGCTTAATGTTTTAACAACATAGTGAAACACTATTCACTGTTATAAAACCACAGTTTTAACTGGGGAAAAAAATGAAATTCTCCATTTCGCAAGACATCAGTAACATCTTAGCTCCAGGTCCCGATAATGAACAAACCACTGAAGTCAACCAGTGCCACTGGAGAATGTGTTGGATTGTCCGACTGTCATTGCTTCTGTAAACAAAAATTAACTTCCCAATCCCATCTTCCAATAGAATACAGCTCCATAAATCCCCAACAAATATAAAAAAAACAACTAACTAGGGTAATGGCACACTTCATCAAAGGAGAGAGCGTGAGCAGTTCTGCCTCTCACCCGCACTGTCAGGGCTTAACTATAATAGGTTTTAGATGCATTCGTTTTTGTGGAAATGGAGCTATATATCGAGTGCAACTGAACTTCCTCAAGCTGCCAGGCGGAATATAAAATGTGCCTGCATATCTGCTTATAAATCAGCTCCTGTAAACCCAGCTTAAATTGATAAATCACAGATTTTATGAGGCACTCAGAACTCCAAATGAGCCGCGTGTCAAAGCCCAAGCCTTATTTATTGGAGACTGTACCATTTCATTATTTTTTTCACTGTGCTGCTATTTAAATTTCTTTCTGTAAACAAACGTTAGCAATACTGCTCAGAATCATTACCTCATTAATTGGCGTTAATGATATTTGGAGTGAGCACTGATGGGTCAAAAAATGAAAGTCCCAGCATTTATATAGCGCCTTTCTCAACCTCGGTAGGGCCATGTGCGTTTTCTGGACAGTGAGGTGCATGTGGAGTGTTATTGTTGTAATGGAAATGCAGCAGCCATTGTGTGTGTGACAAACTACCACGAACAGCAATATCACAGCAACCAGATAAAATAAAATCTTTCAGTGCCTCGGTTGACAGAGGGGGGAATCTCTCCTGCTTTACTTCCAGATAATACCATGGGGTCTTTCACATTCACTGGTGGGGGCAGGTGAGACTTCTGTTTCGATGCCATACCTGATTTGATTTTTGATGTGATGTATTATTGTCACATGTGTTAACATACAGTAAAAAGTATTGTTTCTTGCGTGCTGTACAGACAAAGCATATTGTTCATAGAGAAGGAAAGGAGATAACAAAGAAAGTTACAGCACAGGATCAGGCCCCTCGACCCTCCAAGCCTGCACCAATTCCATGCTGCCTGACTGAACGAAAACCCCTTACCTTTTCGGGGACCATATCCCTCCATTCCCATTCCATTCATGTATTTGTAAAGAAGCCCCTTAAAAGTTACTATCATATCTGCTTCCAGTACTTCCCCAGCAGCAAGTTCCGCACACCCACCATTCTCTATGTAAAATACCTGCCTTGTACACCTTCTTTAAACCTTGCCCCTCGCACCTTAAACCTATGCCCCCTAGTAATTGACTCTTACATCCTGGGAAAAAACTTCTGACAATCCACTCTGTCCATGCCCTTCATAATCTTGTAGAATTCCATCAGGAATCTTGTAGATTTCTATCAGGTGGGTGCAGAATGTAATGTTACAGTCACAGCTTGGGTGTAGAAAGCGCACCTTAGACATGGACAGAATTGGGTTTTGACTGGGATGTCTTCCAAGGACAAACATCCCATCTAACGCTCACTAATTGGAAATGCACATAAAAATTTACCACTTAGATATAGGTTGAGGCACTTTCAGAGATATGAAGGAAAACTGGAAAAAATACTTAATCTATTTTGTGTTTTCTTTGTTAATTTATGAGATTATGGAAAAGTGTGAGGTAATGCACTTTGGCAGGAACAATAAATGTGTAGAGTATAGGGCTAATGGTAGGGCTCTTAATAGTGTTTAGGAACAGAAGGAGCTTGGTGTATGTGTCAATAGATCCCTGAAAGTAGGCAGTCAAGTGGATAAAGTTGTTAAGAAGGCATATGGAGTCTTAGCTTGTATTGGTAGGGGGATTGAATTTAGGAGCCGCAGCATCATGTTGCAACTGTACAAAACTCTAGTGCGGCCGCACTTGGAGTATTGTGTGCATGTTCTGGTCGCCACATTATAAGAAAGATGTGGAGGCATTGGAGAGGGTACAGAGGAGGTTTACCAGGATGTTGCCTGGTATGGAGGGCAGGTCCTATGAGGAGAGGTTGAAGGATTTGAGGTTGTTTTCGTTAGAAAGGAGGCGGCTAAGAGGGGATCTTATTGAAGCATATAAGATGATTAGAGGTTTAGATAGGGTGGGCAGTGATAGCCTTTTTCCTAGGATGGAGAAAGCTAGCACGAGGGGACACAGCTTTAAATTAAGGGGTATGAGTTATAGGACGGATATCAGAGGTATGTTCTTTACTCAAAGAGTGATTAGGGAGTGGAATGCCCTGCCTGCAGCTGTTGTAGATGTGCCAAGTTTGGTGGCGTTTAAGAGGTTAGTTGATAAGTATATGGATGAGAAGGGAATGGTTTAGTTAGGAGGGGCATTGCTTTATATTTTGGTCGGCACAACATCGAAGGCCGAAGGGCCTGTTCTGTGCTGTATTGTTCTATGTTCTATGTTCTATGTTCTATTACTAGCTAGAGCAGCGTTAATTGTCCATCCCTAATTTCCCTTGAGAAGGTGGTGGTGAGCTGCCTTCTTGAATCGCTGCAGTCTATTTGGAGTGGGGAGCAGCACGGTGGCAAAGCACAAAGGTCTAGGATTCAATTGCCGATCTCGGGTCACCATCTGCGTAGAGTTTGCACGTTCTCCCCATGTCTGCGTGGGTTTCCTCTGGGTGCGCCAGTTTCCTCACACAGTCTGGAGATATACAATTCAGGGTTGATAGGACATGTTAAATTGACCTTAGCATTAGGGGATTAGCAGGGTAAATATGTGGGGTGTGGGAGTGGAGCCTGGGTGAGATTGCGGTCAGTGCAGACTTGATGGGCCAAATGGCCTCCTTCTGCACTGTAGGGATTCTATGGAATTGCAGGGTTTTGATTGACGGGGAAGGAATGTTGAATGTGGTTAGAGCTGTACCCATCCAGGCTGGTTGCAAGTATTCTATCACACTCTTAATTTGTGCCTTAAAGCTGGTGGATAGACTTTGGGGGTCTTGTTTTTGTATTTTTGATGATAAGAAGCAAATTCAACATTTACTTCAAATGCATGCATTTCATACCGAGACTCTGTAGACACTCAGTCCTCTACTTAATTAACTGACACACACACACGCAGCCACAAGCTTGCTTCACATCGTAACCCCATAATTATTAAAAATAATAACATCTTTTTCCACAGCTTGTTTTTATGCAGGGATCTGCGGTACACTGCCTGAGAAGGTGGAGAAGGATATGCTTAAGCATGTCTTTCAAAACGGAATTAGACAAGTGGCTGAAGAGGAAAAGAATTTGTGTAACCATACAATTTGAGTGAGACTTGCTAAGTTGCTTTGCAGAGAGCAGGCATGAGTTGTTTTTCATTTGTGGGGCATGGGCATGATTAGCTGGCCAGTATTTATTGCCCATCCCTCGTTTCCTGAGGACAGTTGAGAGTCAATAACATTACTGTGGCTCTGCAGTCTCAGGTAGGCCAGACCAAGTAAGGATGGCAGATTTCCTTCCTGAAAAGACATTAGTGAACCAGATGGATTTTTCTGACAATCAACAATGGTTTCATGATCATCAGTAGATTCCTAATTCCAGATATTTTTTATTGAATTCAAATTCCACCAGCTTCCATGGTGGGATTTGAACCCAGGTCTACAATTCTACAATTATGGACCTGAGTAAGAAGAGCTGGCCTGAGATGCAGAAGTTGGACTGAGGTAAACACAGTAAGAAGCCTCACAACACCAGGTTAGAGTCCAACATTCCATACAGCTGACGAAGGAACACCGTTTCCAAAAGCTTGTGAGATTACTATCAAATTAACTGGTTGGACTGTAGCCTGTTGTTGTCGGATTTCTTCCTAAGAAAGGTTGGGGAGGACTTGATGGGTTGAATGGTCTTTTTCTGCACTGCAGGGATTCCATGGTTAATAACACTTAGGGGCCTCCAGCCAGTGTCACTGGGATTAACCCAGATAGACGTAGGCCTGTCACTTTGCAACAAGCATACAGGTTGCATGTTTGTTATCTTGGTGGTGGCGGTGGGGGTTGGGGATGGGGTGCGGGGGAAGGGGGTGTCCCTCGATCAAAGGCACTCAGGACATCAGAAGGGGGCAGGAAATGAATGGTGCTCATAAAAAGCCACCCCCGTCGCTCCTGCATTCCCCGCAGCCTTTGCTTTCCATCCTCCCCACCTTCCTCTCCCTGTGTCCCCCTAATACACAAAAACGAAAAAAAAAACAAAAACCCTCCCAAATTATTCACCTGAACCCTGATCCTCCATGATGCTGGAGCTCCAGGGGTGGTGGTGGAGGTGGATGATGTCTTACCGAGCCACATACTCCTCAGTGAGGTGGACGAGTCACAAGAGGTATTGACTTTTGTTTGGGAAAGTGAGCCCCCCCGCCTCCCCCCCAACCCTATCCTGCGGTATTGATTCAGGCAAAGGCCCATCAGTAGCTGATTGATTTGCACTGAAGTGGACCTTCTGGAAAAGATGCATCGAGTTTCTCTCACTGAGCTGGTGGCCAGGCAGGCACTACACCTGATGGACTGACAAGATTCTCCCGTACGTTTCTGAGATTAAATTGCATCCAGTGATGTTGTTGGCAATGAGCCTGACATGACTTCAATCAGTGTCCCATGAACTTGTTCTGCCGCAGAATTCAAAAATATATAAAACTTGTCATGAGGGATTTACATGTTTTGAGTCTTTTGAACTTAAGTAGTTATGCTTCACTGACTCTGAATGCTGTAAGTATATTTG
The DNA here is from genome assembly GCA_024679065.1 of Sphyrna mokarran. Classification (NCBI taxonomy): domain Eukaryota; kingdom Metazoa; phylum Chordata; class Chondrichthyes; order Carcharhiniformes; family Carcharhinidae; genus Sphyrna; species Sphyrna mokarran. The sequence goes on from JAGIQG010000004.1 coordinate 8,250,440, forward strand.
ATACTCTTTACAAATTGGACAGATGCTTGTCTCATCCGCTTTAGTGATTATTTCTTCAAATGTTTTTTTTACCTCATTTTAGCGTTTAAATCTTTCAGGATCACTTCTTTTTCTAAAAGTTCAACCTTTTGCTGTTATTTCTGAAATAAAATATTCTGGTTAGATTTACCTTATTTTCCTATATTTGAACTATAGACCCTTTCAGTTTCTCCTACTTTACATTCATGTTGCTATGCTCAGAGCACATACAGCACAAAGACAAACTATTCAGTCCAATTATTCTGTTCTGGTATTAATAATCCTTCCACAATTCACCCCACCAACTTCATCTGTCAGACATTGTAGATTGTGGGTGGGGATTTCCAGCCACGCTTGCTCCAAGCCAGAAAATCCCGCCCGAGGTCAGCGGACCTCTGCATGGTCCATGCCCTGCCCAGTACAATTTCCGTGGTGACAGGATGGGAAAATTCCATCCTGTGTTTTTTCTTATACTTGAATTAAACCCCTTTCATGGTGGCACAGTGCTTCAAACTGCTGCTGCAGTGCCTTGGGTCACTATCTGTGTGGAGTTTGCACATTCTCCCAGTGTCTGCGTGGGTTTCCTTCAGTTCCTCCATTTTCCTCCCACAGTCCAAAGATGTGCAGGTTAGGTTGATTGGCCATGCTCCTCAGTTTCGGGAGATTAGCTAAGGTAAATACGTAGGCTTTCAGGAATAGGGCCTGGTTGGGATTGTGGACTCAGTGGGCTGAGTGGCTTCCTCTTGTACGGTAGGGATTCTATCATTCCATGTTTCACCACCAACCACATTCCTCCAGCACCCACGTCCCCATTCATCTTTCTTAAATATGCAGTATAATATCTTGGAGGTATCCTGCATTTATAGGAGGAAGAGGTAGTCAAAGTAAAGGATCAACTGACATTGAGCTGGACATTGTGAATGACTAAGGCACTCCTTGCCCAGTTGATCCTGAAAGGCATTTTTCACTGAGATCTTGCGCCAAAATAGTGAGAGTTATCCTGCAGACCAATCATGCAACTCCCTGTCATAGTTATACTCAATGAACTTACTTCGCAGACTCCTCCAGCATCAACTATGCGTCTGCCCTGTCCCACCATCTGCAACTGTTTCATCGATGAGGTTCCTCAGCCATAAAATCAAATGTGGGGATGCTGGCTGGTAATTGCAAAGTGTTCAGTATCAAAAACTAAACAAGTCTATCCCACATCCAGCAAGACCTGGATAACATTCAGGCTTGCAAATAAGTAGCAAGTAAAATTTGCACCACACAAGTATCAGGAAATAAACATTTTCAGCAAGAATCTAACCACCTTTCCTTACGTTCAAGTGCGTTCCCATTGCTGAATTCTCTACCATCCAAAGTTTAATTGAAGCAATCTTATACATATGGCACAGTGGCATCATGATTAGCACTGCTGCATCACAGCACTATGGACTCAGGTTTGATTCTGTGTGGAGTTTGCACGTTCTCATTGTACCTGCATGGGTTTCATCTGGGTGCTCCGGTTTCCTCCTACAGTCCAAAAGACATGCTGGTTAGGTGCACTGGCCATGCTAAATTCATCCTCAGTGTACCCAAACAGGAATAAGAGTGTGATGACTAGAGGATTTTCACAGTAACTTTAAAGCAGTGTTAATGTAAGCCTACTTGTGACAATAATGGATAAACTCTTTTTTTTCCACTTCAGCACTGGAACTCTGACTACAAAGTGATAAAAATATTGGACTGAGGACAAGATTCTGCAAACAACAATGAGATAATGACCAGTTAGCTGCTTTTATTGGTTGAGGGGAAAATACTGGGCAAAATACTGGAAAGAATTCCCTCTGATTTCCCCATGTCATCCAAAGCTCTAAATAAATGCAACTTTGTTCTCTATCTCTGATTTCACTCAAGGAGCAGACACATAATAAAACTAAATCAAAGTGACTGGCACAGAGTACCAAGACAGAGCAGCAGCAAGTTAAAGAGACACAAATAAATTGGATGGACATGAATACAGAGTGAGATGGTTGAGGATAAACAGTCATAGTGCTAAGTACAAATAGAAAACTAAGTCACTAGCCATAAGTGAAGCATGAATGAGCTAATAACTATCAACAGACTAGCATGTTAAATGAAGAGTGAACAGATTAAGGTACAAACACATTATCAGGCTACATTAATGTTTCTCAGAACTTGCTTGAGGGTTCCTCATAATTCTGCACAATGGAACGGGAAGAACGTTATAGAGATTTAAAGCATTATATAAGGCAGCATTCGTCATTTGAGCTGATGAACGTAATCAGCAACACTCTGCTGGTGAAATTCGCCTCCAACCAATTCTATAATCATTATAATGTCAGATAGCGACTGTGAAGAGAAATTTCCTAAATTACCTCATCAAATTGATATAAAAGAGTGCAAAATACGCTGAAGGAACAGGGCATCCATAAATATTTATATTTGAATCATTCCAGCGACAGACTTGTACGAGTGGGTTACTCGAATGATTGGATGTTTTCCTACTGAGTTAGGAATAGGGAGGATGACGAAGTGACCAGATACTAGTAGAAATACAGGAATAATTCAGTTTGACTGCTGAGTCAGAAATCGGGGTTCATGACACAAGAACATAAGAGCTCAGAGGAGGAGTGGACAATTCAGCCTCTCAAACCTGCTCCACTATTCAATATAATCATGGCTGATCACATCTCAGCTTCAATTCCACTTTCCTGCCCATTCTTCATTTGCTATTCAAACCCTTATATTCACAAACTTGCATATCTCGTCCTCAAATTTACTCAATGTCCCGGCAGCCACCGCACTCAGGTAGTGAATTTCGAGACTCGCCACCCTTTGAGAAAAATAATTTCTCCTCTGCTTCCCCTTAATCCTAAAACTATAACCTCTCATTCCAGATTACCCCACAAGAGGAAACATCCTCTCCACATCTACTTTGTCAGTATCTTTTATCATCTTCTACACCTCAATTAGATCTCCTTTCATTGAGACTGTAGGCCTAAACTGCTCAATCTGATTTCATAAGGCAAACCCCTCATCTCTGCAACCATTCCAGTGAACAATCACTGACTTGCCTCTCGTTCCTCTACATCCCTCCTCAAATAAAGGGACCAAAGCTTTATGCAGTACTCCAAGTGTAGACTCATCAGTGCCTTGTATAGATGGAGAAACACTTCCTTACTTTTATATTCTATTCCTTTAGCTATAAATGGCAAAAGTCTGTCTGCTTTCTTTATTACCTGCTGTACTTGAATACCAATTGTGTACGACTCATGCATGAGGACACCCAGATCTTTCTGCGTTGAAGCACCCCAAAATCTTTCTCATTTAGATAATGAGTTGCCTTTTGATTATTCTGAACAAAATGGATAAATTCACACTTATCATTTTTAACTCCATTTGCCATATTGTGGCCCACTCACTTAACCTATCTACGTCTATTTGTAAGTTTCATATTTCTTCATTACAACTTACTGTCTCACCTATTTTAGTGTCACCTGCAAATGTGACTATTGTGCCTTCTATCCCTGCATCCAGGTCATTAATTGTAAATAGTTGGAGCCCGAGGACTGAACCCTGTGGCACTTCACTAGTTCCATCTTGCCAATCAGAAAACGATCCATTGACCCCAACTCTCTTCCTTCTGTCAGTTAGCCAAGTTAACAAATTGCACTTAATCTCATGTGATTTTACCTTGTTAATCTTCTGCACGGCATCTTATCAAACACCTTCCTGAATATATCCAAATATGTCATATCTAAAGGATCCTCATTATCCTTTTGGCTTGTTACATCTTTGAAAAATTCTCGCAAACATGGTTTACTTTTCACAAAACAATGCTAATTCTATTGAATAGATTGCATTCAGGGTCTATTTTGGGGTTTATTTTGGGATCCTGTTACTCTAGTTGTCATTGACTATTATACATAGAAAACATTTCTCCATATCTCAATAGTCTACAATTCCAAAATAAAGGGAAGGCCACTTAAAACTGAGATGAGGAGAAATTTACTTGCACAGAAGGTTGTTGATCTTTGAAATTCCCCACCCAGAGGGCTGTGGAAGCTCAGTCATTGAGAATGTTTAGAGTAGAGACAGATAGTTCCAAGGGGCAGCACAGTGCTTGGCACTGCTGCCACACAACGCTAGGGACCCAGGCTTGATTTCTGGCTTGGGTCACAATCTATGTGGAGTTTGCACATTCTCCCCATGTCTGCGTGGGTTTCCTTTGCGTGCTCCGTTTTTCACCCACAGTTCGAAAGATGTGCTGGTTAAGTGCATTGGCCACGCTAAATTCTCCCTTAGTGTACCTGAACAGGTGCTGGAGTGTGATGAGAAAGGGATTTTCACAGTAATTTCATTGCTGTGTTAACAAAAGGCTACTTGTCACACTAATAAATCAACTTGAACTCAATGATTCACAATAATGTAAAGGATTGTGGGGATAATGGGAGGGATTTTATAGCCCTGCTCATCCCAAAACCATGAAATCCCACCTGAGGTTAATGGACCTTTCCATGGTTTGCCCCTCACCCACTCTGATTCCTGTGGAGGGCAAAACAGTAAAATCCCAGCCAATGGATTTAATTGGCATTGAAGAATCCAATCATAAATGGTTGTACTGAATGGTGGAACAGACTTGGTGGGCTGAATGGCCGATTCCTATTCCAATTCATATACAAGGTGACTTAATCAAGTGTCCATTTGTGCTAGTTACATTCAACCCTTGACTCTATGATGATCACACTGTTGTTTGTCAGCACAGTTGGCTGATGCGTTTCTGACATTACAACAGCACTTCATAAGTGGGTCATTTTCAGAGTCACATCTACTATGTTTATATTTTTGTTCATAAGAGATAGGAGCAGAATTAGGGCACTCAGCCCATCAAGTGTGTTCCACAATTCAATCATGGCTGATATTCCCATTCCCATTCTCCTGCCTTTTCCCCATAACTCCCGATCCTCTTATTAATTAAGGATCTATTTATCTCTGTCTTAAAGACACTCAATGACCTGGCCTCCACAGTCTTCTGCAGCAAAGAGTTCCACAAATTTACCACTCTCTGGCTGAACAAATCCCTCGTCATCTCTATTTTAAGGATCGTCCTTTTAGCTTGTGATTGTGCCCTCTGATTCTAGATTTTCCTAATGGAGGAAACATCCTCTCCACGTTCACTCTATCCAGGCCTTGCAATATCCTGTAAGATCCCCCTCATCCTTCTAAACTCCAACAAATACAGACCCAGAGTCCTCAATTTTTCCTCACTTGACAATCTCTTCATTCCAGGGATCATTCTCCTGAACCTCCTCGGGACCTTTTCCAAGGCCAGCATATCCTCTCTTAGATATGGGGCCCAAAATTGTTCACAATACTCCAAATACTCCAGGTAATTCAAAGGAAAACCATATCAAACACAGTTTCTTCACTTTATTTTTCAAATTTTGTGAAAAGGGATTGTTTTCAATTGAGGAAAAGAATGGCAGCTCACTCCGATCATTCCACATGATATAAGAGTTTACTTAGAGTTACACAGAAGAGAGCTTTCTGACACTTAGTATGTAGCACATGAATATCTTTTGATGTAGCTTTATTTATCATTTATGACCATTTTAATGGAAAAAGTATGTGCCTACCTTTAGGCAAAATTACCATACAAAATATTAATGAAAATTGAGTTTCTGAATAGAATTGTGAGAGTATTTCATTTCGGAAAATGAATCAATTTGCCCTTAGAGTCTCCACGCCCGTCAAGAAGGGGAATAAAAACTGACCCAACAAATTTAAAACCATCTGACACAGTTCCCCAAAACAGCCATGAAAATTATATTGGGAAATTATTGACATTGGGAGTATACGATTCAATTGTTCTGTGTTTGATTTGAATCATAGAGTCACGGAGATATGCAGCATAGAAACAGGCCCTTCAGCCCAACTTGTCTATGCTGCCAGTTTTCCAAAATTGAACTAATTCCATTAGCCTGCATTTGGCCCATTTCCCTTTGAACCTTTCCCATTGATGTATCTGTCCAAACATATATTAAATGTTGCAATTGTACCAACATTTACCACCTCCTCTAGCAGCTCATTTAATAGACATTCCACCCTCTGTGTGAAAAATTGCCCCTTGGGTCCTTTTTAATTTTTTCCCCCTCTCATCTTAACAAAGTACCCTCTACATTTGATTACTGTGGGGAAAAGACTTTAGCTATTCAACCCATGAGTTCATAAATTCATAAGATATAGGAGTAGAATTAGGCCATTCAGCCCATCAAGTCTGCTCCACCATTTGATTATGGCTGATATGCTCCTCATCCCCATTTTCCTGCCTTCTCCCCATAACCCTTCAATCCATTACCAAATAAAAATCTGTCTAACTCCTCTTTAAATTTACTCACTGTCCTAGCATCCACCGCAGACAAAAAGCAGAGAGTAAGAATAAATGGGTCTTTTTCAAAATGACAGATGGTGACTAGTACGCTGTTATGGGATCATATTTTTACTTTCAACCTTGCCCCTCGCACCTTAAACCTATAATAGTGTGGCAACCAGAATTGAACTCTATATTCCAAGTGCGGCCTAATTAAGATTCAATAAAACTACAATAATGACTTGCTAATTTTTAAACTCATTGCCCCTATCTATGAACACAAGCATGCTATATGCCTTTTCTACCTGCATTGCCACTTTCAGTCACCTGTCTAGCTCCACATCCTGATCCTTTTGCCTATCAGGACTCTTAAGTGTTCTGCCATTTACTATATATTTCCTATCTGTAATTAAACCTTCCAAAGTACATTGCCTCACATTTATCCAGATTGAATTCCATCTGCCATCTCTCTGCCCAAGCCTCCAACTGATCTATATCCTGCTGTATCCTTTGATGGTCCTCATAGCTATCTGTCAATCCACCAAACTTTGTGTCATCTGCAAACTTACTTATCAAATCAGTTACATTTTCCTATATGTGCACTGGAGTATTATGTGCAGTTTACCTTACCTAAGAAAAGATATACTTGCTACAAGGGGAGTGCAGCAAATGTTTACCAGACTGATTCTTGGGATGACAGGATTGTCATATGAGGAGATATTAGTTTGACTCAGCCTGTATTCACTGGCATGTAGAAGAATGGGTGGGAATCTCATTGAAATGTATGACATTTTGTCAGGGTTGGATAGACTATTCGCACAAATGCTGCTTCCTCTAACTGAAAGGTCTAGAACAAAAAAAAAACAGCACGGGAAACAGGCCCTTCGGCCCAACCAGCCCATGCCGCCACCCCGATGTTCCCACCTCTACCCGCGATCCCTGTCCATGTTTATAGATCTATGGGTTAAAAACCAAATTTGAGACAATTTAGGGAGAATTTGTTTTGCCAATTAGCCTAAGAGCACATCTTTGGGATGTGGGAGGAAACCGGAGCACCCGGAGAAAACCCACGCAAGCACGGGGAGAATGCGCAAACTCCCACAGACACAGGCCCAAATCCATGTATCTGCACAGCACAGCGATAGTCACTGAGCTGTCGTGTTGCCCATCAAATGGTCCAGGTCAAGCGTACACTAACGACGTGAAGCACTAGGATACTCTCGAAAAAAATCCAAGAGCAGCCCTCTCACGACCCATCGCGTGTATGCCCCTCGTTAGACAACAAGGTGGACCAAAGCACCTGTAGGATAAAAACAAGTACGTCAATATCATCATCTATTTACACACTTCCCAGGGACTCCCAAGGCTCATGATCCCTATTTTAAATCAGTTTTCTATACCCCTCCATTCCCATTCTGTTCATGTGACCATCTAAGTCTAGGACAAGGGGTCTCAGAATATGGGATAAACTGTGCAGGACTGAGATGAGGAGAAACTATTTCAATCAGCTAATGGTAAACACATGGAAATGACTCACATAGAAGACCAAATCACTGAATATGCTTCAGAAGTAACCTGATAGATTGCTAGACTCTCAAGATGTCATGGGGAGAGGATGGGAGTATGACATCAAAAACATGACGAGCTATAATCATGTTAAATGGTGGAGCAGACTCTATGGGCCAAATGACTTACTCCTATTTTTTATGTTTCTGAGTTACTGACCAAGGTGTTGGAGGAAGGGGAAACATTTGGAGGAGGCAGCCAATGGGATATAATGAACTGGGATTGATAATCTAATTCCAGCAGCACCTCTTCTCCACCCTGAAAACACAAAATTACAACTTCAAACGTAGACACTCAGCAACTCCGAATTGAACTTCCGAGAAATTTTTAACCAAAGTTTTAATCTGCAGAGAGCTAGCAGATAAATATCTTCATTTCCTTTTGCTCTCGGTGAAAATTGTATTGCCACCTAGCAAGGTTCCTTCGAGGTCATTTTTAAGAAAGTTATTAAGTAGTCAAGGAGAGGACAAATTGATTTCCTTCCTCTTCAGCCAGATGTCATTTGATCAGTTATGAGCAGTGTAGTGAGAATGTTGATATTGGTTATTAAAAATATGTCTGGAGCAAGCAGTGAGAGGCTATCCTCTTTGGAAAGAAATATCAATTGTGTCATGGTTGATGGTGCCTGGATTGTGTTTGTCGAAGATCTCAACATAGCCAATGAATTCCTTAGCAGAGCAACCGTAGCTTTCCTCTAAGCAAAGATGGTAGACAATTTTCACACAGCAAGATCCCACAAAGGGAAACAAAGGCAAATGACTAATCAACCAGCTATTAATCTTGAGGGACAGAAATTAATGATTATATTTTGGGCCAAGTTCTCCCATCGCACACGCCCCATGGAGAATTTGGCGTTCAGCCAAATCTTTGTTCACAGCAGCGGTACTGGAGATTCCCAGCCTTGGCTAACGTGGGAGAATCTAATCCTTTATCCCATAGTTTAGACAAATTTGACAACTTTCAAACTCTCTTACAACAAACTCCGGATTGCCATATCAAATTTTCACTATTGTCAAGGGCCAGATCAGAAACTCCAAGATGGTTCATGACCCTAACTTTGGCATTTTATTTTGGCATTAGTGACCATTACTGTTTCACTCCAAGCATGTTTCAAAATCTTTTATCAAAACAATATATATTTCATGACACAGTTAGAATATTATAAAAATAATTAGCACAAGTTTTACCAATTAAAATACTTAAATAGAAAAACCACAATTCTTAAAAGTTAGCTATCTCTATTGTTCTAATTTTGTTACGTCCCTGACAGACAGGAATCCATTTTTTTAAATGAGTTAGCCCAGAAACCAAAGATTCTTATATAGATATTCGTTCTTCAGCTTTTTCTGGTGAGTTATCCATACAGACACTTTCTTCTCATTCTTATGCAGCAACTTCTGGAGAAGGTTCCACCCTCAAACAGTAGAATCTCAGAGAAAGTGGCTTATTTTTTAGCTGATTCCAGTTTCCACTTCAAACAGAGCAAGGGATACAAAGAAATAAACCTCTCTCTAAACATCCCAAAAAAGCAGACTGCCTTGAAGTCTCTATGTAAACTTAGCTGTACCCAGTCATAGAGTCATAGAAGTTGACAGCATGGAAACAGCCTTTTGGCCCAACTTGTCCATACACCCTTTTTAAAAAAAATCTCTATCTAAACTAATTCCAATTGCCCACATTTGACCCATATTCTTCTATATCTATCATATTCATGTAATTATCTAAATGCTTTTTAAAAGGTAAAAACTACCTCTGGCAGTTTGTTCCAGACACTTACCACCCTCTGTGTGAAAGAAATTGCCCCTCTGGGCACCTTTGTATCTCTTTCCTCTGATTAAAGTCTAAAAAAGTCTAAAACTAAGTTTTAGACTCCCCTACCTTTGGGAATAAATGTTGACTATCTATCTAGTCTATATCCGTTATTATTTTATGGATCTCTATAAGGTCACCCTCAGCCAAAAATGCTCCAGAGAAAAAAGTTCCCATCTATTCAGCCATATAATCTTACTTGTCTGTCAACTGAATCAAGCTTCACTCTGAAATCTCCCAAAGAAAATCACAGCATAATAGAACCCTGCATTAGTTCAGATTAAAACAAACAGGGTTGCAGTTAAATTGATGATGTTGTGACAGTGATTACACAGTGAATCCAATCATAGTAACTTGATAATAAAAAAAAGCTACAACAGATCTATGACAAATACACTTCTTAAAGGCAAAATGTCGTCACACAATCAACTGTATTGCTTTTGACTAGTTTTAACCATAATGCTTGCTGTGTGAGCCTACGGCAGTGGGTGCATAAGAAACTTAGAGGAATTTCACAGTAACTTCATTGTAGTGTTAACACTTGGAGCACTAATAAATAAACTTTAAACTTTAACTTTCATGTTTGCAACAGAAGGTTGTGGTTTCAAATCTCACTCACAAAGACTTCAATAAATAATTCAGATCAACACTCTCGATATGATAGTGGTGCCAAGTGTTTTCTGCCCCACCGCTGTACATTTCTCCGTGTTAGATGCAGGAGCCATTCAAATCCTGATTGACTTCAGTGGGACCAAAAGGCAGCCTTGGTTTAGCATTCCCTCAGGATGTTATTTTACTGATGCACAGGCTGGTGGGACTCCAAAGGGAGTGCTGCAATGTAGCAAATGTTAAAGGAAATGCTAAACCAAGGCTGCCTTTACTCTCCCACCATGGCAGATGGTGAAATTTAAATTCAATAAAAATCTGGGCCATGATGTTACCTCCTGTTCATGCCATGCTCCTGTTGCACTGAAGACAGAAGTTTTGGCAACGAGCCAAATCTCAGTTCAATGCAGTGGGGTGGGAAAATGTCACTGGCAAGAATGGTTGGAAAATTCTGGCACAGGAACTAAAAAGTTTAATAATGACCATGAAACCATTGTCATAAAAACCCACCTGATTCACTAATATCCTGTCAGGAAGGAAATCTGCCATCCTTAGCAGGTCTGGCCTACATGTGACTCTGGATGCGTAGCAATGTTTTTGCTTCTTAAATGCCTCTGAAACTTAGTTCAAGGGCAATTAAACATGAGCAATAAATGCGGACCCAGCCAGCAACGTCCAAATTCTGTGAATGAATAACAAAATCTGTTCATTGGGCAGACATTGTGTAATGTCTAAAGTTTTTTTTTCTGTTTTTGAAGAAGGTCTATTGACCTTCTTTTCTTAATTATCTCCAGCAGCTTTAGCATAGAAGGGGTGTCGTTCTATCAAGGATTTCACCACATCAGGAGTTTTAGTCCAAGAGGATTATCACTACATCTAAAGCTGACTGATTACAGCTGACAGTTTGATGAAATGGAGAAATAAAAGCAAGTTTTTAAGTTCAGCGATAAAAACCAATGAACTTCTCATCCTTATAGCATTAAAATCAAGACGCATCTCACTTCCTTCTGCTCTTAATTTATTCTTTCCCAGGATCTCAAGGAGCAGAGCTTCTGCACAAATTCCCTCCTTCTCTGATGCTGAATCCCTCTACATTTTTATGAACAAGGCTATTAGACTTGTAAATAGATTGAAAATGGTGGAAGGAATCAGAATAGTCACTTCTGAATAATTACTCTAAAACTCAGTCCCTCACTGATACAATCATAGAATCCCTACAGTGCAGAAGGAGGCCATCATGCCCATTGAGTTTGCACCAACTTGCCGAAAGAGCATCTTACCCAGGCCCCATGCCCGTAACCCCTTGCATTTGGTGTGAGCAAATTGTCCCTAAATTAGACCTCCCTTAATCTGGCACACATATAATTCTCTAAATTGGCACCCCTTTATTGTGGAGTCCAAGAGGCATAGACAAAAGTTGTAGGTAGAAGACGGATTGGAATGAGGCACTCACTGAGTGTTAAAATGGACAGCGTGGGCTTATAGGGCCGAAGGGCCTGTTTCCTGTGCTGTGTTGTTCTTTGTTCTTTCTGTGTACCCCACTATTCTATACATCCTTAGACACAAAGAGACAATTTAGTGTGGCACATCTTTGGATTGTGGGAGGAACCCAAAGGAAACTCACGCAGAAACGGGGAGAACATGCAAATTCCGCACAGACAACTATCCAAGGTGGGAATTGAGCTTGAGGCTTTGGTGCTGTGAGCATTGCACCAGCATGCCATTCAGTCTTCTGCTTCTCACTATTTCCAAGTATCTATTCCTTGTTACTGTGCCAATTTACACAGCACTCTGCTGTCAGTAAGAATACCAATGTTGGAATGTAGGAAGACTGGAGAACTTTCCATCTCTTCTTTGCCATATTGCAATGGAATCTTTGACAGTCATCTGAGGGAACAGATCAAATCTGAATTCAATGCTTTAAATTATATTTCTGGTGAGATTCCAGAAGGTTCAGATTGGCCTTCTCATCTGGGCATTAAGCAACTCATTCTTCAAGGGAATGCAAGTCGTTTATCAGCTATGACTCTTTTATGACAATTTTTATTGATGCAGCATAAAAAGATTATTTCTGGTTGTATCACAGGTTGGAATGCCTCCTGCTCTGTCCAAGACTGCGAGGATCTACAAAAATGTTTTCCAGTCCATCATGAAAACCAACCTCCCATCCACTGACTTTGTCTACACTACCCATTGCTTGGAAAAGCAGCCAGCATAATTAAGAAGTCCGTGCATCCCAGGCTTTCCTTCTTCCACCTTCACCCTTCGGAAAAAGAATACAAAAGTCTGAGGTCACATCCCAACCAATTTGAGAACAGTTTCTTCCCTGCTGCTGTCAGACTTTTGAATGGACTTAGCTCGCATTAAGTTGATCTTTCTCAACACCCTAACTATAACTGTAACACTACATTCTGCACTGTCTCTATGAACAGTATGTTTTGTCTGTATAACATGCAATAACCAATACTTTCCACTATATGTTAATACATATGACAATAATAAATCAAATCAAGTTATTTCAGTGCCTTGGCTAGTGCTTATCTTTCAGTTTATGTTGGGAAACAGGTAACCTGGTTACTTCACTGAATGCTATTTGTGGGAGCTTATTGTCTACTAATTGGTTACCTTCTGCCCTACAAGGTGCCTACACTTCAAAGGCACATCATTGGCTGCAAAGCATTTTGGGTTGTCCTGAGATTGTGAAAATTAATAGAAATGCAAGCTCTGCCTCAATTGGCGTTAAATGTCATGCAGCAGCTGTACAGCATTGGATTTAAGGGACTGATTATCTTCCTTTGCACTCTGTATATAATGGTTACATATTCTCAGTAGACCTTTGCCTGATTGGTATCTGCCAGTGCTTTAGGAGGTATGAATCCTTGAAATGCTTCAAAGAATTCACCTTTGCAGGACTAATTTAAAACTTCAACCCAATAACTAGCAGAAGATCTCAATATAATGATTGACTTCAAATCCCATTACCCTCAGGGGTTCCTGCTTTTGTTCTTTTCTGAAGTGATAAAACTCAAGCAGCCAAGGAATCTCTCACACGTCAAGCTCAGTAAAATTCCAAGGGACTCCAAGCAGAGCTTATTCTTTCAGCAGTCCAATCAATACTTATAGCTCTGACTATGGGCTCTCGCTTACTAGTCTGGGTGCTAAACCATCCATTTAAAGAAAAAAAAATCTAATTATTTTTCATTAAACAAGGATAAGAAAAATCTCATTAAATCTGGTTCTTGCATTTCCCTGGCTGTCATCACTCTACCATTGCTGTGCTATCACTTGTCGAACTCCATGCTCTAAAATTCTTTCCAAGAGTCTCTGCACTTCTCTATTTCTTTCTTCAAGACACCCCTTTAAACCTACAGGTGGCACAGTGGCTCGTACTGCTGTCTTGCAGCATCAGAGACCCAAGTTCAAATCCTGCCATGGGTCACTGTCGGTGTGGATTTTGCACATTTTCCCCGTATCTGCGTGGGTTTCCTACGCGTGCTTCTGTTTGCTCCCACAGTCTAAAAATGTGCAGATTAGGGTGGATTGGCCATGCTAAATTTGCCCCTTAGTATCCATGGATGTGCAGGTTGGGGGTTGAGGTGAATGGTTAGTGGACTAAATGTGTGGGGTTATGCAGATTGGGCACGGAGTGACCCTGAGTGGAATGCTGTTTTGGAACGTTGGTGCAGACTCAATGGGCTGAATGGCCTCCTTCTGCACTGCAGGAAATTCTACGATTCAATGATTAATCTAGCCCTAACATCAAGTTGTTTTGCTTGGTGTCATTATTCTGTCTGAGAAAAAGGCTTATGTTTTGTTTGGTTCAGGGCGCTATATAAGGACAAACTGTTGTTGGTAGAATTGTAAATATTGTATGTTGTATTTCCCAAATGATGCTGTGGGTCGTACCAGTTAGAAAATCGAGGTGTCTGCCATCTCAACCCAGGTCGATCCTTTTCTCCTCCTGTTCCCTCAGCTTGCTGCATGCCACAAAAATAAAAACTTGCACCTTTACAACATCTTTAATGTTGTCAAACATCCCAAAGTAATTCACAGGCATGCAAAGAAATAAAGAGCTGATGCAGAATCATTGAAGGAAACACTCAGGTGAGTAGCCAACTGCGTGGTTAGAAGTAGATGTTAGGTCAAGTCCTCCAGGTGAGGGTGGATTGGGTGTAGTAATTATTATTGTAGATGATCTGGGTTTTCAATATTGTGACTCTGATTCTAACCAAATAATCTCTGTAGCATAGAAGGAGGCCAATCAGTCCATTGAGCTTGCATCGACAACAATCCCACTCAGGCCCTACCTTGTAAACCATCCTCCATATTTACCCTGCTAACCCCCCTGACAATAAGGGACAATTTAGCATGCACCTAACCAGCACGTCTTTCAGACTGCGGGAGGAAACCGGAGCACTCAGAGGAAACCCGTGCAAACATAGGGAAATGTACAAACTCTACATACTCAGTCACCTGAGGCTGGAATTGAACCCAGGTCCCTGGCGCTGTGGAGCAGCAATGCTAACCACTGCACAACTGTGCTGCCCTATTGTCATGATTGTCCCTTTAAGAGTAACACAGAAGAAGAAGGTCATTTGGTTTGAAGGACCCATTGGGACCAAGAGTGGATAATCTTGGGATGGCACAGTAGCACAGTGGTTTGCAGTGTTGCTTCACACTCCAGGGACCTGGGTTCGATTTCCAGTTTTGGGTCACTGTCTCGGTGAGTTTGCACATTCTCTTCATGTCTGCATGGGTTTCCTCCGGATGCTCTCGTTTCCTCCCAGAGTCCAAAGTTATGCAGGTTAGGTTGATTGGCTGTGCTAAATTGCCCCTTAGTGTCCTGACATGCGTACATTAGAGGGATTAATGGGTAAATATGTAGGGATATGGAGTTTAGGCCTGGGTGGGTTTGGGACCAGTGCAGACCCGATGGGCTAAATGACCTCTTTCTGCACTGTAAGATTTCTATGATTCTTCTATCGCCCCAGGGGTGGCATCCTGTCTTAGGCAGAAAATATCAAGAAGACATTGAATGATTGGGGGCAGTAAATGATCTTCTCCAGCGCAGTTGGGGAACAGCCAGGCTTTGTACAGTTTTTCCAAAGGATTAATAAATACCCTTTGGAATCCTGGTGAAATCTGTGAGTGTGCATCACTGCACTGAGATAGAGTCTTAGACTGGCATGTCTTCAGCCATCTCAGCACTATGGTGGGGTGGAGGAGGTCCCATAGTGCTAATGAGCCTTGTTTTCTTATTTGAGCAGCATTGTTGGCCCAAATGAGATGGAGACAAGGGAGTTAGGTGTAATTGTTGAGAACCAGACCTGACCGGGGTCTCAATGTAGAGCAATGACAGATAAAGACTCCAGGGAACCAGCTCCTCAGTAATATATTGAAGGGCAGGAAAGATATTGGAGACATTCCTACATTTGGCATCAAGCACAGCTAGAAACCCCATCTCAAAAAAGACTGAGCATTTTGTCTCTTTTTGAAGTCTGAATTCTACACTCATAAGACATAAGACAGAGGAGCAGAATTAGGCCACTCAGCCCATTGAATCTGCTCCACCATTCAACCATGGCTGATATTTTTCTCATTCTCCTGCCTTTTCCCCATAACCCCTGATCCCCCTTATTAATCAAGAACTTATCTAGAATATAGAACATAGAACATTACAGCGCAGTACAGGCCCTTCGGCCCTCGATATTGTGCCGACCAGTGGAATCAATCTAATGACCCTCTAACCTAAACTATTCCAATGTTATCCATATGCCTATCCGCTGACCATTTGAACACCCTTAAACTTGGCAAATCCACAACTGCTGCAGGCAGGGCATTCCATGCCCTTACTATCTTCTGAGTAGAACCCATCTCTGACATCCATCCTTTAACTATCACCCCTTAATTTAAAACTATGTCCCCTCATGTTAGTCATCACCATCTGAGGAAAAAGGCTCTCACTGTCCACCCTATCTAACCCTCTGATCATCTTATATGCCTCAATTAGGTCACCTCTTAACCTTCTTCTCTCTAATGAAAATAACCTCAAGTCCTTCAGCCTTTCCTCATAAGATCTTCCCACCATACCAGGCAACATCCTGGTAAACCTCCTTTGCACTCTTTCCAATGTCTCCACAACTTTCTTATAATGCAGCGACCAGAGCTGTACACAATACTCCCAGTGTAGCCGCACCAGAGTTTTGTACAGTTGCAACATGACCTCACGGCTCTGAAATTCAATCACTTTACCAATAAAAGTTAACATACCGTACGCCTTCTTAACAACCTTATCAACCTGGGTGCTAACTTTCAGGGAGCTATGCATATGTACACTGAGAACTCTCTGCTCATCGACACTACTAAGAGTCCTTCCATTAGCCCTATATTCTGTACATCTGTTCCTCTTACCAAAATGAATCATCTCACACTTTTCTGCATTAAACTCCATTTGCCATCTTTCAGCCCAGCTCTGCAGCTTATCTAAGTCCCTCTGCCAATTGTACCATCCATCCTCACTGTCGACAACTCCTCTGACCATGGTGTCATCAGCAAATTTACTAACCCATCCTTCTACACCCTCATCTAGGTCATTTATAAAAATGACAAACAGCAGTGGCCCCAAAACAGATCACTGAGGTACACCACTTGTAACTGAACTCCAGGTTGAATATTTCCCATCAACCACCACCCTCTGTCTTCTATCAGCTAGCTAATTCCTTTCCAAACTGCATAATTACCCTCAATCCCATGCATCTGCACTTTCTGCAATAGTCTACCATGGGGAACCTTATCAAACACTTTGCTAAAATCCACATACATCACGTCAACTACCTTACCCTTATCCACCTCTTTTCAAAAAAACTCAATAAAGTTTGTGAGGCACGACCAACCCTTCACAAAACTGTGTTGACTATCCCTAATCAATTTATTTCTCTCTAGATGATTTTAAACCCTATCCCTTATAATTCTTCCCAAAATTTTGCCCACAACAGAAGTGTGGCTTACCGGTCTATAATTCCCAGGATGTTCTCTACTCCCCTTCTTGAACAAGGGGCCAACATTTACTATCTTCCAGTCTTCGGGCACTAAACCTGTAGACAATTATGACGTGAAGATCACAGCAATGGTTCTGCACTTTCCTCCCGAGCTTCCCAGCCTCTGTCTTAAAGACACTCACACTCGGATATAGTTGCACTAATGTTAAGAATGTCTTCATATAAGATCCCATGCTTTATATTCCATCACAGAGATTGATTGACAGCTGATAAGTCAATCATTTAGCACACCATAACGAGTTTTGTCCTAAGGATTTATTTAAAAAAAAACACTTTCTGGTGGCGTTGGGGAGAAAGAGCCAAAGTACTAAAAAGAGGAATAGTTATAGCTAATTTCCCTTCCACTCAAACCTCTCAATCCTCCCTTCAAAACCTTGCCAAATTTACAATCCTAGGGTCCATTTTATGAATCTGTAATCCCAGCTAAAAATTCACAGGCATCATGGTGGCATGGTGGTGCAGTGGTTAGTTATTGCCTCACAGTGCAGGGACCCAGGTTTAATTCTGGCTTTGGGTAACTGTCTGCGTGGAGTTTGCACACTCTCCCTTTGGTGGATTAGTCATGGTAAATAAGCGGGGTTATGTGGATGAGTGCAAATTGCACACAGACTGTGTCTGCATGGGTTTCTCTGGGTGCTCCGGTTTCCTCCCATAGTCCAAAGATATACAAGTTAGTTGGATTGGTGATGCTAAAGTTCCCCTTAGTATCCAAAGATGCCCAGGTTTGGTGGATTAGTCATAGTAAACGAGTGGGGTTATGGGGAATAGGGTGGGGGGGGGGGGGGGGGGGGGGGGGGGGAGGGGAAGGAGGGGGTGGTGCCTGGATAGGATTCTCTTTTCTAAAGTCATGATGGGCAGAATGGCCTCCTCATGCATTGCAGGGATTCTGTAGGCTTCTAACCCCATCAGTTTCCTTCTTCAAATTCCATTTTTGCTCCACTTCTGTACTTATCAATGAACTCCTGATCTCAGATGTAATCCTTTTTCCCCAAGATAGATCTCTTTCTGAAACATGTACCCAGCCCATCTTTGGCTGAACAAAGGCCGAAAGCTAGCAAGTTTACTATCAAATAAATCAGTTGGAATTAAAATGGGTGTTGTCAGACCTCTTACTGAAGTAACTTCCACCAGTGCTTTGCTATTTGATCTGACAGTCTATTTCCAACCACTTTATCTTAGTTCTGTTTCGTTCCTCTTAAGTTAGCTAATTTGAAGATTGACACCACACAGATTGGTGGAATAATAAGTAGTTGTAGGCAGGAACATAAAATTACAAAGAGACATTGATAGATTAAGCGACTGGGTAAAACTGTGGCAGATGGATTGCAATATAGTTAAATGTGAACTTATCAATTTTGGATCAAAAAAGACAGTCCAGAATATTATTAAATGGTAAAAATCCAGGATCATTGGAGGTTCGACAAGATATAAGGAGTTAATTTATACCGTTCACTAAAATGTAGCAGTCAGATAGAAAAAAGAAACAGTCTTGATTGAATGGTGGAGCAGACTTGATGGCCTAATTCTGTTCCTATGTCTTATGGTTTCATTGTTGAATTCTTTTAATTGGGTCTTGGATCAGTTATATTTCTCAAATTTACAGTGCATTCAATTTGATTTGATTTTGATTTGATTTATTATTGTCACATGTATTGATATACTGAAAAACCCACATTGTATGAATGAATTAAAAATAAAACATCTCTGGTGGCAAGGGGATACCCTCCTCTGAAAGATTCTGCAGTGGCGAGATTCAAGTACAGTTCCCCAGAACATTAGTTGAATTTCCGATTAAAAATCTAGCGATAATACCATTCGGCCATCCTCTCATAAGACAGAAAATTTAGCAGTCAATATGCACACAGCAAACTCCCACACACTTGATGATGATGAAATAATTTATTTTGTGATGCTGAGTGAGAGAGATCAACAATGACCATATTCCAAGGAACAATAACTGCCCATTTTTCTCTAAAATAGTATAATAAAATCTTTTACCCCTGTGACAGAATTCAAGCCTTGGTTTAGTGTCTCATCTGAAAGACAGCATTTCCAACAGTGCAGCCCTCTCTTAGCATTGCACTTCGAAATCATCCAAGAACTTTCTGCTCAAGCGGGTTGAACAGGAGTTTGACTCACAGGTTTTCAGTCTCATAAGAACATAAGAACTAGGAGCAGGAGTAGGCCATCTGGCCCTTTGAGCTTGCTCCACCTTTCATAAGATCATAGCTAAGTTCCACTCACTCACCGCTCACCATAGCCCTTAATTCATTAATGTTCAAAACTTTTTCTGTCCTTGCCTTAAAACATTCAATGAGGTAGCCTCAACTACTTCACTGGTCAGGGAATTCCACAAATTCACAACTGTTTGGGTAAAGAAGTTCCTCCTCAACTCAGTCCTAAATCTGCTCCCCCTTATTTTGAGGCCCTGCACCCTAGTTCAAGTTTCACCTGCCGGTGGAAATAACATCCCTGCTTCTATCTTATCCATTCCTTTCATAATCATATATGTTTCTACAAGATTCCCCTTATTATTCTAGGAAGTCTGAGTTGCTACCCACAAAACCATAACTGTCATGAGCTTAGTAGGCATTACTATTAAAATACAAATTTGCCAGCACAATAATTATTATTCATAAGAATCCTCCAAAATGTTCAAAAAATAAAATCAATCTACCAGTTGAAAAATAATCAGCAGCACAATTAAACACTAAAAAGTTTAAATGGCCAGCTTGTGAACTATTAATTATTCTCTCATCTGATAAAGAAGGCAAATAACTCTTTCCGTGAGGTCATGAGGAGATTAATTGCCTTCCAATTTTATGCCAGATGTTTGATGAAAAGTCAAGTATACTTTAGCAATACATTTTATCACACATTATGGGTAATTTATTACATATTATGGATAATTATTAAAATTCATCCAATTTACCTTTCACACACATGTTGCGCCTGCTAAAATGCTAACCTGATTAAGTTAAATTGTGAATTTGCTGAGCATATTACAAAAATTGTCTGATAATTAATTCAGAGTTACCTGGGGGTAAGTGGGGGGTGTTAAGTTATATTGTGTTAGAGCTGATGTACACATGAGATCTGTGTTAGCATGTTGTTGTTTCAGTAGTTTGTTATTGCAATTTTTATTAAGTTCTCAAAATTCCTCTTGGGAATGATCAACTTGACATTAAGGGAGATTGTTTAAATATTAATCTCACTGGGCTATGTCAGTGCATTATATCCAAAGATGAGCAGGTTAGATGGATTGGCCATGCCAAATTACCGCTTCATGTCAGGGGGTCTAGCATGGTAAATAAAAGGGGTTACTAGGATAGAGTCTGGGTGGGATTGTTGTTGGTGCAAGCTCAATTAGTCAGTCAGCCTCCTTCTGCACTGCAGGGACTCAATGATTGTCTGACTCAATCTGACCCCATGTGGAATAAATATAATGATTGAAACCATGTTTCATGAATGAACCTATGAATGAAGTATTATATAGATCCCTAAAGAGGGAATAGAGTTGGCACGGGGTGTAAAATTGGGTGGCTTTTTCATTCATTCATGGGATATGTGGATCGCTGGTGGGCAGCATTTATTGTCCATCCCTCATTGCCTGAGAGCAGTTGGGAGTCAGCCACATTGTTGTGGTTCTGCCAGGTCAGGCAAGAAGCCCAGACTACCATGCAAACAAGCTCCCCACCCATTAACTTCATCGACACTTACCACTGCCTTGGGAAAGCAGCCAGTTAATCAAGGACTCCACGAACCCTGGACATTCTCTCTTCCACTTTCTTCCGTTGGGAAAAAAGATACAGAAGTCTTAGGTCATGTCCCAACCGAACAACTTCTTCCTGGCTGCCATCAGACTTTTGAATGGACCTACCTGATATTAAGTTGATCTCTCTCTATGCCCTATCTATGACTGTAACACCATATTCTGCACCCTTCCTTTTTTTCTCTATGAATGACATGTTTTGTCTGTAAAATGTGCAAGAAACAATACTTTTCACTGCATACTAAAACAATAATGTGACAATCTAGATAATGTGACAATAATAGGTCAGATCAAATATAGCAGGAACTATTGTGAACTCAAGTGTTACAATCCAAACAGAAGCACAGGTATACCATGAATGAGAGAAGAGGAAAATTTGTGAGTGCCAAAAATATGAACAAATTTTACCATGTGTGTTTGACTATCTCTTCCTTTAAATCCAGTTTATTTATTGGTGTCATTCACATTGCAATGAAGCCACTGTGAAAATCCCCTAGTCACCACACTCTGGAGCCTGTTTGTGTACACTGAGGGAGAATTTAACATGGCCAATGCACCCTTACCAGCACGTCTTTCGGACTGTGGGAGGAGACTGGAACACCGGTTGGAAACATACAAGGGGAGGAACGTGCAGACTCCACACAGACAGTAATCCAATCAAATCTGGGTACTTGGTGCTGTGGGGCAGCCTTACTAACCGTTGTGTCACTGTGCCACCCAAAGGTGTTTGACAATAATTAAATGGTCACCCCACAGACAGTAGGAAGTCTCACACCACCAGGTTAACCGGTGTTGTGAGAATTCTTACTGTGCCCACCCCAGTCCAAAGTCGACATCTCCACATCATGACTCCTTTTACAACACTGCAATTTGCAAGTGATGGGGGGAGAGAGAAAGAGGTAGGAGGAGAGTTACCAAATACAAAGTTTAAGTATAAAGCCATGTTGTTTTATTGCTAAGTTTGTATTGCATTGACAGTTGCTTCCCTTCCTTCAAAAGAAATCATTCAAAGTTCAGATATTCAAAATCCCCTGTTCTAAAAGCCCAGCTCTGATTAAGCCAAGGCAGTGTGAAGATTTCTTGGGACATGCCAGTTCAAAATGTCAGGGATGCAACCAGTCAGTGCTAATCAGTTTTAATATTCCTTAAAGAATGAAACAAAAAAAAACCCAGGGGTAGATCCTGACTTTGGAGGACAGAGTGAGATTTGCCATAGTGATTCAGCGTCCTTCCTAACATCTTTTATTTCCGAAAAGAAAGATAGTCACTGATAATCAATCCAATTGAGAATTCAGGAGAAACTTCCTGACTCGAAGAGTTGTGAGAATATGGAACTTATTTCCACAGGGGACAGTTGAGGTGAATGCATTTAAGAAACAGCTAGATAAATACATGAGGGAAAAAGGAATGGAAGGTTATGTTGATAGAGTTGAATGAAGTAAAGAGAGCTGGAGGATGCGTGTGTGGAACATAATCATTGATATAGACCCAGTAAGGCTGAATGGCTTGCTTCTGTGTTTTAACATTCCGTGCCATTCCAGGTAAATTCATTCCATGAGACTGAAAAATAATTTGAAAATTATGAATTTCATTCTTAGACCTGAAATCTTATTATCTTTCCCTGCCTGTCAGTTAGGTGGAAAGATGTTTCTGCAATGATAAAACTGAATTATATAAGCTCACCAGCAGGTGTGTTGGTAACTGAGTACTAATTAGCAAAAAGGTCAAGGTTGGGGGGTGGTGGGGGAGAGAGGTAGGATGACCAAGGAGAAAACATCTAGTTCTGGTCACCCTATGATAGATAGGATATTATTAAACTAGAAAGCGTGTGGGAAAGATTTACTGGAATGTTACCGGGACTTGATGGTTTAACTTATAAGAAGAGGCTGGACAAACTGGGATTTTTCTCTGTGGAACATTGAAGGCTGAGGGATGATCTTATAAAGGTCTATAAAATAATGAGGAGCATAGGTCAGCTACTTAGTTAATATCTTTTCCCAAAGGTAGGAGAGTCTAAAACTAGAGGGCATAGGTTTAAGGCGAAATTAAGAGAGATATAAAAGGATTCAGAGGGGCAATATTTTCACACAGAGGGTGGTGAGTGTCTCGAACAAGCTGAGATAGTAGTATTTTGTCTTTTAAAAAGCATTTAGACAGTTAAATGGGTAAGGTGAGTATAGATGGATATGGGCCAAATGTGGGCAACTGGGACTAGTTTTGGGATTTTAAACAAAGACAGCATGGACAAGTTGGGCCGAAGGGCCTGTTTCCATGCTGTAAACTCCTATGACTATATAACTACATTATGATCTGGAATACACCGCCTAGTGGGAGCAAATTCAACATTAACTTTCAGCGTGGAATACGGTGTAAAATTGACATGGAGGTGAAAAAAATTCAGGGGCAATGGGAAAAGAACAGGGTCTATTTCGCTGACTCTTTTCAAGAGCTTCTCTCTGAGCTGTATGATTCTATCATTCCAGGTGCATGTTCATCTTTTGTTAAATAAATTCTCTTGATATTTTAAACTTTAAACAAAATTAAACTTGAACTGAATATATAAGGCATCAATCTGGGAGGTAAAAGCAATCAGACAGTATTTGCCACTTGTTCCCTAGGTGCATTATTGAAATATTACTTTCATGTCTCCATTTTTTTGTAGGTATAAGGTTTAGGATTAACCCATAAAGGTGATCCAAGAGGCAAGAACCAAAATAATCTAGAGCGAGAAGATTAGAGAAGATTGAAAAACATGACACTATATCAGAGGAAGTTTAACAGGATTTAGAAACTCCATTGTCACTATCTCCATCAGTCGCTGAAGGGCTATTTTAGAAACTATGCACATGACTAGAACTCCTCACCGAGGAAGATATAAAGTGAAACAGCACAACGGCACAGTGTTTGGCACTTTTGCCTCACAGTGCCAGGGATCTAGGTTCTATTCCCAGCTTGGGTCGCTGTCTGTATAGAATTTGAACATTCTTCCTGTGTCTGCATGGGTTTCTTCCGGGTGCTCCGACTTCCTCTGAAAGATATGCTGGTTAAGCGCATTGCCCATGGTAAATTCTCCGTCAGTGTATCCAAACAGATACAGGAATGTGTCAACTAGGGGATTTTCACAGTCACTTCACTGCAGTGTTAATGTAAGCCTACTTGTGACTATTAAATAAACTTTAAAGTTAATGGTGTAATTGTTTGCAATATCTGCACAATGGTTCTATGGTTGTCCCAAGTTGGTTTCTTCCAGAGACTTCCACGTTACAAATGCAGCCATGGGACAGTGTTTTCTCAAAATATGTGGCAATCTCCAGTTACAGCTTCTTGAGTGCATCAAACAACCAGTCAGCAGGATAAATAAGTAAGGTGGTTAACAAGATACTTAGGATACTTACCTTCATTAGTTGAGGTATAGGATATAGGAGCAGGGAAGTTATGGCGGAGTTCATGAAACACTCAGTAGATCATAGCTACAGTACTGTGTGCAGTTCTGGTTACAACACAATAGGAAGGATGTGATTGCACTACAGAATGTGCCGAGGAGATTTATCAGAATGTTGCCTGGGCTGAAGCATTTTAGAAACATAGAAACATAGAAGATAGGAGCAAGAGGAGGCTATTGGCCCCTCGAGCCTGTCCCACCATTCATTATGGTTATGGCTGATCATCCAACACTGCTTTCTCTCTATTACCTTTGATCCCATTCACCCCAAGTACTATATCCCGCCACCTGTTGAATACATGCAAAGCTTTAGCATCAATTACATTCTGTGATAATGAATTCCACAGGCTCACCACTCTTTGGATGAAGAAATGTCTGCTCACCTCCATTCTAAATGATTTACTCCAAATCCTCAGACTGTGACTTCCTGGTTCTGGACTCCCCCACCATTGGGAATATTTTCCCCGCATCTATCCTGTCTAGTTCTGTTAGGATCTTATAAGTCTCTATCAAAGAAAAAAGAACAAAGGACAATACAGCACAGGAAACAGGCCTTTCAGCCCAACGAGCCCGCACTGCCATTTTAACATTATGAGTGCCCTACTCTACCGATGACAAATCCTCCCCCATTCGTCTGAACCCCAGTTTTCGTTATGAAGGGAGGCTGGTTAGTTTACAGTTGTTTTCCTTCGGGAAGGGAAGGCGAGGGGGAAACCCAATCAATTGTACAAAATTATGAGGATGTAGATAGAATCAATAGGAAAAAACCTTTTTGCTTGGTGCAGGGGTCAATAACTAAGGTGCATTGATTTAAGGTAGGGGAATTAGATAGCATTTGAGGAAAGAAATTTCACCTAACGGGTGGTGAAAACCTGGTGCAGATGCAATGGTTTGAAGTACCTTTCTGTGCGCTATAAGACTCTGAGACCAGAATCTTATCAATGATCATGCCAGCTGGATTCTCCTATCCCATTGATGCCAAATTTTCTGACTTTGCTGCAGCAGGAGAATGGTGTGAACAGGCGGTAAAATTACACCCGATGACTAATATCCTAAAATATTCAGATGGCCTGTGATCACTGCCAGAACTGCTATAAGCAAATGTATTCAGCGTATGAATACAAGATTCTCAAGGAGCATCCAGACTGCCAGATGTTAAGGGCATTGCGGACTCCGATATAATCTTCCTTGGAATCTAACTCCGGCTGGGCGGGTATGAATGAAACCATTAAAACGTGGGTATAAAGTTCTGAAATAAAACAGAGAATGCAGGAAACACTCAGCAGGTCAGGCAGCTGTGAAGAGAGAAACAGAGTTAACGATGGCCTTTCACCAGAGTTGTTACTCTATCCACAAACACTACCTACCCAGCTGAGTCAGATAAAAATAGATACTGTGGAAAACAGAGCTCTAGCAGCCGCAGAAATTTTCCTTCGTATAAAACCTACTTGTGCCTTCTCAGGAATAAACGGAATGGTTTTCCTGCAATGCCCAGAGACTTTTCCGACCTCTCCTTGGTGACTGCAAAGTGGTTGCCATGGTGGCAAAGTTTAGCGTGGATTCAAGGGGTTTGATACACATGAGAATACAGAGCAAAGAAAATGACAACATGATGACTTTATTGGTTTAAAATTGTAGGTTTAAGGTGCGAGGGGCAAGGTTTAAAGGAGCTGCACAAGCACGTTTTTTTTACACAGACGGTGGTAAGTGCCTGGAACTCGTTGCTGGCAAGGTAATGGAAGCAAATATAATAGTGACTTCTAAGAGGCGTCCTAGCAAATACATGAATAGGATGGGAATGGGGGAATACGGTCCCTGGAAGTGTAGGGGTTTTAGTTAAGTCGGACAGCATGGTCGGTGCAGGCTTGGAGGGCCGAAGGACCTGTTCCCATGCTATAATTTCCTTTGCTCTTTGTTCTTTGAGACAAATCTGCGTTGGGTTTGTCCTGCTTTATATGGACACGGCATAGCTGGGCAATTTTCAACAATGTCAGGTAGATGCTAGTGATTATTAATAGTTATCAATGAGAGGGAGAGTCTATCAATAAACCAGAATGACTGATGCTGCTACTACAGCGACAACTACAACAATTGGCATTTATATATCACCTTTAATATAATGAAAGGCATTATTATCCTGAGTACCTAACAAGTAGCTTGGGTAGGCACAGTGGTTAGCACTGCTGCCTCACAGTGCCAGCGACACAGGTTCGATTCCATTCATGGATTACTATCTGTGTGGACTTTGTACATTCTTCCCATGTCTGCATGGGTTTCCTTTGGGTGCTCCCATTTCCTCTGCACTCCAAAGATGTGCGGGTTAAGGGGATTGGCCATGCTAAATTGCCCCTTATTGCTCACAGATATGTAGGTTAAGGGGATTAGTCATGTTAAATTGTCCATTAGTGTCCAAAGATGTGTAGGTTAGGGAGTTGGCCATGTTAAATTGTCCCGTAGTGTTCAAAGATGTGTAGATTAGGAGACTAGTTGGGTAAATATATGGGGTTGTGGTCATCAGATAGGGTGGGCTTGGTGGGATGCTGAGTCATTGCAGACCCGAAGGGCTGAATGGCCTCCTTCTGCATTTTACGGATGCTATGGTTCTGTGACAAAGCGAGATCCAGCACTAATCACATTCTGACAGGTGACTAAAAGCTTGTTCAAAGAGATGACTTTTAAGGAACAGAAGAGAGAGAGAGAGAGAAAAAAAGTGAGAGACATGGAGACGGAATTCCAGTTTTTTTTTCAAATAGTGTTGGAAGAGATTAATGAGGATAAGGACAGAGGCAAAGAGGAATTTGAAATCCAGGTTGAGAATTTTAAAATACAGGTGCTACTGAACTGGGAACCATTATAGGCTAGAGAGTGAAGTGGGAACTGTATTTGGTAAGAGTCAAAATACGAGCAGTAGAGATTTGGATGAGGTCAAGTTTGTAAAGGTTAGAACATGTGAAGCCAGGCAGAGTAAATGAGGAGAGAATTGAGATATTGAGACTACTCTCATCATGCAGGGTAAATATAGAGGAGATTTTGTCCAGCAGTATGAAATTAATGAAGAGTTTTGATGGAGTGAATGGAAATATATTTGTACTCTTCCAATTCTGGCTATTTGCCCATCACAGTTTCTGCCACCCCATCTTTGGCAACTGCCTTCAGTTATCTGGCAATCAAGATCTTCAATTTTAGATTCTTATTTCAAGGGGTTATCCTAACTCAAAATAAAATGGTGGCATCTTGTAAATAAACACAGAGTCTCATAAACAGCCTGACTTGAAAGGCAGAGTCACAGAGGGAAAAATCATCATGATAAAACTTCAAAGAAAGGCTTGGAATCTCAAGACAGAAATTTAAATTTCCCTACACAGCAAAATATTCCATTGACTCTCATTTGGAAATTCTACATTCCAGCTTCAGCAGATCTGGAAGGGGGTGAGCTAAATCTTTTAAACTTCCAGGCCAAAGAAAGACCTGATCAATATTTAAATAATTCAGAGTCAGACTATCTGTTTGAAAAACAATTGCTGCTGAAACACGATCCCCAAGTCTGACAGCATCTGTGGAGACAGAATAGAGCCAACATTTTGAGACAGGTCGTCTTGACTCAAAATATTGGCTCTATTCTTTCCCAAAAGTACTGTCAGACCTGTTGAGTTCTGAAGCATTTTCTGCTCTTGTTTCACATTTCAGCATGTGTAGTATTTTGCCTTTATTTGTTTGATTAAGGATAGAGTTTGCCTTTGTTTCACAGTAAGCTGCAAAACTCTTAAATAAGCTTGACATCTCCACCTCAAGCTTTGATTCTGGTCGGAATCTTTCTTCCATGGTCACTAACAGCTTTTGGACTTTGACTCGTTAGATTGTTAATCGGTTCCATAGAATTTTCCTTATCTGCTTTCAAAGCCTAGATTTGCTCTTCCATGTTGGGTATCTCAACTTCCATGTAGTTTAGATTGGACAATTCAAGAAGTTAATCAGTTTTGGTGGTTAAATCTGCTTTGTAACAACTCTTCTGATGTATCAGCAATTCTTTTTCCTGTTCCAGACATTTTGCAATTATGCGTACTTGAGACTTGTATGTTTGAATTTCTTTAACTTTAAAGTGAAGATCTATTGTTGTTGGATGTACTTCCTCAAATTTGTTATTTAAGCATTTGAAGCCAGCCTTTACGTAATCTGCATTTCAATGTTCCCATTCTACCCTGATCAGTTTTACTTCAGAAGAGTATAATTCTTCTGCGCTATCCTTCAGGCTCACATCCTGCCATTGCAATTCTGCCATTTGATTCTGAGGCTCTTGACTCTTTTTTAAAGTAAAAGTAAAGTTTATTTATTATTCACAAGTAAGGCTTTCTTTAACACTGCAATGAAGTTACAGTGAAATTCCTCTAGTCACCACATTTCAGCACTTGTTCAGGTCAATGCCTAACCATCACATCTTTCAGACTGTGGGAGGAAACTGAGCACCCAGAGGAAACCCAGACAGTCATTGGGAGAACATGCAAACTCCACACAGATAGTGTTCCAAGCTAAGTATCAAACTCAGGTCCCTGGTGTTGTGAGGCAACAGTGCTAACCATTGTGCCAGTGTGCTACCCTGTTTGTGGGAAGTTATTTTGTGAGAAGTACTTCTTGCTTTTGCTATTCCACATTCCTTCATCGATCCCTTTGGAAATGTGGGCGAGAATTTCACACTCTCCCACTCGTGGGTTTTTAAGATGGGGCCAGCCTGTAGAGCTCTCTTGCTCAGTGTTTTACAGTAAAGTCACAATTTTGTTGAAACCTGCCTTTTGTTTTTTCACAACTGAGTTTAGAAGTCATGGTTCTCTTGGATTATTTAATAAATTTTTCTCCACTTCAGAATGAACTCAGAGTCCATATTTCATTCAATGACTGGGGGGTTGTTTTTTAAGCAGTGGATATTTTTCTAAACAAAATGCCTGACTCGTAATTATTTAAAGATTTAATAGGACTTGCTTTGATCTGGGCGTTTAAAAAATTTAGCTCACCCAGTTCCAGCTCTGCTGAATCTTTTGGATTTCCAAATGGGATGCAATGGAGTCTTCTGTGGCAGAAAAGAATTTTAAATTTCTGCCTTTGGCTTCCAAGCCTTTCTTTGGATATTTATCATGGTGACTTTTCCTGTGTGCCTCTGTTGCTGGCATTCCTCTTCAAATCAGGCTATTTTATGTGGTCCTGGACTTATCTACAGGCTGTCACCATTTTGTTTGGTTGATTTGATGATGTCTCCATAATCATACATAGGATAACTGTTAATCTTTATTGACACTCAGAACAATTTAGTGAAAGATGCAAGCTAGAAACTGTCTCCATATACACACCTCTGTCCAAGAGTAGAGCGACCCTGGCTGTGGGCCTTGTGGTCTGTAACATTACTGTGTGGGCATTACTGTATTCAATCCAACACTAATCCTATATGTGCCATACCTTTGGACTGCAATGTTCGTCATGATAGTGAAGATTATTGAAAATGAATGGCACAGTAGCACACATTGTGATGAGCATTGCTGCCTCACAGCATAAAGGACCTGGGTTTAATTCCTGGTTTGGGTTTGTGTGGAATTTGCACATTTTCCCTGTGCCTACATTGGTTTCCTTCAGGGTCTCCAGTTTCCCCTCACAGTCCAAGGATGTGCAGGTCCAGTGGATTGGCCAGGTTAAATTGTCCCTTAGTGCCCCAAGATATGCAGGTTAGGTCAACTAGCCAAGCTAAATTTTCACTCAGTGTCCAAAGATGTGCAGGTTAAATGAATTAGCCATGCTAAATTGTCTCTTAGTGTCCAAAGATGTGCAGGTTAATTGGTCTAGGTAGGTACATTCCCTCTCAGTGTCCAAAGACGTGTGGGTTAGGTCGATTAGCCATGGTAAATACTCAGGATTATAAGGATAGAGGGTGGGGCTTGTGACAGATGTTCTTTCAGACAGTCAATGCAGACTTAATGGGCTGAATGGCTCCTTCTGCACTGTAGAGATTCTGTGGTTCAGTGGACGCCGCAATGGTTTATGCAGAGAATAACTGCGGCAGAGGCCATCAGATCTTTTAAAGGGCAAATGGACAGATAATCAACGGAGAGGATAATTGGAGGGAGGAGAAGATGAGATTTCAATTGCTGCAGCCCAGACGCAATGAGTCAAAAGGCTCCTCCTTCCCACCCCGCCCCTATTCATTCGCAAACTTGCACGCTTCAATCTCCATAACTTCCAATCCACTGCCTCGACAGATATCAATCCAGTTCTCTTTTAAGCTGTCAACTGACCCTGAAATAATGACTTTTCCTGGGACTCTTCTGTATGATTTTAAAAGGAGCAAAGTGAGAAATCCAAATATGTGATGGTTCATGGAGCAGTCACTTCATTTTAAAGCCAATGATTAGAGGGAGCTTTTGCTGTGCTTGCTGCTAGATGAAGTATGGTTCTATCTCTTGCTGCAGGGCCTTTCAGGGCACTCATCCAATGCCACAGAATAATTTATCCTTGACTGTTGTCTTTTAACAGCGTGGAAGTATGATTTTTAGGTTCAATTGCTGAATTTGAAAGAAGTCTGCTTCAGCTTAACTCTTTATTAGAGGAGCAAGAGGATTTGAAGGATGCTGAGCAGAATTGAAAGCATTTGCACCTGCAGAAACTTCATTGAACAATGATAATCAGTGATAGAGCCTGGATTTCTCTTGTGTTCATTAAGGGAAGGGACTGTGGTGGCGGGGAGAATATATACATGCAAGTTGCATCAGCATTAAATACTCCCCAGGTAACGGAGAGTGTAACCAAAGTGAGGGCCCCTTTTTTTTGCTTCCCCCCCTCACCCACCTCAACAATTCCTTCCCCTGCCTCAACTCTGCTCGAATCCAATTCCAAAGAAGAACTTCCTACTTCGCCATTCTGTCACTTCAGTACCGAATTGTGCCATTCCTGTGCAGGAAGTCTGAGCCCATTGGGAAATGGGTCAAGTCCCTGAAGCACAAAGCATCAGCTTTCAGAGGGTAATGTTCATCGTATCGGTTGCAGATGGATTTGAACCTTTGCCCCAGAGGTGAAGATCCAATTTCTAAGACACCCAATGAAGTATTGCCGTAAGCTCTGGGATAAAACCAACTGCCCTGTTGAGTGGATATGAGTGGCAGGGGCATTCAAAGAAAGAAATCAATTTCAAAGATGCCTTTCATGAAATCAGCATGTCCAAAAGCACTTCACAGCCACTGTGACACAATGGTTAGCACTGCTGCCTCACACTGCAAGGGACCAGGGTTCGATTCCTGACGTGGGTCACTGTCTGTGTGGAGTTTGCATGTTCTCCCTGTGTCTGTGTGGGCTTCCTCTGGGTGCACTAGTTTCCTCCCACAATCTGAAAGACAGGCTGCTTAGGTATATTGATCTGAACAGGTGCTGGAATGTGGCAATTAGAGGAATTTCACAGTAATTTCATTCCAGTGTTCATGTAAGCCTTACTTGTGGCTAATAAATAAGCTTTTAAGTACTTTTGAAATTGCATACCAGTGAATTCTGGCATGGAAGGGGCATGTGAGTGCTTTGAATTAGGATGGAAAATATGAGGGACAATGGGGTGGAAGTGGGCATCAGTTGACATTGAGTTTGGAAGGAGAATAGGAATCATTGAACCCTAGAATCCCTACAGTGCAGATGGAGGCCATTGGGCCCATTGAGCTTGCACCAATAACAATCCCACGCAGGTCCTATCCTCATATCCTCACAAATTTATCCTGCTATTTCCTCTGATGATATGAGGCAATTTGTGAGGGTCAATCAACCCTAATCCACACATCTTTGGAGTGAGTGGTTATGTGGGGTGTCAGGGAGGCGTAAGTTAGCAATGAGTTGGCATGGTGAGTGAGAGGGCCGATGAAGACTAGGTGGGGGAGGGGAGTATGATATGAGCAGTGACAGCTCAAGAGCCTAACTGTTTTTATCACAATTGAAATGAAGGCCCGTAGAACTGAGGCAGTCCTTCGAACCAGTCTGCTTTAGAGCCTCCCTCCCCATCCTTTCCCAGTCCAACTCCTCCTTCCCCCTCACCTGCATCCTACACTCCAGCAAGAATCTGCTTTGGGGGTTGACAGCACAACTCTATTCTGTCTCCATAACCCCAGGGAAAAATGTATCTGAGTCTGCACACCTGAAATTGAAGCTGGCTTACCAAACCAGGTATTTATTTGAACACCCACCACCCGCTCCCCTCCACCACCACTATCCCCCCTCTCCCCCCCCCCCCCCCCCCCCCCCTTCTTGCCATTAGATACACGACCCACTGTTTTAGAACTTTCATCAGAGCGTGAATAAAAATTAGAAATTAATATCTTTTAACCAGGTGCATCGTGTGAGGAGAAAATAATGTCTCTGATAAGGTGGAAGATAGGAGAGATTAAGTGGTAAAAGAAAATACACTGCAGGGTTCAAGGAGGGTGTAAAGTAAAGGAAAAGTCAAGTAAAAATTTACTTTTTTCATTCGTGGGGCATGGGCATCACTGGCTGGCTGGGTCAGCATTTATTGCCCATCCCTAGTTGCCCTTGAGAAGGTGGTGGCGAGTTGCCTTCTTGAATCGCTGCAGTCCATGTCCTGTGGATTGATCCATAATATACAAACAAAAATAAGAAAGAATGAAGAAACACAACATGTTTTGGGAGGAGCTGTGCATGTTGGAATCATGAGTGACTGCTGTCGGAAAGCAAAACAAGAGGAAAACAAATGGCTGAAACATGCAAAGAAAATGTACTGAATTGGGGACAGAGATCACAGTTTGAAAACATCAACCTCCTGTCAAATCCAGAACATTGTCAGATGCCTAATCGAAAGATGAGGTGGTGTTTTCTTTTTCCCTCAGCTTACAGTCAGAATCAAAGAATCAGGAAATCCCTACAGTACAGAAAGAGGCCATTCGGCCCATTGAGGCTGCACCGATAACAATCCCTCCCAGGTCCTATCCCTATAATCCCACGCATTTACCTGAGCCAATCTCCCTGACAATAATGGGTAATTTATCAGGGGCAATCCACCGAACCCACATGTACCTGGAGTGTGGGAGGATATTGGAAGACCAGAGGAAACCTACGCAGACGTGGGGGGAATGTGCAAACTCCACACAGAGAATGACCCAAGGTCAGATTTGAACCCCAGTTCTTACTGCTGTGAGGCAGCAATGCTAACCACTGTGCCATCCTGGATTAGAATGGATCGGTGCTTGTCAGGGTAAATGCTGAAAGGATATTTCCCCTCGTGGGGCAATTTAGAACTAGAGGCGCAGCTTCGAAAAAAGATGGAGATGAAGTAAAACTTTTTCACTCAGAGGGTGAATAGTGTTTGAAATTCTCTTCCACAGAGCGCAAAGCCCTTCATCAGGTGAGCACCACTCTCTAATGAAGGAGCAGTGCTCCAAATGCTCGTATTGTGAGACTACTGAGAGAGAGCAATGGAACTGGGACATTGAATATGTCAAGGACTGAGTTAGACCGAGCTGTGTTTGGCAAAGGGGTCAAGGGCTATAGAATGCAAACAGAGAAATGGAGTTAAAGCCGCAATCAGCTCAGCCATGATCTGAGTGAATGCTGGAGGGGCTGAATGGCCTACTCCGATTTCTTATTTTCTTATAATAAAGCAAAATGTTAAAAACATCAGATGTAGAATGAGTTTTTTCTGGCTGTGCTCGGCCCAGAAGTCAGAAAATACCTTCTGAGGTCAACGGACCTTTGCCTTCCACCTGCAATGATTTCCATGGTGGAAGA
Source organism: Sphyrna mokarran (assembly GCA_024679065.1). Lineage (NCBI taxonomy): Eukaryota > Metazoa > Chordata > Chondrichthyes > Carcharhiniformes > Carcharhinidae > Sphyrna > Sphyrna mokarran. The sequence goes on from JAGIQG010000004.1 coordinate 8,284,840, forward strand.
GTCAGGCAAATTATCTTCCTGGACGAAAAACAGGGAAACAAGATAGCGAGAGTAAAAAGATCAAACTCGGATCAAAGTAGAAAGATTGATGATGTTGAAGCATAGAATCATAGAATCCCTACAATCCAGAAAGTGACCATTCAGACCATCGAAATTACACCTACCACAATCCCACCCAGGCCCTATTCCAGTAACCCCACAAATTAACTCTGCTAATCCCCTGACACTAGACAGCAATTTAGCATGCTTAATCAACCTAACCTATACATCTTTAGGAGGAAACTGGAACACCCAGAGGAAACCCTTGAAGAGAGGAGAAGAATGTGCAAATTCCACACGGACAGTGACTCTCGACCGAAAACAAAAATAGCGAAGAATAGAACAGGAAGAAAAAATTACTTGTTAATACCTTAATTATATTAATTTATTTTACACCTATTTACACAGTTGATATCAACATTTAAAATGAAAAATGCCAATATGAATGGGGAATGCTATAATTGCACCTTTTTCCCAGTGAATGTGTGGTGAGTGAGGAGGTGGATGAGAGGTAGTTCTGCTATGTCATCACTGACTGAGAAGGGAGTGACAGGGCCACATCAACAGTTTGGCAAGTTTACACGGGGATTTTAATTAATTATCAATATGAACATGGGAAATTATAATAGAAATGTAAAAGAAAACAGCCGAGTTAAAATTGGATCTGAATTATGTCTTGCAAGCGCTTGTAAGTGTCAAGTTAATATTACTGTAATAAAGCAAACCTTGACATTTAAGCACTTTTATGACTGCGCATTGTTGAACTGTTTCAATGGAAAAATACGCATCTATCATTCTCTGGGACTGCCGACTGTCAGAGTGAAATTCTGGTTCTATTGAACATTTACCTTATTAGATTTTTGAACTTGCCGTTTCATATGTCAGGCTCTGAATCCCCATAAAACTCCATGTGGTCTATGCCCTCATTAGTAACTTCTACATCCTCCCAAGCTCAGGACACACGAGGAGTCATTTCGCCTTTGGACTATTGGTGACATCAGCAAGTTCTACACCCCTGCCGACAGTGTGAAGACAAAAAGAAGGAAGGTGTAACTTATTTAACAGGCATGAAGTGAAAATATATGCAGGCATAGAGACTGTAACAGTGATCTTTGCTCCTGCTCTCGCAATGAGGTTCCCCCTATTTCCCATGCTAGAGACGTATAAGATAATGAAGGGGATGGATAGGGGAGCGGTTGAGAGACTCTTCCCGCTTAGCAAAGATATCAGGACTAGAGGGCACAGCCTCAAGATTGGGGGAATGGGGGGTGAGAGGGTTCAGATTGGAGTTCCAGAGGGGTTTCTTCACACAAAGGGTGGTGAATCTTTGGAATTCTTTGCCTGATGAGGTGGTGGAGGCTTCCTCACTGAATATGTTCAAGTCAAGAGTGGATAGCTTTTTAATTGACAAGGGAATTAAGGGTTAGGGGCAGAAAGCGGGAAAGTGGCACTGAACCACTACAGATCAGCCATGATCTTATTGAATGGCAGGCTCAAGGGGCTGGATGGCCTACTCCTGCTCCCATTTCTTATGTTCTTATGATGCACGCTTTCTCTCCTTTAGCCATGGTTCATACTTTGTCTGAGAGAGTTGGTACTGACTTGATGGCCGAATGGCCTCCTTCTATACTGTAGGGATTCTATTCTATTCTGAAACGAAAAGAGAAAATATTGGAAAATTTCAAGAGGTCTGGCAGCACCTGGAAAGAGAGAAAAGAGGTGACATTTTAAGCCCAGATGATCCTTTGTCAAAACTATTCTATTCCACTCTATTCTATTCTATTCCATTCTATCCTATTCTATTCTAACTATATTACAGAAGACAAAAAGTTTGGAAAAATTTCAATATAAATACAAGAAGGTTCAAATTCCCAATATTCATTTACCAAGCAATATCTTTACAGACACACACACCAGTGAAGAGTAGCCACTAGCTTGGCACAAAGTCTCCTTGCTTAAGATTGGCAAGCATGCAAATGGTTTCTTCTAGAGAATTCTTGAGCATTCTGGGTATGATACTGTTTCCTTCTCTACTGCAGGGATGCTATTGGATTCTATGAGAAAACAAACAAAACAAAAACCAAATCAATCTTGCCAACTAACAAGTAATGCAGTTCCCAGTATCTTGTACACACTTTATTCCTTGTCGTTCTCACTGGTCATGGAAGTGAAGAGAACCGTTGTTGGTAATCCTGGGCATCATCCAATTCAAGCGCTAAGTGGGCACGGCTCTGCTTAGAAATCGTCAAAATCATAGAATCCAGAATGTAGAAGGAGGCCATTTGGCCCATCGAGTCCGTACTAACTAACCAACAGAGCATCTACCTGGCCCATCCCCCTGGCATATTGCTGGAACCCCATGCATTTATCCAGCTAAACTGTCCCAAACTACACACCTTTTTTTTAAATTTCTAAGTCACAGATAGGCTTACATTAGCATTACAATGAAGTTACTGTGAAAATCCCCTAGTTGTCACACTCTAATGTTAGTTTGGGAAAAGGATAATTTAGCACGATCTTTCAGGCTGTGGAAGGAAACCTGAGCACCCGGAGGAAACCCAAGCAGACGCGGGCAGAATGTGCAGGCTCTGAACAGATAGTGACCCAAGCCGGGAATCAAACCCAGGTCCCTGGCGCTGTGAGGCAGCAGTGTCAACCACAAGGGGCAATTTAACATAGTCAATCCATCTAACAGGAGGAACCCCATGGGATAACATGTAGGTCCACACAGTCACCAAAGGCTTGAATTGAACCCAGGTATCTGGAGCTGTAAGTACTAACCATTGTGCCCCTTTGTGCCACTCCAGTTCATTTTTCTTGTTTAATAAATATTTTGTTTTTTGTCTTAACAGAACAGCAGATTCCTGTCAATTTGTTCAGTAACTTTTCTCTACAGCTCCTAAAATGTAAGCTGTATGAAACCATCTAGGATCTGATGTGTTCAGTATTAACATCACTTGGAGTTATAACGGTTTAAGTAGGGTTGGAGAAGGCTTGCATGGTACAGATGTATTAGCATATGGTCTCTTTCTGTGCTGCATGTTCATCATAATTCTATGTTCATAGAATCCCTACAAAACAGAAAGAGACTGTTCTTAGATAGGGTTTAGATAGGGTGGACAGTGATAGTCTTTTTCCTAGGATGGAAAAAGCTAGCACGAGGGTACACAGCTTTAAATTAAGGGGTGATAGTTATAGGACGGATATCAGAGGCAGGTTCTTTACCCAAAGGGTGGTTCGGGAGTGGAATGCCCTGCCTGCAGCGGTTGTAGATGCGCCAAGTTTGGTGGCGTTTAAGAGGTTAGTTGATAAGTATATGGAAGAGAAGGGAATGGTTTAGTTTGGAGGGACATTGCTTTTTATATTGGTCGGCGCAACATCGAAGGCCGAAGGGCCTGTTCTGTGCTGTAATGTTCTATGTTCTATGTTCTATGTTCTGTCCATCGAATCTGCACCAACAACAATCACACCCTAAACCCATAACTCCACATATTTACCCTGCTAATTCCCTTGAAATTATAGTCAGTTTAACATGACCAATCAACCTAACTCATACATCTTTGGACTGTGCGAGGAAGAAGGAACACTAGGAGGAAACCTACCCGGACACAGGGAGAATGTGCAAATTCCACACAGACGGTGACCAAAGCCAGGAATTGAAGCTGGTGCTGTAAGGCAGCAGTGCTAACCACTGTGCCACCGTGCCACCTCAATGATATCCATTATCATTGGATACATTTTCGATAGGAACACACAAGCAGGAGGTGCTCATTCAGCCCCAAGAGCCTGTTCTGCTGTTGAACAGGATGACAGCGAGCTGGCTATATCCTAACTTCATCTGCCAGCTCCATATTCCTTAATATTCCATCCAGCTCAACTTTTCACATCAGTAATGGAGCTGGAATCCATTGCCTTTTGTGGAAGAGACCTTTGCCTATAGAGAAATATTTCCCGACTTTCCTCCCGGGCCTGGCTTTGATTTTAAAATGACCATGCCTTGTTCTGGATTTCCCATCAGCAGGAAATCTCTCGCTCGCTATCCACCCTACCAACACTTTTCAAAAAAGTCTAAAACCCAAAGTTGAATCCCTTCTTAACCTACAAATTCCATTGAGGAGATAAAGGAAGATACACCTAGTCTGGGCCAGGGGGAAAAGAATGTTCAATGAAATTCTCACAGTGTCAGTTAGTTCTGGGATTATGATTTATGGGGCTGAGAAAGTTAAAAGGATGCAAACCATTGGGGGGCTGAGAATAATTTTAGCCTGGTTCCTGGTGGATGATGTGTTCATTTGAGGACAATGCAATGCATAGAATCATAGAAGGAGACCATTCAGCCCATCGAGTCTGCACCAACTACAATCCCCTCTAAGCCCTATCCCCGTCACCCCACATACCTACACATCCCAGGACAGTAATTTATCATGGCCAATCAATCTAACCCGCACATCTTTTGTACTGTGGGAGGAAATAGGAGCACTGAAGGAAAACCATGCAGACACGGGGAAAAGGAGTAAACTCCATACAGACATTGACCAAAGCCTGGAGTTGAACCCAGGTCTCTGGAATTCTGGGGCAGCAGTGTCCCCCGTGCCATAACCATAGCAGGAAATTTTTAATCATGTCAAACAGTTAAATGGGAAATCTCTTTTATACAGTGTGAAGTATAAGTTGGCAGCAAAAGGAATATAATGTTTAGTCCATAGTGTTTATAGCTATGTCTTAAAGTAAAAGTTTTGAAAGCTGAAGTCTTGGTGCTTCATTATTTCAACTGTTAACTGGAAATTCAAAATTCTCTTTCAATGTTGTTGGTCTCCATGGAGACCCAAGAACAAGAGTGTTTAATAAAAGTGAAAGGGAATTGAGTTCCAGCAGAAGGAGCAAGTGTTGGACAAGATTCCCTGAAAAGTGGGTGGCAGTTGTAACCATGTCCAACGCTGACGTGACGTTTCTACTGTCAGCCACCCAATGGATACACACTCTTGATTTCAACACTGGGATATATTCATAAATCTGGTACTCAAAATAAAGGACATAGTGAAAATGTAATTGACTAAACCCCCAGAGGACTCATACACTTCAAATCAACCGACAACTGTCAGGCTATTTCAACAATGTGAGCTGGATGCCAATCATGGTCCCTTAGTAGCTTATTTCTAACTTGGATACGAGCTGAAAATGAACAGTGAAATATAACAATGACAGTGGGATTTTACACCCACAAATTGCACTGGTGTTCGATGTGAACACATGCCATCACTCATGCACAGCTCTGGGATGGTCAGAAGAGTACAAGTCCTGTTTTCAAAACAACATAATGGGCGTACCACGGAGGAGGCTGGATATCCATCAACCTCAGGGGCACACATAGTTATTCATTTCAACACTGGACTTGACATAAAAAATAGCAATAGCTCTTAACAACTGTCAGACAAATCCCAACCTAGCAGTAACCTACATGAAATATGGAGATAGATGGCCCATATATATATATATATAAAGACAGGTTTGTCTACCAACACAGATGTTGGCTAATCAGAGAATGATATATCACACAAGGAGGCCATTCAGTCCACTGATCCTGCATTGGTTACTTGGAAGAGTTATCAATGAATGCTACACCCTTGCTCCTCCCCCTTAGTGTTTTCCATTCGTATATTTGTTAACCTTCCGTCCGAAATTTACGATTGAATCAGCCGTCATGACAATTTCACGTTGTCCACTCCAGATCTTAGCAGTTTGTAATATTAAACAAAATTCATGTTTGTCACCAGTTCTTTGGCCATTGACTTTAATACTGCTCACCAACTCTCTGTCAATGGAAACACTATCTCCTTGTTTACTCTCATCAAAACAATTGATGAATTTGAATTCTATCAAAGCTGCTCCTAACCGTCTCTTCTCTATGGATCAAGTATGAATAACTCTATTTTCCAGGATTCAGGAATCACTGCTTCTGAAACTCATGGAAGATCTTTTGCCCTCAGTACCCAGAATCCTACTTGACCATCGCAACAGTAGAATTAATTCATAATGTTCACCACTACTGGTGACCCAAAGCACCCAAACAAAGAGAGAGAGAGAGGGTTTGTTATATTTATTTTTTTTATTAGTGTCAGATTAACATTCCAATGAAATTACAGTGAAAATCTGCTCACCTCTCTCCGGCACCTGTTCGGAGCAACAGAGGGACAATTTAGCATGACCGGCTCGTCTTTTGGACTGTAGGAGGAAACCGGAGCATCCAAAGGAAACTCAGGCAGACATGGAGGGAATGTGCCAAATTTGCACAGACAGTGACTCAAGCCAGGAATCGAACCCAAGTCCTGGTGCTGTGAGGCAGCAGTGTTAATCACTATGCCACCATGACTAAGGAGGGAGTGAGAGGCTGAGGAGGTTTGAAAGATTGCAGGAGGTTACAGAGATGGAGAGGGGTGATTCAGGAATGTGGGCAAGGATCATTCATTTGCCTTGGTCTTATGTGAGATAATGGCCATAGAATTGTGCTGGCATCTGGAATGAAAGATAGTCGAAAGCAAGTTGTAAGCATGTCTGTCTTGATTGATAAACAATTTAAACAATGCATTTATCTGAGGTAGGATTACACGTGGTGCATCTTCCTTTAAGTAAATTCTGTGCCAATAAGGACAGCTGATGCATTGTCTGATGTAACAGTCAGGAAACATTTTCACTACATTGTACAAAACTGAGAAACTGGCTGCAATCTCGTGCTCCACTTTGAACTCGGGCTGAGTTCAAAGTGACAATTTAAGAATGAGGATGAGAATACTAATACTACAAGTGAAGCCTCACAACACCAGGTTAAAGTCCAACAGGTTAAAGTCCAACACACAACATGTGTGGGGACACATGAGACCAGCCCCAACCGGGACCTTGGGTTCACGTCACACTACTTTAGCCCCCACAATATGCCTGGGTTTGCAAAATCTGTCTAACTGTCTTGGCTTGAGACCATTCACACCTCTTTAATCTGTGATTTAGCCCTCTCTCCACTTGCATTGTCTGCACCTGTAAAGAATTGATTACTTGTTAAGGTTTGCCTTGCAACCATTATCTGGTAAATTAAGTCTGTGTCTATGTATGCCCTGTTTGTGAATCCAATCCTCTACTCATCTGATGAAGGGGCAGCACTCCGAAAGCTTGTGCTACCAAGTAAACCGGTTGGACTTAACCTGGTGTTCTTACTGTGCCTATCCCAGACCAACACTGGCATCTACACATATGACTACAAGTGAAAACAGAGGTTATAGTTGCCCAAGAAGCGAACCCAGTAAAGTTTAGTTGAGGATTATTATATCAGATCGATCACAATCTCATCAAACTGCAGAGTGGACTCGATGGGCTGAATGGCCTACATCTTATGGTCTAACTCCAGAAACTTTGCCGCTCTGAATCACCTCTGTAAATAATAAAATGTTGGCATTCATTAATCAATATGGATGCTGTAAAACACAGACTTTACTTGCCAATGTTATCTCTTACCTACAGCTTCTTAACCACTGCCTCAGGCACAGTGCTGGGATCAGACTGGCTTGATTGGTATCACCTTTGCATTAGGAAGCTATCAACCCATTTTGCAAGATCTGCCCAGAAATCACAGGTTTTGTCGTCAGTATCCGTCTGGAACAGAGAATAAAAAGTAATTGCTGAAGGAAATCTTATTTAGTGAGATGATGATTCCCTTTTAAAGAACGATTCCTGTCATAGCAAAAGGTGGAAGGCCAAATCGTGTTACACAAAAAAAAAATCCACTCTCCATGATGATAAATAAGCTGCAGTTCAGCTTAAATGTTCTGAAGTGAATTCCTATCCTTTGTCAAACCTATCATTATACTGTGATATGTTTTTTTTCCCCCAGGCAAAGGTTCCAGAGGGGAGAGGGGTAGTGTGAGAGGGAATGGGCATGAGGGCGAGGGGGATGGCACATTGGACAGTCAAGGGGAGCCACATTGGTAAAGTGGCTTGATGGCACAGTGGTTAGCACTGCACCTCACAGCACCAGATTTACTGTGTTTACCCCAGTCCAATGCCAGCATCTCTAAATCATGACGTCCCAGCACCAGAGACCAGGCTTCAATTCCCAGCTTGGATCACTGTCTGTGTGGAGTTTGCACGTTCTCCTCCTGTCTGCGTGGGTTTCCTCCGAGTGCTCTGGTTTCCGTCCACATACTGAAAGACGTGTTGGTTTGGTGCATTGACCTGAACTGGCACTGGACTGTGGTGACTAGGAGAATTTCATGGTAATTTCATTACAGTGTTAATGTAAGCCTTACTTGTGACTAATAAATCAACTTTACTTTTTATTTTACTCCCTGATGCACTCCTGCTTTGGGGGCTTTTCCCAGTGGCAAGCTGGAAATAGAGTTGGGTAATCAATGAGTCCAATTGAAGTCCCGCTTTGGAATGACTTTTGAATTAGCAATGGTATCAGCATGGCCCTCTGCTGTGTGTGCAAACCTCCCATTCAACTTTTCCTTATGTGGGTCAACCAAGTCTCTACAAATTGACAGCTCTTTGAACTTGTTCTCCAGTTTCAAGAAAGCTCCCACTATTCTCATCAGGATGGGTGACATGATTGAAGTACAAAACAATGAAAGGAAGAGATAGCAAGGGCAGAATGTTTCCCTTGGTGAAGATTTCTAGAATCAAGGGACATACATTCATGATAAGAGAGAGTAACTGTCACTTATCATGAACCTGTGACATGAGGAAAAATATTTTTAAGCAAAGGGTTTTGGGTGTCTGGAATTTGCTGCCTGAATCAGTGGTGGAAACAGAGACCTTAAGCTATCTAAAAAGTACCTGGACCTGCACTTTAAGTGCCGTAAGATACAGGACTATGGATCGGGGGCAGGAAAATGGGGTTAGGAAAGGCATCTGTGTGTCCTTGTGCTGGCATGGACACGATGAACTGAATGATCTCCTGTGCTGTAATGTTTCTGTTCTTACGAAGGCAAATATGCAAATGAGAGACCGCCTCCAGGAATATTGCATCAGCATTTTTGGTGGAAGCGGGTGCAGGTACAAGGCTCCCATTTTAACCTCAATATTAGGTTCCTAAATCCCATGTTTGTCATTCCAATTTTTGACAGGGATTCTCAAGACTACCCCCTACCCATGGCTGATCCACATCTTTGGGTATTAAGGAGTAATTTAGCATGGCCAATTAACCTAACCTGGACTGTGAGAGGAAACCAGAGCAGATAATGGGAGAACATGCAAACTCCACACAGACATCCAACCAAGACTGGACTTACTAACTTATTGCATGTGCGAGGAACCATGTGTAAAATTAATCAATCCACTAACTTGTAAATCATTCCAGTTGCTAACACTAATCATTTTGATATTCTGTCACTGGAATTTATTTCATGGTATGATCTAATGCGCCTTTAAGGGTGGCTATCTTAAACTGTTGCCAATCATTACTCACCTCTAGATGAGATGTGCTGTTCAACCCCATGACTCTGTACGCAGTATCTAGTGACTGCACTATAAGGCCACACTGAGAGTAATGTGATCACCACACTACCAGGAGGATGTGGAGACTTTGAAGAAGGCCTGGTAGCACAGTGGTTAGCACAGCTGCTTCACAGCTCCAGGAACCTGGGTTCCATTCCCGGCTTGGGTCACTGTCCGTGTGCAGTCTGCTCATTCTTCTCATGTCTGCATGGGTTTCCTCCGGGTGCTCCTGTTTCCTCCCACAGTCCAAAGATGTGCGGGTTAGAACATACATAGAATATAGAACAATGCAGCACAAACAGGCCCTTCGGCCCATGAGTTGCGCCAATAACATCTACCAATCCACAGACCTATCTATAACCCCCTATCCTATTCCTTTCCATATACTCATCCAGAAGTCTCTTAAAAGACCCCAGTGAGTTTGCCTCAACAACCTCCGACAGCAGTCGGTTCCATTCACTCACCACCCTCTGAGTGAAAAACCTACCCCTGACATCTCCTTTGTATTTGCGTCCCTGCACCTTAAATCTGTGTCCTCTTGTATTGACCATTTCCGCTCGAGGAAATAGTCTCTGAGAGTCCACTCTATCTATTCCTCTCAACATTTTATAAACCTCTATCAGGTCGTTAGGTTGATTGGCCATGCTAAAAATTGTCCCTTAGAGTTGTGAGATGCGTAGGTTAGAGGGGATAGCGCGTAAATATGGTAGGGTATGGGGATAGGGCTTAGGTGGGTTTATGGTCGGTACAGACTCAATGGGTCGAATGGCCTCCTTCTGCACTGTAAGGTTTCTATGATTCTAATACAGAAAAGGCTTGCCAGGCTGTTGTCTGATTTAGAAGGTATTAGCTAGAGGAAGCTAAGGGGGAAACTGATAGGAGTTCACAAAACTATGAAAGACATGGATACAATGGATACTCAGAGTCTATTCTTGCATGGTAGAAATATCAATTACTTGGGGACATAGGTTTAAAGTAAAAGGGGAAAAGTTTAAAGGAAATGTGAGAGGCAAGTTTTTCTTACTTAGAAAGGTATTTTCTTACATACGTGCCTGGAATGCATTGCTAGAGAAGGTGGTCGGAGCAGATACAATAGCAACGTTTAAGAGGCATCTTGACAGATACACAGATAGGGATGGAATAGGGTGGTACAGATCCTGTACAGCCAGAAGATCCTTAGTTTGGAAAGGCATTGTGTGTTGGTGCAGGCTTTGTGTGCCGAAGCATTTTCTCTTGTGCTATATTGTTCTTCACATTTGCCCTTGACCTCCCAGTTAACACTATATGTATCTAATCTTCTCTTTAAATGAAGAACCCACATCATTATTTTATCAATCCTTATTCTATGATGGTGGGGCAGGGAGGTGGGTGGGTGGGGGTGGGGGTGGCGATATTCTTACGATGAATAGAAAAATTGAACATCTGCCAACAAGAAAAGCACCAAGTACCAACCTCTATTTCCATTAACTTCAAGAATTAATAAATTTTGAGTGACCCAGACTCCAAAATTCCGTTGCAAAGGTCATTTATGGCCCTTCCTTGGGATAAAGTAAGCTGGATAATGGCTGTGTCCAAGCTGTAGCCTTGAGATCTCATTCCTTCCCTCATCCAATCTCCACATGAACACTTTCAGCGAGCTGCATGCTAAGCAACATTGAGGAAATGTCAGGGATAGTGCAAGTATATAATTAATGTCTTGGATCAAAATTCTGGAACTCCCTTCCTAACAGCACTGTGGCAGTACCTTCATCTCACAGACTGCAGCGGTTCAGTTCGGTGATTTATGGAATCATAGAAAACCCTACAGTGCAGAAGGAGGCCATTCGACCCATCAAGTCTGCACTGACCATAATCTGACCCATGTCCTATCCCAATAACCTCTTGCATCTACCCTAGCTAGTCCCACTAACACTTAAGGGGTAAGTTAGCATGGCCAATCCACCTAACCCATACATCGTTGGACTGTGGGAGGAAATCAGAGCCCCCTGTAGGAAACCCACAAGGCATGGAGACAGCATTTGTTTGTAAAAACATGTACAGTGACCCAAGCCAAGAATCGAACCCAGGTCCCTCACGCTGAGAGGCAGCAGTGCCAACAATTGTGCCATCCTTTGGCACAGCAATCGCTGCCTTCTTAAAGACCAATAGGGATTGAGCAATAAATGCTGACCTGGGCATTGACACGAACGCCCTGGGAATGAAGAGGAACAGCAAAAAAAGAAGATATCTCTTGTACACCTCTCCGATTCTCAAACCTCGCCACTTATAGGATAAGCTCTTTCAACACTGTCAGTTTCACATCATCAGCAAGAGTTAAAATTACTCCTGTTAATTTTTCCAATCTCGTGATAACTTTCGAGAAAAAAGGAAAAAAAATGCTGAAAGGCAAATTAGGACTGGCGCGAGGAAACTTTGCTTTGTGCTTAACGCTTATCAATTCCAGTGTGAAATGGGATGCACGTCCAAATCTATGACACCGCAAACCTCATGCGGTTAATCAGTAGAAGGATAGGAACCTATAGAAATGTAGAAAACAGAAGGAAGAGGAGGCCATTCGGCCCTTCATGCCTGCTCCGGAGATGAAGGTGTTAAGTCTGTGAGGAGAGATTGAACAGACTGGGGTCTGTACTCATTGGAGTTTAGAAGGCTGAGGGGTGGATCTTATAGAGATATACAAGGTAATGAAGGGGATAGATAGGGTAGAGGTAGAGAGATTCTTCCTGCTTAGAAAGGATAGCAGGACTAGAGGGCATAACTTCAAAATAAGGTGGGGGTGGGGGGGAACAGTTTATATCGGAGTTGAGGAGGAACTTCTTCACTCAAAGGGCGTGAGTCTCTGGAATTCTCTGCCCATTGAAGTGGTGGAGGTTACCTTGCTGAATATATTTAAGTCACGGGGAGATAGGTTTCTGATAGACAAGGGAATTAAGGGTTATGGGGAGAAAGTTGGGAAGTGGAACTGATCCACTTCAGATCAGCCACGATCTTGTTGAATGGTGGGGCAGGCTCGAAGGGCTAGTTGGACTATTCCTGCTCTTATTTCTTATGTTCTTATTGTCAGGCAAGTGGGTGGCGGTGTTTGTGTGTGTGTGTGTGTGTGTGTGTGTGTGAAGTGAGTGTGGGGCAGGGTTTAAGAGGTTAGAGTGATAGTTAAAGGGGAGAAGGAAATCACCTCGGGGATGGGTTGCCTCAATAGACACAGGACACCCTCAAAGGGACTACTTTTCCCTGCCACCCCCACTTTACCAAATGCAAAATTTGTTGGGGTGACCCAATTATCATGCACCTTCCTCTGCCATGAGTAAGTTAGTGGAGGGAGTGGAATTAATTGGCCACTTAAGTTCCAATGTCTCCACTGCCCCCTGTAAAATGGGAGTTAGGTTTGGAATAGGTGGGAAGACAGTGATTTGGCCACATCCACATTCATACCCCATAAGGTGGCACAGCCATTAACCCTGCTGCCTCACAGTGCCACGGACACAAGTTCAATTTCTGGCCTCAGTCACTGTCTGTGTAGATTCAACATGTTCTCCCTACGTCTACCTGCATTTCCTCCAGAAGCTCTGATTTCTTTCCACAGTTCGACAGATATGCTGGATAGGTGCATTAGAACCATAGAATCCCAACAGTACAGAAGAAGGCCATTCGGCCCATTGCATCTTCACCAACCACAATTCCACCTAGGCCCTACCTCTGTATCACCATATATTTATCCACAAAGCATCCCTAACCTATGCATCTCAGAATACGTAGGGCAATTTCAGCATGGCCAATCAACCTAACCCGTACATCTTTGAACTGTGGGAGGCAATCGGAGAACTCAGAGAAAACCGACGCAGACACAATGAGAACATGAAAACTCCACACAGACGGTGACTCAAGCCGGGAATTGAACTCAGGTCCCTGGTGCTGTGAAGCAGCAGTGCTAATCACTGTGTTACCATACCACCCACAGTGATTTAGCTATGCTAAATTCTCCCTCAGTGTACCCAAATAGGCGTCAGAGGATATTTTCACAGTAACTTTATTGCAGTGTTAATGTAAACCTATTTATTATTAGTGTGACACTAATAATAAATAAATTTAAAATTCAAGGATTTCAGGAGGGAGGGGAAGGAAATATTTAATAACGCAGCAGCAAGAGAAATCTTGAAATGCTACAATTCAAACACCACAGTAATGAGACACAGAAAGAAGATTGTGTGTACTGGCGCATAAGATTTGAAAGAAATATCTATATTATATGTAGAATAATAGACAGCTAGCAATAAACTACAAGGCAGTGACTGAATCAATATCAACATTGTTGGAACTCCTCTCAACTCAGTTACTGCCCTCTATCTGACAAGCCTTCTTTGTTCATACCTCAAGTGACACAAAATTTATTACTGAAGTTGGTTTGTGTTGTCAACCTCACAGCACACTGCATATGTTTTCTGATATACACAACATCGAGTGATACAATTGTGCATCACCCATTTGGGAAATGATGACTTGCAAACAACATGCTTGGTTGGGTTACACAGAGAATTACGATTCGGATCTGAAGTTGTGCTGTTGTGATTGTTGCTATGGTAACAGTTTGTGGGGGAGGCAAGCAGTTTTAAGTCCACAGAACCGTAGTTGCCGTTGTCACATTTTTTTTTGTGTCATTGTTTTATCCGTGATAAATTCCTGTGTCCACCTTTCTCAGGAAGCGAACCTGCCAGGCTATAATTATACCCTTCGCCTGGCACTGCCATAGCTTCCTATCACCTTGCTCCTCAGTCTGCCAACCAATCCAAAATTTCTGGAAGTTTTTCTTTTCAAATACAAAACATACAAGTTAATGGCCCATGATGCGCTGAGAATTTCACAGTGTATTTAATGCTGTTTGCTGTGATTAATGTGTAAAACACACAGCAATTTGTGCTAAGGTGCGAATCATCACAAATTGTCCACAGTTGCAAGCCTCACAAAAACAGCAGGCCGTGCTCAACCCACCCGTGGGCATCAAGGCATCGCTGCAAGAACAAATTACAACCACTGCAGAAACTTAGAGCTGGTACTTAAACCTTAGACTGAAAAGGGTCCTCGCATTTCCTGTCAGGCCATGGTATGGGCGGCACGGTAGCACAGTGGTTAGCACTGCTACCTCATAGCACCAGGAACCCCCGGTTCGATTCCCAGCTTGGATCATTGTCTGTGTGGAGTTTGCACATTCTTCCCATCTCCGCTTGGGTTTCTTCCGGGTGCTCCAGTTTCCTCTCACAGCCTAAAAATATGTGGGTTAGGTTAATTAGAACATAGAACATAGAACAATACAGCACAAACAGGCCCTTCGGCCCACGAGTTGCGCCGATCACATCTACCAATCCACAGACCTATCTATAACCCCCTATCCTATTCTTTTCTATATACTGATCCATTTAATTGACCATGTTAAATTGCCCATTAGTGTCCCGGGTTGCATGGGTTAGAGGGATTAGTGGGGTAAATATGTGGGATTATGGTGATAGAGCCTTGTGCAGACTCAATGGGCCAAATGGCCTCCTTCTGCACCATAGGGATTCTATGATCTGAAATGTTAGTTCTGTTTCGCTCTCACAGTTGCTGCTAGACCTGCTGAGTATTTTATCCTTGTAAAGTTTGAGATTTTTTTTTAATGTCACAAGTCAGCTAACATTAACACCGCAATGAAGTTATTGTGAAAACTCCGTAGTTGCTCAAGTCCAGCGCCTGTTCAGTTACACTGAGAGAGAATTTATGGACTATGGGAAGAAACTGCAGCACCCAGGGGAAACTCAAGCAGACACGGGGAGAATGTACAAACTCTATATGGACAGCCACTCAAGCCAGGAATGGAACCCTGGTCTCTGGCACTATAAAGCAGCAGTGCTAACCAATGTGCCACCACGTCACCCTACTGAATAAGAATAAGTGAAAAGTTCAACAGTTCACACCGCTTCACCTGAAGCTTGAAATTTGTTTTTGTCTCAAAATCACATTGGTAATGTAACAACCCAAGAAATAGGAATAGGAGTAGGTCAGTGATAAGACCATGGAATTTGGAAGATATTTAAAATCATAGGGAGGGTTGGAGTAAATAAAGAAGAACTGTTTCCAGTGTCTGAACAGGTCACGTAGAATTAAGGTGATTGGAAAAAAACTATAGATCTCTATCATGCAGAAAGAGGCCATCAACTTTGTACTGACTCTGTGAAAGAGCATCCAACACAGGCCTTCCTCTCTGCCCTTTCCCTATAACCCTGTGCATTTACGATGGCTAATTGCCTACCCTACACATCTTGGGACACTAAGGAGCAATTTAGCACTCCAATCCACCTAACCCACACATCTTTGGACTGTGGGAGGAAACCGGAGCATCTGGAGGAAACCCATGCAGACTCTCTGCTGTCTGTGTATCGTAGTTGGAGCCACAATACAGTGAAGAAGATGTTTCATGATCTTAACCCAGTCACAGCAAAGAAACGGCGAGATAATTTCAGATCAAGATTATGTGTGACTTGGAAGGGAACTTGTGTGCTGTTGTTTTCCCATGTGCCATCTAACCTTGTTTGTCTTGGCAGTAAAGGTCAATGGTTCTGGAAGGAGCCTAAGTGGCTGATTTGCTGCGCCCTACCAACACATTCATACATTGCAATCATATATAGATTGTCTTCAATGTGATAAAGTTCTCCAAGATGCTGCACAGAAATGATTAGCAAACAAAATTTGATGCCTAGGCACAAGAGGAGATAATAGCTGATAGAATTGATATTTTTTATATATATCATGTTAAGTTGGGCTTTCTCTGCACCCTAGCCATGAGTGTAAAACTACGTTCTGCACTCTCTCCTTTCCTTCTGTATGTACAGTTTGCTTTGCCTGTATAACTCATGAGAAATAATACTTTTCACTGTATATTAATACATGTGACAATAATAAATCAAATCAACAAGGCAAATTTTAAGGAGCATCTTAAAATGAGGAGGCTGCATCGTAGAATACAGTTACAGAATCCCTAAAATGCTGAAGGTACAGTGGCAGGATGGTTAACACATATGTCTCACAATGCCAGGATCCAAGGTTCAACTCTGGCTGCAGGTCACTGCCTGTGTAGAGTTTGCACGTTCTCCTTGTGTCTGCATGTGTTTCTTCCGGGTACTCTGGTTTCCTCCCACACTCCAATGTGTGCAGGTTAGGTTAATTGGCGATGCTAAATTGACCCTAGTGTTGGGGAAATTAGCAGGATAAATATATGGGGTTGCAGGAGTAGGGCCTGAGTGGGATTGGGGTCGGCACAGACCTGATGGTCCAAATGGTCTCCTACTATAGTGTAAGGATTCTCTGAAGGAGGCCATTTGGCCCATTGAGCCTGCACCAAGAACAATCCCACCCACGCCCTACGCCCGGAGCACCATTTATTTACCCTGTTAAAACCCCTCAACAGAAAGGAACAATTTAATATAGGCAGTCAACCTAATCCACACATCTTTGAAGTGCAGCAGTTTCGAGAGGGAATTCAATAGTTTGGTCCTAGAAGACTGGCTGACACTGGAAGATTGGAGACCATCTTAATTGGGCAAGAGATGTGCTGACACACTTCATATTCACACACATGATGTTTTTGAACTCATGGATCTACTGTGACATTGCCCAGAATGGATTAGCTCGCAATATTTTGAGGTAGTATGAAACAAGTAAGCTATCCTTTCTTTCCCCAGTAGGCTCTGGTAGGAATAATTATCAGGAGAAATGCAAAGTAGTATTCTGACTTGATATTACATGTTCTCTCCTGTTGCAAAAACTGAGGATCAACCCCAGCAGTTTGCCAGATGTGTGTTTTGAGTGTGTGTTATGCAGTGTAATTGGAAGCGGCGAACAGATGCGGGATTGAAAATAAACATCAGAAGAGAGTGTGCATTAGAGGTTTCTGGAATACTGGGGCAATGCAGACTTTGTTCATACCAGTGCTACATTTCTGCAGCTAGGCGCACAAAACATATTTGCTCATACACTAAATTGAGAACTGGGGAAGCTGCCTTGGAGTTAGTGAGCCCAACACTACAAAAGGACCTGAATCAACTCACGCAGACACAGTTGAAATGATATGATTACTGAAACCCGCTGGGCTAATGAACGCATCATTACTGATTTTAATTCAATTGTCAGACAAAATTAGCAAAAAAAGAGAAATACATTAAACCATGTTAAATTTAATTGCAGCTCTCCACAACTGCTCTTTATTAGAGTGTAAAATGTTCCTCATTCCTTCCCCTCTTGTCCAATCCCCAGTATGTCATTGTCCGGTTCAAAGAACAGATACATTCTGTCACCATGGCTTAGTGGTATTATCACTCGACCATTAATCCAGAAACTCAGCTCATGTTCTTATTTATTTATTAGTAAGTTTTACACTGAAACTGCAATGAAGTAACTGTGAAAATGCCCGAGTCGCCACACTCCAGCGCCTGTTCGGGCACACTGAGGCAGAATTTAGCATGGCCAATGCACTTCACATAGACAATCACCCAAGCTGGAATTGAAACTGGGTTAGTGCTGCGAGGCAGCAGTGCTAACCACTGTGCCGTCTCCCTGGCATCTCCCACATAGCACCAAACGATTAACTATAGAATCATAGAATCCCTACAATGTAGAAGGATATCAGTAGGCCCATCGAGGCTGCACCAACAACAATCCCATCCATTTCTCTTCTTCGTAACACCACATATTTACCCTGAGTCAAAGGGGCAATTTAGCATGGCCAGTCAACCTAGTCCGCACATCTTTGGGCCGATCATTAACACATTACTGCTTGTGTGAAGTCGGGTGAGAATTTTCACTACTGTTTTTCCTACAGTATAACAGTGATTCTAGTTTATAAAGATTATCATTAACTCAAAGTGCAATGAGGCCACAAAATGTGCTATATAAATGCAATTTGTTACTGTAAGTTCCATTAAAACCCTAATGGAAAATTATGAATTCCCATTTAATTGGTCACCACCAAATCACATTACTGTTAGAGACATTTTTATTTGAAACATAATAAGTTCTAAAAATTCAGAAGAATGGCACAAAACCACAATGCTTGTTTGGAGATTTGGTGCAGATATGATGGGTCAAATGGTCTCCTTCTGTGCTGTAACATTTCCGTGATTCTGTGAATTCTAAATTCTAACTTCTTGCTGGAATATCATCAAGGTATCTTGTTATGCCAATCTATAAAACTCAGGAGACTTCCTATTTTACTTTCTTCCCAGAGAACAAACTCTCGTGGGAATTAGAAAGAGACTTCTACAATCCCAGTTAGCAATGCCTCAGATGATTAGAATTCTTTTCTGAGTGACAAGTTGAATCCCATTAAACATACGTCACTCAGCAGCCAACAGGTCACAAAAACTTTCAAGAACCCAGCAGAAAGTAATGCATGACTCAAGTCAGTTTTGCCCAATAGACAACATTTTGTAAATCATTTGGCTGTTATGTTCCGACTTCTCTCCTCACATTCCTTTTCCCATATATCAAATCAAGCATTCTACCAGAATACATGTACATGCTTGACAACTAATTTATTTGCTAGGTGACCAAGTAGGTGGGCTGTTAATCATCCGTTGAAGCAAAAGTAAGTTGCTCGGTGGACAATGTAAAGTTGTTCACTTTCAGTCAACTCAAGATTTTCAAGTTTTACTTTTCCTGAGAAGTATAAAGTTAAAACAAAAACAGCAACTGACTTATTGTTAGGTCCAGCGAGCATTTATTGTCCTGTGTAATAATTTGCCATTCATCCAATGTTCCTGACTCTGATCCCAAAACAATATACACATAGAAGGTAGAATCAGGAGGAGGCCATTTGGCCCTTTGAGCCTGCCCCACCATTCATTCCAATCACAGCTGATTTTCCAACTCCATAGCTTAGTCCTGCTTTTTCCCCATAACCTTTGATCCCATTTGCTCCAGCTGCTATATCCAGCTGCCTCTTGAATACATTCAATGTTTTGGCATTAACTACTTCCTATGATAATGAATTCCACAGGCTCACCACTCTTTGGGTGAAGAAATGTCTCCTTATCTCCGTCCTTAATGGTCTACCCTGAATCCTCAGACTGTGACCCCTGTTTCTGAACTCCCCACCATCAGGAATTGCCTCCCTGCATTTAACCCATCTAGTCCTGTTAGAATTTTATAAACTCTCTTTGAGATCCCCCTTATTTATCTGAATTCCATGACAGGATTGGGTTTCTATCAGTGCCACTGACCTCCCAATGCTTTCAGAATCAACTAACCTTCACAGATCAAGTGAGGGACTGAGAGCCAACATCAGTGCCTAACTCCTAGCCCATCCTGTCAAATAGCCATGTATCTACATCTGGAAGAGTTGGGAATGGTCAAGACCTTCAAGTTTCAATGTGTCCAGAATACCAACAACCTGTCCTGGACCTTCCATGCCGAGTGAGCCCATCAACACCTCTACTTTCTCAGGAGACTACGGAAATTTGGCATGACCGCTTTGACTCACCATTTTTTACAGATGTGCCATAGAAAGTATCTTTTCTGGATGTATCACAGTTTAGTATGTCTCCTGTTCTGACAAACTGCAAGAAACTCCAAAGGGTTCTGAATGTAGCCGAAGCCAGCTCGCAAACCAGCGCTCTGTCACACTTCTCGCTGCCTTGGGAAAGTAGCCAGCGCAATCAAGGAGCCCATGCATCCCAGTCATACTCCTTTCCACCTTCTTCCATTGGGAAAAAGATACAAAAGTCCTGAGATTACATACCAACCGAATCAAGAACAGCTTCTTCCTGGCTGCCATCAGACTTTTGAATGGACCAAATTGCATTAAGTTGATCTTTAGCTACACCCTAGCTATGATTGTAACATCACAGTCTATACCTTCTTCTTTCCTTCTCTCCTATGTAGTCTATGAATGGTATGTTTTGTCCATATAACATGCAAGAATCAATACTTTTCACTGTGTACTAACACATGCGACAATAATGTATCCAATCAAATACTCTCTTCCACTTTCTTCCAATAGGAAAAATGTACAAAAGTCTGAGATCATGTACCAACCAACTTAAGAGCAGCTACTTTCCTGCTGCTATCACACTCTTGAATGGACCTGCCATATATTAGGCTGATCTTACTCTTCACTCTACCTGTAATTGCCACAATATTCTGCACTTTCTCCTTCCCTTCTCCCCTATGTACATTATGAATGGCATACTTTGTCTGTATAGCGCACAAGAAATAATATTTTTCCCTGTATACTAGTACATGTGACAATAATAAATCAAATCAAATCAAATCTTCTAGCCAGGGATAATTGGCTACAAGCATCAGTCTTTATCCTTGCCAGTCCCCCACCACTGTCTTCCTACCACTGCAATCTGCTATGTCACTTCCAACACTGAACCACCTAAACTCTAATAAAACAAAAAAAACCAAGCCTCAATTGCCTTTGCTCTGATTGCAGAGAACTTAACCATCAAACCAATGGATTTAGCTCAACCTTAAAGGGTAACTGAGCTGGATCCTTTCATATGCATCTCAAAATGGTTTTGATTGAAAAAGAAAACAAAATACTTTCCTTTTATAACATCCAAATCAATGCTTTGTAAGCATAACTGCATTGCCTAGCAAGCTGTGACTCCATTTAGAATGTTGCGAGTGGGGGGAGGTTCTCCCACTCTACTGCATTAATTTTCTTGCTCAGTAGGGTGGGAGGATCTCGCAGCCAGGCATGTGCGCAACTCATGCATGCGTTAAAGTTTATTTATTAGTGTCACAAATAGGCTTATATTAACACTGCAATGAAGTTACTGTGAAAATCTCCCAGTCACCACACTCCACTGCCTGTTCAGGCACACTGAGGGAGAATTTAACATGGTCAATGCATCGAACCAGCATGTCTTTGGACTGTAGGAGGAAACCAGAGCACCCAGGTGAAACCCACTCAGACACGGGGAGAACGTGCAAGCAGACAGTGACCCAAGCCAAGAATTGAACCCAGGTCCCTGGTACTGTGAGGCAGCAATGCTAACCACTGTGCCATTGTGCCACCCCTGCATTCTTGCCACGAGCATATCTCATGGTGGATTGACCATGCTAAATTATCCCTTAATGTCAAGGGGACTAGAACATAGAACATAGAACATTACTGCGCAGTACAGGCCCTTCGGCCCTCGATGTTGTGCCGGCCAGTGGACCCTCTAACCTAAACTATTCCAATATCATCCATATGCCTATCCACCGAACATTTGAATGCCCCCAAAGTAGGCGAGTCCACAACTGCTGCAGGCAGGGCATTCCACGCCCTCACCACCCTCTGTGTAAAGAACCTGCCTCTGACATCCGTCCTATAACTACCACCTCTTAATTTAAAGTTATGTCCCCTCGTGTTGGTCATCACCATCCGAGGAAAAAGGCTCTCACTATCCACCCTATCCAATCCCTTGATCATCTTATACGCCTCAATTAGGTCACTGCGTAACCTTCTTCTCTCTAATGAAAATAACCTCAGGTCCCTCAGCCTTTCCTCATAAGGCCTTCCCACCATACCAGGCAACATCCTGGTAAACCTCCTCTGCACCCTTTCCAATACTTCCACATCTTTCTTATAATGCGGCGACCAGAACTGTACGCAATACTCCAAGTGCGGCCGCACCAGAGTTTTGTACAGTTGTAACATAACCTCACGGCTCCTAAATTCAATCCCTCTACCAATAAAAGCTAACACACCGTACGCCTTCTTAACAACTTTATCAACCTGGGTGCCAACTTTCAAAGAGCTATGTACTTGTACCCCAAGATCCCTCTGCTCGACAACACTATTAAGGGTCCTTCCATTAGCCCTATATTTCATATGCCTGTTATTCCTACCAAAGTGAATCACCTCACACTTATCCGTATTGAATTCTGTTTGCCACCTCACGGCCCAGCTCTGCAACCTATCTATGTCCCTCTGCAAACTGTAACATCCATCCTCGCTGTCTACAACTCCCCCCACTTGGGTATCGTCAGCAAATTTACTAATCCAACCCTCTACACCCTCATATAGGTCATTTATAAAAATGACAAACAGCAGTGGCCCCAAAACAGATCCTTGAGATACACCACTTGTAACTGCACTCCAGGTTGAATATTTCCCATCAACCACCACCCTCTGTCTTCTATCAGCAAGCCAATTCCTAATCCAAACTGCCAGATCACCTAGGTTAGGTTAAGTAAATGCATGGGGTTATTAAATGTTGGGTAGGATTGTGATCAGTGCAGACTTGATGGGCTGAATGGCTTCCGTTTGCACTGTAGGGATTCTATGACACCCCCCAGCACTCTATTTCCGGCGCCATCAGATCTGCGCTGGAAAGTGATGGGAATCGGAGTGGTGGGAGAGGTCGGATAGAGCAAGAACGCAAGCAAGGACAGAGGGAGACAACGAGAAGGCAACTAGTTTGTATTGATCTATCAAAAATAAGCCAGCAATTGAGCTTAATGGCCTTTTCCTAAACATCCTGATGTTACTAACGCAAATATATATATCCATGCAATAATGAGTTGAGTCATCTTCAACCCAATAAGGGACTATAAACAGCGTTCTAATGCGACACAGCCATCTGGTACTTTATATAAAAGTATGTAATGCTTAGTGTTTTTATTAAATCTGATGTTTTGCTGAATATGGTTTGTGAATGGATTGTAATTAAGATACTGCACAAATGAGAAGCCTACACAGTGTGGCAGCTGTTGATAGAATTTATAATTGTTAAAAAGTGAATGAAAATGATGTCAGAGGATGGAAAATTACAGGCTGACTATCACTTCATTATTAGACACCGAAGAATGGAAACAAAGGTTTTTGTCAGTTAAACATCCAGCTCCGCTCAACACAACAAATGGAATAGAAAAATGTGTTGTATTATTTATTTAGCAGGCATGTTTTATTGTAATGCTATGCTACACAGGTTTAAAATTAAAGAATATGCAGGACAGAAAGAGGTCACTGAGCACACATTCTGCGTCAGGTTTTTCAGAGAGCAATCCAGGTAGTCACACTCCTTCTCATTATTCCTATACTTTTTTTTTTCACTCTCAAGGATTTGTCCAATTCCCTTTTGAAAGTTACCTGTATCTACTAACCTTAGCAGACGGTGCACTCCAAATACTAAATGGTCACCGTGTGTAAAAAAAAAGATTCTCTCATTCTGACTCTGGTTCCTTTCTCCATGATGTAGAGATGCCAGCGTTGGACTGGGGTAAACACAGGTGAATAACGAAGAGGACAGCCTCAAAAGGTTGTGAGTTTATTATCAAATAAATTGGATAGACTTAAACCTGGTGTTGTCAGGTTTCTTACTGTCCTTTCTCCATCACATTAATTCTCTGCCCTCCCAGTCACCGGTCCAGTCATAGCAACAGTTCCTCCTTCTTTACTCCATCAAAGTCCTTCTGTGATTTCTTGCTTTGGCTGATCCAAGGAGAGCACCATCAGCTTCACTAAGCCATCCATTCAACTGCAGTCCCTCATTGAACTGTAATGGCAGCACAGTGGTGAGCACCAGCAGAGAATTGGGTTCTCTTACAGCCTGGGGTGATTATCTGTGCAGAATTTGCACATTCTCCCTGTGTCTGCATGGGTTTCTTCCAGGTGTTCTGGTTTCCTGCCACAATATAAAGATATGAAGGTTAGATGGATTGGCCAAACTAAATTGCCCTTTAGTGTTGCAAGATGTATAAGGAAGGGGAGAGTAAATACTGGAGCTAAATTCTGAGTGGAATGTTCCATCGGAGCATGGGTGCAGAAAGTGGTTAGCACTGCTACCTTGCAGCGTCAGGGAATTGGGTTTGATTCCAGCCTGGTGCAATTGTCTGTGTGGAGTTTGCACATTCTCCCCGTCTCTAAGTGGGTTTCCTCCGGATGCTCCAGTTTCCTCTCACAGTACAAAGATGTGCAGGTTGAGTTGATTGGCCATGCTAAATTATCCTTTAGTGTCCCAAGGTGTGTAGGTTACAGGGGATTAGCAGGGTAAATACATGGGATTAAGGAATAAATACTGGTTGGGATGTTCCATTGGAGAGTAGGTGTAGACTTAATGAGGTGAATGGCCTGCTTCTGCACTGTAAGATTTCTATGGTTTCATTCTAATCAATTTGTTCTTTACTCTCTCCAAAGTCTTTACATTTTTCTTGATGGGACCATAGCCACAGCAATTCCATCACCATCTCTGTTGTAGAATGGGGTATAATGCATTTCTTCTCAAATCAGTTGGCAACAGAGATCATAAGAACATAAGAAATAGGAGCAGGAGTAGGCCATCCAGCCCCTCGAGCCTGCCCCGCCATTCAATAAGATCATGGCTGATCTGTAGTGGTTCAGTGCCACTTTCCCGCTTTCTCTCCGTAACCCTTAATTCCCTTGTCAATCAAAAAGCTATCCACTCTTGTCTTGAACATAATCAGTGAGGAAGCCTCCACCACCTCATCAGGCAGAGAATTCCAAAAATTCACCACCCTCTGCGTGAAGAAACCCCTCCGCAACTCCGATCTGAACGCCCCCCCCAATCTTGAAGCTGTGCCCTCTAGTCCTGCTATCTTTGTTAAGCAGGAAGCGTCTCTCAACCTCTACCTTAGTCATCCCCTTCATTATATTATAGGTTTCTATTAGATACCTTCTCAGCCTTCTAAACTCCAAAGAGTACAAACCCAGCCTGTTCAGTCTCTCCTCATAATCCAATGCCCTCATCTCTGGTATCAGCATAGTAAACCTTCTCTGCACCCCCTCCAAGGCCAATATATCCTTCCTCGAATGCGGCAACCAAAACTGCATATAATACTCCAGAAGGAGGTGACACTCTTTCAACAAAAACACACGCCTTTACGTGGCAATGTTCCATACTCTGAAGACTTGAGGATCAACTGAATACCTTTAATTCATTGTCACTTTGACCAACTATTACCCCTGATTTAAATTATTGGTCAGCTAACCTTTTTTTTTAATATCTGTGGATGTAAAGGGAGAATTATTGGGTAAAGGTACCATTATAAAATGGTTGTTATCAAGTCAGTAATTAAAACCGTAAGACATAAGAATTAGGCCATTCGACCCATCAAGTCTGCTCCGCCATTCAATCATAGAACATAGAACATAGAACATTACAGCACAGAACAGGCCCTTCGGCCTTCGATGTTGTGCCGACCAAAATAAAAAGCAATGCCCCTCCAAACTAAACCATTCCCTTCTCTTCCATATACTTATCAATTAACCTCTTAAACGCCACCAAACTTGGCGCATCTACAACAGCTGCAGGCAGGGCATTCCACTCCCTAATCACTCTTTGAGTAAAGAACATACCTCTGATATCCGTCCTATAACTCATACCCCTTAATTTAAAGCTGTGTCCCCTCGTGCTAGCTTTCTCCATCCTAGGAAAAAGGCTATCACTGTCCACCCTATCTAAACCTCTAATCATCTTATATGTTTCAATAAGATCCCCTCTTAGCCGCCTCCTTTCTAACGAAAACAACCTCAAATCCCTCAACCTCTCTTCATAGGACCTGCCCTCCATACCAGGCAACATCCTGGTAAACCTCCTCTGTACCCTCTCCAATGCCTCCACATCTTTCTTATAATGTGGGGACCATAACTGCACACAATACTCCAAGTGCGGCCGCACTAGAGTTTTGTACAGTTGCAACATGATGCTGCGGCTCCTAAATTCAATCCCCTACCAATAAAAGCTAAGACTCCATATGCCTTCTTAACAACTTTATCCACTTGACTGCCTACTTTCAGGGATCTATTGACACATACACCAAGATCCTTCTGTTCCTCAACACTATTAAGAGCCCTACCATTAGCCCTATACTCTACACATTTATTGTTCCTGCCAAAGTGCATTACCTCACACTTTTCCACATTAAACTCCATTTGCCACCTCTCGGCCCAGCTCTGCAACTTGTCCAAGTCACTCTGCAAACTATAACACCCCTCTTCACTATCTACCACTCCACCGACTTTAGTGTCGTCTGCAAATTTACTAATCCATCCCTCAATACCCTCATCCAGATCATTTATAAAAATTACAAACAGCAGGGGCCCCAAAACAGACCCCTTAGGCACACCACTCGTCACCGAACTCCACGATGAATATCTCCCATCAACCACCACCCTCTGTCTTCTATCTGCCAGCCAATTTCTAATCCAATTAGCTAAATCACCCTCTATTCCCCACATCTGCATTTTCTGTAGAAGTCTTCCATGGGCCACCTTATCAAAAGCCTTACTAAAGTCCATATATACTACATCAACCGCCTTACCCCCATCCACCTCTCTGGTCACTTTCTCAAAAAAACTCAATGAGGTTAGTAAGGCATGACCTACCCTTCACGAAACCATGCTGACTATCCCCAATCAATTCATTTCTCTCTAAATAACTATAAATCCTATCCCTAATAATTCTCTCCAATACCTTGCCCACAACAGAAGTAAGACTCACTGGCCTATAATTCCCTGGAAGGTCTCTCTTCCCCTTCTTAAACAATGGGACCACATTCGCTATCCTCCAGTCCTCCGGAACCACACCCGTAACCAACGAGGACCTGACGATCAGAGCCAGAGGCTCTGCAATCTCCTCTCTTGCCTCCCAGAGAATCCTAGGGTAAATCCCGTCCGGCCCAGGGGACTTATCCAACTTCAAACCCTCGAGAATTTCTAGCACATCCTCCCTATCTACTACAATACTTCCCAATTTGCAACCCTGTACCTCAGTGTTCTCCATAGCTACATTTCCAGCACTCTGCGTGAATACCGAAGAGAAATATTTATTCAGTGCCTCACCAATCTCTTCAGGCTCCGCGCACAACTTCCCACTGCTGTCTATGACTGGCCCTAATCTTGCCCTAACCAATCTTCTATTCTTAACATATCGAAAGAAAGCTTTAGGATTCTCCTTAATCCTATCAGCCAACATCTTCTCGTGTCCCCTCTTAGCTCTCCTCAATTCACTTTTTACCTCCTTCCTAGCTAATCTATAGCTATCCATTGCACTACCTGAGCCTTCAAGCCTCATCCTGACATAAGCCTCCTTTTTCTTCTTAACCAGCAAATCAACTCTTTTCGTACACCAAGGCTCTCTTACTCGTCCATTTCCTCCCTGCCTGACAGGGACATACTTATCAAGGACTCGCAGCAGCTGCTCCTTGAATAAGCACCACATTCCAGATGTTCCCAGTCCCTGTAGTTTCCTAGTCCAAATCTATGCACCCTAATTCTCTCCTGATGGCCTCATAATTACCCTTGCCCCAGCTATAACTACTGCCCCCAGCTTCATGCCTATCCCTATCCATCACTAAGGTGAACGTAACCGAATTGTGGTCACTATCACCAAAATGTTCACCAACTTCCAAGCCTAACACCTGGTCTGGCTCATTGCCCAGCACCAAATCCAATGTAGCCTCACCTCTAGTTGGCCTATCTACATACTGAGTCAAAAAACCTTCCTGCACACTCTGTACGAAAACTGACCCCTCTAACGAGCTAGAGCTATAGCTATTCCAATCAATATTAGCAAAGTTAAAGTCCCCCATCACAATTACCCTACTACTTTCACTCCTAATCAGAATTGACTTCGCAATCCTTTCCTCAACCTCTCTAGAACTATTAGGAGGTCTGTAAAAGACTCCCAACAGGGTGACCTCTCCTCTCCTGTTTCTAATCTCAGCCCATACTACCTCAACAGACAAGTCCTCATCAAACTTCTTTTCTATCACTGTGATACAGTCTTTGACCAATAATGCCACTCCTCCCCCCCTTCTACGTCCTTCTCTACTCCGACTAAAGCATTTGTACATCATGTCTGATGTTTTTCTCATCCTCATACTCCTGCTTTCTCCCCATAACCCCTGATGCCCTTATTAATCAAGAACCTATCTATCTCTGTCTTAAAGGCACTCAATGACCTGGCTTCCATAGCCTTCTATGGCAAAGAGTTCCACAGATTTACCATTCTCTGGCTGAAGAAATTATGTTCATCTCTGTTTTAAAGAATTGTCCCTTTAGCCTGAGGTTGTTTCCTCTGGTTTTAGTTTTTCCTACTAATGGAAACATCCTTTCCACATTCATTTATCCAGTCCTGCATATTCTGTAAGTTTTAATTAGATTGCACACCCCCCCGCCCCCCCCAGATCCCCATCTGTTTAAACTCCAATGAATACAGACCAAGAGTCCTCACTGTTCCTCATATGACAAGCTCTTCATTCCAGAGATCATTCTTGTGAACCTCCTCTGGATACTTTCCAAGTCCAGCACATTCTTTCTTAGACTTGGGACCCAAAATTACTCACAATACTCCAAATGGGGTCTGACCAGAGCCTTATGAAACCTCAGAAGTACATCCCTGTTCTTGTATCCCAGCTTATCCACTATGCCAACCTTTTCTTTCTACTGTTTTTAAGGGAAAGGCAGTGTCAAGCAGAAATATAATGGTTTGATAACCCCTGTTTCATCCATGACACTCCCTTCTTCAACTCCAGCCTTCAGTCCACAGCAACCCCACTCCATCCATGTGGTCGAGGTATGAAACTCCAGGCTCTGTCCGCGTTGGACTAAAATCAGGTGGCTACACTCTAAAGCCTCACACCTCATTCACATGAGTGGGTGGAGTGGGTTTTGCTTTGGGTGGAATGTAGAATGGAAGAAGCTGTACTGCTGCTTTTATGGGAGCACGTGATCATTATATTAAATCCCCAGTGAGGGATAATGTTTGACTTCTTGTACTCTTTGACGGGTTAAAGCTTGCAAAATACACCCAAACAATAGCATCCTCAATGTTACAAAGATTGAAAGCATTGCAAATACCCGGTAACTCTGTCAGCATTAAAACGCTGAAAAGGTGGATTAATGTGGTTTTGTGAAGACTCTTTGTCACAACTGAAAACTGAAAGATAAGTCCAGGCAAGACGTTTTCTTATCTATTAGCTTTAATGAAAGATCTCCAGCCAATAACATAACCTAACTTCTCTCTTTTCAGATGTTAATAGACACACGTAAACCAATCTCAAATACACAAGTGTCTTAGTGCTGGCTGTTTCTGCGTCCTTCAGCTTTCAAATATTTTCCAAGTGATCTCAGAGAATCATGGAATGGAATCACTACAGTGCAGAAGGAGACAATGCAAGCTTGGAGGGCCAGAGTGCCTGTTCCTGTGCTGTAATTTTCTTTGTTCTTTGTTTTTTGAGGCCATTTAGTCTGCACCACCAGTAATCCCACCCAGCTCCTGTCCCCAGAACCCCATGTAATTACCTTGCTAATCCCCCGACACTAATGAGAAAATTGGCATGGCCAATCAACCTGACCTGAACATCTTTGGAATGTGAGAAGAAACCGGAGCATCCTAAGGAAAACCATGCAGGTAAACGGAAAACATGCAAACTCCATGCCATCACCTAAGGCCAGATTGGACCCAGGTTCCCAGTGCTGTCAGGCAGAGGTGCCACTTTGTCAACCTGGTTTCCTTACCAAACAAATTCTAACTGATCTGACAACTTACTTAACAATAATCAGAACTCATCATCTTAAAGAGGCATCTAAAGCCCAATTAGGGAGCAGGATAATACATTATGGCTTCATTAATGCAACCTTTCTGTCCTAATAAAATAGATTATCATTCCATTTACCATAAATAACAGGGGAAAATAAAATAAATAAAGCTAACCTCCAATGGAAAGTTTAATTGCAATAATGCCCACAGTATTACTTCCTGTCCAGCCTAATAAAATTGACGATCCTTCACTGAATACACTCATGTTTTGCTGGAAAGGTCTTGCTGGGGAACAGTGAGCATTACTCCTTTAAATCAGAATAAATAAAACACAAGTATCTTCTTTCCTATCTATCCCAAAAGCACAGTTCTAAAAAAAAACTACTACCCAAGGACTCTGCAGAATGTAGTGTTGCAGTTATGCTACAGCAAGCGAATTCATTCAAAGGCATAACATGCAAAGTTATGCAAATTTGCTTAGTCCCTCAAAGCTGTACCCTGTAAATCAAACAATCTGAGTATCCAAACACACAGTGGAATACAAATTACCTAACATTCTGCAACACTGCACTGTACATTGTAAGCATTGACATTTCTCTCTACTTCCATTGTCCAAATGCAACACGGAAAGATTGTGGGGTAAGCACTGTACAACTCGTAAAAACTGCCGGTCATAACCCACCCTTGACTTTCTCACTCATATCTGCATGTACGTACCTGATATTGCAGCAATGCTCATGAGCCTTCTCAATGTAGCGCAACCTCATTTATTCTGAAATATCAAAATCACTCCCTCGCCCTGAGATTTGAGAGGAACGGTTATATTCCTAGCTCATTGCATCCATGGTCATAGAGCCAGTGTTTGAGCGGAATTATGGGCTTTCCATCACGATCCTTGTGCTGTGATCCTTCAAACCACAAAAGGAAGAAAGGAAGTCTCTTTTTTCAGCAATGTTTGAGACAAAGAACAAAGCACAATAGTCAACCAGCTTTGAGATCATAGAATCCCTACAGTGAAGAAGGAGACCACTTGGCCTATTGAGTCTGCACTGACAACAACCTCACCCAGACCCTTTCCCCTTAACCCACGTATTTACCCCACCAATCCCACTAACGTACCCATCCTGGGACACTAAGGGGCAATTGCGCTTGGCCAATTCACCTAACCCGCGCATTTTTGGAAGAAAGCAGAGCACTCGGAGGAAAGCCACACAGATACAGGGAGAACTGTGTGTGGAGTTTGTGCATTCTCCCTGTGTCTGCCTGGATTTCTTCCGGGTGCTCTGGTTTCGTCCCACGGTCCAAAGATGTGCTGATTAAGGTAGATGCTAAATTGCCTCATGGTGTGCAAAGATGTGATTAGTGGGGTAAATGCGTGAGGTTAGGGGATAGTGCGAGTGGTAGATTTGGATAAGATGTTCTTTTGGTGATGAACTGATAGGCCAAATAGCCTCCTTCTACACTGTAGGAATCAATGATTTTACTCTATGCAAACCTCAAGTTGCAAATAGTTATTTATTCAATTATCAAATGTCACTCCTTGTAGTTCCCTGATTATGCTGATGGCTTCGCAGTGAATACCGTGATCTCTCTGCCTTATTACCCCTTGCTACAAAGGGATTGTCACCATAATATGGATATAAACCACAGTCTACCTTTATAATAACATGCTTTCATGATTTCAAAAAAAGAAAAGGCATGCATTTGGCAGGTCGTGCGAGGGCTGCTCCTAGAGGTTACTTCAGGAGTGGCCTAGTGCTTCAAGTCGTTAGTGTATGCTTAAACTGGACCATCTGATGGGCAACATGACAGCTCAGAGACTATCACTGTTGCTGTGCAGACACATGGATTTGGGCCTGTGTCTGCGGGAGTTTGCGCATTCTCCCCGTGGTTGCGTGGGTTTTCTCCGGGTGCTCCGGTTTCCTTCCACATCCCAAAAATGTGCTCTTAGGCTGATTGGGTAACAAATTGTCCCTATATTTGTCTCTATATGTCATTAAGACGTTAGGACGGCGGCGCGGGCTCGTTGGGCCGAAGGGCCTGTTTCCCATGCTGTGTTGTTCTTTGTTCTTTGTTGTTCTTAACATGCAAATTCCACATAGACGGTAACCAAAACCAGGAATCAAACACAAGTCTCTGGAGCTATTAGGCAGCAGTGCTAACCACTGTGCCACTGTGCCAACTGTGTGGCCCAGCAAGCCAGTGCAGCTGGTGAAACAGGTTTATAAGTGTATGTGTGCGTGTGTATGTGTGCGTGCGTGTGTGTGTGTGTGTGTGTGCGTCTGTGTTGTATGTATTTTGTGTTTGTTTGTGTTGTGTCTGTGTGTATTGTATGTGTTTGTATTGTGTGTGAGTGTACGTGTGAGCATGTATGTTTTGTGTGCATGTATTGTGTGTGCATTTGGTGTGTGTTTGGTGTGTGTGTGTTATGTGTTTGTGTTTGTGTGTGTGTGTATTTTGTGTGTTTGTGTGTGTGTGTGTTTTATGTATGTACGTGTGTGTGTTTTGTGTGTGCTGTATGTGTATTGTGCATGTGTGTGTTTTGTGTGTGCTATATGTGTATTATGTGTGTGTGTGGCAGCACATGGTTTTGACTGTGGATCTCAAGGAAGGATAGCAGATAAAGGAACACCAGATGTTGATTACAAACCCATAATCATGGATTGTGGGTGGATCTAAAAATTGAAGGGTGGAAATTAAGTTAGAATCCACTTGGAACAAGATGGAGTCAGAGACAATTGCTGAGGCAGGAAGTGGGGCTGGATCTTTGCAGATGCCTGATTAAACACGAGTAAAAGAGACAAGTGGAATCTGCTTGAAGGAAGAGCAGACTATCTTCAGGGTGGGCATTCCTGAAAGGGGAGTGATCATGGATTAAATATGACTAGAAATAATTAATGGTCCGCAGAAACTGTGGAGAGTAAGACGTCTCACAGTACCAGGTTAAAGTCCAAAAGGTTTATTTGGAATCACAAGTTTTCAGAGTGCAGGTGAGTCCTGATGAAGGAGCAGCGCTCTGAAAGCTTGTGATTCCAAATAAACTATTGGACTTTAATCTGATGTTGTGAGTCTTCTTACTGTGTCCACCCCAACCCAATGCTGGCATCTGCACATTGTAGAGAGAGAAACAGTTTATGGGACAGAGTTTTGTTTATGGACAAGGAAATGCAAGATAGGCCCTGTTGGGGCCCCTGAACCACAATCACAGCTTATTTTTGGTTCTTAGAAAAGTGGATAAGAGGATCCTGGTTTTGTATACCATGATGCAGTACCAGGTGGGTACAGAGCCAAGCTGACTATAGGACTTGCCTCAGTTCTCAGGGACAGCAGCCTGGTTTCCACTGCCCCACTAAGTCTTATCCATTTCCATGCCCACACATACCCATCATGCCTCCTGCACACCATTTATATTCCCTTTGCCCCTCCATTCCCTCTCATATTCCCCATGGCTCCCAAGTATTTTCCGTCATTAATGGGTCTCCCTTAGGAGGTCTTTGAAATAGGTATTGAATTCTAATGAGACTGTCAGTGAAACAAACTCCTCATTTAAATAAAAGCAACCTCAAAAACAAATCCTCTCAAATAGTCAAATTGTTGTTAAAAAAACATTCACTTATCACAACAAGGATAGATTAATCCTTTAATAACCTCTTAAAAAACTCTATTTAAATGAATTTCCCTGTTGAGATAAGTGGTTCAGCATCTTACAATCGCTAAAAAGACTGAACATTTTTAAAAAGAGATTTGAACTTCCAGTTATTCGCTGAATGATCTGACAAATTCCGCATTCTAAACTTTTCTTGTAATAAATGACTGAACAAGCACGATTGACTAAACACCATTTTTGTTTTGTCGGGAACTCATATTTCGACTGCAGTAAATGACATTCCCCTTGCATGCTTAGCACCCATCATACTCTCCACTGATTTATAGTTCTTTTAGTAAACAGTCCGTAGATACTCCCAGCTTCCAATTAGTTCCCGTATTCCTGTTTCATCAATAGTAATTGTGAATGATGTCTCCAGGCGCTTCCCTCAGTTTTTGGAGTTTTATAAAATCTACTGCAACAGTAAAGTCAATTCCAATGATTCTTCTTCCCCCTGGCCATACCAGGATGAACCGCTGCAGATTCTATTGAAGACAGCAAGATGCATCTCTTCAACTAGAGTAATCTTCACCAACTTCTATTTGCAAAGTCAAGCAACATTTCATTATCGCTGACCATACAGAACCAACTGTTTTACTGTGTCCCTCTTTCTCTGGAATTGACAAGTTTATAAAACGTATATCCGACTTAATGTATCCTTATCTGCCTTGATGTCATGTAATGCTTTACAATGCTGCTGGAAAGCACCTTGGGACGTTTTATTACATGAAAGTAGCTATATAAACTTAAGTTAACTTAAGTTGTTGCAACAACATGCAAGTTTGGTTTTGACCTGATTTGATGTATTATTATCACGTGTTCACATGCTTTGAAAATTATTGCTTCTTGCACACTACATAGACAAAACTTACAAGAAGGAAAGGAGAGGATGCAGAATGTAGTCTTACAATCATAGCTAGGGTGCAGGGAAAGATCAACTTAAAGCAAGGAAAGTCTATTCAAAAGTCTGACAGCAGCATGGAGAACTTGTTCTTGAGTTGGTAGGTACATGATCTCAGACTTTTGTATCTTTTTCGCAAAGAAAAGTGTGGAAAAGAGAATGTCTGCAGTGCATTGGGGTCTTTAATTATGCTGACTGCTTTGCCAAGGCAGCAGGAAGTGTAGGCAGTTGGATTGACAATGTTAAATTTCCCCTTAGTTGTGTCTCAATCTGCGTTAAATACGTGAGGTTAAAAGAATAGGGTGGGATGCTCTCATAGCACGTCAGTGCATACTCAATGGGTCGAGTGGCCTCCTTCTGCACTGTAGGGATTCTAAGATTTCTGAAAGACTGACACAAATTAATATACAGCAGCCAAATGATCCCATGATAGACTGACGAGACCAAAGCTTCTTGAATTTCTAAGCCAGCAAAACCATTACTCTTTTTAAACTGAGTAACATGTAATTAAGCAATGTCAAATATGTTAGAAACCATCAGAAAGTTTTTGTACTTAATTATTTACATGGAATAGGCATTGGGGAATGCACCACACTCAAGTGATTTGGAAGAATGACACTCACATTCGCCTTGAAGATACTTGAATATACATTTCTTTTTGTGGTTTTCCTTTTTTCACTTGGCAGTGAACCTTGTTCTGAAGGGGAGCTATCTGAATTCAAAGTGAGTTCCCATTATTTATTATTAAATATATGGGCATTATAAATAAAACAGTGCTTGCACCAAACTGCACCAAGACAACTGTACAACTCACTCAGCAACTCAGTAACAAATGTAGATGGGAGAAGGGAGAAAGTATGGTATGTTAGCCTTCATAGGAAGGGGTATAGAATACAAGAGTAGGAGTTTGATGTTGCAAGTGTATAGAACGTTGGTTAGGCCTCACTTGGAGTACTGCGTCCAGTTCTGGTCGCCGTACTACCAGAAGGATGTGGAGTCCCTGGAGAGAGTGCAGAGGAGATTCACCAGGATGCTGCCTGGTATGGAAGGGCTGTCTTACGAGGAATGGTTGAACGTACTGGGGTTGTTTTCCCTTGAAAGGCGTCGGCTGAGAGGGGATCTATTAGAGGTATATAAGGTTATGAGGGGTATAGATAGAGTAAATGGTGGTAAGCTTTTTCCACCATTAGATTTGGATAGAATGAGGGGTCACGGCCTTAGGGTGAGGGGGGCTATGTATAAGACGAATATTAGAGGGCATTTTTTCACACAAAGGGTAGTGGGGGTGTGGAATGCACTACCGAGTACGGTGGTGGGAGCAGGCACGCTAGGGTTGTTTAAGGGTCTCTTGGACAGCCACATGAGCGGTCTGCAGATAGAGGGATATAGGAGGACTGTTTAAATACTTTATTTGTTTCCACAGGCTATTCGGTCCACCTTGTTGACCAACAAGGTGCATGCATTCGGCAGGTTGTGCGAGGGCTGCTCCTGGATGTTACTTCAGGAGTGGCCTAGTGCTTCATGTCGTTAGTGTATGCTTAAACTGGACCATTAGATGGGCAACATGACAGCTCAGAGACTATCGCTGTTGCTGTGCAGACACATGGATTTGGGCCTGTGTCTGCGGGAGTTTGCGCGTTCTCCCCTTGGTTGCGTGGGTTTTCTCCGGGTGCTCCGGTTTCCTCCCACATCCCAAAAATGTGCTCTTAGGCTGATTGGGTAACAAATTGTCCCTATATTTGTCTCTATATGTCATTAAGACGTTAGGACGGTGGCACGGGCTCATTGGGCCGAACGGCCTGTTTCCCGTGCTGTGTTGTTCTTTGTTCTTTGTTCTTTGTAAGGGAAATTGGAAGATGGAAGCTGATCGGTGAGTGCTTTAGGAAAAGCCTTAGCAGAAGTTGTTCGGTGAAAGTGTGTGGGTCATGGACCCCAAAGACAGGACCAGAATCTTCTCTAAATGGCTCATGCAATGATAACCTATTTTCAGAGCACTGTATTGTACAGGGGTAGAAATGATGTTGTAGTTAATTTGGCCTTATTTGACAAAACTGTGTTCAATTCCCAGGTCACAGTGCCTCAGGAAAGAGATATTGGATTTTACATCGTAGATTCATCACAATGATACCAGGTAAAAGCATTCTATGGTAATCACATGTTTTTCTATTCTTCGTTTGTGGGACATGGGCATCATTAGCTGGTCAGCATTTTGTTGCCCGTCTATAGCTGCCCGAGAGCTGTGGAAAATCAACTGCACTGTTACAGCCACATGTAAGCCAGACCAGGTAAGGATGGCAAATTTTCTTTCCTAAAGGGCATTAGTGGACCAGGTGGGTTTTTCCAACAATCAACAATGATTTCATCAGTAGATTCTTAATTTCATTTTTTTTAATTGAATCTGAATTTTAATTGAACCCAAGGGCCTGGCTTCAATTCCTGGCTCGGGTCACTGTCTGTGTGGAATTTGCACATTCTCCTCGTATCCACGCGGGTTTCCTCCAGGTGCTCCAGTTTCCTCCCATAGTCCAAAGATGTGCGGATTAGGTTGATTGGCCATACTAAAATTGTCCCTTAGTATCCTGGGATGCATGAGTTAGAGGGATTAGAGGCTAAATGAGTGGAGATATGGGGATAGAGCCTGTGTGGCATCGTGGTCGGTGCAGATTCGATGGGGCGAAGGACCTCTTTCTGTATTGTAGGGTTCGATGATCTTCTATGATTTATGATGAATTCAAATTCTACCAACTGCCGTGGCAGGATTCTTTTCTGGGTCTCCAGAACATTAACCGAGCTCCTGGATTAATAATCCAGCAATAATACCACTAGGCCATTGCCTCCATACATTGAGCTTGTATCCCATTGAGTGCAGCCAATTAAGGGCAATAGAGTGACATGGTGGTTAACTCTGCTGCCTTCGAGCTCCAGGGATCTGGGTTCAATTCTATTTTGGATTACTGTATGTTTGGGGTTGCATGTTCTTAGACCAGCGGTAGGGAAATTATTGGGCAGGTCTCTTTGAGACAGGATTTATTTCTACTTGGAAATAATAGTGTTAGTGAGAGGCAACATGGTCTTGTGAAGGGGAGGTTGTGTCTTACCAACTTGATCGAGCTTTTCAAGGAAGCGATGAAAATGATTGTTGAGGGTAGGCAGTGAATGCTATCTACATGGACTTCAGAAAGGCTTTTGGCAAAATCCGCCATGCCAGACTGGTACAGAAGGTGAAGTAAATGGGTTGGCAAGTAAGGTGAAGCCTGAAGTAAGGTGAGCCGGCAAGAAGAATACAGAACTGGCTCAGTTAAAGAAGGAATCTCACTTATTGTCCTGTCTGGAGACAATACACATCTCTTTAACCTATGCTTAATGCTATCTCCACTCACATTATCTGCACTTTTAAGACTTGATTAGCTGTAAAATCTTGCATTCTAATCAGTATTCTGTAAACTGAGTGTGTGTCTTCACATCCTCTGTTTGGAATCAAAACTCTCCACTTACCTGACAAAGGGTTAGAAGCCCAAAAGTTAATGGCTTTTGCTACCAAATAAACCTATTGGACTTTAAACTGATGTTGTGAGACTTCTTATTTGCTCAAAGAAGACAAGGGTAGCAGTGGAAGGGTATGTTTCTGAATGGGAGGTTGTGACAAGCGCTGTTCTCAGGGAACAGTGCTGGGACCTTTGCTGTTTGTAATATGTATAATAATAATTTGGACATAAATGTAACTAATTTGATTAGTAAGTTTGCAAATGACACACAGGTTGGTGAGTTTGCGGATACTGATGAGGACCATCAGATAATACAGTAGGATATAGATCGGTTGGAGACTTTGGTGGACAAATGGCAGATGGAGTTTAATCTGGACAAATGTGACGTAATGCATTTTGGATGGTCTAATGCAGAAAGGAAATATACAGTAAATGGCAGAATCCTTAAGAGTATTGATAGGCAAAGGAATCTGGGTGTACAGATACACAGGTCACTGAAAGTGGTAATGCTGGTAGAGAAGGTAGTCAAAAAGACATACAACATGCTTACCTTAATTGGCTGGGGAGTATTGAGTTTAAAAATTGGCAAGTCATGTTGCAGCTTTATAGAACCTTAGTTCGGCCGCATTTGGAAAATGGTGTTCAATTCTGGGTGTCACACTACCAGAGGGACGTGTAGGCTTTGGAGAGAGTAAGAAAGGAGTTACCAGACCCTGGGTTCAGGGTTCAGAAGATTGTGAACACCACTGTCCAGGACAATGGCAGCAATAAAAATACATTCACAACAGGCACAGAGATGCAGCAGCGTAAATACCTTTTCATACTGCTGTGAATAGTGCACGTGATTTCAAATCAAAGCTGAATAATTTTAAAAAATACCTTCTCTCTGGCAGAGAAACGTTCAGAAGTACCTTCTCTCTGGCAGCACAGTGGCACATTTGGCAGCAAGGTGTCACAGTGGTTAGCATAGCACCAGGCACCCGGGTTCAATTCCTGGCTTGGGTCACTGCCTGTGTGGAGTCTGCACTTTCACCCTGTGTCCGTGTGGGTTTCCTCCAACAATCCAAAAGATGTGCTGATTAGGTGCATGGGCTAAATTCTCCTTCAGTGTTCTCCAAACAGGCAATGGTGTATGGTGACTAGGGGATTTTCACAGTAACTTAATTGCAATGTTAATGTAAGCCTTATTTGTGACAATAGTAGGAAAAGCAACCTGAGAGCATCAGTGGAAGAGACAAAGGCTACGAGGAGGATTTTTCTTCCAATCAGTTAAAAAAAAGTATTTGCTATTTGCAAGCTACACAGGGGAAACAGTGGAACAGTTATTTGACAGTTCTTTTTGTAACTAGCGCAGCTCTGTCTCGACAGAAACAGATGACAGTGTGAATTGAATTTGTGCACCGGTCTCCCGATACTGATATATGAATGATGCAAATTATTTTTGATAATTTTGCTGGGTAAGGTGATAACACCTCCAGCAGTGCAGTGTTGGCGTGGCAGCCGAGGTTTCTGTGTGCTCAAATCTCTGGAGTTTAACAGTAAATGAACTATACAGAGGAGAAAGATGAAGGGTTTTATTTTCACCTTGTCGCACAAGACTGCTGAAAGAGTTGCGTAGGGACTAAATTTGACAGACTTTGAAAAAGGGAGAAGGATGGAAGTGCCTGATTAACCAGTGCTTATTGAAGGTAATGGGGATAGGATGCCAAGCTGATGATGCCTGCTCATTTACATGATTTGTGTACAGCCTGCATTGAATGTCCTCTTGATTGGCTGCGTGAATCAACAGGGGGCCCAGAATCAATACTTAGATCTTAAAGTTAGCCTGCAACTCTTAAAGGGAAGGTGTTTTTTTGGTTGAAGCAGATGCCGTGAATCATAGAATCAATTGATAGAAACCCTACAGTGCAGAAGGAGGCCACTCGGCCCATCAAGTCTGCACCGACCATAATCCCACCATTCCTGTAACCCCACATGTTTACCTTGCTAATCCCCCTGGGGGCAATTTAGCATGCCCAATCAGCCTAACCTTCGGGCTGTCAGAGGAAACTGGAGCACCCGGAGGAAACCCATGCAGGCACGGCCAGCAAATTCCACACAGGCAGTGACCCGAGGCTGCAATTGAACCCGGGTCTCTGTGAGGCAGCAGGGCTAACCACGGTGCCACCATGCTGCCCCATGTAGGCATGTAGGCCACACTCGGCCTGGGAGATTTTGTGTATCGGCTGGTTTGTTGTACATTGTATCCATCCTGGGGGATGTGATAGTGTAGTGGGAAAGTCAGGCGACCAGTATTCAAAAAGTCATTCAGAACATTGGTCCCATTTTCTCTCCACAGATGATGCTGAGTTTTTCCAGCATTTTCTGTTTTTATTCAATCTTTCCATTGTTCTGGCACAAATTAGGAATTTGATTCTCCCATCCCACTGCACTGATTTTTTAGTGCAGTGAGCCAGGAGGATCCAGATTAGCTCGATCTACGCTGGGCGTTTGGCCTTGAGTACACCTCCTTGAACTGAATTTTTGGCACTGTCAACTCTGCAATCAGAATGAGGGCATGATGAGGCAAGATGTTATTCCAGTATAATTTAATATAATTTAAACCTAATTAACTGGCCAGGGACTGAAGTTTCTGGGCACGCTAACTCTCTTCCTTACCCCACCAGGAATATTTCACTCCAGCGGGGTTTACAGTAGTTCCCCACTAAGGGTGACCTGGCAGCTCAAACCTGCTGGACTGAAGGAGGGAAATCAAGGACCCCCCCCCCGCCAAGAAGGTTGAGCGATGGGGCAGAGGAGGTGCCCCTGGGCATTGGCATCTTAGCAGTGCCAGTGCTCCTGGCACTCTGGGTACAGATCATGAGCAGAGTGAGGAGGCCAGTGATCAGTGGTTGACCAATGGCGTGCAGTGGGGCGGGGAGGGTTCATCTTGCCCAGCTTGGGGCACTGTGGGATAGTGGGGAGGGGATAGTCGGGACTGCCCCTTTGGGGGTGGGGGGGATTGGGATTGGGAAATCGGGGGCTGCAGTGGGAGAGGAAGGTCTAGGCAGGGCTCAGGCTTGTTTGGGGGTCAAGAAATTGGGCCAGGAAGGGGTGAGTCAGCGGTCGAGCTGGCCAGCAATCGGGAGGCCGGCAGACAGGGGCCATTGAGCATTGCGCCAATCTCGGCGCTAACAGATCAGCACATACGCAACGGCTCTCTGAGCGCCATACTGCCGCCCTCCTGGATGGGAATAGGTCCCACCCATTGATACGATTCACACTGAGGCGCTCTGCAGTGCACAGAGTGTGGAAGACTCTTGAAAAAAATGTGAATTAATCTAGTTTTCATGCGACTTCGACACTTAGGTTTTTTTTGGGAGTATTGGACTTCAGATTTCTTTTCAATTATTCTTTCATGTGAAAGGACATCACTAGCATTTTGTTACCCATCTCTAATTATATTTGACTTGACTGGCTCGCCACACCACTTCAGAGGGGAGGTGAAGAGTCTACTACATTGATGTGTGTCTGGAGTCACATACAGGCCAGACCAGGTAAAGACGGCAGATTTCCTTCCTTGAAGTACATTTGTGAATCAGATAGATTTTTTTCAAATGACAACCAGCAATGATTTCATTGTCACCAATACTGAAACTGGAAGCCTTCATGGGGAGATGATGGCCTCATGGTATTATCATTAGATTATTAATCCAGAAACACAGCTAATACTCTGGAGACCTTGGTTCGAATCCCACCACAACAGATGGTGGAATATTAATTCAACAACAAAAAAAACTCTGGAACTAAGAATTCACTGGTGACCATGAAATAATTGGTGATTGTTGGGGAAACCCACTGGTTCACCAATGACCTTTAGGGAAGGCGATCTATCACCCTTCTCTTGTCTAGCCTACAGAGCCACAACAATGTGGTTGACTATCAACTGCCCTCTGAACAATGGGTACTAGGGATGGGCAATAAATACTGGCGTAGTCAGCGATGCCCATGTCCCACAAACAAATATAAAAAAATCCCGCATTAATTGGGAACCAGGAGGTTCAGCAAATAATCAGTGAAAAGGCAATGGTAACTGGGAGGTTAATGCCAAGAGTCCAAAAAACAATAATTTTGAATTCAGTGTTGGAAGAACTTTGGGTGGTCAGGCACGTGAGCCTCATCATGCCCTCATCATTCACCTATCAATACCTTGAACAATTACAACTCAAAACCACATGCACAAATTTAGCACTATTACAAACTATATCTTATAACTGGTGCACACATTGCCAGCTATTCAGAGATAGCAGTCACATCACCAACATCACGTATGAAATTCATTGACATATTTCCCTCCCTCTTGCAGGAAAAGGTAGCACATAACTGAAGTCTGCTGCAGCTAGCTGATTGCTGTCTCTGGCAAGAAAGGATCTAGTGAGGTTAACTCACATTGAATACAGAGTTCCTGTGATCTGCCTCAGCACACCATGAGATGTTAATATCTCCATTTCCAGGAAGGAGCCTGATGCATAAATCTTCATTTTCACGTTCACTTTCACAGCCGCAGGCAGTGTGGTCCTTGCACCTCTCTAAGGTCTCAGTTGTGCCTAAGGCAGTGTCTAGCATTCAGTGAGAACCTTCTTAATAAAGAGGTGGCATGATGGCACAGTGCTTAGCCTTAGATGGTTGTCTGTGTGGAGTTTGCATGTTCCTGCGTGGGTTTCCTCTCGGTGCTTTGATTTCCTCCCACATTCCAAAAATATGCAGGTTAAGTGGACCATCCATGTCCCTTCTTGTCCCAAAAATGTGTAGGTTCGGTGAATTAGCCAGGGTAAAATGTGTGGAGTTATGAG
The DNA here is from genome assembly GCA_024679065.1 of Sphyrna mokarran. Classification (NCBI taxonomy): domain Eukaryota; kingdom Metazoa; phylum Chordata; class Chondrichthyes; order Carcharhiniformes; family Carcharhinidae; genus Sphyrna; species Sphyrna mokarran. The sequence continues at coordinate 8,327,745 of JAGIQG010000004.1, forward strand.
GATAGGACAGGGAGGGTTATGGGTCAGGGTAAGATGCCCTTACGGTAGGTTGGCACAGGCCTGATGGACTGAATGGCTTTCTCCTGCATTGTAAGGATTCCGTGAAGCACAGATGTTTCATGCGTTGTTCCAGATGGAGGTTAGATGAGAGAATTGTTCTTTAATAACCCTACATGGATATGGCCATCACATTATCTCCTTCCTCGCTGCAGCTTTTCCTGCCCTGTGTTGCTTCTGTTCTGTTTGCTAGCCATTCTTGAATCCAAGACTAGGGTGGACAAGTGCACCAATAACTGGGAGTAGCTGGCCTGTGCTGAAATTAATAAAACATCCTGTAGCAATTGCCATAATTTAGCCCTATAAACGTTTGGAATATGAAACAATTGTGGAAAGAACAAATAATCTATAGAATTGCAATAAATGCCAAAGGAAATCAAACCTCAACTAACCTGCTGTTGGTTGATCATCTCCTTAAAGGCTGCTGGTCAGGACAATGTTCCTTCCTGCTAGGTAATACGCCTTTAACGTGTGAGGTTCATAAACTAAGTTAGCTGGAGCATTAAACTCCAAAATGGTGGTGCTGATGTCAAATCAACATTGCAAGCCCATCAGCCATGTGAATTGTCCACTCAGCAAATCCTGGCACATGTTCATTATGCGCACACTCACACAAACCATGGATGGCACATTGGCACAGTGGCATAGTGATCAACACTATTGTCTCACAGCCCCAAGAACCAGGGTTCAATTCCTGGCTTGGGGTCACTGTCTGTCAAAGCATGCACATTCTCCCTGTGTCTGCATGGGTTTCTTCCAGGTGCTCTGGTTTTCTCCCACAGTACAAATGATGTGCTGGTTGGGTGCATTGGCCGTGCTAAATTCTCCCTCAGTGTATCCGAACAGGCGCCGGAGTGTGGCAACTAGGAGATTTTCACAGTAACTTAATTGTAGTGTTAATGTAAGCCCACTTGTGGCACTAATAGATGAAAAATTGCAACTGGCCCACATCATTTCAAAAAGCCATACAATCCTATGGTGCAGAAGGAGACAAATTGGCCCACAATCCCACCCCGAGGTCTATTCCTGTAACCCCAGATCTTTACCCTGCAAATCCCCCTGACATTAGGAGCAATTTAGTGTGGCCAATTAACCTAACCCACGCACCTTTAAAGTTAAAGTTTATTTATAAGTCACAAGTAGGCTTACATTAACACTGCAATGAAGTCCGGCGTCTGTTCATTTTGATCATTGCACCCTAACCAGCATGTATTTCAGGATATGGGATGGAACTATATCCACACAGTCACAGGGAGAACGTGCAAACTCTCCATAGACAGTGGCCCGAGGCCGGAATTGAACCCGGGTCCCTGGCGCTGTGAGGTAAGCAGTGCTAACCAACCTGCCTGTGTACATGGGATACTGCAGACACCTCCTTCTGGAGTCCCAAAGAATAGTCATAACACCCCCCCCAGAAAAAAGGCGCCACCAATCACAATTTCTCAGGGCCTGTATATTTGCTCCACAGTTTTAAAAGCTGGCTTTAAGGACATCCATTCTCTGAGCACTTTTCTCCTCAGTCAGCCGAGCGTAACTAATGATGATCCCTCGCTTCCCAGACAGTCATAGCTGACTTGACAGAATTCTCATTAGAATTTAAAAAGTTATCTATTTTGGCTGCCACCAGTTCGACAATTTCCCCGTCACGCAGCAATGGATTATTTAATCTGCAGCGTTTTGTATCAGATCCAGAAAATGAAGGAACATAAGAGAGTAAATCCGATGTGGGTGGCTTGAATAAAACTATTGGTCCCGTAGACATTTCAATCCTTTTTTGAGATATATGAAAAAAAAATCAATTGAAGTTTGTAACACCCTTGATGCAAAAGAATGAGATGGGAATCCATTGAGGAGCTGAGTTCTCCTCAGTAGGCTGAGACAGGTTTCAAGGCAAAGCCTGCCTCTGATGTACAGAGGCAAGACACAAAAGTACTATCACTTCCAATTCTGTCAGTAATTAAGTCACAGCCATTTTATGAGTGTAATAACTTATATTGGAATTAATTCTCTTTAATGAAATGTAATCTTAATTATTCAGATCTTTGAGGAGAGAGAAGTGGGAAGGAACAAAAGATATTAAGAAAAAATAGTCGGGCCATTTTAACTTTTGCAAGCCTGGTAGCAAAACTTGTGATTCTTCAAATGGCTTTTGGTAGCCTGAAGTGTCCCAACGCACTTCCCCAGCAACAAAATAATTCTGGGATGCAACCGCTGTGTGGTGATGAAGTCCTGTGGTATTATTGCTTAGCTATTCATTCAGAAACTCAGCTTATGTTCTGTAGACTTGAGTTCAAATCCTGCCGTGGCAGATAACAGGATTTGAATTCAATAAAAAAAAAATCTGGAATTAAAAATCTACTGATGATTGATCTGGTTCACTAATGTCCTTTATGGCAGGAAATCTGTTGTCCTTACTTGATCTGGTCTACACATGACTCCAAACCCACATCAATGTGACCTGTCTCAACTACTGTATGAAATGGTTGATCAAGTCACTCAGTTCAAGGACAACTCGGATGGGCAAAAAATGTTGGCCCCAGCCAGTGACATCCATGTCCCACAAATGAAAGGAAAATGTTGAAAGCGAGGCAGATATTTTGTATACACAAGTAAACATTGGAAATACTTAATGGACTAGTCATGGAGGGAAAAGCAGAAGTAACATGCCTCAGTAAGTTGCTGTGATATATCCTGTAGCTGCAATATATCTTGTCGATGGTACACACTACAACAGGGTGGTGGGTGGTGAGTGGGCGGAGGTGCCTCACAGTTCCCCTTGTAATTTGCTGAAGTATGTCGTGTGGCTGGTACATACTACAAGCTACAGGGCATGGAGTGGCATGGTAGCACAAGGCAGCACGGTGGCACATTGGCTAGCACTGCTGCTTCACAGCTCCAGGGATCCAGGTTTGATTCCCAATTTGAGTCACTGTCTGTGTGGAGTTTGCATGTTCCCCCAGTGTCTATGTGGGCTTCGTCTGGATGCTCCAGTTTCCTCCCACGATCTGAAAGAAGTGCTGGTTAGGTGCATTGACCAGAACAGCCTTTGGTTGTGGTGACTAGGGGAATTTCACAGTAACTTCATTGCACTGTTGAGCCTTACTTGTGACTAATAAATAAACTTTTACAATCAGGAGTTGCTGGGAATGGCAGGGAACATGTTTAAGATGATGGACTGACTTCCAGTCCTGCTTTGTTCTGGATGGTGTTACGCTTCTTGAGTTTTGTTGGTGACCTAACCCACACATCTTTGAACTGTGGGAGGAAACCAGAGCAGCCAGAAGAAACCCATGCAGACATGGGAGAATGTGCAAACTCCATGTGAACAGTGACCCAAGCTGGGAATTGAATCCAGGTCCCTGGAGCTGTGAAGCAGAAGTGCTAACCATTCTACCATTGTGACAGGGCCTTCATGAACAATCCCAGCTGGTACTGGAATTGAACCTGCACTTCTGGCATCATTTTGCATTATTAACCAGCTGTCCAGCCAACTGAGCTAAACCGAACCCCAGAGGAATGTGCACTGTTAATTGTCATGTACTTCAGAAAGGGTGCATTAGCTTCATAAGGAATGCACTGGAGTGTTAGAAAGATTGCAAGGATTAAATTATAAGGAGAAATTTCAGAAACTCGGTTTATATTCTCTGTAATATAGAGGATGAAAGGATTAATTGATTGTGTCTTTTAGAATTTTGAAAGGAACTAACAGGATGGGTAGAGAGAAACTATTCTTGCTGGTGAGGTAGTGGGGAGGTCCAGGAGTCTAATTAACTCCTTATGATATTAGTGGCATGACAATCAGCTACATAATAACAGTGACTCCACTTCAATAATGCTCCATTAACTGTAAAGCATTGGAGAACTCACAAGAATCATAAAAGGTGCTAGACAGACTCAAGTTCTTTTTCTTTCTGCGGCATAAGGAATAGATCCTCATAAACAGAAGCACTTTAAGGAGAAAGAAATTAAACAAAAGTTTTTTATGCAAAGAATGATAGAATCATGGATATCTCTCCCAAAGTAAGCAGCTGGTGCCAGCTCAGTTGCTTAGAATTGGAGATCTACTAATGAAGGGGATGAACTAATGAAGGGTCTTTTAAGAGACTTTTGGATAAGTACATGGAACTTAATTTGATACAGGTATAGGTATGCCTAACAGAGAGGGACATGTTTGGCGCAACTTATGGGCTGAAGGGCCTCTTTGTGCTGTAATGTTTCTATGTTTCTATGAACGGCTGCAGAGATAAGGTTGGTATATGGGGATAAGTGGCACAGCAGCTAAAATCTCACTTGAGGGTTGAATGGCCTACTTTTGTTTCCATGATTCAACAAATGTTGCTTATTCTTGAGTAGAGAGCACTCATAGAATAGAATCGTGGAATGGTTACAGTGCAGAATGAGTCAACTTGGCCATTCTCCTATCTGTGCCAGCTCTCTGTAAGAACAACCAAGCTTGCTACTCTCATACTTTTTTCTATAGCCCTTAAAAATCTTTTCACTCAGTTGAATGCAATGATTGAATCTGGCTCCATCATGCCCTCAGCCCGTGTTCCACTTATTGCTAGTGTGATGTTAGTGTACCTTTGAGAGCTTTTTATAAAATTTAAGTTCACAGTCTCAGTTGATGTTATTCATGAGAGAAAAAAAACTGTGGGAAGGCCAGGTGACAGGGATTCATTTTCAGTTTCAGTTTGGAGCTACAGGTTTGAGTTTTCAGTTTTAGAAGAGACAGCAAGCCAAAAAGAAATGTCTTCTCTTTCTCTGTGCCGCTTTGGAAATTCTGTTGGTTAGCTGAAAACAAGATTTTGTTTTCCTGAAGGGTGAAAATATTGTTGGGGGCTGGGCCGGAGTCTCTCGGGTGCATTGGGAAGTTGTCTTATCTTCAAACTGTTCTGAGTCTCAAGAGCATTTGACTGCAGAATTCAACCAACGGCCTCAATCCCAACGTCATGTAAGTATTAGTTTTTGCTACATTAAACTTGTAAAAAAGGGTCTTCTGTCTTTGGAGGTTGGCATTGATTGGAAAAGCTTATATATATATAAAGGGTTATACATTATCATGATTGCTTGTTACTTGTAATTGATTAAAGTTCTTGCTAATTTTCTTACTATTTGTGTTAACTATATTCTTATATAAACTCTGTTTGATAAAAGCTCCCTAGTGGTCATGGGCATTCGTTCTCTGATCTTCAGCGAAGTATTCTCTATGGCGGCCTCCATGACACATGACAGTGCAGAGTCACTGAGCAGAGACTGATAGTTAAGATCCGCATGCATGAAGACAGTCTAAAAACTGGGATCTGAGGTTCATGTCGCACTACCTGTAACCTCCATAACTTGCCTGGGTTTGTAAAATCTTACTTACTGTCCTGTCTGGAGACAATACACATCTCTTTAAGCTATGCTGATGCTATCTCCACTCACATTGCCTGCATCTTTAAGACTTAAGTAGCAGGGTAGCTGCAAAGACTTGCATTCTAATGGGTATTCTGTAAACTGTGTGCGCCTTTATATGCCCTTATCTGATCGGAACATTCCACACACCTGATGAAGAAACACCATTTCCAAAAGCTTGTGGGATTACTATCAAATAAACTGGTTGGACTTAAACGTAATGTTGTGTGACTTCTTACTGTGTTATTGGCTGAGCCAGCATTTATCGCCTATCTCTAGTTTCCTTGCTAGGCCATTTCAGAGGACCATTGAGAGTTAACTATATTGCTGTTGCTGTGGATTCATATATAGACCAAACCAGGCAAGATCAGCAGATTTCCTTCTCAAAAGGACATTGGTGAACCAGAAGAGTTTCTACAACAATGGACAATGGTTTCACGGTCATCGCTAAATTCTTAATTCCAAATATCTTTTGCTAAATTCAAGTTCCATCATCTGCCGTGGAGGGATTTGACGGCAGATCCCTAGAGCATGCAGTTTTGTGATAATGCCACTAGGCTATCAGCTCCCCTGTGTACATATAAGGGTATATGAAGATAGAAGCAAAGTAGCTCAGTGCTCTGGAATGGTATGTCTGGATACAAGGTCAGAGGCAGCAGATGTAAGTCAGGGAAGGAGAAAGGAAGGAAGAGACAGAGACAAGTTGTTCTCACCATTCATGCATTTTGCACTTCAGTGAATCACAGATATTAAAACAAAACTGCAAAATCAATAATTCACTGGCATTGGATGTGGACATAGATGCTGAGAACAGCTGCAATTGCCATTAAAAAAACTTCTTTTTTTCATCTTTCCTTGAGCATGAGAGCAAAAAGGAGCAAATTTGAGACAAATTGCATTAAAAGTGCTTTCCCAGAAGGCGGGAACCTGAACAGGCCGAATGCTATAGGCAGATGTTTTATGCCCTCAGTAGACGTGTTATCTCCGTACACAGACCATTCCCTAAAAATAAATTCCAAGGAGAATTTTCAGATTGACAGTTCAGCAGGGATTCTGAGTTTAAACAAGGTGAGAGACACATTGAAATGACAATGTTCACTGAAGCATCCACGGGGTTAATGAGAGTTTCGCTACTGATCCTAATACAGTCTCCTCCACACTCTGAGCTTCAGTAAATGATCTCAACTGCTTCACCCAGTGACACCTCCAGCAGTCCCTGTTGAGACAAAAGTAAAACTAAATGAAGATAAACTCAACGTATAAAGAAAGGCCAATGGATTGAGTTGTAGATGTGAGCTGCTGTACCTCACGTTTTCTCACGGTTGCTTTCTCCATTGTTTTGAAATGAAAAACATTGTGTGGTTATTAATGATGTGGGGTGTTGTTGGATGAGGTGCAAGGTTTAGGCCTGACGTAGATCAGGCATACTAGAGCAGGCAAGGCTAAGGGTCAAAGTCATGGGTTCAAATCTCACCCTGAAATGTTAAAGTTTAATGTTTATTTCTTAGTATCGCAAGTAGGCTCATGTTAACACTGCAATGAAGTTACCGGGAAAATCTCCTAGTTGCCACACTCCGGTGCTTGTTCACGAACACTGAGGGAGAATTTAGCTGGCCGATGCATTTAACCAGCACATTTTTCAGACTGTGGGAGGAAACCGGAGCACCCAAAGGAGACCCATGCAGACACAGGGAAAACGTGCAAAATCCGCACAGACAGTGACCCAAGCTGGGAATCGAACCCAAGTCCCTGGCCCTGTGAGGCAGTAATGCTAACCTCTATGTCACTCCTATAGGCATATAAGGCCAACACATAAGGTGGGTGGCACAATGGTGGTTAGCACTACTGCCTCACAGCACTAGTTCGATTTCCGGCCTTGGGTCACTGTCTGTGCAGAGTCTGCACATTCTCCCTGTGTCTGCATGGATTTCCTCTGAGCGCTCCGGTTTCCTTCCGCGTTCTGAAAGATGTGCTGGTCAGATGCATTGGCCATGCTAAATTCTCTCACAGTGTCACTGAACAGGCGCCGGAGTGTGACGACTAGGGGATTTTTACAATAAATTAATTGCAGTGTCAATGTAAGTCTACTTAAGACATGAATAAATGCATTTTCAAACTTAAAAGAGGAAGACGTGTTAGTCTGTATCTCCTCTACTGAGCACCGGGGGCTACTTAGGCAACGTGTCGGAGTGATCTGGGAGGCAGACTGTTTGCAGAGTGTTTGCATTTTGAACCTGGTTACCTGCCCCCTTTCAATCTGCTCTTCTTTACTTTCCTAACCCCTTCCTTTCTTTCCCTTCTTCACCAATTTCTCCTCCTCCTCCTGCAGTCCACTATTTCTGTTTGAGGAGCGTATATTCAGAGGGCTCTAAGGCCTGTTCTTGTTTTATTTTCCACAGGCTGTCTCCTCCATTATTTAACAGTTTTTCTTCAGCATTTAGACAGATTTCTAAATTTTTAAAATATAGAAGGGCCCAGATTGATTGCCAAATGATAGATTATTCTAGTGTTCATGCGAAGCCCAAGGCACCTCATTTTCCGTCTGGGCAATTTACAGCTTTCAACAACCTCAGAGTATGAACTCTCTTCTCCACCTTCACCCTATTTCCATATTTCTTCTTTCCCTCTCATTCATCCATTTTTTATTACTTTTTATTCTTATTTTGATTTTACCACTTCTGAAGTCTCACTCTCCACTTTGTCTCCAAATCACTCCCCAAGGCCAACTGCCACATTCTGTAGGTAACCCCTTAACAACCTGTCCTTTTATTCTGCCGTCCACACATTCCAAACAGTTTATGGGTGCATTTTTAGCACCTTTCTCAGCCTTTATCATCACCATTTACATTCCGATTGTCCAATTATATTTTCCACCCCCACTTTCATTGTATAAATCTTGTCTGGTTTTCTTTGTCTTCAGCTCTGATGAAGGGTTATCTGCTCAAAACATTAGCTTTGTTCTCTCTCCACAGGTGTGCCAAAATTTTACCACTTCACCTGCCCAAGGCTCATAATATGCTGCCTGAGGTCGTTCTGCGAGCCTTGTCTGCCTCGATTCTGGGATGGGTGAGGTGGTAAAATCCCAGCAATGGTATCAGACCTGCTGAGATTTTCCAGCATTTTCTGTTTTTGCCCTGCTAGATTATTCCAGGTTTACTTAAGAGTCACCAGCTGGCAGTACGCAAATTCCAGGCACCGCCCCCCATACCACCCCAGCCTGGGATCCCACCCTCAACTGTCATCTCAGGTGCTGTCCAAAATAGTTGACAATCTGGGAAATGATGGAGAATCTCAAATGAATGAGAATCATTTTTAAAGGTTATAAACGGAAAGTCACTGAAGCAAGTTATCCCATATGACCTGTGAGATGCGAGTGCAGTTTTGGAATCTATTTACGCTTCAATTCAAGTTACAATGGAGAATCCACATATTTTTCTCTGACTCCAGTATCAATCACTCACTAAATGAAAGACTTGCTGGTTAGATTCATTGACCCAAACAGGTGCTGGAATGTGGTGACTAGGGGAATTTCACAGTAACTTTGTTGCAATGTTACCTGTGATGAATAAATAAGTAAACTTTTAAACTTTAATAAACTTTAATACGATCACATACATGGAAGTAGTTCCTGGTGTGGGCAAGATGCAAGCGGTAAAGTTCCAGGAGGGGGCAGGAAACTGGGAATCAGCTTCACTTGTTCTTTGTGGATTTCAGAGGCCCACCTAACACAATGGGCTAGCACGGTGGCTCAGTGGTTAGCGCTGTTGCCCTACAGTGCCAGGGACCTGGTTTCAATTCTGGTCTCAGGTCACTGCCTGTGTGGAGTTTGCACATTCTTCTCGTGTCTGCATGTCTTTCCTCCGGGTGCTCTGGTTTCCCCTCACAGTTCCAAGATGTACTGGTTAGGTTGATTGACCATGGTAAATTGACCCTTAGCATCAGGGGGATTAGCTGCGTAAATACGTGGTGCTACAGGACCTGGGTAGGATTGTGGTCAGTGCAGATTTGAAGGGCCAAATGACCTCCTTCTGCCACTAAGGATGCTATGATAATCTCTAATGCTCCTTACTCAACGTGGTCAAACCAATTCATGTGGTGACCTTGGATGCGATCAATATGGTCTGAGCCATTTATCTCACTTTTACGCAGAAACTGTTCAGCTGATTGTTTATCTTCACCTTTATTGACAACAATTTAATTCAGCGTAATACTTTTTTTCTTCCCGCATTGATTCAAATTCAAACAGCAAAAGAGAAACCCGCAAATCAAAACCTGAGCCAATTTAGCAACTTTTGTCTATTTAGGTGCAGGAACTAAGTGAAGCAAAGGAATGATGCAAACTGAAATCCATAAAACACAGATGCAAGTTAACTAAGTGCCACATTAGGGTAAATAGCCTTTTTAATTTAATTTCATGAGTCTGTATTAGACCAAATGCATTATAAAGTGCTAATGTGTTGAACACCCTCACAATTTTCTTCATTATGCACAGTGTTAAGTGATTGCTAAGGGGATAATTGCCGGCACTTTGTCACCTAGGTTTATCAGGCCAGCATTGAAATCAATTAGAATTACAAATCCCCGTATCTTCCAATACCTGATTTATTTTAAAGGACAGCAGTGCTGTATATGTAGAACACAATGAAATAAAACTGCCTGCAAAGTTATTATTTCAACTGATACTATCAATAATCCAGGTGTATTTTCTGCATCATTTTAGTTATGTCTTTGCATTTTAAATTTTAAAAAATGAAGATATCCCAAAGTGTCATTGTTGTAATGAAGGGAACGTAGCAGTCAATTTACGCACTGTAATGTTCCACAAGCAGTAATAATCATCTAATCTGTATTCTTCAATCTTGGCGATTAAGGGTTGAACATGAACCATCACTGGGGAAAATGATTCGAAACATTTCCAAGTGATTATCTGAGAGGGCCTCAGAGTAAAGGTTGCATCAACAGACAGCCTCTCTGGCAGTGTAGCACTCTCCCATTGCAACACTGAAGTTTCAGCCCGGACTCCTGACTTGTGTCACTGCAGTGGGGTTTAAACCCACAACCATTGACTCAGAATCAAGAGATGGAGTGGAATGATGCAGAGAGAGTGGAAGTAACAGTGTTAGATCCTATAATTAGACGTAAGTTCATTGTAAAATATGCCAATAAGTCTCACACACTTCCTGGGCATCAACCTGATTGCATTGTTTGGTGGGGTGGGGTGGGGGAGGGAGGGGATGGTGGATGTGTGTGTGGAAGTTTGGGAGTGCTGGGGTGGGGTGGGGGTGTAAGGAGGTGGTGATTGTGACGGGGACAATCTGGAACTGAAATCTCTGCAGTGCAAATCCCATTTTAGGTCTTTTGCATGATCTAGTGACCACTACAGGGTTTGTATCATGGGCAATAGTCTATGTCATATCCAACACACAATGCTGTCGTGTGTAGGTAGATAGCTGCATTGTGTGGTGGCTGTAATATACTATTAATATCACAGCAATCTCAGCCAAAAACACGAAAAAGATCCACTGCAATGTTAACGTCATTGTCATGCTGAGTATCTCATGTTACAGTGTCCCCATCCACAACGCTCTTGGGTTTCGGAATAAAATTGTATAAATATCACTTAAGGACAAATTGGACCAAGGAGGAAATCAATAAGCTTTGAATTTTTTTGCACTGTTTTTTTACAGAATTGCAAAAGTCTGTGTAAGCTGGAGTCACTGGTGGTAACAAGAGGCATAAACCGCAATGAGGAAGGTGGTTGAAAAAATGGACAGAAATAAACATCTTTCTCTGGTTGGAGAGAATAGAACAACAAATTATGACTTTAAAATTTGAGCCAGGTATTTTATGATGATGGAAAGAAGCATTTCTTCACAGAAAGGGCCGTGGAAAGTTCAAACTCTCCCCACCAAAAGAAATTCAAAACTGAGTTTGGTCAATTTTTGTCAGACAAGGGTATGAAGTGTGATGGGGTCTGGGTGCATAGACAGAGCTAAAATGTAGATCAATTATGATCTAACTGAATAGTGGACCAGGCATGAGGGATTGTAGGCATCTCCTCCTGTGCCTATGTGCTTACATAAGCACAAATGGATGGTTAGATTTGACCTTTGACAGTCACTGCATTTATGTCAATGAGGGCGGCAGGTGGCACAGTGATTAGCACTGCTGCCTCACAGCACCAAGAACCTGGGTTCAATTCCAACCTTGGCTCACTGTCTGCACAGATGTTGAACTTTCTCCCTGTGTCTGTGTGAGTTTCCACCAGGTGATCTGGTTTTCTCTCACAATCCAAAGATGTATTAATTAGTTTGATTTTGATGCTAAATTGATCTTAGTGTCAGAGGGCTTAGCAGGGTAAACATGTGGGGATATGGGGATAGGACTTGTGTGGGATTGTTGTCATTGCAGGCTCAGTGGGCTGAATGGTCTCCTTCTGCACTGTGGATTGTATGATTCTAGGTGGAAGCAGCTGATATGAGGCCCTGACCTAGTTTTCAGATGTGATGAAGTCAGTTATCGACACCAAGCAATGGCTTTGACGCAGCTCCTTGTTCTTAGCAATGTCAAGTGGTAGCGTCTCCACAGGCCAATCCTCACAGAGATAGGTGGGGAGGGAACTATGTGATCTCAAGGATAAACTGAACTGGTTCTATTAGTGGAGTCCAAAGGATTGCACAGGGATCAGGTTAGGATAAGATTCAATAGTGGGGGACTGCAATCCGGAGTGGAGATGGAATGCTGGACAAGGAGCAGTGACGAGATAGCACTGGACATTCAACACACATCTGGAGCCTGACATTGTGTTTTCAGATGATATTGTCAAGGGGATATAGCATATATATAAAAAGCAGGAGGGGGTGCCAAGGATAGATCTTGGAGACAGGAAGACAGAGGTTTTGAATTTTAGCCGTTGTCAGCACAGTCTGGTTCAGACAGACCGTGTCAGCACAGTCTGGTTCTGCAGTTCTGAACTCTGTACGACCTGCAGTGGGTTGCCTCTCTCCAACGGGTGTATGTGGCCCCTCCCTCATCATCTGAAAGCCCACAAAATTCTCTCATGACACCGAACCAATGCCTCCCCATCAACTGGCATAACAATGTTTTGACTGTGAAAGGGATATTCATACCGCGGATTGCTAACCAAACCGAGAAAGCTTCCATTGTTTTAGAGGGAAAAAGGCAGATACAATGACAATCATCCTAGAGCTCCTGGCTACTTTAATGTTCAACCCGGATATTCATAGAACCCCTACAATGGAGAAGGAGGCCATTCGGCCCATCATGTCTGCAGTGAGTTTCCGACAGAACATCTTACACAGGTCCTATCCCTGTGATTGGACACAGTAGTGCAGTGGTGAGCACTGTTGCTTCAAAATGGCAGGGACCCGGATTTGATTCCTGGCTTGGGTCACTGTACGTGTGGAGTTTGCACGTCCTCCCTGGGTTTCCTCTGGGTGCTCCGGTTTCCTCTCACATTCTGAAAGATGTGCTGGCTGGGAATATTGACCCAAACAGGTGCCAGACTGTGGTGACTTGGGGAATTTCACAATAACTTCATTGTAGTGTTAATGTAAGCCTTACTTGTGACTAATAAATAAACTTTTGAACCATATATCTACTCTGTTAATCCCCCTGATTTACACATCATTGGACTCTAAGGGGCAAATGGCATTTTGGCTTTCATAGCGAGAGGATTTGAGTAGAGGGATAGGGAAGTTTTGCTGCAATTTTATGGAACGTTAGTGAGGCCACTCCTGAAGAAATGTCTTCACCAGAGCTTGGTGAATGTGAGAAATTCATACAGCAGAATGTAGTCGAGGCCAAAATGTTGCCTGATTTCAAAAAGAAATTAGCTAAAGGGATATGGGAGGAAAGCGGATTAGGATATTGAATTTGATGATCAGTAGTGATCAAGGTAAATGGCAGAATGGGCTAGAAAGTCCAAATAGTTTCCTGCTTCTAGTTTCAATCCTCCTAACCTGCACACCTCTGGACTGTGGGAGGAAACCAGAGAACCTAGAGAAATGGGGACATGGAGATAATGTTTGGACTTCACGTAGACAGTGCAGAAAATGTTGGAGATATGGAGAAAACATTGCATTTTTTTTAACCAACAATCTAACCGTTGCTTGGGTGAAGCATTAAGACTGTATGATCTGATACTAAGTACAGCAATTTACATGATTTAATCACTTCCTACAAGATCTTAGAATCATAGAATCGCCACAGTGCAGAAGGAGGCCATTCGTCCCATCGAGTCTGCACCAATAATAATCCCACCAAGGCCATATCCCCGCAACTCTACATATTTACTCTGCTAATCCTTCTAACATACACACCCCAGGATGCTAAGGGTGTAATTTAGCATAGCCAATCAACCTAACCCGCGTATCTTTGGAGAGTGGGAGGAAACTGGAGCACCCGGAGGAAACCCAAGCAGACACGAGGAGAATGTGCAAACTCCACACAGATGGTGACCCAAGTTGGGAATCAAACCCAGGTCCCTGGAACTGTGAGACAGCAGTACTAACTGCTGTGCCACTGTGTTGCTCAATCTTGTGGGATCTTGCTTTGTTCAAAAGGGCTGCTCTATTTGATGATACAAGAACAGTCATTGTGTCTCATGGTAATTCACTGTGAAACACCAGTACATTTCTGGAAGCAGTGATAAGGCTCCAAAGGAAAATAAATCTTCTTTTTTCTCTTTTACAAAGTGAAGTATCAATTTCTGTATCTGTTCATCCTTCCTAAACATTGGTGGGACATGGTGATAATGTGATAACAGTAAAACACACCGTTGCCATCAATGATGTTTTCATCCCTAGATTAAACGACAATGGATTCTATTGTCGTTCATTATTACCCATTTATTTTCCTTATACTTGATATGAATTACAGCATCTCGGTCTGTCATTAGTCAATGATAACTGGAATGCCTTACGTCCCTTTGGAAGTCTTCGGCACATAGACATTTGGAAATATTTTAACCCCCGTTTTAATTCCAAAACACCAGGTTAGGATGGAGCATTTGAGGTTTGATTTTTGATTTGATTTATTATTGGGATACAGTGAAATGTTTAGTTTCTTACATGCTGTACAGACAAAGCATACCATTCATAGAGTGCGTAGGGGAGAAAGAAAAAGGACAGTACCAAATATGTCGCATTACAGTCATAGCTAGGGTGCAGAGAAAGATCAACTTAACACGAGGTAGGCCCATTCAAAATCTGATGGCAGCAGGGAAGAAGCAGTTCTTGAGTCGGTTGGTACGTGACCTCAGACTTTTGCACCCTTTTCCCAGCGGAAGAAGGCGGAAGAGAGAATGTCTGGGGTATGAGTGGACATTGATTATGCTGGTGGGAAGTGCAGACGTTGCCAATGGTTGGCAGGCTGATTTGAGTGATGAACTGGGCTTCGTTCATGACCCTTTGTAGTTTCTTGCAACCTTGGGAAAAGCAGGAGCCCTACCAAACTGTGACACAACCAGAAAGAATGCTTTCCATGGTGCATATGTAGAAGTTGGTGAGAGTTGTAGCAGACATGCCAAATTTCTTTTGAACCTTGGCCTGTGGATGGAGAACTGTCTTCTGCCCTGGCAGCACGTGCCAGTCTCCAAACCATTAAACTGCTCCTTGCTCCACTTGGAAACTGGATGCTGGCTGGAAAATTTGTGAATTCCTTTGATTCTCTTCACATGAATACTACACTTGGTTGAGATTGACTGGTTGTAATGAAAACAAAACACACTGGAAAGAAGTTGGCACGGTAAATAGAAAGTCACACTGGTGAAATTAAATTCAAAAAGATGAGTTGGTTGATATTAAAGGACCTTAATAATATAAAGGGTATTAAATATTGAAGGACGTTTGGAATCGATCTTAAATATGCCTCCTTGACCTGGGATCATTCCACACTGCTACTACTGCTGAAGAAAATGTCAAACTCCAGCAGTGGCCTGGATGAAGATAATATTCCTTCCTCCATCACAAAAAAAACAATAAATCTTCATGAGATAGGCACTGACACATCAGTTAGACAATTCACTGGGGAGAAATCTGTGAACAATACATCCTTCCCTCTATGGTGTAAGAAGCTGACATTGATGACATTGAGAAGGACCTAACACAAGGTAGTGACTTACATGCACATATCACCGAATCTGTAATTGTTCTGTAGCACTCAGTTCACCCTTACGCGTTATTCACCACTGATCAGCATAGTGGAATCCTCTTGTAGAACTGCTCAATAGTCCATGACCTCAGCTGCATCGAAAGTGACTTACAATGAGATTGCACAATGCTGTATGTTTGGCATCACTCCTCGCTGTAGTTGTCTATCAACAAGAGATAAACAAAGCAACAAGGGAATGAAGAAAGAAAGGCGAAGTGAAAGGAAGATTGATCGGCAAAGTGATTCCCCCTCACTAGACACGCAGGGATAGATTAGCAACTCTATTTTTATGAACAATTTTGGGCGGAGGAAATTCCCACCGAATATCTGCCTTTCAATAACTTACTCCGAGTCACATGTGGTGGGTTGGGATTTTTTTACATTCTTTTATGGGATGTGGTTGCTGCTGGTAAGGCCAAAATGTGCTGCTCATCCTTAATTGTCCTTGAACTGAATGGTTTGCGAGGCCATTTTAGAGGGACAATCAATCCCATTGCTGTGGACTGGAGTCACATGTAGGCCAGACCCAGTAAGAATGGCGGATTTCCTTCTCTAAAGGACATTAGCGAGCCACATTAGGTTTACAAAAATCAATGAAAGTTTCATGGTGATTATTACTGAGACTGAATTTGTGGGGGCAATTCCCACATCCCGCTATGCCAGAAAATCAGGGCAGTGAGCCATGACATTTCAGCCTGATCAGGTTAGCGTGATCGTGCTAGGCCTCTGGTCTCAAGCACATCTTTCAGCATTGGACTTCTGGTGCTGTCAGCTCCCCGCTGGAATTCAGCTCACAGTTACATTAGGTATGCAAAAAAAGATGAATTGAATGGAATTCAAATGTGATTAGGCCAGGATTGAATTCTCCCGACCTGCTAGGCTCTCCCACAACCCCACTGCCCAGAGTTTTTCACTCCAGCGGTGTTTACAGTAGCCCCCCATTTGTGGAGAGCTGGTGGCCCAACCATGCTGGAATGAAGGGGGGCAATTGGGGACCCTATGGGCAGCAGGATGCATGCCTGCTGGGCATTGGCCTCTAGCATTGCCCAAAGAGCAACATGCCAATGCCCGTGGGCCACCTTGGCACTACCCATCAGATATGAGGCAGGGTCAAGGGATTGGGGCCTAATGGAGGGGTCTGCAACCTGATGGGGAGGAGCCCATGGGGGGACGATTGTAGAGTTGGGGGTTGCCTTGCCACTCTGTGCTTTGGACTAAGTGACAAAGGGAGGAAGGCCATTGTTGGTGGTGGGGAGGGTTGTCCAGCTTGCCAGGATGTTGGAGGAAGTCGGGGATAGAATGGGGCAGTCACGGATGTTGATTGAGCCTGCTGATAGACGGGGAGAGCAATGGTCAAAGCTGGGTAGGGACAGGGAGAGTTGGGAGGGCGGGGCTGGGTCTGGGCATGCTTGAGGGAAGCAGCAAATGACCTGTGGAGGGCTTAGAGGGGCAGCATTTTGGCATTGCAGGACTGACCAGTGACTGAGGAAGCCAGCAATTGGGAGACTGGCAGACAGGGGCAATTGTGCATGCACCAGCCTCAGCGCTGACAGATTGCGCATGTGCAGAGGTCAGCTCAACGCAATGCTGCCGACCTCCCGGGCGGGAATAAGCCCCACCCCCATCTTCC
The DNA here is from genome assembly GCA_024679065.1 of Sphyrna mokarran. NCBI lineage: Eukaryota > Metazoa > Chordata > Chondrichthyes > Carcharhiniformes > Carcharhinidae > Sphyrna > Sphyrna mokarran. The sequence continues at coordinate 8,344,999 of JAGIQG010000004.1, forward strand.
CAATGAGAATTATTCTGGTGCACTCAGCAGTGCACAGAGTGTAGGAAATTCTTCTCTGAACTCCCACTAATAAAACCAGTATGATTTATTTACATTTTCATGCAAATTCAACACTTAGAATTTCTTTGGGAGAAATCCCCCCCCCTCGCCCCCCGCCACCTCCACAACACTATATTGTAGATTTTAGTAACTGAACTTAAATCCCATTTGAATATTACTCAAGGTCTCTGGACTCCTGGTTCAGTGACATTATCAATCATCTACTATTGTTCCATTTCAATCCATGAAATTGACAGCCAGCGATGAAGAACTTCTTCAGTTTGCTGGATTTGGATATTTTTTGCATTTGGAATGATGTGACCTTGAATGAACAGGTTCACAGATGTCCTTTAGGGAAGGGAAGCTGTTGTCCTCATTCTATGTCCTGGGCCATAAGTGACTCCAGACCCACAGCAATGTAGTTGACTCTTATCCTCCCTCGGATATGGCCCAGTGTGCCCTCAGCAATGATGGAACTATTATCGGTGTTTGCCAAACGAAGCCTGATCATCATCTTCTTCGGCAACAAGTATTGGCTCTGCTAGAATGTGGTAGAACTACTGGCCCACAACTTTCTAAGTCCCCAGTGTCGCATTTTGGGGGAGTACCCCATAGATGCGCTGGGGAATTGCTCTCGGAGATTTACCCAGCAATTGCCCAAAAATTCCACTAGACAACTGTACTGGGCTGGGATCCATCCAACAGATGCGATGATTTAAATTTGTAACTTCAGATGGTTTTGCCAGTTTCACCCTGTTGGTTTTTCTGAAAGAGTTAGAAAGAAGGAAAAAACCCAACTTCAGCGTAACAGTTTAAACACACAGACTGAGACATGGACAGGACACATCCCCACCCCCACCACCGTAGGTGACCACAAATACCCCCACTCTCACTAACTAACCATCCCAATCCCATGGTATACTCCACTCATAGAGGCATACACCGGAACTTTACTGCCCACCCTGGAATGGGAGTTGAAGTGGCGAGGGACGGACAATCGGAAGGTTCGTTGACCTCAGGTGGGATTTTATGGTTTTACATTGAGCAAGGCCATAAAATCCTGCCATTGAAACTAGAAGTAGGAGTAGAGGCCATTTGGCCCTTTAAGCGTGCTCCACCATTCGTTATGACCATGGCTGAAAATCCAACTCAGTAACCTATTCCTACTTTCTCCTCCAAGGTCCCTTTAACGCCAAGAGCTATATCTAATTCTTTCTGAACGACATACAATGTTTTGGCCTCAGTTACTTTCTGTGGTAGAGAATTCCACAGGCTTATGTGGGTAAAGAAATGGCTCAGTACCTCTATCCTAAATTAGAATATAAAACATAGAACACTACAGCACAAACAGGCCCTTTGGCCCACAAGTTGCGCCAATCATATCCATACCTACAAGGCCTATCTATATCCCTCAATCCCATTAAATCCTATGTATTCATCCAGAAGTCTCTTAAAAGACCCCAGCAAGTTTGCCCCTACCAGCACCGATGGTAGCCGATTCCACTCACTCACCACTTTCTAAGTGAAAAACTTACCCCTGACATCTTCTCAGTACCTACTCCCAACACTTTAAACCTGTGTCCTCTCATAGCAACCACTTCAGCCCTGGGAAATAGCCTCCGAGAATTCACCCCATCTATAACTCTCAACATTTTACAAACCTCTATCAGGTCGCCTCTCAATCTTTGTCTCTCCATGGAGAAGAGACATAGCTCTCTCAACTTATCTCATAAGGCAACTGTCTACCCCATGCTCTCACACCGTTCCTCCTGATTCTGAACTCTGCAGCCATCATGAACATCCTTTCTGCATCTACCCTGACTAGTCCTGAGATTTCTCGGAGATTCCTCTTGTAATCTTCTGAACTCCAGCAAATATAATCCAAATTGACTCAATCCCCCCTCACATGTCAGTTCCACCATCCCAGAAATCAATCTAGAAATGGGAAAGAATTTTAAGTTTTTAAACAATTGAGATGCAGAGGAGGTATCAAACCAGGTAGAGACCCTTTTGCAATGTCTCCACTGTTCTTATGATTTCTAAAGTCTTCGTATCATAGAGGCTGTGGGATCAACTGTACTTTTATTGCTGAGAATGCAACAGGTTTTTGAACCTAACTAGTTCAATTTATTTGGTTGTAACTTTGAATTGAATTATTCATAACAAGGCAGATGCATGAGAAACATTACATACAGCAGCAACAAAGCATCTATCCCAAGATTGATCTTGCCAACTGATGTTGCAACTGAGAAAATCGGATCCAAGATTTTGACCCGATTTAATAGATCACAACTTTGAATTTTTGTTTAAATATGCAGAAAGTAGCTGCTGAACGGAATCACAGAAGGACATTTAACAAAAGAATGAGCTACTTATTAAGCAAGAAAAATATAACTATGATACACCCCTTCTTCATCCTAGCTATATCTTCACAGATATACACAGATTTGTAAGGATAACACAAGTTACACAATCTTACACTCTAACAGTCTGAGTCAGTCCACAATCCATCAAATCAACAGGCAAATAGTGGTCAGACATATTACATTCTAAATCCAAGAGACAGATGCCACACAAATCAACTCTGCGGAATTCTCATTAATTCTCCCCAAGTGTTTGTCACACAATAAGCCAAATGGTCTCACTGGAACAGTAAACTTCCACACAAGTGGTTCCAATCTCCACTCTCAAAAAATCTTATCCCAAACAATACTTTCTCCTGGATGTCTTCACCAAGAATCTATCTCCAACATTTCAACCTCTCCCTTTGATAGTTCTCCCCTAGATCACCACATACACTCATGCTTCACTTCAGATACACAACTGCTAACAGGCCACTAATATGGAGTTAACAACATTTGTGTCTCCATGGATCTCTGGCTTTGCAAAAGCCAATCTTACTTTTGGTGTTTTTTTAAAGCTTTATCTTTTTGGGGTCTCTCTCTGTTCCTCACTCTTGACTTCATTAAACAGAATCATTTTTTTCTAGATTCCTGTTCTTTGTTCCTTCGACCAGCAGCTCTGCTTGGAGCTTGGACCTGTCTTTCTCCCTGTCTTCAGAACCTTTGTTCTATTCTTCAGTTGGGGTGTGCTATCTGCAATGTCTATATATCTTTATTTCTGCTTTTCTGTTACATTGGGAGTAATGCTCTGATCTCTCCATGCCTGGCACAGATCTCACAGATCTAGAATGCGGGTTTAAAAATCAGCATCCAGCGCCAAATGGTTTGCAATCATCCTGGCCACAATCTATTGGTGCAAACTGGATCAGGCGCTATCAGTGCGTCAGAGGCAGTGTCAAAGGATGGGGCCTTAGTGGACATGGGCCTGAATGGGATTATGAATGGGGGCCTAAATGGGGATTATGGTGGAGAGGCCAGAGTGGATGTGATGACAGGGGCCTAGCATGAGGGATCATGTGGGAGGAGTTATTTTGGGGGGATATTCTGAGTGTCTAGGTTGGGGGACTGTTTTGAGGGAATATAATGGGGGAGGGTCTTTGTTGGGGGGGATATACTGGGTGTCTAGGTCGGGGAGGCTATTTCAGGGACGGATATGCCAAGTGTCTCCGTTGGGGGGAGGGGGGGACTGTGTCAGGAGTGCTATATTGAAGAGGTTATGCAGAAGAGTCTTTCCAGGGGAGAACATGAAAGGGTCTGGACGGGACAATATCAGGAAATGGGTAAGGGAGCCATTAGGAGGGTCCTTCTCAGTGAGTTTAGCTGAATAAATGGATGGAATTTTCCAAAATAAGATGAATGACAGGATTCTCCCAAAAGACCTCCAAGTGTCATAGCAATGATGATAATGGAGTCTGTCAGACACATTGAAGTGTCATAGCAATGATAATAATGGAGTCTCTCAGGAATGTTCCACATCACAAACCTCTCCCACTCAGTCACTTTTTGCTGAGTTGGATGTTACGCACTGGTACTTGTGGGGCTGGGGCTGGGTGGTTAGGGTGGCGGGGGGTTCTGACCCCTGCCACTCCAATACCCTGATGCCAGCAAAAGGGGTCAGGAAAGGGGGTGGGTAGCACGCTGCTGATGGGACAGATGGGATGAGAGAGAGGGGTGTCCCAGTGCACTCTGGGATAATGATGTCTTTGAGAACCAGTGCCTGCATACTCCATTTTGCATCTCCATCCTGAATCTCCCTGCCACTCCAACTACCCACCCCCAGCTCCACAAGTACCAGTGCGTAATGCCCAACTCAGCAAAAAGTGACTGAGTGGGGGAGGTTTATGATATGGAACATTCCTGAGAGACTCCATTATTAAGTTGCTGTGACACTTCGAAATCTTTTGGGGGAATCCTGTCATTCATCTTAATTTGGAAAATTCCACCCATTCATTCAGCTAAACTCACTGAGGGGGATCTCCCCCACCTCTTTCCCTCTGCCGTGCCCCTCATTTCTCCTCATCTGGTTCCTAAGCGATCAGTCCCTTATCCTGATTCTGCATCCTCATGTTAAACTGTTGAGTCTCCTCAGTGGTTGCAACTCCTCAAATCTAAAGGTTACATCAGAAATCCAAAACACCAGTGTTTAACCAACCAAAACCTCCCCTTCCCTTACCTTTTGTCCCACCGCCCTGCTTCCCCTTTCTACATTTTACACCAGTATCATCTTCTTCCCCCTGCCTCCCCCCTCCAACCCACTTCCCCCACCGTCTTTATCAGTCACACTTTACAGCTTCTCTGCCGTTTGGCCATTCATCCCCTTTATTATCTCTGTGGACAGCCGCTAGCAGTCTTTCCCCTGTTTATTTGTGGCTATGATCCATCTTTCATTCCCTCACCCCGCAGTATAAATATCTCCCACTTTCAATGCCTTTCAGCTTTGATAAAGGGTCATCTGGGCTCAAAACATCAGCTCTTTTCTCTCGTTACAGATGCTGCCAGACCTGCTGAGGTTTTTCCAGCATTTTTTCTTTTGGGGTTTTCAGATTCCAGCATCCGCCAGCAATTTGCTTTTATGCAAAAATCCAGTGGCGGTTGTAAATTACTTCTGAGATCGTGAGCATTACAAAAGATAGGAATGGTGGGTTATAGAGAGACTGTTTTATATGTTTAGTGCTCAAGGGAGGTATAAAGAATACATATTGAACTGTATTTGCAGCATTGGTGTGTCATAAAAGTGACACAGTGAGATGACGTATACATTTTGGATGGTAATGATAAACTGCACTATCGCTATGAAGGTGAGCATTCAACAATTCAAACAACAGCCTTTCAGAAGTAAATTCCTTTCTCCAGCAAGAAATTCTTACTTAAGTTCTTACTTAATATTCCTGCGCTGTCACAGATGTCCACAGTGCTTGCACAGGTACTTTACAAGCTGCAGAATAAATAAACTAATGGGATTTGAGGTTCAGTTGTGCCATACATAATGCAGTAATCTGGCTTTCTGAGTGATGTATTAGACAAACACAAGCTTGGTTTAAAAGGTTCAGGTAACAGGATATTTATTTTTTGTTTATTCACAGCTGCGAGTGTCATTGGCAAGCCTTGCATTTGTGGCCCATTCCTAATTGCCCTTGTGAACGTTGGCAACTCCTGTTGGACGCTTCCTGGGAATTCATCACTTGACTTCCCATCTCCATTCCTCCTCCCTCACACTTCCCTCATTAGCCACCAATTGCCCCCATCTTTGCAGCCTCTCCCTTTCCGTGGCCAGACCAAAAATAAGTGGGATCCTCATTATCATGGCTCTCAAACAGCCTTATTTTCCACATGTTCAATATTTCATGATGAATAAATTGTTTTAAAAAAAAATCTCTAAAATACTGGCATAATTTCTCTCCTGAGTCGTCTCCTGGAGATTAATCTATCATTTTGGGAGAGTCCAGGGCAACATTGGAAGTTGGCAACTGCTAACATGGAGGTGGAGCTGCCTACTTGATGTCCATGTTTGGGTGTGTGTGTATGTATATGTGCGTGTGTATGTCCCTGCATTTATGAGTGTATGTGTGTGTGTGTGTGCATATTTTTGTATGTGTGCACGTGAGCTTGTGTGTCTGTGTGAGTGTGCATGTGTGTGTGTGCATCATTGTTTGTGCATGTGCATGTGTGTGGTGAAGGGACATTCAAAGTGTGGTGAGTTAGAAAGTTCCAGAATTTTTACTTAGAGATGATGAAGGAGAACAGTGGCACAGAGGTCAGCACTGCTGCCTCACAGCACCGGGGACTCAGGTTTGATTCCGGGCTTGGGTCACTATCGGTGTGGAGTTTGTATGTTCTCTCTGTGTCTACATGGGTTTCATCTGGGTGCTGCTGTTTCTGCAGACTTCACACAAACAGTGTGCTTAACTCTGACACCAGTGATATTTTCTTCACTATTTACTTGTTTTTTGTTTGTTCCATAAGAATGGGCAGATGACAGGAAGAAAGTACAATTAGGTAGCTTCCCATTTGTTCGATCATTACTGAGCCTGTGGCTGCCATCCATGGGAAAACTCCTTCAGATTCATTAGTTCCCCATCCTTCCCAGACATTAGCTCAACCTCATTGGGTTGAGTTGAAGACGGCTCATCTCAATGACTACATTTCAACTCGGATTAAATTAATTAAAAGAAAATCATTATGTGCATTGCAAAAGTGTTTTTAATTAATCGCTTTCAAACTCATTACTCACAGGAACAGTCTGAAGGATGATCAAAGGCAGTTTTGAAATGGGTCCAATTATTTCAAACAATTGAATTAATTTGTTTTGAGTGAGTAAACCAGCGTCAATAAAACGATCGTGTTTCAAATTCCCAGCGTGGGGCATTACCCTTGGCACAGTGATGCTGCCCTTCTGCCACCAATTCCATATAGACCAGATTATTTTGAAAGTCACGAGATTGTTTCAGGCTATCCTTGGATGCGTTAGTGAGATGCGTTAGAGAGCACAACTTTACGCCAGCCAATCAGTGTGAAACAGTCAGCAGAGAACTGTTTTAAAATACTTCTTTTGCAAGCTGATTGATAGAGAATATAGAACAGTACAGCATCGGAACAGACCCTTTGGCTCACAATGTTGTACTGAACATGATGCCAAATTAACTTAATCCTTTCTGCCTGCCCTTGGTCCATGTCCTTCTATTCTTTGCTTATTCTTGTGCTGATCTCAAAGCTCCTCAAACACCTCTATCGTATCTGTCCCCACCACCACCCCTGGCAGTGCATTCAAAAAACCTACCAAGTCTACAAGATTATGAGGGGCATGGACAGAGTGGATAGTCAGAAGCTTTTTCCTAGGGTGGAAGAGTCAATTACTAGGGAGCATAGGTTTATGATGCAAGGTTTAATGGAGATGTACAAGGCAGATTTTACATAGAGGGTGGTGAGTGCCTGGAACTCATTGTTGGGGGAAATAATGGAAGAAAATGCGATATTGACGATTAAGTGGCATCTGGGCAAATACATGAATCGGATGGAAATGGAGGGGTATGGTCCCCAGGAGAGTTGGGGGTTTTAGTTAAGTTGGGCAGCATGGTTGGTGCAGGCTTGGAGGGCTGAAGTGCCTGTTGCTGTGCTACAATTTTCCTGCTCTTTGTTCCTTAAGTGTGTGCCCCCTAGTATTAGACATTTCAATTCTGGTAAAAGATTCTGACTATCTACACCTCTCATAATTTTATAGACTTCTGTCAGGTCTCCCCTCAGCTTCTGCTTCTCTAAGCCAAACAATACTAATTTGTCCAGCTTTGAAAGTTACTGTTCTGCATTTGTGCAATATTTTATTCAATTCTTTAGAAGTATGGCATACACAGTGACTGAGTTCCAAATGCAGCACGTGTTAATCTGTTGGGTATTTGCTAAAGGTCTCACATCAATATTAATGATTCAACCAACAAATGGAAACAGATGACCAGTTTAGTTAATAAAAGCAAATTGCTGCCGATGCTGGAATCTGAAACCAAAAGAAAAAATGCAGGAAAATTTCAGCAGGTCTGGCAGCATCTGTAAGGAGAGAAAAGAGATGAGATTTCCAGTCCTGATGACTTGACTAAGGGTTTGACAAAGGGCCATCTGGACTTGAAACATCAGATTTTTTTTCTCCTTGTAGATGCTGCCAGAATTGCTGAGATTTTCCAGCATTTTCTCTTTCGATGAGTTTATTTATTTCACTATTATTTGTGGGAGCTTTCTCTGCACAATTGGCTGCCATGTTTCCAATGTTACATCAGATATTTAATTTCAAAATCAATGCGATAGCTGTAAAGTGCTAAAATTGTAATGAAAGGTGTTTTGTATAAATGCAGCTTCTTTCTTTTGTGAAATGCAATTAATAGTAGGCAGTTCTTGTTGAAGCAGTAGCCTTAGCACACACACAATGGGCCAAATGGCCTCCTTTTGTGCGATGATTTCAGCTTTTTTTTTGAAAAAGTTTTTTTCAAGTTTAAATTAACATTAACACTGCACTGAAGTTGCTGTAAACATCCCCTCGTTGCCACACTCGGCACCTGTTTGGATACATTGAGGGAGAATTTAGCACAGCCAATACACTGAACAAGCACATTTTTCAGACTATGGGAGGAAACCAGGGTACCCAGAGGAAACCCAAGCAGACACGGGGAGAATGTGCAGACTCTGCACAGTGATCCAAACTAGGATTCGAAGCTGGATCCCTGGCGCTATGAGACAGCAATGCTAACCACTTTGCCACTGGCTTTGGAGGATTGAGAAGCCTCTATTGATGGTACTTCTCCAGTGCTTTGAGGTGCCTGTTATAGTTTGTCAAATTTTCCCCAGAATGTAGGAGCATGGTATCAGTTCTGTCCAGTAAACAATTATCTTATTCCTGTGTTTGAGATCCTGGTCCTCAAATACATATTTCTTCATTCGACCTAAAGCTGAGTTGGCACATTGGAAGTGAAGATGAATTTCATTGCCGATGCCTGCTTATGTCAAGAAGAGACTCCCAAAAAATAGAAAATTCTCCAAATTTCCCAGTGTCTCCTCATAGGTCTTAATTGATGGGAATGGGAAGGGGACTGTTGTGTTATGAGAGTTGTTAGATGAGGATCTTAGTCTTCTGGATGTTTAGAGAAAGGTCCATTTTCTGATATGGTTCGGAGAAAGAGCTGACAATGATCAGGAGCTCTGTTTTTGAATCAGTACGCACATAAGTGTAATTTGCTGAAATTCTGTGACAGATGTTGGACTGATTTTTGGTTTTAGATTGAAGACAGCGTGAGTTGAACAGGTTCCTGTTTGTTCTGTAGATTATCTTTGTGCTTATGGAGAATTTTCGAGACATGAGGTGCAATATGGCAGCAGGGAAAGTGGGGGCGATGGTTGGCGCAATGACACATCCTTGTTTGACTTAAGTCTTCACTATGATAGGGTTTTGTGATTTTTTTGTTGTTGGAGATCAAGGCTTGCATGCCATGATGGAATGGGGGTAGAGGTGACAAATTTCTGAGCGGAGTCCAATCTGAGGAAGATATTCCATAAACTTTCATGGTTGACAAAGTCTAAGGGAGGGTTTTGTGGCCTATTCTATTGCTGAGATCTTCCTAAAGTTTAAGTTTATTTATTAGTGTCACAAGTAGGCTTACATTAACACTGCAAAGAAGTTACTGTGAAAATCCTCTCGTAATCACACTCCAGTGCCTGTTCGGGTACACTGAGGGAGAATTTAACATGGCCACTGTATCTAACTAGCATGTCTTTTGGACTGTGGAAGGAAACCGGAGTACCCGGTATGCATAGACGGTGCACAGACAGTCACCTAAATTGGGGATCCAATCTGGGTTCTTGGTGTTGTGAGGCAGCAGTGCTAACCACTGTGCCACTGTGCCCTGCCAAAGGTGATTCTCTGCAGCAGATTACATAGGCCATAGAACATAGAACAGTACAGCACAGTACAGGCCCTTCGCCTTTCAATATTGTGCCGAGCTATGTCCAATCCCAAGATTAAGCAATCCCCTCCCTATCATTCTGGAGTGCTCCATGTGTCTTTCCAATAACTGTTTAAAAGTTCCTAAAGTTTCTGACTCCATTATCACAGCAGGTAGTCTATTCCTCACCCCAATTGCTCTCTAAGTGAAAAATCCACCTTGGACATCCCTCCTACGTCTCCCATCATGAGCCTTATAGTTATGCCCCCTAATAACAGCTACATCCACCCGAGGAAATTGTCTCTGCATGTCCACTCAATCAATCCCTCTCATCATCTTATAAAGTTCCCTGATGGCAGGATGGACGAGCCCTGCAAAATAGTTGAGACATCAGCAGGACTGACAGAACCCACCAGTGGCCAATGGTTAATCACTTTTGCCAGTGTGAAACACATGCGGAGGTGTAAAATCCTGCCTTGTTGTTGGGGCATGTCCCTTTAAGAGAATGAGTCAGATGACCCAGAACTCAAGCTCCATTAGGTGGAGCATACATAGTGAGTCTTGTGCTGATGGTGCGGGAGAATAGATATGCTAATTAACCGTTTACTTCCACTAATCTCATTTTTTTTTCATATCAGAACTCAAACATAATTCTGTCCAAAGATTTCCTTGAGATCAGAAATAGCCTCACGCAGCTGTATGCTGTTCCTTGCATTTTTCTTGACGTTGCTGTGCAGTGAAGCTCATGTGTGTGGTGCCTCTCAATGGGCGAAAACAGCACTGCAACTCTGGAAGGAATTCCTTGGCCATTAGCCACTGGGAAATGGCAGTTGAGGGATATAATGGAAGCATCTTATACTTAAAGGGTTAACATGAGGCTGAGTACAGGACTGCCTGCATAGAGATATAAAAAGGCACATGACCTCGAGCTAGGACCAGTCTAGAGTTGAGTAGCAATGTGTTAGGAATTATTACGGAGTTATCTGCAACAACAGCAAACGCATCATGGTATTGGCGGTAGAGTCAATCAAGAAAGATCGTCACAATGATCTTTCTTGTGGCAAGCAACAGTGAGAATTCCCTGTAGTCACTGCAGTTGGACAAGGTCTGACTTCTTAAACATAGTCACCACCACATGATCGCTGAGTTCCCTCAGGATAAATCCCTCATCCCAGATGAAGGATTTGAGTTTGTGCAGCTATGACTGCATCCCCCTCTGTGCTGTAGAATGTTAGGAGGGATTCCAACTGCTCCAGAGGCCTTGTTGTTTTTTAATTGTCAAATGCATTTTTCTTCCTCTCTCCAGAACGAATATACAGGAAGATTATATGGGCTGGAATTCTCCTGTTGCACCCGCGACAGGAATTGTCTGTGTGTGTGTATGTGTATGTGTGTGTGTGTGTGTGTTGGGGAGACAATGGGGGGAAAGAGGGGTTGTGTGGACCTTGCAAAGGTCGATTGACCTTGGGCAGGATTTTTTGGTTTTCAGGCGAGCAAGAATCCGCCCTATAGCTTTCCAGTGGAAGGTCGCCATGGATAGGGGAAAAAAAGCTTTCATTTATATAGAACTTTATTATGTCCTCAGAGCACATTTAAGCATTATATGAATTACTTTCTAAGTGTAATCACATGTAAACAGACGCAGCAGCCAACTTACACAATAGATCATTTCAAATAAGTGAGTTGAATCACCAGTTTATTTGTTTTCTTTTGTGTAATTACTTACTTGCCCATCTTTAAATGGTGCAATTAAATTTCTCTCATCTCCACATGCTTGGACAGTCAGCATCTTGGCTTAACATTTTAAAACAACAAAAAAAGAACAAAGAAAAGTACAGCACAGGAACAGATCCTCCGGCCTTCCAAGCTTGCACCAATCATGGTGCCTGAACTAAACTAAAATAAAACCTTCTGCCCTTACTCAGTTCTTATTTATTCCCTCCCTACTTGTGCACCTATGCGGATGCTTCTTAAATGTTGCTAATATGACTGCTTCCACTACATCCTCTGGCAGTGCATTCCAATCACTCACCACACTCTGCATGTAAAGCTTCCCCTGCACATCTCCCTTAAACCTTCCCACTCTCACTTTGAACTTGAGCCCCCTTGTGATTGATTCTTCCATGCTTGGAAAAAGCCTCTGGCTCAGATGACTAAAATCCTGGGTTAGAGATGGAAACGACAACTTTATCTGACAAGTTTAGGGTGGCATGGTGGGCACAGTGGTTAGCAGAGTGGGATTTGGGTTCCATTCCGGCTTTGGGTCACTGTTAAAGTTTGCATGTTCTTCCCTTATTTATATGGGTTTCCACTAGGTGCTCCAGTTTCCTTCCACAGTCCACAGGTTAAGTGGATTGACCATGCTAAACTGACCCTTAGTTTTCCAAGGTAGAAACATAGAAACTTAGAATAGCACAGCACAGTACAGGCCCTTCAGCCCTCGATGTTGTGCCAAGCTATGTCCAAACCCAAGACCAAGCTGTCTCATTCCCTATCATTCTAATGTGATCCATGTGCCTATCCAATAACCGCTTGAAAGTTCCTGAAGTGTCTCACTCCGCTATCACAGCGGGCAGTGCATTCCATATTCCAACCACTCCTGAGTAAAGAATCTACCTTGGATATCCCTCCTATATCTCTCTTCATGAACCTTAAATTTATGCCTCCTAGTAATAGCTACATCCACCCGAGGAAATAGTCTCTGCACGTCCACTCTATCTATCCCTCTCATCATCTTATAAACTTCTATTAAGTCGCCTCTCATCCTTCTCCACTCTAAAAAGAAAAGCCCCAGCTCCCTCAACCTTTCCTCATAAAACCTAGCTTCCAAACCAGGCAGCCTCCTGGTAAACCTCCTCTGCACTTTCTCCAATGCTTCCATCTCTTTTTGCAGTTAGGTGACCAGAATTACACACAATTTTCCAAATGTGGTCTCACCAAGGTCCGGTATAGTTGCAGCATAACCTCATGGCTCATGAACTCAAACCCCCTGTTAATGAACGCTAATAAACAATGTGTTAGTTGGGGGTATTAACAAGGTAAGTGTTGGGGTTATGGGAATAAGACAGGATAGAATGCTCTATTTGGAAAGTTGGTACAGGCTTGATGGGCAGAATGTCCTCCTTCTGCACTGTCGGGATTCTATGAAACAAAAATGGGGTTAGTATTTTTGTGTTAAAAACTCCAGACAAAGATATGGAGATGTATGGAAAGGTAAACACATTTCCTTTGCAACAAATGCACTCACACGCACACACATGCAAACTAACAAATGCACAAGCATGCAAAATTACAAGTTATACAGTAGAAGAGGTTAACTTCTGGCCAAATTAAGATTCATTTATAAAAGGTATAAACCAGAGTTTACTGTTAATGACTCCTTCGCTGTTGCTCTTTATTTTAAAAGTCTTTGTTCTTCCCAATGGAAATGGAGCAATGGAATTTTGGCATGTCCTCCAGTGATCTTTTGAGACCAATATGAAATAAGTACACATCGTACATTTTGACCAAAACTGAATAATGTCTGTAATATATTTCAAACTGTAACAGAGCTAGGTTTCCAAACATGAGACAGCAGGGAGAGAGATCACAGAATTGTTCTAGCACAGAAGGATGCCATTCTGCCCATCATCTCTGCACTGACTCTCCAAACATGCACAGTGATTTAGTACTCATTCCCTGTCTTTTCACCATGCCCATGCACATTGCTTCTTTTCAGGATGGCGTTTATGTCGATTTTCAGATTAATGAAATTTTGTTATGAAAGACAATTCAAAAAAACATTATACGGGTCACGTGTCGTCTCTGTGATTTGAATATTCTACAAATGTTAATTGATCAGCTCATGTCTGCACAGACTTTGCCTATTGGTTTACGACCCAGGTGATTAATCTCTTTAATGCCCCAATTATTATTTCTGAATGAACCATTATTTCCTGTAATGAGCTTAGAAAAATGTATCAGTACCTTCTATATTGTCCCACGTAGACTTTCTATCTCTACTTGAAAGGTAGTCTATAGGAATACAAATGATGAAAGCAATTTCACCAGCTTCAGCTCATCTTTGAAGCAATTCTTGCCACCAGCAGATATTAAATTCCATTGCTGGTCTGCCTCGAAATGTCCCATTTTAACCCACATTGGAAACTTCCAGACTTGATTAACTTCTAATTGTAGATGCATCAGATGACCTGTGGCATCCATCTTAAATTAATGTCCTTGTTTTAAAAGTCCTTTTTAAAGAAGTTCAATATTTATCTGCTAATTAAATTACATGTGTCACATCATCATGACACTCCATATATTTTTGGATATAGAGTTCAATGATTATGTTACTGGACTAATAAAGAAAGCAGCATGAGCCCAGATCTTACGAGTGCAATTTTAGAATTTAAATCTTTTTTAAGAACCTGGAAATACAATGTGGCCCTCAGTAAAAGTGATCATTAAGTGATTGCATCATTGCAAAACCCAACTGTGAAATGACAGGCTGTCAACAGTAGTTACACTGCTGCCTCACAATGCCAGGGATCTCAGTTCAATTCTGGCTTCGGGTCACCATTGTGTGAGGTTTGCACGTTCTCCTCATGTCTATGTGTGTTACTTCTGGGTGCTCCGGTTTTCTCCAATAGTTCAAAAGACAATGTTAGTTAGGTGCATTGGCCATACTAAATTTTCTGGAGGATTTTCGCAGTAATTTCATTGCAGCATTAATGTAAGCCAACTTGTGACACCAATAAATCATTGATTCACTTATATAGTAAGAAGTCTGACAACACCAGGTTTAAGTCCTCATGGTAGGCTGATAGAAAAGGTGAAGGCGCATGGGATACAGGGCCAGGTATGTACATGGGTTGAGAACTGGCTTGGGAGGAGGAGACAGCGGGTAGTAGTGGAAGGCTCTTTTTCCAACTGGAGGTCTGTCACTAGTGGTGTGCCACAGGGCTCAGTACTAGGGCCTCTTCTATTTGTGGTGTATATAAATGACTTGGAAGAGGGGGGTAGGTGGTGTGATCAGCAAATTTGCTGATGACACTAAGATGATTGGATTGGCGGGTACTGAGGAGCAGTGCCTGGCAATACAACAGGACATTGATAGGCTGGTAGATTGGGCAGATAGATGGCAAATGGAATTTAATCTGGATAAATGCGAGGTGATGCATTTTGGCCGGAATAATGTAGAGGGGAGTTATAGGATAAAAGGTAAAACTATCCGGAGTATAGAGATGCAGAGAGACCTGGGGTGCAGGTTCACAAGTCTCTGAAGGTGTCAGTACAGGTGGAGAATGTGATAAAGAAAGCGTATGGTATGTTAGCCTTCATAGGAAGGGGTATAGAATACAAGAGTAGGAGTCTGATGTTGCAAGTGTATAGAACGTTGGTTAGGCCTCACTTGGAGTACTGCGTCCAGTTCTGGTCGCCGTGCTACCGGAAGGATGTGGAGGCCTTGGAGAGAGTGCAGAGGAGATTTACCAGGATGCTGCCTGGTATGGAAGGGATGTCTTACAAGGAAAGATTGAAAACACTGGGGTTGTTTTCCCTTGAAAGACGTCGGCTGAGAGGGGATCTATTAGAGGTATATAAGATTATGAGGGGTATAGATAGAGTAAATGGTAGTAAGCTTTTTCCACCATTAGAAAAGGATAGAACGAGGGGTCATGGCCTTAGGGTGAGGGGGGCTATGTATAAGACGAATATTAGAGGGCAGTTTTTCACACAAAGGGTAGTGGGGGGTGTGGAATGCACTGCCGAGTAAGGTGGTGGGAGCAGGCACGCTAGGGTTGTTTAAGGGTCTCTTGGACAGCCACTTGAGCGGTCTGCAGATAGAGGGATATAGCAGGACTGTCTAAATATCTTATTTGTTTCCACAGGCAATTCGGTCCACCTTGTTGACCAACAAGGTGCATACATTCAGCAGATCGTGCGAGGGCTGCTCTTGGATGTTGCTTCAGGAGTGGCCTAGTGCTTCAAGTCGTTAGTGTATGCTTAAACTGGACCATCTGATGGGTAACATGACAGCTCAGAGACTATCGCTGTTGCTGTGCAGGCACATAGATTTGGGCCTGTGTCTGCGGGAGTTTGCGCGTTCTCCTCGTGGTTGTATGGGTTTTCTCCGGGTGCTCCGATTTCCTCCCACATCCCAAAAATGTGCTCTTAAGCTGACTGGGTAACAAATTGTCCCTATATTGGTCCCTATATGGGAATCTTCCACAATAGGCATAGCCTAAAGTCATGGATATGCCATTAAGACGTTAGGATGGCGGCGCGGGCTCGTTGGGCCGAAGGGCCTGTTTCCCGTGCTGTGTTGCTCTTTGTTCTTTGTTGTTCTTTGTAAGTCCAACCTCACCTGATGAAGAACACAGCCTCGAAAGCTTGTGAGTTTACTATTAAATAAATCAGTTGGACTTAAACCTGATGTTGCCAGACTTCTTACTGTGTTCACCCCAGTCCAACGCCGGCATCTCTACATCATCACTTATATCCCAGAGAGGAAGAAGCCTAGCATCCATATTTGCTCTGTCCTTTATGTGATTCTTGTTCCTCAGCAGTGTGGTTGAGTCCACTTTTTGATCTGTCATGTTGACCCTTGGTGTCAGGCATGGCTGAGGTGGGAACAGTCTTGACCCTGATTGAGGAAGAAGTGGGTTTAAGTCCCAAAACCTGAGGGATCACTGCTCCCTCAGGGATATCACTTTTCAATGAAACAGTAAACTGGAACCCTGTCTATATTCTTAGGTGATTGTACAAGATCCTGCAGCACTATTCTAATAAGAAGAATTATATTCCAACCAAAACTTACTCCTTATCTAACATTACTAAAACACATTATCTTGTCATTATAATGTTGTTGTTTGTGGGAGTTTGCCGCATGCAGAATAATTGCTATGACTCTTACAATTGTGCCTACACTTCAAAAAAAACACTTAATTGACAGCAACATATTTGGGGATGTCCAGCGGTTGAGAAAGCTGCTACATAAACACTGGTCTTCCTTTTCTTTAGATTTATTTGTTCATATCACAAATGGGCTTACATTAACACTGCAATGAAGTTGCTGTGAAAATCCTCTAGTTGCCGCACTCGGGCGCCTGTTTGGTAACACCGAGGAAGAATTTAGCACGGCTATTGCAACCAACAAACACATATTTCAGACTGTTGGAGGAAACCAGACCACCTAAAGGAAACCCACACAGGCACGGGGAGAATCTGCAGACTCCACACAGACAGTGACCCAAGCTAGGAATCGAACCTGGGATCCTGGCACTGTGAAGCAGCAGTGCTAACCACCATGCTGCCATAATGCATCTGTCTCTCCCTCCATAGATGCTGAGTATTTCTAGCATTTCCTGTTTCTAGTTATGGTTGATGATTGACTGCTATCTAAAGTGGTGTACCATTGAGTCATAGATTGACCAAGTTGGACCTCCTTCTAAAGGCATCTAAGGATGATCAGTAAAAGCCAGCTAGAGACTGACAATAAATCCAACTGTACAGTTCACCTCAGCAACACAACATTTAGACTAAAACCTTAAAGATGAAGAAAATGAGAATCCCTGCAGTGCAGAATGAGGCTACTTAGTCCACTGAGTCTGCACCGATCACAATTCCACTCATCCCTGTAACCCCACATCCTTACCCTGAGTAAAGGGCATTTTATCATGACCAATCAATCCAACCCGCATATCTTTGGACTGTGGGAGGGAACTGGAGTATCCGGAGAAATCCATGCAGACATGGGGAGAATGTGCAAACTCCACACAGACAGTCACCCAAGGCTAAAATTAATCTGGGTGCCTGGCACTGTGAGAGAGCTGTGCTAACCACCGTGCCGTTATGCCAGCTTGATTGCAAATTTTAAGCAGTGTTTAGATATCAGTGCTCTAAGCTAGCCTAACAGTAACTGTATCACACCAATTCAACTCCCTTCGTAGTTTGCCAGTCTATCGAGAGCAGACAATGAGAGGGTTTGTATTTTCGGGCCTGGATGGTGCCTGTGTAGGCTGTGTGCTTCCTTATACAGATTGCCATGTTCTGAGAGAATCTTTGCGATAATTAACCAGCTTGTTTAGAAGTGGAATGAGCGAGTAATGGCTTCTCAGCTAGCTATTTACCCACTGCTGGGATATGTTCTATTGATCTGCCAGAAGGTACAGGTTGTTCCTATTAAAAACAGTTGAGGTTAAATGTTTTCAAATGCCCACTTTGCAAATGACATGTGAAGCAGTTTGCTCCCCTCAGCTGTGTGTTTGCAGCAGTAACTGGAGTCACTGCCAAAAGAAGAAACCTATCTCTCAGTCCTTTCCATCCTTTGTTGATGCAGATGTGTGATCCTCACTGTTATATTACACCAATCATTCCTTAATCCTTTGAGTACCTAATGAGATTTTACAGTGTCCAAAATATGTACATTTTTGTACCATCTGTTGGAGAAATGATTTACTTAAATTTTCCTACTCAGGAAATAAATGGCATAAGGAAGGCCAGTTTATCTAACAAGCTGATCCATTTCAGATAGCTGTCACCCCGCCTAGCCATTATATCCCCAATCTGTTCTCTTCTGAGAATGATATCTAATTATTTTCTGAACCCATTTAAACTTCCCAGTCCAGCAATATCTCCTTGTGAGTTATTACTGGCCTCTGCCACATTTTGGGTGATAAAGTTGGAATGTGAAGGAGTGTTGGTTATTTGCAGCAATAGAGAGCTTTGGCTAGACCTTTATTTCAAAGGGAATGGAGTATAAAAATAGGAAAGTCTTGCAAAACTATGCATGGCATAGGATAGATCAATGTGGAATACTGTGAACAGTTTTGGTCCCCTTATTGAAGGAAGGATATACTGATATTGGAGGTAGTCCAAAGAAGGTTCCCTGTGTTGATCCCAGGAATGGAGGGATTTTCTTATGATGAGGGATTGAGTACATTGGACCTATATTCATTGGAATTAGAAGAATGAGAAATGATCTTCTTGAGACATATAGAATTCTCAGAGAATTTGACAGAGCAGATGCTGAGAGGTTGTTTCTCCTGATGGGAACGTCTAGGATCAGACTGCATAATCAATAAGTAAGAGGATGGCCCACTTAAGACAAAGATGAGGAGGAATTTCTTCTTTCAGAGGGCAGTGTATCAATGGAAATCTTTACGTAAAGAGCTGCGGATATAGTAATATATTTAAAGCTGAGATAGACAGATTTTTAGTCATCAAGAGTTATGGGGATAAGGCAGGAAAGTGGAGTTGAGGATTGTCATATCAGATCAGTCATGATCTCATTGAATGGTAGAGCAGACTTGATGAGCCAAATTGCTTACTTCAGGTCCCACATCATAGAATTATAGAATATGGCATTTAGTTCCGGACATATCAGCGGTAGAGTAGATTCACTAGTTATCTTTTATGGGACGTGGGCATTGCTGGCAAGGCCAACATTTGTTGCCCATCCCTGATTCCCCTTGAACTGAGGGCAGTTAAAAGTCAACCACATTGTTGTGGACCTGTAGTCACATATCAACCAGACCAAGTGAAGGTGGTAGATTTTGTCTCTAATTGATGGGTTTTTACAACAATCAATGATAGTTGTCGTCACAACTGGTGCTAACTTTATATTCCAAATTTGTTGATTCAATTTAAAAGGTTAGGAATACTGTGGCAAATGACTCACCTCTTGATTCTCCAAATCCCATCCATTATCTACAAGGCACAAGTCAAGAGTATGATGGAATACCCCCCCCCCCCCCCCCCACTTGCCTCGATGGGTGCAGCTCCAATACTCAAGAAGCTTGACACCACCCAAGACAAAGCAACCCGGCTTGATTGGCACCACATCCACAAACACCCACTCCCTCCACCATTGACGCTCAGTAGCAGCAGTGTGTACCATCTACAAAATTGCACTTCTCCAAAGATCCTTAGACAGCACTTCCCAAACCCACAACAACTTCTGTCTAGAAGGGCAAGGGCAGCAGATAAGGAACACCACCATCCCCAGGTGACTCACCATCCTGATATGGAAATATATTGCCATTCCTTCACAGTCGCTGGGTCAAAATCCTTGAATTCCTAACGGCATTGTGGGTCAACCCACAGCACATGAACTGCAGCGATTCAAGAAGGCAGCTCACCACCACCTTCTCAAGGGCAAGGAATGTGCAATAAATGCTGGCCAACCAGCAACACACATGTCCCATGAATGAATCTTAAAAAAAAACTCCTGAGGTGGGATTTGAGTTCTATATTCCTGGAGATTAGATTCTAAATTATTAGTTCATTGCATCACCATCTCACCCAATATAAGGGCACATTTATATTATCTCAAAAGTAGAATATTAAGCGATGATAACTTTAAGGTTAGATTCAGAAGGACGATGTCAGGAAGCACTTTTTCATGCAAATATATGAAACCCTATGCAGAAAAATACTGGCTATGGTGGTTAAGGGAATATTTTAAAGGTCAACTTCATAATTTTTAGTTAGACAATGGTACTAACGGTTATCAAACCAAGGCAAGCAATAGAGTTAAGATAAAGATCAGCCATGACTAATTCAGGGGTCTCCAAACTATGGCCTGTGAACAACATCTGGCCCACAGCGGGCAGCATCCGGATCGGAGTTTGGAGACCGCTGATCTGATTGAATGCCAAAAAAGGTTTATGTTATTCAACAGCTCATTCCTATCTTTTATTAAAGTTATGTGAGGCTTTCATTGTTTCAACTCACTTATATTTAACTTGCATCTGCTGGACTATTCATCACTTTGGCTGGACAAAGGTTTTTTTATATGTTTATGAGGCGTGAATGACAGGGCTAGCATTTGTTACCTTCCCTATTTACCCTCGAGAAGGCAGTGGTGAGATGCCTTCTTGAACCTCTGCAGTCCATGTGGTGTTGGGAGACTCAGTGATACATAGAAATGGCTTCTGGAATTTTAACCCATCAGAAGGAACCACGTTATATTTCCAAGTCAGGGTTGGTGTATGGCTTGGAGGGGAATTTACAGGTGATGGTGTTCTCATTCTTTTGCTGCCCTTTTGTCCTTCTAAGTGCTGGAAGCCACAAGTTTGGAGGATGCTATCACAGAGCCATGGCAAGTTGCTGCATCTTATAGTTCAGACACAAGTTAGCAATGTGTTGATTTTTATCACGATCTTAACATCTTTCCAGGCAGCAAGGCAGCAAAATGGTTAGCATTTCTACTTGTTATGGTTCAGTTTAGAAACTCCAAAGTGCTTTATGAAGCCCACTTAAATTTTGCATCTTGAATTTGGCTAAGATAAGCATGAGATGTTTACTTCAGGTGTGATTAAAAAAACCACTATGGAGTTTTTAAGTTTATTTAAGAATATAGTTAATTTTTATACTAAGAAAATTAGCAAGAACTTTTTTTCAATTACAAACAAGAAACAAAATACCCACAATAATGTATAACTCTTAATGAATACCTCTAATGTGTTCCAATTAAAATCAAAACTCGTAGATTAAAAAAAAACCTTTTCACATGTTTAACATAGCACAGACTAATGCTCACGAGATACTGGAAATTTGAGTCCTTTGGTTGAAGTATGCAGTTCTCTGGATTCACTCCAAGTAGTTTGAAAACAAAACACCTTCCAAAGCACCAGCGAGACTCTGGTCCTGCCCCCCCAACAACAGCAGATTTTCACCCTTCAGAATGTTCAAAACAATAAGGAGAGAGGGAAAACATTTCTTTTTAGCTTGCTGTCTTTTCTAAAAGTAAAAACCTGCAGCTCCAAATTGAAACTGAAAATCAATCTTTATCACCTGATCTGCCTACCATTTTTTTCTCCTTCCAACAATGACATCACCTAAGGCTGTGGGTATATATTTTTTAGAAAAGCTCTTAAAATTATAATAATACGTACCTCACAGTGTCAGGGACCTGGATTCAACTCTGACCTCAGGTGACTGTTTGTGTGGAGTTTGCACATTCTCTCTGCATCTGTGGGATTTCCTTTGAGCACTCCGCTTTCCTTTTACAGTTCAACAGATGTGCAGGTTAGTTGAACTAATCATGGTGAGATGCACAGGGTTACTGGGATGGGACAGAGGTCCTGGCTGGGATGTTCTTTTGGACAATCACTGCAGACTCGATGGGCCAAATGCCTTCCTTCTGCACTGTAGGGGTTCTATGATGAATATGTGGAGAGGCAATTGCACAGTTCTAGAATAGGTACTCTTATTTCAGTTTTGTTTGTACCATAGTCTCATACTCCTGATCATCTGATACCCGGTATGAAGTAGAGGTGGGATGGGAACACAGGAAGGAGGAAAAAGGGCCTCTTCATGAACTTCCTTGTGAACCTGGCCCAAATTGGCCGTTAGCAGGTCCAGACAGTGGGTAATTGAGGGATTTGTCTGGCCCAACTGACTGATATGACCTTTAAAATATTCACAGCTGGGTATCTCTGAAGAAGGAGCTTGTAGAGTCTATCACCATCATCAAGGTTAAGATGGATTGGCAATACAAAATGACCTCTCAATATCCAAAGATGTGTAGGTTAGTTGTATTAGCCATGGTAAAATATGTGTGGTTGCAGGGATAGGATAGGGCAGGGCAGTGGGAGTGAATCTAGGTGAGATACTCTTTCAGAGAATCATGGAGTCATAAAGTCATTGGTCCAACTTGTCCATGGCACCCTTTTTTTAAAACCCCTTAGCTACTCCCAAATGCCTGCATTTGGCCCATACCCCTCTATACCCATCTTATCCGTATAATTGTTTGAACATTTTTTAAAAGATAAAGTTGTACCCATCTCTACTACTACTTTTGGCAACTTGTTCCAGACACTCACCACCCTCTGTGTCATATTCTCCACACTCTCTGCCCTCGGTGCAGATTCAATGGGCCAAACAACTTCCTTCTGCACTGTAGGGGTCGTTTGACTCTATGATTCCATGATTTAATCCACAAACAACATTAATTCAGAAAAGGGTATTATTGCCATATTGATGTTTGTGGGGTCTTGCTATCTGCAAATTGGCTGCTACTCTAAAACAGTAAGAAGTCTCACAACACCAGGTTAAAGTCCAACAGGTTTATTTCGTAGCAAATGCCACTACCTTTCAGATTGCCTCCCCTTCATCACTCACCTGACAAAAGGACAAAGCCCCGAAGGCTAATGGTGTTTGCTACCAAATAAATCTGTCGGACTTTAACCTGGTGTTGTGAGACTTCTTACTGTGTTTAGCCCAGTCCAACACCAGCATCTCCACATCATGACACTAAAACAGTGCATTTAATTGTCTATAAAAGACTTTGGGACATCCTGGTGCTGGTGAAATGTATGAAATAAACTAAAGCTTCTCATATTCTTTTTCAGTCAACAAACTTCACTATGTATCCCTGAAAGTAGGCAGTCAAGTCGAGAAGGTTGTTGAGAAGGCATATGGAGCCTTAGCTTTTATTGGTAGGGGGATTGAATTTCGGAGCCGCAACGTCATGTTGCAACTGTACAAAACTCTAGTGCGGCCGCACTTGGAGTATTGTGTGCAGTTCTGGTCCCCGCATTATAAGAAAGATGTGGAGGCATTGGAGAGGGTACAGAGGAGGTTTACCAGGATGTTGCCTGGTATGGAGGGCAGGTCTTATGAAGAGAGGCTGAGGGATTTGAGGTTGTTTTCGTTAGAAAGGAGGCGGCTAAGAGGGGACCTTATCGAAACATATAAGATGATTAGAGGTTTAGATAGGGTGGACAGTGATAGCCTTTTTCCTAGGATGGAGAAAGCTAGCACGAGGGGACACAGCTTTAAATTAAGGGGTGATAGTTATAGGACGGATATCAGAGGTAGGTTCTTTACCCAAAGGGTGGTTCGGGAGTGGAATGCCCTGCCTGCAGCAGTTGTAGATGCGCCAAGTTTGGTGGCGTTTAAGAGGTTAGTTGATAAGTATATGGAAGAGAAGGGAATGGTTTAGTTTGGAGGGGCATTGCTTTTTATATTGGTCAGCGCAACATCGAAGGCCGAAGGGCCTGTTCTGTGCTATAATGTTCTATGTTCTATGTTCTACGTCCTGATGAATGAAATATTAATTCTCTCATGGACAGTGTCAGAGTATTTCCAGCACTTGCTCTTTTTATTTACTGTACTGAGTACCGGTTACAGAGTGCAGGCACTTTGAACAAGGCTGTCCCCCAAAAAGTGGGAAAATAATTGCTTCGCTGGTGAGATTAATGGGTTTGTGTCTTTTGGGAAGGTTTGTGCACTAACCTACAACCAAATGGGATCTATCAGTGATATCTTAAAGGTTATGGAAAGGTCAACTATGATCATCTGAAGTGCATATAAATGTACTTTCAAGAACCCATGGGAGATGTTGAGGTTTAAGCTAAAAGATCAAACTAATGAAGTGAGGTGGAATAATGGAAACTATGTTTTGTGATAAATGTTTTTGGCATAATAATCACTCTGTGCTTGCTACTGGGTGTAAATGACCTTGTATTCTGCATAAAAGAAGCATTTTACTTCAATATTGAATGGCGCTTAATCTTTGAAACAATTACTCCTTAGGGCATCACAAACGTCAAAAACATTCAATGAGACATCAGTGTAATGTGAGTGGAGTCTTGGGAAAAGAGGTTAAAATGATTTCCTCGTCTTTCACTTTTGTTTAAAAGGATGATTTTCCTTTTGTGTTTCTGTCGTTCAAAGTGAGATTCAGATCAGTTCAGTGCAGATTGGCAATATATGGAATCAGCAGTTACATTTCTCCAAAAGCACTATGACCCTGAAAGGGGAGCAAGAAACCGATTGAGGAGAGGATGGAGCAGTGCTTTATTATAAGACCATGAGGCATCGGAGCAGAATTAGGCCACTCGGTCCATCGAGTCTGCTCCGTCATTCAATCGTGGCTGATATTTTTCTCATTCTCATTCTCCCGTCTTTTCCCCATAACCCCTAATCCCCTTATTAATCAAGAACCTATCTATTTCTATCTTAAAAACACTCAATGATCTGACCCCCACAGCCTTCTGCGGCAAAGCATTCCACAGATTCACCACTCTCTGGTTGAAGAAATTCTTCCTTGTCTCTGTTTTAAAGGATCATGCCTTTAGCTTGAAGCTGTGCCCTCTGATTCTAGTTTTTTCTACTAGTGGAAACATCTTCTGCATGTCCACTTTACCCAGGTCTTATAGTATCCTGGAAGTTTCAACAAGATCCCCCCCCTCATTCTTCTAAACTCCAATGATTACACATCCAGAATTCTCAGCCGTTCCTTTACCTTCTTTTCAAAAATGCCTTTTAAATTTTAATCTCCTATTTTTGTCAGCATGGTTATTGTGTTCATATTGAATCGCTGTCTGTACAATTTGATGCAGCTTTTAACCCATTTCTCCTCATTTGCTTCTCTCACTGTGAGTTGACATCAAAATTCTTACTGTAGCTTTCATAACCCCTCAATGCCTCAAACCCAGCTCCGAGATAAAAATTAAAGATCGTCACATGGTCCCAGTGAAAGATGAGGGGTGGGATTTTACGGCCTCACTCGGCAAAACCAGAAATTCCTGCTCGGGGTTTGCATTGTCAGACCCTCACCCGTGCTAATTCCATATCTGGCAAGATGGTAGAGTTCCAGCCAAGTTTTCCTGATGTCTAGATCAACGCTTGTGTTCCCTTCACGAGGGTAAATAGGGTAAAGAGTTGGAAGCTTTTACCCAAGGCATAAATGATAATTACAAGGAGGCACAAGATCAAGGTAAGGGTGGGGGGAAGGTTCGTTAGAGATGTGCAGGGGAAGTTTTTTTACACAGAGGGTGGTGAGGACCTGGAATGCACTGCCCAGTGAGGTGGTTGAGGCAGATAAGTTAGCCACATTTAAGACTTATTTTGATAAGCATATGAACAGAAGGGGAATGGGAGATCTAAGTGCTTGGTCTAGATAAGTAAACATGATCGGCGCAGGCTTGGAGGGATGAAGAGCCTGTTCTACACAGTTCTTTCTTCTTATTGTCATTGTGTAATGTCTTCACAGAAACTTATATATAAACTCTGCAGTGCTAAAGGAGGTCATTTGACCCATTGAGTCTGCACTGACTACAATGCCATCTCGGTCTTTTTCCCCTAACCCCACATACTTATCCTGCTAATCCCTCTAACCCACACACCCCGGGATATTGATGGACAATTTAGCATGGCTAATCCACCTGTCCTCCACATTTTTGGATTGTGGGATGAAACCAGAGCATCCAGAGGAAACCCACGCAGACACAGGGAGAACATGCAGACTCCACACAGACAGTGACCAGAGACAGCAATCAAACTCAAGTTCTTGGAGCTATGAAGCAGCAGCACTAATCACTGTGCCACCATACTGCCTTCAATGGCTTCATCAAAAGTTAGCAAACATATCACAACAGTAGTTTGTCTGTTGATTGAAAGATCGTGTTTCAGTGAAGTTGTGCATTTAATCAAGCTCAATTTGGGGTGCAATGCCTCACTTTGTCACCTTCGATCTTGTTTGTCTCTCTCGTGGGGACCATGAATTGGATTCAATTGGAATCTGCATTTAGTTTTTGGGGCAAGCAAAGAAGGGCTTTCAATGCGCTAGGTCCATTCTGAGCATTGACTTTGGAACTTCAAAGATGGAGTAAAAAGGACTTTTTAAAATTGAAACAAACAGTTGTACCCAAACTCTTTAAAACCATTTTCAAAGTGAAGTTGCATTTTCAGCAGCTATTCTATACATAGCTTGATCCCTTGTATAGACTTATCTTGCATTAAGTTGATTTTTCTCTACACCCTGTGGCTGTAACACTACATTCTGCACTGTTTCCTTTCCTTCTCTCTGAATGGTATGCTGTGTCTGTAGAGCACACAAGAAACAATACTTTTCATGTATATATAAGAACATAAGAACAACAGAAATAGGAACAGGAGTACAACGTCTAGCCCCTTCAGCTTGACACACCATTCAATCAGATCTAATAGTGGTTCAGTTCCACTTACCTGCTTGCTCCCCGTAACCCTTAATTCCCTTATTAATCAGAAATCTATCTACCTGTGACTGAAATACATTTAATGAGGTAGCCTCCACTGCTTCAATGGGCAGAGAATTCCAAAATTCATTACCCCCTGAGAGAAGAAGTTCCTCCTCAACTCTGTTCTAAATTGACTCCCCTTATTTTGCGGCTGTGCTCTCTAGTTCTTATTTCCTTTCTAAGTGGAAATAATCTCTCTGCCTCTACTCTGTCAGGCCCCTTCATTATCTTATATGCCTCTATAAGATCTCCCCTCTGCCTTCTAAATTCCAACGAGTACAGGCCCAGAGCATACTAATATATGTGACAATATTAAATCAAATCAAATTGAAGATAAGCAAGGGGTTGATTAGTTTCGATGATGTATTCTGAGTGATACAGACAAAATTCACTGCTCAACTTTTACAGTGTCTGTTAAATTTATGGGTGGCACGGTGACACAGTGGTTAGAACTGCTGTCTCACAGAACTGGGGACCCAGGTTCAATTCCTAGCGTGGGTCACTGACAATGTAGAGTTTGTATGTTCTCCCCATGTCTGTGTGGGTTTCTGCCGGGTGCTCCGGTTTAATCCTATGTTCTGAAAGACGTGCCAGTTAGGTGCATTGACGTGAGCAGGCGACGGATTGTGGCAACTAAGGGATTTTCACAGTAGCTTCACTGCAGTGTTAATGTAAGCTTTACTTGTCACTAATAAATCAACTTTTCTTTCACAAATTCAGCGAGAGCTGAGATTTTTTTGATATTCTTCATTTCACATTCTCCTGCTTATCCTCTGTTTTTTTTTTGAATTATCCTTTTGTTTTGTGTTCATCAAGGTGCGGCCAACAACTGTGGAGGCATTTTTTACGCAATTCTCCCAGGTCAGCTACAGTGTAGATTTGGTGTAGATAAAGGTTTGGAGTAAATTGCTTCACAACAGATTTCTCAGAGAGAGAGAAAAAAACAACACCTGCTGCAACAATTTGACACTTCCATTTGTCACACTGTTCATGTTTTATTTGGCGAGGACTGTGTCAGAACTGACTGAGATTACTTGATGGGAATGAATTGTTGTTTTTTGCACTTTGTAAGTTGTGGCTCAGTGATCCCTTGATTCTGTTTTCTACGAGATGATATCAGAATGGATGAACAGCCACAGACGGAAAGCTGAGGTCTGACCTGTTCGGGGTGTCCAAGACTTTAAAAGAGATTGTTAGGCTAGATGACTATGTTTAAGGTGCTGGGGAGCAAGTACAGAGGAGATGTTAGGGGTAAGTTTTTCACTCGGAGGATGGTGAGTGAGTCGAATTGGCTGCCATCAGTGGTGGTAGAGGCAAACTCGCTGGTCTGTTAAAAGACTTCTGGATGAGTACATGGGGTTTAGTGGGATTGGGAGTTACAGATAGTTCTATGGCCTGGATATGATCAGCGCAACTTGTGAGCTGAAGGCCCTATTCCAGACCAGCATCACCCTCGGGGTTAAAAGGTTATTCCTCATATTCCTCCAAAACCTCCTGCATCTCCCCCCCCCCCCAACTTAAATCTATGTCCCCTCGTGACTGACATTTCAATAAGGGGAATAGTTGTTCCTTATCCACTCTGCCCATGTCCCTCATAATCTTGTACACCTCAATCAGATGGCCTCTCAGTCTTCTCTGCTCCAACAAAAACAACCCAAGCCTATCCACCTCTCTTCATAGCTTAAATATTCCATCCCAGGGGCAGCATTCCATCTCCAGGAGAGTCATATCCTTTAAAGCTTATTTAATAGTGTCACAAGTAGACTTACATTAACACTGCAATGATGTTGCAGTGAATATCCTCTAGTCGCTATACTCCAGCAACTGTTAGGGTACATCGAAGGAGAATTTAGTGTGGCCAAAGCAGCTGAAAAAGCATGTCTTTCAGACTGTGGGAGGAAACCGGAGCACGTGGAGGAAACCCACGTAGATACAGGGAGAATGTGTCACAGACAGTGACCCAAGGCAGGAATCGAACCTGGGTCCCTGGTTCTGTGAGGCAGCAGTGCTAACCACTGTGCCATTGTGACCATATATTTGGTAAAAGATCGACAGGCAATATGAGAAGACATATTTTCACTCAGTGATATTGGAGTCCTTAATAAGTGGGGAAAGCTGATTCCATGAATAATTTAAAAACTGAGTTGAACAGATACTTGAGGATCAGGAAGTTTACAGGGCTTGTCAAGAAAATTGTGATCATATGAAAAGATCAGAGAAATACAAGAAATTGGAGAATAGAACCATCATTGAATTATAAAATTCCTACAGTACAGTAGGACATTCAGCCCATCAAGTCTGTACAGGCTACAATTCCACACAGGCCCTGTTTGCATAACCAACATTTATCCAACTAATCCCCTGACACTAGCATCAATTTAGAATGGCCAATCAAACTAAGTAAGAAGTCCAACAACACCAGACTTCTTACTGTGTTTACCCCAGTCCAACGCCGGCATCTCCACATCAATCAACTTCTTTGGAGGAAACTGGAGCGCCTGATGGAAACCCACACAGGCACAGAGAGAGTGTGCAAACTCCAGACAGACAGTGACCCAAGACTAGAATTGAACTTGTGGTCCTTGGCATGGTGAAGCAGCAATGTTAACCAGTCCTAAGCGGAAAAAAAAACTCCTGTTGGCTTCAGAATGTGAAAGATCTTAAGTTCTTATGCCAGGGATAGCTTAGCTATGTTGATAGGACTGGTGTCTTTATGATGTTGATGTGTTTAGCAGCACTGCAAACAGATGTTTACCTATGGCAAGAAAATAACAATGAGAAACAGAACATGATAGGATACGAATGAGGTGATAAAGGAAAGAAACAAGGTGTGAAAAAAAGGGTCATACAGTGAGTGTACTTTGTATTTACTCTCCAAAAGCTACAATCAAGTATTGAAGTTAATTAAACATGACTTCTGAAGAAGTTAACTCAGATAAGGGAAATTCAAATGGAAAGCCGTATGTAAGGAGATGATTATTTAAACAGGGAAACTGTTTATTTAAACATTAGCTGGAATAGTTATTTACCTCCCAGAAAGCAATGTCTGTGCAGAAGGGCTGTCATGAAAAGCAAGCTGTTTGGTCTAATTCACGAGCAACTCCCCCCAAAAAATCTAACTGTCTGGTATGATAACTGTTACTGGATTTTTGTAGCTTTCAAAATCTGTAAGGTGTTAAACATAGAACAGTACAGCACAGTGCTCGCCCTTCAGCCCTTGATGTTGTGCCTGAGCTTTGTCCAAAACTAAGATCAAGCTACCCCTCTCCTTATCATTCTGGTGTGCTCCATGTGCCCATCCAATAACCGCTTGAAAGTTCCTAAAAGTGTCCAACTCCACTATCACAGCAGGCAGTGCATTCCACATGTTGTGAAACATTCGGGGGGATTAGCTCTGAAGGTACTGAAGTGAAGATTGTTTGATGCTGTGTAAACAAATTCTCTTAGACCATAATACGTTTTTGATTTGATTTGATTTATTATTGTCACACGTGTTAGTATACTGTGATAAATATGTTTCTTGTGCGCTATATAGACAAAGCACTCTGTTAATAGAGAAGGAAATGAGAGAATGCAGAATATGGTATTACAGTCATAGCTAGGGTATAGGTCAAGTTAGTGTGAGGTAGGTCCATTCAAAGATCTGATCACAGCACAGAGGAAGCTACCCTTGAGTCGGTTGGTACGTGACCTTTTCCTGATGGAAGAAAGTGGAAAATAGCATGTCTGGGATGTGTGAGCCCTTAATTATGCTGGCTGCTTTGCCGTGGCAGTGGGAAGTGTAGACCAAGTCAATGGATGGGGAGGCTGGTTTGAATGATGGATTGGGCTACATTAAAAAAATTAAAATTAAAAAAAAGGTAAAATAGTTACAATATTAAATAGTTAGCTCCCACGGTGTTCACTTGAGAGAAAAACATTAACATGATATCCAGGTTGGAATTCCCTGGCCATTCACACTAACGGGATTCTCTGGCCCCAGTGGCAGTGCCCTAAGGTTTCCCACTGACGTAGGGTGACGTGAGTGAAAATTCCCATTGACGTGATGGGACCGGAGGATCTCACTGCGAGCAAACAACTCACCACATCCCATCGGCAGGAAACACACGGCTGGGAGGCTGGAAAATCTCATCCCTAGTTTCTGTAGTATATCAAATTTATTACAAGGTTTTGAATTCAGCGCAACAGGAAAGCTTGATAAATGACGGTAACTTATGATTAACAAATTCAGTGCAGATGTAACATATTTGAGGGACTAAAGCAAATTGATGGGATACTGACTCTTGCCATGTAGGAACAAGCGAACTATGGTATCCATACTTAAAAGAGTCACAACCCTATTCCAAACGGCAACAGCCCCAGTTCTCTATTAACTTTGATCAGTAAAATAATGGAATACATTATTAAGGAGTGCCTGCTGTGTATAACTTTGTGAGAATCATTCTGTCCTCCAAAATTGACTCCTCAGAGAATGTTGTACATAAAGTAGTTGGTCAACTACCACAAAGTTCTGCATGAGAAACTTATAATTAAACAAAAAAGCCTCAAGAATCCAATGTAGAATATGGGACTTGTTAGGAATTGAATTTTAATTTAAAATAATAAGTAATTGGTGTGTTGATAGGAGGTGTAAGGTCACACTGTGATCCAGTACTTTTATCTACACTTGACTCTTCTGACTGTTAACAGAACCAAGCTAAAACTTCGAAGGATTAAGATCACCTGTGCAATTGGGAAGTACAACGGCAATTTAATTTTATTTTGACAAATATGAAGTCTTACGCTTAGGTTTAATGAATTAAAATCAGACATTGAAGAAGAATGAAGCACTGTTGTGAGGTTTCAGATAGCGGTGCACTGTTAATAGTGGCCACAAAGGGTTCACTTTTGAGGTAACGTGTCAAAACAACCAACCTATCTATCCAAACACTGAGATATATAGCCAGGACTGTGGAAACAAGCATTTGCCCATCGTAAGTTCTAAGAATGGACATGTTGCAACAATGGAGTTAAGCTTTCCTGCCTGGAGAGTTATGGCAATAGAATCATCTAATCCCAACAGTGCAGGGAGAGGCCATTCGGCCCATCAAATCCATAGTGACTTCAATAGCATCTTATCCAGGCCCCCTCCTCCATCCTATCCCCATAACCCCACACATTTGCCCCACTGCTTCCCCTAATCTATGTCCTAAACTTTGGAATTCCATTGAAATATTGTCAGAGTTTTTCTGTGAATCTCTTCATCTTGCTTTTCTTTTCTATGGCACTCCTTGAATCATTAACTACCTACCTTGATGTTGTTTCCTTTACTTCAATGGTCGTTTTTTTGTCTGATTATAGTTCCACGAAACAGATTGGATTGCTTCACTACATTAATGCTGTAATATAAATGCAAGGTGCTGTTGTTGTACAATGGTTAAACAGAGCTGCTTTGGAAATATAAAATTAATAATGCACAGGACAGGAAAGTAACCATGGTGGAGTTATAAAAATCAGTATTGCTTCACAGGAGTGTGGTAAAATAAAACTTGACTTGGGGCCACATACGGAGATATTAAGACAAATGACAAAATGTCCACCCAAGACATAGCATTTAAGGAGCAAAGGAGAATGGGAGAGTTAAAGAAGAGGGCCTGGAAAACTTGAACAGTTTTGGTCCGCTTATTGAAGGAAAGATCAATTGGCAATGCAAGCAGTCCCAGAGAAGGTTCAGGCATATTGATTCCAAGTTGATCCCAGGTATAGGAGGACTTTCTTATGAGGTGAAGTTGTGTAAGTTGAATCTCTGTTCACTGAAGGTTAGAAGAAAGTGAACTTTTTGAGATATATATGATTCTCAGAGGGCTTGACAAGATAGATGTTATGAGATTGTTTCCCTTGTGGGATAGTCTGGGGAAATTGTTCATTCAAGACAGAGATCTGGAGTGAGCAAATCAATGGCAGATGCAGTATAATTTGAATAAATGTGGAGTTATTCACTTAGGAAGCAAAAACAAGAAGGCAGATTACTACTTGAATGGCTGTAAATTGGGAGAGGGGATTGTGCAGTGAGACCTGGGTATCTTTGTGCATCAGTCACTGAAGGTAAGCACACAGATGCAGCAGGCAGCAAATGACATGTTGGCTTTCATTACGAGAGATTTTGAGTACAGGAGGAGGGATGTATTATTGCTATAGTGAGGTCACATCTAGAGTATTACATAGAACATAGAACACTACAGCACAAACAGACCCTTTGGCCCACGAGTTGCACTGATCACATCTATACCTACCAAGCCATAGACCTATCTATAACCCCCTATCCCATTAGTTCCCATATACTCATCCAGTATTGTGTGCGGTTTTGGTCTCTTTTCTGAAGAAAGATGTTCTTGCTTTCAGGGAGTGCAGCAAGAGTTTACCAGGCTGATTCTGGGGATGATGGACTGATGTATGAGGAAGGATGGATTCTGTTCGCTGGAGTTCAGACGAATGAGGAGGGAATTGCATAGAGGCTTATAAAATTTTAACAGGACTATACAGGATAGATGCAGAAAGGATGTTCTCAATGGTGGTGGAGCCCAGAACCAAGGGTCACGGTCTGAGGATACAGAGTAGATGGAAATGAGGCAACATGTCTGCAGCCAAAGAGCCCGTGGAATTCATTACCACAGGATGTAGTTGATGCCAAAACATTAAATGTATTCAAGAGGTGGCTAGATATAGCATTTGGGGTGAAGGGGATCAAAATTACAGGGAAAAGCAGGATTAGGTTGTTAAGTTGGACAATCAGCCATGATCGTGATCAATTGCAGGATAGGCTCGAAGGGCTGAATGGCCTCCTCCTACTCCTATCTTCTACGTTTCTATGAGATGAGGAGGAATTTCTTCTCTCCAATGGCAGTGAATCTGTGAAATTCTTTATCTCAGAGGGCTATAAACGCTGGACCATTAATTATTTTCAAGGCTGAGGTGGACAGATTTTCAATTAGTAAGGGAATCGAGAGCTGTGGAAATAAGTTGGGAAAGTGGAGTTGAGAATTATCATTTCGGCTCTCATTGAATGGTAGAATGGACTCAAGAGACTGATTTGGGTCTCATGACTTAAGATCTCATAGGAAAAGTTTATGGACAGAATTCCAGAGATTAGGCAACTGAAGGCAACAGTCACCACAGTTGGAGGGATAAAATTTCTGCGTGTTTTGCGATGTCTATATGCTACATCTACTATGAGAGAGTGGTCAGGGGCCGTGGAAGTTGAGAGAGGTCGAGGCAGTCAAAGATATAGTGATAGAATGAAGAAGGCAGGGAATGCGTGAGAGATCAAAATTGAAGGAGGAAACAAGTTCCTGTTTTTTGGTCCTGGGAAGGAGTGGAATGAGATAGAATGGGAGATGGTGCAGCCTTCACGTCATGAGACATGAAAAAGAATAAGGATCCTGCACATAGGTTAGCACCCTGTCCTTCAGGAAATCAGCACAAAAAACATGTAAGCAGCATGGTGCATGAGATACATCCTACAGAGCAAGGCACTGATAATCTGTCTCTATGTTTTGGTCAGATGGATTGTGAGGAGAGAGAGAGGGAAAGGTAAGAATTAAAACCTCAACTTACCTCAAGCAATGAATTGGTGATGTTGTTTTGTTCACAATCAGATAAGTAGTAATGTGCGAAAAACCAGAAGCTGCTTACCATACTTACATTAAACATTCCAAATCCACATGGGAGGTTTACCAGGATGCTGCCTGGTATGGAAGCTACGAGGAGAGATTAGGCAAATTGGGACTGTTTTCCTTAGAAAAACGTAGACTTAGAGGAGATCTGATAGAGGTGTACAAGATTATGAAGGGGATAGATAGAGTAAACAGGGTTAAGCATTTTTCTAGGATGGACTCAAATAGCACAAAGGGTCACGGGCTTAGGGTGAGGGGGGTAAGGTATAATTTTGATGCTAGAGGGAGTTTTTTCACACAGAGGGTGGTGGGGGTATGGAATGCGCTACCAAGTAAAGTGATGGAGGCAGGTACTCTGGAGATATTTAAGAAATACTTAGATGGGCACATGAACAGAATGGGAATGGAGGGGTATAGAAAACTGATTTAAAATAGGGATCATGAGCCTTGGGAGTCCCTGGGAAGTGTGTAAATAGATGATGATATTGATGTACTTGTTTTTATCCTACAGGTGCTTTGGTCCACCTTGTTGTCTAACGAGGGGCATACACGCGATGGGTCGTGAGAGGGCTGCTCTTGGATCTTTTTCGAGAGTATCCTAGTGCTTCACGTCGTTAGTGTACGCTTGACCTGGACCATTTGATGGGCAACACGACAGCTCAGTGACTATCGCTGTGCTGTGCAGATACATGGATTTGGGCTTGTGTCTGTGGGAGTTTGTG
Organism: Sphyrna mokarran; assembly: GCA_024679065.1. Lineage (NCBI taxonomy): Eukaryota > Metazoa > Chordata > Chondrichthyes > Carcharhiniformes > Carcharhinidae > Sphyrna > Sphyrna mokarran. Next base: position 8,380,226 of record JAGIQG010000004.1, read on the forward strand.
CATTCTCCCCGTGCTTGCGTGGGTTTTCTCCGGGTGCTCCAGTTTCCTCCCACATCCCAAAGATGTGCTCTTAGGCTAATTGGCAAAACAAATTCTCCCTAAATTGTCTCAAATTTGGTTTTTAATCCATAGATCTATAAACATGGACAGGAATCACAGGTAGAGATGGGAACATCGGGGTGGCGGCGCGGGCTCGTTGGGCTGAAGGGCCTGTTTCCCATGCTGTTTTGTTCTTTGTTCTTTGTTGATTTCTTGTTTATTACAAGAAGCCAACTCTCCCACCCCACTGTCGAAGACGTTACATCTTTTAGAAATAGAACAGTGTGGATTAGAGCAGTGGTTAGCACTGCTATCTCGCAACATCTCGAACACCTGGGTTCAATTCTGGCCCCGGGTCATTGTCTGTGTGGAACTTGTACATTCTACGCATGTCTGTGTGCGTTTCCTCCGAGTACACTGGTTTCCTCCTACAGCTCAATGATGTGCATTGTTAGATTAATTGGACATGCTAAATTGACCCATGTGTTGGGAGAATTTGCAGGATAAATATTTGAAGGAATAGGGCCTGCATGGGATTGTGGTCAATGCCGACTTGATGGGCCGAATGGCCTCCTTTTGTACTGTAGGGACTCTACGATAAAAGGCAATGCAGTAGGCCAAATGGGGGTGGGATTTTCTGACCATTCCCACCCAGGGGGATCTTTTGGCCTCACTGAAGGTGATTTCCCTATCAGCCACCTCCCACCCCCTGCCCCAACCACAATGGGCTCCCCAGCAGCTGGGTGGTCAAGTCACGCAAAATGTCATTGACATTGGCGCAACTGGAAGATTCAGGCCAAGGGTGAGTTGCCCACGCTGTTGGGAAGCATGCCATTGGAGTTGGGGAGGATTCCTGAGGGGGCAGTGTGAAAATCTGGCTCATGGTACAAATCCCTATTCCCCATTTGCAAACAAACTCAAGGATATATAAATATACAGAAGTCTTGAGCAGAAATAAAAGCTACTGAACCGTCCGTCAAACCTTCCCCTCACACCTGATGGCCTGAGAAAGACAAAAATAAACAGTGATAGAACACGAGGCCGATAAGGGAAAAAACATTCCCTTTGTTTCTGAGCCTCTTCCTTTCGTTGTCTTAGCCACCACCTCAGGGGGAATCACAGGCTGTTGCGCTGACGCAATGCATTCTTCACACTAATTCAGGAGTGCCGTAGGGTGGAGACTTGAGTGTCCATTCTCCAGTAATTCTTTATTCATGTTTATTCACAGTTGGGGAACACAACATGCAGGAAAATAAATGATGGAATGCTACTGTGCACAGTTCCTCGGTGAGGCTTTCGAAGCAGTGGATTCATTCAGTGAATTTTATGAAATTTACATGAAATGCATAATGTATGGGCACACTGTCATCGCTGTAGATAGATTCAGCTTCAAAGTGCCCAGTATCACACCAGGCAAAATTAAAACAGATTGCATTCGGCTAAACGAGGTTCGTTAACAAGGAATGTTTTGATCACTCCTGAGGAGTGAAACAATTCTGTCTGAACGTCAAATTTCAAGGTCAGAGGTTAGAGCAGCTAACCACAGTCATAGATCTTTGACGGGATCACCGGTCCTTCTGTGCTGTTGTAATTCGTATCCTTCGGATTGTAAATCACATCTTGACAAATGAAGGTGGGTTGATTAAAGCATTGTAGAATGTGTCAATTGCCCCAGAGTTGGAGGAATGTCCACAGCAAATAATTTAACTATCAATCAAAAGTAAGTCTTACAATAACAATGCAATGAAGTTACTGTGAAATTCCCCTAGTCGCCACGCTACGGAACTTGTTCACATCAGGGCATCTAACCAGTACATCTTTCGGATTGTGAGAAAAAAAAGGAGCATCTGGAGGTAGCCCATGCAGAATGTGCAAACTCAACACGGACATTGACCTAAGCCAGGAATCAAACCAGGGTCCCTGGCACTATGAGGCAGAAGTGATAACCACCGTGCCACCCAGGTGTATTTACATCCAGGGTAGAAGCACATATATCAAGGATTAAAAAGCCCATCAATCTCCCCCAAAGCTCCACGCATTAGTTGCTGCTTACAATCTTTAGGAAGCAATTCTTGGGTTTTGTTTTATTTCATTCATTCTTCAGGTTGTGAGCATTCAGTGTCCATTCCTAACTGCACTTTAAAATTAAAAGTGCACTTAAGATTAAAGTGCACTTTAATTAAGTGGGGAGGGGATGGCCTCATAGTATTATTATTGGACTATTACTATAGACTATTGACAACACCATGGCACAGTGGTTAGCATTGCTGCCTCTCCCAGCTTGGGTCACAGTCTATGTGGAGTTTGCACATTTTCCCCATGCCTGCGTCAATTTTCTCCGGGCATTCCAATTTCCTTCCACTGTCCAAAGATGTGCAGGGTAGGTGCATTGGCTGTGTTAAATTCTCTCTCTGGGTACCTGTACAGGCGCCACAGTGTGACAACTAGGGGATTTTCACAGTAACTTCATTGCAATATTAACGTAAGCCTACTTGTGACGAATAAATAGACTTTCAATCCAAAAACCCACTTAATGTTCTAGGGATCCGGGTTCAAATTCCACCATGGCAGATGGTGGAATATGAATTCCATTAAAAAAAAGCTGCAATTGAGAAACTATCTGGTCCATTAATGTCTTTTAGGGAAGGAAATTTGCCATCCTTACCTGGTCTGAGGAGAAATTTCTTCATCTAGGAAGTAGTTGAGGCCAAAACATTGTCTGATTTCCAAAAGAAATTAGATATAGCTTTTAGGGCTAAAGAGATCAAGCAATATGGAGAGAGGTGGGATCAGGATATTGAATTTCCTGATCAGTCATGATCAAAATGAATGGTGGAGCAGGTTCAAAGATCCTATGTTTCTAGGTAACTCTGATTGGACGTACTCCTGGAGATTTCATCGTGTCACCTCTCACTTTCAACTGCATTTAAATAGTTCCCCTTCTCACACCAGTTACTGGAAGAAAAACAGAATTTTACCCGAATGGATGATTAGGAAGTCCTTTCTCCTCATCATTCATATATTTTTAGAGTATTGCTGAAAAATAAGCCATGCTATTGAATCTTTCTGCCTTGCACTCATCAGGACAGAGCCACAAGAATACTAAATCTCAAAAGAAACTTATACTGCATGAGATGAGGGTGTTGATTGATTGGTAGGTATATTCTGACTGGTAGAGCCAGTGTCATGGAGAATGCACCAGGGAACAGTTATCTGCCAAGCTTTTATTTAAATTTAAATAAGGCAAGTCAACATTGGTTGGTCAGGGTATTGCCAAGGAGAATGAACAATGAATGATTGCCACCCAAACTTTTGTTTAATTAAAAGTGTGGACATTTCCTGTTTGCAAAGAATGAGACACTTGATTTGAACTTGTATAGCTTCTAATCCTTGTAAATGACGTATACTTGGCTGTTAGCATAATTCCTAGCACAATTGTATTAATTAGATTTATTACGTTATCGTATTTATTTATTATTGTTTTATGATAGTCTTGTGAATCTGTTCTGATGAGTGTAAGGTGGAAAGCTTCAACAATAAGTCTCTTTTTCTCAGCAATATGCATGTTCTGTACTTTGTGACGATTATCGGTATTTTTTAGAACCAAAACAATGGTTTTCAAAGCAAGTATGAAATAAAACACATTTAAAAATAAATGCCTTTATGATATTTTCTGCTGGATTGTTTGCACAGCAGTGTCCTTGAGATTAGCTTTAATCTCTGGAGACTGAGGGATGATCCTGGAGGGTTGGCAGCTGTCAGGTGGGTCCTTGCCAATCCAATGCAAAGTATCTGATCTCTGTCTGCAGAAAGTAATTGCTGATTCTTTGAAAATGCATTCTTGTGCATGGCAGTATGGTAGCCTAAAGGTTATATTGCTCATGATCCAAAAACCTAGAGTAATGGGACAGAGAGTTGCTGCTCCCACTCACGAGAGAGCACAGATTTAAAGTAATTAGTAAACAAAACAGCAGCGATATGAGCAAAAATGTTTTCAGTCAGTGCATGGCTGTAAGTATGATTGAAGGCAGGTTCAAATGAAGCATTTAAGGGGGAATTAGACTTCTGGCTGTAAAGAGAAAATGTGCAGAGTTATGGAGAGAAGGCAGTAGAAGGGGACTAGGTGAGTCACCAGTATGGAGAGTCTGCACATAGGCAATGGGCCAAATGGCCTCCTTTTGTGCCATTATAATTGTCATTCTGTGGTCTGGAAACATGAATTCGAGCTCTATAATAATAGCTGGGGAATTCACATTTAAAATCAAATTCAAGTCTGTATTTTTTTTTCCTAGCTCAGACCAACAGTCTCAAGCATTAACTTCTGGAGTATTGTAAAAACCCATCTCGGTTACAAATATCCTTGCACAAACGGATCCAGAATCTAGACCTATAGAAATGTGGTTGACTTTTAATTGTCCTCAGAAATGTCCGCAGCCAGTCACTCAGTTGTATTTAAGAAATTCACTCCGCACCACTCGATTCTCATGGACAATAAGGGATGAACAGTCATTGCAGATTTTGCCAATGATGCATAAATCCTGTGAATACAAAAAACTCTGGATTTTCTTTTTCTTTAAAATGGAAGCAACCAAATTAAAGTATTGTGTCATTGCAATGGCTCATTGTGGAAATCCAAACTTTTGCCCCCCCCCCTCCCCATTTTTAATCCAAAGGAATGGGGGACAGAAGGACCTGTACTTCTGCAAAAGGTAAGAGGGACATCTGGCATCAGCAGAGGCTGTGTAACTGTTTGTGGGTCCACCTCACTCTGACCAATTTTGATAGATACACCATAGAAAGCATTCTTTGTGGTTATATCACAGCTTGGTCTGGCTCCTGCTCCAACCAAGACTGCAAGAAACTACAAAGGGTCATAATGTAGCCCAATCCATCACGCAAATCTGCCTCCTATCCACTGACTCTGTCTGCACTTCCTGCATGTCTCAGAAAAGCAGCTTTCTCACACATTCTGGACACATTCTATCCCACAATCTTCTGTTAGGAAAAGGATACAAGAATCTGAAGTCATATACCAACTGATTCATGAACAGCTTTTTCCCTGTTGCCATCAGACTTTTGAATAGACTTACCTTATATTACATTGATTATTCCCTACACCCTACCCATGTCTATAATACTACATTCTGCACCCTCTCCTTTCCTTCTCTCCTGTTTATTCTATGAGTGGTACATTTTGTCTGACAGCGCACAAGAAACAATACTTTTTCACTGCATACCAATACATGTGACAATCAAATCACGCCAAATCAATTCATCACCCTGCCAACCAATGGAATTAAACTAGGCAAGGGGTGGACAATGAGAAGGTCTTTTGACCTCAGGCGGGACAAGCAAGGCCTTAAAAACCTACCCACAGAGTCATACAGTGCAGAAAAGGCCCTTTGCCTATCAAGTCTGCACCAAAAGGAAATACAGATATAGATCCTGAGACCCCTTCTGAATGAAAGACTTTAATGGCATTCATTGAGCAGGTGAGTATGAAATGTGTTTATGGTCGCAATATCTCCAGACAAGAATATATCTTGCCAGCCGAAACAGAATGATGACAAAAACCCATCTTAAATGTTATCTATAACCAGGTCTACTTCAAACACCTGCTGAATGCAATAGAATCCCAACTTGATGTACTGTGCATGAGCAAAGAGGCTCACACAGTAAGAAGTCTGACAACACCAGTTTTAAATCCAACCGATTTATTTGATAGTAAACTTGTAAACTTTCGGCTCTATGGCTTTCGTCAGGCGAATGAGATGACGAAGGCCATAGGGTTGAAAGCTTGTGAATTTACTATCAAATAAATCGGTTGGATTTAAAACTGGTGTTGTCAGACTTCTTAATGTGTTTACCCCAGTCCAACGCCGGCATCTCTACATCAAAGAGGTTCACACATAGTGACCATTCTAGCATAGGACATGGTAGCAGCAGTGGTCAGTGCTAATGTACTCCCTAAGACAACAGATCTCCTCTGCTCTGCCAGGGTCAGACAATCCTCTCATCACTCACACACCCATCACCCCTCCACAGGGATCTCATTTACTCAGGGAACACCACTGCTCACTCTGCCACACACACATCGTCATCTCCCCTGTGTGTCATACCCTTGTCACCTCCTTCCTCCCTCTCGCCATCTATACATGCTGGGCATCCTTACCATCTGCCCTGGCATGCATCCGTCCTGTTTACAACCTTTCCATCCGCCTTTATACAGGACAAGCTGGCACAAACAGGAGAGAGGGATCCCAGATGGTGGAGGAATACCCAAACTGAAGGTCCCCACATGTTTTGAGACAGAGTGATTTAGCTGGCCGGTGAGGATGTGGATCTTTCATGTGCAATCTGTAAGTTTGGCAGTGCTGAACTAAATGAGAAACAAATATTCATCAGAACAACCATAGAATCATAGAATCCAAATGATTCAGCAACAAGCCATTCAATTCATTGAGTCTGCACCAACTGAGGGGGGGAAACCGGAGCAGCCAAAGGAAAGTCCAAAGTTGTGCATGTTCAGTTGATTGGCCATGCTAAATTAATTACCCCTTGGTGTCAGGGGGATCAGCAGCGTAAATACGAAGAATTAAGGAGATATGGTCTGAATGGGATTGTTATCGGTGCGGACTTGATGGGCCAAATGGCCTCCTTCAACAAGAGATTCTATGAAAAACCCAAACAGACACAGGGAGAATGTGCAAATTTTGCACAAGCAGTGACCCAAGGCCAGAATCGAACCCGGGTCCCTGATGCTCTGAGGCAGCAGTGCAAATCATGGTGCCCATACTGTGAGTGTTGTCTCCTGTTTCTCAGGCCCCTGTGTTACACTAATGACCCTTCCTTTCTCTCACAGGCACACATGGGGAGCACCAATGTTAAAGTTAAAGTTTATTTATTGGTGTGACAAGTAAGCTTAAATTAACAATGTCATTAAGTTCCCTAGCTGCCACACTTCAGCACCTGCTCGGGTACACTGAGGGAGAATTTAGCATGGGCAATGCACCTGAACTGCACATCTTTGGGCTGTGGGAGGAAACTGGAGAACCCAGAAGAAATCTGCGCTGACAGGGGAGGATTGTGCAAGCCCTACATAGACAATGACCAAGCTGGGAATCGAACCCAGGTCCTTGATGCTGTGAGGCAGTAATGCTAACCACTGTGCCATTGTGCCGACACCAATGTCTCCCTGATTTCATTCTGTGTTGCCCTTTGTTGTGAGGGCATTGTTCCTCCAGGTCTGAAGTGAGAGGTTAGTGTTCAAGATAAAGGCAGGGCTCTTAATCTAGGGTCTTCTCCCTATGCAGTGCCAGTAAGTTGCATAGGGACTGGATGACTATGTCGCAGAGTTCTACACAAGTGTCAAGCAATGATCATCTCCAGCAAGAGAATATCCAATCATCTCCCCTTGACATTTGATGGCATTAGTATTGCTGACTCCCCCATTACTAATATCCTGAGGTCTTACTATTGACCAGAAATTTAATTGCACCAACCATGTAAATACAGTGGCTAGAAGAGAAAGTCAGAGGCTGGGAATTCTGTAGCGACTAACTTTCATCCTGATTCCCAAAGCCTGTCCAAGATCTATAAGGCACAAGTCAGGAGTGTGATGGAATATTGTCCACTTGCCTCAATGAGTGCAGCTCCAACAATACACGAGAAGTTTAACATCATCTGAGACAAAGCAACCCATTTGATTGGCACCTCATCCATCACTTTCAACATTCACAACCTCTCCACCATGGCAGCAGGGTACACCATCTTTAAGATGCACTGTAGAAACTCACCAAGGCTCCTTCAACAGCACCTTCAAAACTTGCAGTCTCCATCATCTAGAAGGACTGAGGCAGCAGCTTCATGGGAACACCACCACTTCCCCTCTAAGCCACCCATCATCCTGATTTGGAAATATATCACTGTTCCTTCACAGTTGTTGGGTCAAAATCCTCAAACTCCCTTTTTAACAGCACCGTGGATGTACCTACATGACATGGTTCAAGAAGGCAGCTCGCAGTCAGCTCACAATTCTGTAGGGCAATTAGGGATGGGTAATAAATGTTAACCTGGCTGGCAACATCCACATCTTGTGAATGAGTAAATTAAAATAGATATTGGGTGGGATTTTCCAGCTGCACATGTCCCAAAATCAGAAAATCCAGCCCAAAGTCAACGAACCTTTGTACAGTCCAACCTCTGCTTGCTATGATTCCTGTGGCAGGTGGGAAGGGAAAATTCTGTAGATTATCTATAATGCATTTGGGGCATCGCAAAAGAAATTGCAGGAATACTTGTCTTCCTTTTCTTTTCTAAATTTGTAATCAAAATCAATCTTTTCCGCAGTGGTCCAATGTCTTTCCTCCATCTTATTCCTCCCAATATCCAGCTGTGTTTTTTTTTAATATGTTGAATTGCTGTTGTGCTGCGCAGAAAGTCTTTTAATCTTTTAAAAAGAAATGTGTTTATTAGTCACAAGTAGGTTTACATTAACATTGCAATGAAGTTACTGTGAAAATCCCTTAGTCACCACACTAGGGTGCCTGAGGGAGAATTTAGCATGGCCAAATGCACCTTACGAGCATGTCTTTTGGGCTGTGGGAGGAAACCGAAGCACTCGGAGGAAGCCCACGCAGACATGGGGAGAATGTGTAGACTCTACAGACAGTGACCCAAGCCAGAATCGAATCTGGGTGCTTGTGCTGTGAGGCAGTGCTAACCAGTGTGCCACCGTGCCACTCCCTGGTAACAATTCCTTTGATGTGGAGATGCCAATGTCGTAATGGGGTAAGCACAATAAGAAATCTCACAACACCAGGTTAAAGTCCAACAGGTTCATTTGGTAGCACGAACTATTGAAGCGCTGCTTCTTCCTCAGGTGAAGAAGGAGCAATCCTCCAAACGCCTGTGCTACAAAATAAACCCATTGGACTTTAACCCTGTTGTTGTGAAACTTCTTATTGTACAACAATTTCTTTAGCAGGCAGAGGACAATTTAAGAAGCTAACATGAATTGATTGGCATTACTTTGTGAATGTGGATGACCTGTAACTTAAGCAGCAGTGGAGTGGAAGAGAACAATGACATTCTCTAGTATTAATGAAAGAACACCAGCGACATTGCCATCAAAAAAATGCTCTCCTTATTCTCTGGGAGATTACAATCCCTCGAGTCTCAGGTGGTCACTATATTAAATTGAAGACTGCTGTGTACAGCTGGAAACTGTCAAGTGATAAATTATGTGCGCAGATGATTATTTTAATTGTTCACTTGTGGGAATTATCATCCCACGGGGAAGTGACGCTCTCTTTTTTCCAAAAATGCATTGTACTCCTGCACTAGACTGGAATGCTGATTTAGCAGCAGTTCCCTACAAAAAAGTCCCAGTTAGTCCAATAGTTTTAATCAAAGCAGGGGCAAATCTTGCCAAATAATTTAGACTCTAAAAAGTTTCTTAAACCAAAACATTTTGCTTGTGAAATGAATTGAAATCAGTCCCAGGACAAGTCACCCAAGTCACCGACGCTCAGTAGCAGCAGTGCATACTATCTAAAAGATGCACTGCAACAATTTATTAAAATTCCTTCGACAGCACCTTCCAAACCCATAACCACTTCCAACTAGAAGGACAGGACAGCAGAGGGGAACACGACCACCTGCAAATCCGATCCAAGCCTCTCACCATCCTGACTTGAAAATGTATCATTGTTCCTTTGCAGTCATTGGTTCAAAATCCTGGAATCCCCTCCCTAACAGCATTAGGTCAACTCACAGAACATGGGCTACAGCGATTCAAGAAGGCAGCTCACCACCAACTTCAATCAGGAGGTTCCTCAAGTAGGTTTCTTCTGAGCAAGGGTCTCCAGTATTGATGTCTACATTTCATTTCTTGAGCTAAGCCTTCAGGACATCTTTGAAGCATTTTCTTTGCCTTCCTTTTGCTTAGGAGCCTTCCTTGATTTGGGTGAATATATTGGCTTTGGCAGTCAGGAAGTCTGACAACACCAAGTTTAAATCCAACCGATTTATTTGATAAATAAAGCTTTCAACCCTCTGGTCTTCGTCAGGACTTTGTCGTACTAAACATACAACTCCCAGCAGAGTTGCTTTTGGATGATCATGACCTCAATGCTGATGTTAGCCCACTCACCTTGCCAGTTGGTGCAGAGAATCCATCTCAGTCAGCACTGATGGCATCTTGCCACAGATTTGAGATGGCATCTATACATAGTCCAAGTTTTTGGATCCTACAGAAGAGTTAGAAGGACAACTACTCATATAAAAGAGTCTTAGCATCATCAAGGATGCTGTAGTCACCAAAGGTCCTTAGGCATTGGAAGGTAGCACTTATGATTGGTATTTTGTAGATGGCACATACTGCTATTGCTCTTTGTCAAACTTCTTGACTGTTGTTACAGCTTCCCTCACCCAGGCAAGAGGGGAGTATTCCATCACACTCCTTACTTTTAGATGGTGGACAGGCTTTGAAGAACCAGAAGATAAGTTATTGCAGAATGTTCCAGTACTCCTGTAGCCACAGTATTTATATGGCTGGTCCAGTTCAATTTCTGGTCAATGGCGACCCTCCAGGATGTTTACGGTGGGGTATTCATTGATGATAATGCCATTGAACATCAAGGGGAGATGATTAGATTCTCCCTGGCTGGACATAGTCATTGCCTGGTACCTGTGTGGTGCAAAAGAATTTTACATTTTGGCCAAATTCATCTCTATATAATTTCCAAGAGCGTGAAGATATTTTTGTTGATTAAATGGAATCAAAGGTGAACAAACATTGACAGGGTTATCTGTCATGTCACTCCCCATTAGCATAGATTTATGGGAATTTCTATTTTACAGTGCTCAGAAAGGGTTTGGAAAGAAAAATCAGTTACCTCGACTGGATAGTGGGTTGTGGAAAAACCCCTCTTGTAAAGAGGAAGAACATCCATCCAAGACAGCAGGATTCTGGGAGCTTGAGAAGCCAGTGGTTCCCAGTTACTTTCTCCATAGCAACCGCTCAGCCAATCAGAGTCACCTTGCAAAACTAATCGGCAGCCTTTTCTCCTGCAGCATAAATTGTTGTTAAGGTTTGAAAGTTGGCATTCTCATGCTTATCTTGATGAGTGCAAGATGAAAAGCTTCAGTCACATCTTTCCCCCATAATATGCTTGATGTATTAGTTATCTGGCTAAATTTGATTTACATTGGCATGCATTTTCATTCACTACAGTGATTAATTCTTTCAATTGATTCCAGCACATTCCTATCTTTCTCTCCCTCTACTGATCAAGATGTTCCTGCCTTTCTTCTACAAACTTGACTTGCAACGATGTAAATTAATTGCCGAGAGAACACTGAGGCATTCTTTGTGCACATCCCGATTGATAAGTCTTTCTTGTTAACTTGATGTCACCTTATTTGTCCACATAACCAATACTCCAGTTAACAAACGCCAGTAAGAATTTCATTACTGACATTCGTAAAACATGAAGACATATTACTGGTAATAATTTGGACAAGGCAACATTAATTAGTAGACATTAAGGAAATGTGCTGTAAGTGTGCATTGCAAAGGAACTTGTTTTACATATGCCCCAGTGTTTCTAAGTTTACTAACTCCTGCTCATTGTGGAGTGTGGAGGAGGGGAGCCAACTCTTTGACTTTGGTGTTTCTGTCTATCCAATAACTGACATGGAGAGAATTGTGTCTGCATCATTAGGCATTCAACAGAAGACTGAAGCAAAGTAAAGAAGATTCATTTCAAACATCAGGACACGTAACTTCACAGCATTGAGTCTTGGGGATGGAATTGAGTAGGAGTCAATTTCTTTTAGATTAGATGTGAAAACAAGCAAGCAGGAGACAGACTGTAGAAGTGGGGTGGAGGGTAGGGGGATACAAAAGGCAATGCTTGGTGATGGATATGTTAGACCACATGGGTGATATTAGTACAACAGTCAAGTGTTTGAATTAATTAAATATTAATTAATTAGCTGTATGCAGGTGGCATTAAGACACTTACTGAAACCAATTAGGAAAGACTTGTATGCCTGTAAAACTTTATAGGCCTCCAATCATCAATTTTGGAAGTTTATGTTTTTGCATTGTTTTTATTCATTGAATCCCTACAGTGCAGAAAGAGAACATTTGATCCATCGAATCTGCACCAACTGTCTGGCAGAACATTGTACCCAGGCTCACCTCCTACCCTATTCCCGTAACCCCATACATTTATCCCACCAACCTACATATTTTGGGACATAGAAGAAGGGCATTCAGCCTAACGAGTCTTCACCAATTCAACATCTTAGCCAGATGATCCCCTCAAGAGCGCTTTGACCCATGTTAAATGTGCAGGGTTATGAGGATAGGGCTGAGGGGAGGGTCTGGTTAAGGTGTTGAGTTGGTGCAGACTCAATGGGTCGAAGGCCACCATCTATACTGTAGGAATTCTATTTTCTTCTATTCGATATGTTAGGCAGTGATATCATAGGGGTATCACCTTGTGATCAATTGTCCAAAGACCTAGTGTAATGCTCTGAGGCCCAGGGTTGAAATCCCACTACAGCAGATGGTAACATTTGAACTCAAAGAGATGCCTGAATTCTGTTTTGTCAGTGAGATGTATTTGATAAGGTCTAACAATAACCATCTCTTGTTTTAAGGATCTCTGAATGAAGGACGAGGAAGGAGGTTGGAATGGTGCCGTAACTTGAACTTAATAGGGCCCATAAGAAGTCTCACAACACCAGATTGAAATCCAACAGGTTTATTTTGGAATCACAAGCTTTTGGAGCACTGCTCCTTCATCAGGTGAGTGGAGGTAGGATCACAAACACAGCATATATAGACAAGTGGGACTTAATGGAACTCAGCAACTAATGTTTGGCATTGCAACCAGAATGGAATAGTCAACCAGTAAAGACTATGGAAGAAGGAACTGATTCGCTGACTGAAAAGTCCACCTATGCGAAAGGTTATTTGGAAACTTGGTGATGTATGAGCCAAGGGAAATTGGATCAGTTTGGGGGAACTGTCTTGAAAAGAACAAATTGGTGTTACCGTTTCTGCTACACTCATGTTGTCTTCCTTCCTTTCTTTCACTTATAGACAATATATATAAATAAATGTGTTTTTTCCTTCCTCTCTTTTAATAATGTCAACATCTTCTCCTTTATCCTCGATAATTCTTTGATAAAATTTTTCATACATCATTTGGCTCTGAGTTACTTATTCCAGTTACATCCAAAGTATATCTCTAACCTAAGGGAGATTCCATAAGGGATCTTCATATTTTTTTTTTATTAAGCAACACAGCACGGGAAACAGGCCCTTCGGCCCAACGAGCCCGCGCCGCCGTCATACCAAATAGTAGCAAATACATTATCCTATTTTAATATTCCTATATAATAATATATATATTATTCCTAATATGGACAATTTTCACCATAGGGACAATTTGTTTCCCAATCAGCCTAAGAGCGAATTTTTGGGTTGTGGGAGGAAACCGGAGTGCCCGGAGAAAACCCACGCAACCAAGGGGAGAACGCGCAAACTCCCGCAGACACCGGCCCAATTCCAAGTGTCTGCACAGCTACAGCGATAGTCACTGAGCTGTCATGGTGCCCTTCAGATGGTCCACATAAAGCACTCATTTACGACATGAGGCACCAGGCAACCCATGAATCAACATCCAAGAGCTGTACCTGCACCACCTGCCGAATGCGTGCTCAAATTATGGACCGAATTACCTGTGGAAAAAAGCCGCAGTTAAACAGTCCTAATATATCCCTCTATCTGCATACCGCTCATGTGGCTGTCCAAGAGACCCTTAAACAGCCCCAGCGTGCCTGCTCCCACCACCTTACTCGGCAGTGCATTCCACACCCCCAATACCCTTTGTGTGAAAAACTGCCCTCTAATATTCGTCTTATACATAGCCCCCCTCACCCTATGGCCATGACCTCTCGTCCTATCCATTTCTAAAGGTGGAAAAAGTTTACCTCCATTTACTCTATCTATACCCCTTATAATCTTATACACCTCTATGAGATCCGCTCTAAGCCGACGTCTTTCAAGGGAAAACAACCCCAGTCTATCTAATCGTTCCTCATAGGACAGTCCTTCCATACCAGGCAGCATCCTGGTAAACCTCCTCTGCACTCTCTCCAAGGACTCCACCTCCTTCCGATAGTACGGAGACCAGAACTGGGCGCAGTATTCCAAGTGAGGCCTAACCAAAGTTGTATACAACTGCAACATCAATCTCCTACTCTTATATTCTATACCCTTTTCTATGAAAGCTAACATACTATACGCCTTCTTTGTCACCTTCTCCACCTGTGAGGACACCTTCAGAGACTTGTGAACCTGCACCCCCAAGTCTCTCTGCGTCTCTCTGCTCCGTATAGTTTTACCTTTTATCCTATAACTCTCTTCTACATTTTTCCGGCCAAAATGCATCACCTCGCATTTTTCCGGATTAAATTCCATTTGCCATCTATCTGCCCAATCTACCAACCTGTCTATGTCCTGTTGTATTGCCTGACACTGCTCTTCTGTATCCGCCAATCCAAGCATCTTGGTGTCATCAGCAAATTTGCTGATCTCACCACCTACCCCTACTTCCAAGTCGTTTATGTAGACCACAAATAGAAGAGGACCTAGTACTGAGACTTGTGGCACTCCACTAGTGACAGGCTTCCAGTCGGAAAAAGAGCCTTCCACTACTACCCTCTGTCTCCTCCTCCCGAGCCAGTTCTCGACCCATCTACATACCCGACCCTGTATCCCATGCGCCTTTACCTTCTCTATCAGTCTACCATGAGGAACCTTGTCAAACGCCTTACTGAAATCCATGTAGACGACATCAACAGCCTGTCCTTCATCAACTGTTTTTTGTCACTTCTTCAAAAAATTCCACCAGATTCGTAAGACAAGACTTCCCCTTGACGAAGCCATGCTGCGTATCCCTGATCAGATCGCAGCGCTCCAGATGCTCATACATCCTGTCCCTAAGTATCCTCTCCATTAGCTTACCTATAACTGAAGTCAAGCTCACCGGCCTATAGTTCCCTGGGTGATCCCTATGACCTTTTTTAAACAACGGTACTACGTTTGCTATCCTCCAGTCCTCTGGGACCTCACCTGTGTCCAAGGAAGAGACAAAGATTTGCGTCAGAGGCCCAGCCAAGTTTTCCCTCAACTCCCTTAGCAGCCTGGGGTAAATGCCATCAGGCCCCCGAGCTTTATATGTCTTTAAGCTGCCTAACAGCCCCAACACCTCTTTCCTCGTAATCCTTATTTCCCTCAACTGATCCTCAACTTTGTCAACATCAGGCACAGACATCTGTCCAGTCTCCTGCGTGAATACCGACGCAAAGTATTCATTCAGGATCTCCCCCATTCCCTCAGGCTCTAAGCATAGGTCCCCTCCACTGTCCCTAAGAGGTCCAATCTTGCCTCTAACCATCCTTTTGCTCCTTACATAGGTGTAAAATGCCTTTGGATTTTCCTTTATCCTACCTACCAGAGCCACCTCGTGGCCCCTTTTTGCCTTTCTAATACCCATTTTAAGATCCTGTCTACACTCTCTATAAGCTTCCAGCGCTGTCTCAGTCCCTAGTTGCCTAGATCTAATGTAAGCCTCTCGCTTTTTCTTGATCAAGTCCTCAATCTCCCTGGTAAGCCAAGGTTCTCTAATCCTACCTTTCCCATTCTTCCTCCTTGCCGGCACGTATCTTTCCTGCAGAGAGTTTAATTTTCCCTTGAAAGACTCCCACATGTACCTCGTCGACCTGCCCTCAAAAAGCTTATCCCAGTCGGTATCTTTAAGATCTTGCCTAATCTGGCCGTATCTAGCCCTCCCCCAGTTAAATACCCTCCCTTTTGGGCCGGTCTCGTCCTTTTCCATTAATATCCTAGAGCAGACAGAGTTGTGATCACTATTTGACACCTGCTCTCCTACCTCGACGTCAACCACCTGGCCTGGCTCATTCCCCAGAACCAAACCCAGTATAGCCCCCTCTCTAGTCGGGCCATCCACATACTGCTCCAAGGACCCTTCCAAACCACACTGTACAAATTCCTCCCCATCCACTCCTACAGCCCTGGGCACACTCCAATCTACTCCAGGAAAATTGAAATCTCCCACTACTACCACCCTATTTTTTCTACACTTATCTAAAATGTCCCTGCATATCCCTTCTTCCACGGCCCGCGGGCTGTTGGGCGGTCTGTAGTAAACACCCAACAGAGTAACCACTCCCTTCCTATTCCTCAACTCCACCCATCGAGACTCAATTCCTAAATCATCCATACCTCTCTCCCTCTGCACTGCTATGACGTTGTCCTTAACTAATAAAGCCACTCCCCCGCCTCTCTTCACACCAATTCTGTCACACCTAAAACACTTATACCCTGGAATATTCAATTGCCAGTCTTGCCCCTCCTTCAACCACGTCTCGGTCACCGCCACCACGTCTAAACTCCTCGTGAACATTATTGCCTTCAGTTCATCTGTTTTGCCAGCCACACTCCTCGCATTAAAACACATGCACTGAAGACCCTCAGCTCTCGGATATTCCTTTCTACCTTCTGGTGTTATCCTATCATCCCTCTCTCTCCCACTCCCAGTTCCCTCTCTCTCCCCACCCTCCCTCCCTATTAGTTTAAACACTTCTGAAACACTCCAGCTAACCTCCCAGCTAAAATATGTGTTCCCCTCCCAGTCAACTGCTCCCTATCCCTCGTGAATAGGTGACCCTTCCTCCTGAAGACTTCCCAATGATCAATAAATATGAAGCCTTCTGCCCTACACCAATCCCTCATCCATGCATTTAGTTGGAGTGTCTCATTTATTACCCAATCGGTCCCGGGCACAGGCAGTAAGTATGTCGATAAATGTAAGTCTATAAAGATTAGTTCGAGTACTACCCTTCACCAACTGGCTTTCAGAGTATGATACTTAGCAGCAGGGTTTATAAATCAGATGAAATATGAGATGGAGTCAGTAATTTGACCTTTCAAGCGTGCCCTGGATTCAAACCCACCCTTCCCGCACTATCCCTGTAGCCTTGAATTCCTTTTGAGTCAAAAAAATATATCAAACTCTGTCTTGAAAACATTCAAGACTGAATATCCACAACTCTCTAGGTAGAGAATTTGAAAGATTCACAACCATTTCATTTTCTCCCCAGCCAGAGGAAGCATGTGTTATGTATCATAAAATAGGTGTCAGATGAAATCAGTCTCAGGTAAAAATGAGCCAGTGACCCATTAAACATTGGAGTTAACTAGAAACAAAATTGGGCATGCTACCAAAGTGGGCTGCTACTCTTAAGTCAATTTGTGTGTCAGCTCCAAGATCTGGTTTATCCCCTCACCACATTTTTGTACTAAGTGATGATCAATCCTCCACAATCATTTCTCTGAACATGTAACTAAAATTCTCCAGCAGCTCATTCCAACAGGATTCTCCAATCTTTTACCGATGCAACGTAGAAAACATTCCTTCTGGATGTATCACACTTGGTATGGCTCCTGTTATATCCAGTCCAAAAAAAATACAACTGAATGAAGCTCAAACCATCATGCAAACCAGCCTCCCATCCATTGACTCTGTCTACACTTCCCGCGGCCTTGATAAAGCAGTCAGTATAAGGAAGAACTCCACACCATGAACATTCTCTCTTTCACCTTCTCCCATCAGGAAAAAAAAACAAAAATCTGAAGGTCATGTACCAACCGGCTCAGGAACAGCTTGTTCCCTGCTGCCTTTTGAATGGACCTACATCGCATAAAGTTGATCTTTTTTTACATCCTATCTATGACTGTATTACTACATTCTGCACTCTCTCCTTTCCTTCTCTATGAATGATATACATTGTCTATGTAATGCAGAAGAAACAATACTTTTCACTGTATACTAATACATGTGACAATAATAAATTAAATCAAATCAGTGCTGCTAGCAGCACATCTTCATTCCTGGGTTTTCCAATGGAATGGGGAAGATCAATGGAAGTCCCATTGATGGCGGCGGGACCAGAGCATCCCACCACTTTTGAAGAGCATGCTACCTTCCATAGCTGGGAAATACAGACTGGGAAGTCAGAGAATCCTGTATTCATTCAAGTAACAGACCATGCATAAATTTGACCACCTCTTCATTTAGTGCTCTGATCTCCCAAAGCTGATAGACCAAAACTTCCCAAATGTATTGGTTTTCATCCTCCAGAATTCACTCGATTGCAAACCATTCCGATTGGATTGGAAAATAACAAGTTCATTCCCAACTTTCAGGAAAGGGTGGTCTACAGTGAACTATGGACCAGTTAACCTGACATCAAAAAAAAACACTGAAAGGCAGGATATGTTTCACATGGTGAGACACTGGGAAATGTTAATGTTCAGCATACGCTGTATATCCTTGTACATGAATCACAGAAGACTGGGAAGCAGGTACACCAAGCAAATAGAAAACACCTTTAAAAAAATTCACTCATGGGATATGGATGTCACTGGCTGGGCCAACATTTACTAACCATCTCTATAAGCCCTGGAGAGTATATTATGTCTTTGTGAGTCTTCATTAGAAAGGAGTTAGAGTATAAGATTAAGTCTAACTCTTACTTTTAAAAAAGTTATTTATTAGTTGCAAGTAGTTAACATTGACATTGCAATCGTGATAAGACACACTAGGAGTCGATTGTAAAATGGGAAATGTCCTTCTCTCTCTGATGTAAAACTGGGTGTGGTAACGTTGGTAAGGTCTCCGACATTAAACCCAAATCCTATGTTATCAAAGACAACTGGGGCGAAAGGAAGGACAAATGGTCCATTGACTGTGTAACCAGCAGATAAAACTACTTTGACTGATAGGCATTGACCCACTGAGGTGCCAATATCTGAGCTGGTGCTAGGTATGGAGCAAGGATGAGATAGTGTCCTTTAAGCTTTGCTTCTCTTCTTCAAGATTTAATGCTCATTCCTTAGGGTCGATGTCTGCTCAGGTCACCAGGTGACCAGCTGAAGGAAACTCAACAATAATGAAGAATACTGAGTAAAAGTACCTTAATTTTAGACACATGCAGACAGTCTATGATACATGGTGCAGATGTGCAACTTTATCAATTGTACCAGGTGGCCCCATCCCACCCTGACACTTGCCATTGCCAGTATAGGGTCCAAATGAAACTCATCACCCCTAACACTAACTCTGGCTTCTCCTTTGGCACCTGACCTGATCCTTGCTGATGGGTCAGACTCAGAATGTCCTTCTCCATCTTCATCACCACTGCTTGCCCTGAAACTGGAAGATCCCGCCCAAGGTCAACAAATCTTTCTGTGGTCCGCCTCCTTGCCCGCTCCAATTCCCATGGTGGGCGGAACGGTAAAATTTTCCCCATTGTCTCAGAATAAGGAGTAGGTAATTTCAAACTGAGATGGAGGGAAATCTCTTCACTCAATGTGAATCTTTGAAATGCTCTCACCCAGACAGCTGCTGAGGCTCAGCGGTTGAAGTATATTCAAGGCAGAGATTGGTAGTTGTTCAAATATTAAAAGAATGAAGGGAGGTGAGGATAATGTGAGAAGATGATGATGGGTTGAATAAGAGAGATGGCTTAAAGGGCAAAAGGAACAGGAATAGGCATGTTTCTGCTGTTTTAATGCTTCATCAATCATCAAACGTTTGATCATTTCTCCTCTCTTTTGCTCAACACAATTTTGATGCCAGTAAAACAATTGAATTGAACAAGAGAATTGTAGAATCAGGGGATAGAGTTTCAAGTTAAGTGACAGAAGATTTATAGGAGACATAGACTTTAACCTTGTATTGTGAAACTTCTTACTGTCCTCAGGCTGGCATGGACAAGGGCTGAATGGTCTCTCTTTCTGTGCTGTAACTTTTCTATGGTTCTGATAACAATGCTTGTCTAAGGCCGGATGGTGCATGACTTGGAGGGAGTACATTTTCATCAGCAAACCATCCTTTTTTCTTGGTGAGGGTGTTCGCTGGGGAGGAAAATGCAGTCAAAGTAATTGCTGTGCTTGTGCAAACTGGTGAGTGTAGGCATGATCCCAGGGGTTGCTAATGTTCAAGGGAGGAAAGTTATGGAGCCCAGTGATGGAGGCACCTTCAATGTATGATAGGGAGAGTGAGGGTAAAACAAAAAAAAAATCCTCACTGACATCATAATCTAAGAGAATCAAAGGATTCTCTTTGGAAATCTGTATTCATCACTGTGCAAAATATTTCAGATAAAGCTCAAAAAAAAAGGCCACAAACCCAAGGGATTTGCTGACTGCATATGAAAATGAAAGATGATGGCTTGTTAAAAATCATTTTCCTGGAAACCCCAGGGGCAGCTATGGGAAATAACTGTGACAACGGCACCGCGCAACACTAGAAAAAAATACACCAATCAATTGATATTCAATGAAATGGTTTATCGAATCAAAAGTCAACAAAAACTACATCAGACAATAGTGACAACATACACTGATGGTTTTAAAAGACTGGGATCAATAATTCTCATGATTAAGTTTGAGGCAAACAACAGGATTTGTGGTTCAAATATTTAGCATCGGTTATCTTGAAGGACAAAGCAGTAATGCAATTTGGAACTCAAAGATTCTGATAATAAAAGTGTCTTCCTTCTGTGTGCCTATCAAAGATGAGGTGCTTGACTCAAGGAAAAGAAAGAATAAGATTTGCATTTATACAGAGTTTCTCGCAACCTAAGGATCTTCCAAAGCACTTTACAGCCAATGATGTTATTTTCCAAGTGAAGTGAATGTTTTTAGGAAATGTAGCAGCTTTTTTCTACACAGCAATGCTACACGCGACAGCAGTTAAAGACCAGATTATTTGCTTTTAGCAATGTGGGCTGAGGAGACAAATGTTGGCCAGGTCCCTGAAACAGAAAGATGGTTTAAAGTCTTTTTATTAGTCACAAGTAGGCTTGCATTAACATTGCAATGAAATTACTGTGAAAAACTCCCAGTGGTCACACTCCCCATTCAGATATATTGAGGGAGAACTTAGCACGACCAATGCATCTAACCAGCGTGAGAAGAAACCAGAGCACCTGGGGGAAATCCACACAGCCCGGGGGAGATTGTGCAAACAGCATATAGACAGTGACCCAAGACAGGAATCGAAGCCAGAGCCCTGGTGCTGTGAGACAGCAATGCTAACCACTGTGCTACCATGCCTATCATCCAAAAATAATTGCTGAGGATGCTCTACCTCTCACTGTACACAAAAATTTCTCCCTTTCTCCAAAGTCAGATTTTTCCCTCATTCCATTGCAACATTGTGGAAAAATGAAAGATATTGGGGAGCCATTCTATGCAGCATTTTCCTTAATTTGCGAATTTTAGGCTTGTTTGGTGAATGTGCTTCTTCTAGTTTCTGCTCTGCATGTTTAAACCAGCTTTAGATTAGTGCATGGTTCAATTCTGGCCTCGGGTCACTGTCTGTGTGTGGAGTTTGCACATTCCCCCTGTGTCTGCATGGGTTTCCTCCAGCTGCTCCAGTTTCCTCCCAAGTCCAAGGATGTGGGGGTTAGGTCGATTGGCCACCAAAATTGAACAGAGTGTCAGGGGATTCACAGGATAAATGTATGGGGTTACGGGGACATGGCCTGGCTGGGATTGTGGTCGGTGCGGAATCAGTGGACTGAATGACTTCCTATAGAATGTTAGGATATTACGACTGTCAATATTTTCCAAGTTTCATTTCATTTCAATGTAATGTCATGTCTTAAGCGCACTTGTATCTAAGGTGGGTGTGATGGCACAGTGATTAACATTGCTGCCTCACAGCACCAGAGACCCGAATTCAAGTCTGGCCTCAGGTCACTGACTGTGTGGAATTTGCACATTGTCCCCGTGTCTGCGTGGGTTTCCTCCTGGTGGTCCAGTTTCGTCGCACAGTCCACATATGTGCAGACTAGGTAGATTAGTCATGCTAAATTGCCCTTTAGTGTCAAAAGTGGAATGCCAAATTCTCTGCTCCTGCTGGCAGCAGTGGTGGGGGCGTGAACAGCTGAAGAATTCTGGTCTGTGTCTCTGAGAAGCGCTGTCGAAGACGTCTTGTCAAATTGCTGCAGTGCATACTGCAAGGTAAAGCAAATTTCCATTAGCTAGTGAGGTTTGACAAAGGGACATCCTGACTCGAAATGATAGCTTTGTTCTCTCTCTACAGATGTTTTCAGGCCTGTTGAGATTTTCCAGCACTTCCTGTAAAATGCTAACTAACTGGATTTCCATCATTAGTTCCCTAAGTTGATATTACCCCATATTTTCCTGTGTGAGACCAGCTAGATCATCATAGACCTCGGAGTCCCACTCTGGCAACGCAATTACAGGAACGCAGCACTCAGCCTTTCCAATAAAATATCGCACTAATTGGTTCTACTTGATGTTCTTAACTGATCCCGAAAACAGACTATCTAATTATTTCCTCATTGCTGTATGTGGGAGTCTGTTGCACACAAATTGGCCATTATGTTGCCTACATTGCAAAAGTGAGTACATTTCAGGAACACTTCCTTGGGTGTAAAACGCTTTGAGACACAAAGAAGCACTATGTAAGTGTAAGCTTTTTGTTTCTTTTATTTAATAACGTCACTGACATTTTATTCACACCTTCACAGACAAGCAAAGAGAGCAGATCAGAGATATGTCGTGTTGCAGTTGGGGACTTGTGCTGAGTGACGCATCGAGGGAACAGAATGAAACCACCCTTGTATATTTCTAACAGGAGCCAGAACCAGGGACATGTTTTGGGAATTAATTTATTCATTGTCCTTGACCAGCCGTTGGTGCATAATGAGTACCAATCTTTTCCACCTTAACTATTCTCTGCAGTGCCCTCAACTCAAATCAATCATGTGAAGGGAGGCTGAGAAAATTCTTCTTAATTTCTTTCCAAGATACATCTTAAAGCTGTCCGTGAAACAAGCTCGGACTGAATTATTGCTTTTTTTTCCCTTCTTTTGGAACAGCAGCTTGCATTATTTAGCACCTTTCGCACAGTGAAATGTTCCATGTGCCTCACAAGAGTGCTATTAACTTTTCCATAAGATGTATAGCAGTGAGACAGGTCATTTAACTCAATTAGTCTGTGCCGGGTATTTATGATCCACATGAGCCTTTTCTGACCTAACTCCGTCTCACTGCATCGGCACAACCTCCTACCCTTTCTCTCTCCTTTCCCTTAAGGCATACTTACCATTTGTCCCAATTATTCCATACGCTGTAACAAGTTTTGCGTTTTCCCTGTCTTGTGTTGGAGGATGACTGACCCATTGTTGTAAGCTAACTTTATTAAGAATGAATTTTCAGGACACAAACACACAACTGCAAGGCATCTGTAACATTATTTCAACCACCTCCTGAATATCATAGAATCTACGACAGGTCTTTCGTCCCAAATGCTGACCAAAATGCCCATTTAAGCAAACCCCATTTGCCTGCATTTGGACCAAATCCCTCTAAATCTTTCCTATCCGTTAACCATCCAAATGTCTTTTAAATGTTGTCAACGTCTCTGCCTCAACCACTTCCTCTGACAGTTCATTCCACACACGTACCGCCTGCTGTGTAAAATGTTGCTCCTCAGGTTCCTATGAATTCTTTCCCTTCTTAACTTAAACCAATGTCCTCTAGTTCTCGATTCCCCAACCCTGGGAAAAAGGCTGAGTACATTCACCTTTCCATGTCTCTTATGATCTTATACTCCTCTATAAGATCACCCCTCAGTCTGTTACGCTTCAAAGATAAACTGGACAAATAAATATATGGTAAGTGTGCTGTTCCATAACAACTGCATTTAAATGTTTTAATAGCAGTTTGTTATTTTTACCTTCAGGCTGTCTATTTATTTTCTCCCCAGTGCTGTTTCCGTTTAACTACATGTATCTATGTAACGGTGTGCAGCTTGTAATTTTCTATCATCTGTTTTGTCTGGCATTTTGCTTCCTCTGACACTCTGATTTCCCCAGTATGAAATGCACTTCCTTCAAAAGCCATTGCCACTCTCTCTCTCTCCTTCACCACTCTTTCTCCCCTTTCATGCTGTCTCTCTTTTTCCCATTCTCTCTTTCTGCCTTTCCCAGTCAGACTCTCAGCATTCCCATTTTCCAGACTGTTCACACTGTTCACACTCTTTTCTTTCCCCTTTCTCACTTTTTCATTATCCTTTTCCTAATCTCTCTCCCCTTTCTGATACACTCTCTCTTCTTTCCCACACTCTCTCCCTCTTTCTCACTTTTTCTCTCCCTTTCCCATTCACTCATTACCTGTTTTCCATTCTCTCTCCCCCCCCCATTCCTAGTATACCACCCTTTCCCACTTCATTTTTGTCCTTTCCCACTTCCTCTGTCTCTCTCTCTCGCTCTCTTTCCCACTCTCTCTCCTACTTCCCACACTCTCTCACTACCGCTTTCTTACTCTCTCTCTTTCCCCTTTCTCACTTTCTCCTTCCCCTTTTCGACTATCCCTATTTCTTACTCTCTTCCATTTCTAACTCTGTCTCCACATACTCCCCAGCAACAACGCACCTCTTTCCGACAGTCTCACCCTTTCCCATGTGGATTTCTTCCTTAATCAAGAAAAGTCTCATTTATTGTTCAAAGATAGTACATTTCATTGCAAGAAAAGTACTTTCAGACATTCAGGGTGGCGTGATGGCACAGTGGTTAGCACTACTGCTTCACAGTACCAGGGACTCAGGTTCAAATCTCGATTTGTGTCACGGCCTATGTGGAGTTTGCACATTTTCCCCGTACCTGTGTGAGTTTCCTCTGGGTGTTCCGGTTTCCTCTGGTTGATTGACCAAGGTACCTTGATCCTTAATGTCAGTGAGATTAGGAAGGTAAATATATGAAGTTGTGGAGATAGGCCTGGGTGGGATTGTTGTCAGTGCATGCTCGATGGGCCGAATTGCCTTCTTCTGCACTGTAGGATTCTATGATTAACATCAGAATAAATTATAGCTGGAATTCTTTGACTTCATCCGTGGCTGGGATTCTCAAGTCCCGCTGCAGAGAATGAAGACTTGGCTGAGCGCTAAATTCTCTGTTCTGGTGGCAGAATAAACAAGAGTTGGAGAATTTCAGTCTATAAGTGGACTCTTTAAAAAAGATGTAAAATATCCCATGATTATATTCATCAGAAAGCAGGCTGGTTTAGGACCAATATTATTCCACAACTAATATCAATAATTCATCTTCGACCTTGTCCCTGGCTGGGATTCTCCAGTCCTATTGCAGTGAATGGAGATTTGGTTGAGAACCAGGTTCTCTGTTCTCACTGGCAGTGGAGTAGGGTGTGAATGGTCAGAGAATTCTGGCCATTACCCGATCAATATAACTTCATGGTTTTGCGATCTTGCTGCACACAAACTGGTTGCCATGTCTCCTGCATTAAAGCCAATGGCCTAGTGGTATTTTCGCTAAACTATTAATTCGAAACTCAGCTAATGTTCTGGGGACATGGGTTCGAATCCCATCATGGCAGATCGAGGAATTTGAATTGAATTAAAAATATCTGGAATTAAAAATCTGCTAATGACCAAGAAACCATTGTTGATTAGGAAAGGAAATCTGCAACCCTAGCTGGTTTGGCCTCCACGTGATTCCAGAGCCATAGCAATATGGTTGACTCTCAGCTGCCCTCTGAAATCATGGTATGGTATCATAGAATCTCTACAGTGCAGAAAGAAGCCATTTGGCCCATTGAGCCTGCACTGACAACAATCCCATCCAGGCCCTATCCCTGTAAACCCACATATTTACCTTGCTAATCCCCCTAAGCTACGAATCCCGGGACACTAAGTGGCAATTTAGTATGGCCAAGCTATCTAAACTGCACATCTTTGGACTGTGGGAAGAACTTGGGGCACCTGGAGGAAACCCATGCAGACAAGAACGTGCAGACTCCGCACAGACAGCAACCCAAGGCAGGAATTGAACCCGGGTCCCTGACACTGTGAGGCAGCAGTACAAACTGCTAGTGCCATCATGCTGCCCAAATGGCCGAGCAAGCCACATAGTTCAAGGGCAATAAGGAATGGGCAATAAATGCTGGCCAAGCCTGCAAAGTCTATGCCCTCTGAATAAAAAATAAACACTGGTAATACTTCTGAAATCTTTAACTTGTAAAGTCTTTTAGGACATTCTGAAGTCTCAAACATTTTTATGTCAATACAGGTGTTTTGCTCTCAATGCTTTGTCACATAATCTCTAATCTTGTACTGCCTGAACTGAAGCAGATACCACCTTTAGTGAAGGGATGGATAGAATGTGCTCAGCTTTCTGAAGTTATTTTTCATAGGATTTACATTTATATAGCAATTTTAATCTGGAATATCAGTCCAAGATATTTTTTGCAACAGAGCTGGAAGAGAAACCTGGAGATTAGCCAGTGAGGTTACTTATCATAGAATGGGGATTTTGGGCAGAATTCACCAACCGTTCACATCAGCAGGATTCTCCAGTCCTGTTGCAGTGAACGAGGATTTGACTGAGCGCCAAATTCTCCTTCCTCAGCAGCAGTGGTGCATGAACGACGGGAGAATTACAATCTTTATAATTTATTAATGCAAATTGCTGAAGATGCTGGAATCCGAAACCAAAAGAGAAAATGCTGGAAAATCTCAAATGACCCTCTCTGGACTTGAAACGTTAGCTCTTTTCAGTCCTTACAGATGCTGCCAGACCTGCTGAGATTTTCCAGCATTTTCTCTTTTGGTTTATAACCTATTTCCTGGCCAGATTTGGCCGCATACTATTTTACATCAGATTAAAATAGAAATTCCAATGCAGTTCTAGCATCAGCAGAGATATCATGGGCTGGATGGTCGGCCTTCTGTGCTGAAATTCCAATCATATTACCTTTGATTCCACTGAACTAATTTCTATTAGTTCAATAGAAGTAGAGCTATTTTGGGCAGTGTTTCAATATACATTGTGTAATTGCAGTTGGGCCACCATTTGGTCGTCATTAGGAGCTTTTTAAAGTTAGGAGGAAGTGAAAGCAGATATGATAGTGACTTTTAAGGGGTGCCTGGACAAATACATGAATAGGTTAGCAATAGAGAGATATGGTACCTGCAAGTGTAGGGGGTTCTTATTCAGTTGAGCAGCATGGTTGATGCACATGGCAGGGCTGAAGGGTAATTTTTGTTGTTCTTTCTTTTTCTTTGTTCGTGTTTGCTCATTCATTCATTCTTATTTTCTGAATGAGCTCAACATGATAGTCTAGTGATATGTATGATAGATCACTGATTGTATTCTGATGTGTGGGAAATCAACACAGAGATACTAAGGCTGATGCTGGATGAATCCATATCTCATGCTCATGCATGCAGCAAAATCTTTTTCCACTCAACACCATTGTGCAAGAGTCTCAGAACCAAGCTAATATTCATTGTGAAAAAGCATATTCAGGTAGTTTAACATGAGCAGTCATTATGAAATGCACTTTTTGCTGTGCTTACTACTCACAAGTCGAGTTTTTACTGATGAATTGAAATGTCAGGTGCAGCTTTGAGGGTCAGAGCAAATGATGGAGAGTGCTTGGAAACACAATGAGTGAAATCAGTTCCTGGCTCGAGTTACTGTCTGTGCAGAGTTTGCACCTTCTCTCCGTGACTGCATGGGTTTCCTCTGGGTAGTCCCAGCTTCATCCCACAGTCGGAAAGACTTGTGAGTTAGATGGATTGGCAGTGCTAAATTGTCCCTCAGTGTTCCTGAACAGGCACTTAGTGTGGCGATTAAGAAATTTTCACAGTAACTTCATTGCAGTGTGAATGTAAATCTACTTGTGACATTAATAAATAAACTTCAACTTGAAAAACTACATTTTTGAAGGCAATTTTGGAGGAAGGAAGTGGGAGAGATTTTCTGAAGAATAAGGAATGGCAGGTGAAGAAATGTTCAATAAAGTTAAGGGAAGTTTATAGTAAAAACATATTTTTGATGGGCTAATGACTTGCTTCTGCACTGCAGGAATTCTATGATTCTATTCTGTGATTCATGTGGATGCAAATATTTTCAAACATATCCTTCCATTCTCATTCTCAACATTATGGGCGGCACAGTAGCACAGTGGTTACTATGCTACCTCACAGCTCCAGGAACCTGGGTTCAATTCCCGGCTTGGGTCACTATCTGTGTGGAGTTTGCACATTCTCCTTGTGTCTGTGTGGATTTCCTCTGGGTGCTCCAGTTTCCTCCCACAGCTTTTGCATAGGGGGTTGGTGGTTCAGTGGCTACCACTGCTGTCTCGCAGCTCCAAGGACCTGGGTTCAATTCCTGCTTGGGTCACAGTCTGTGTGGAGTTTGCACATTCTCCCCATTCCTGTGTGGGT
This sequence comes from Sphyrna mokarran, assembly GCA_024679065.1. Taxonomy (NCBI): domain Eukaryota; kingdom Metazoa; phylum Chordata; class Chondrichthyes; order Carcharhiniformes; family Carcharhinidae; genus Sphyrna; species Sphyrna mokarran. The sequence goes on from JAGIQG010000004.1 coordinate 8,408,656, forward strand.
TTCCTCTAAGTTCTCTGTTTCCTCCCATAGTTCAAAGACATGTGGGTTACATTCATTGGCCATGGTAAATTGCTCCAATCCTGGATTGCGTAAATTAGAAGGTTTAGTGGGATAAATATGTGGGGTTATGCGGATTAGGCATGAGTGGGAGTGTTGCTGATGCAGACTCGATGGGCCAAATGGCTCTTCTGTGAGGTCTAGCTCACTGAAAGCCAGCAGATAGCAGCAGAGGACACTATTGTGCATGTACGGATCTCTGTGTTTTGTGCACACAGAGGTCTGGCAGCAACTGCCTCTCCTAGCCTCCTTGGTCAATCCTTCCCAAGCAGCTACAACAGGTTGTGTGGCCAAAACTCTCCTTCTGACTCTATCACGTGGCTCTACAGCTCTACCCTTCTCCTTGCGTACAGATCAGCCAATTGCCAATTACAGAGTGTGCAATGGCCGTCTCCCTTGATCGCTGTTGCAGAGTGGCATAAATCTCCCCCTCACAATCGATGTTGCAGTGTAGCAACTGCCCCTCACCTCCCAATCACCTTGCCCCCATCTGGCCTCATCCTCCAACTGGCCCTGCCCCTCAGGCTCTGCCCTCTCGGCACTGCGTGGTGCCCAGTAAGCATTGCCAGGGTGCCAAGCTGGCAGTGCCAGGCTGGCACTGTTCACAGGACAAACCCTCTGCCCCTTACTTTCCAAGGGTGCCAATGGCCATTATGCCTGGTCCCCATCAATGGGGACCACACTTGAAGCTCGCCAAGGGAACTTTAACCAGCGAGGCTACGGAAGCAATTAAGTCTAGATGATAATATCCAGCATTGATTTTGGGGATTTGCTGTGCACAAATTGGCTGCTGTGTTTTCTGTATTACAGCAGCGACGCTTTGAAAGTACTTCATTTACTGTAATGTTCTTGTGTCATCCAGTGCTCATAAAAGGCTTCATATAAATGCATATAAAAAATTATTTATTCGTCGCAAGTAGACTTATATTAACATTGTAATGAAATTATTGTATAAATTCCCTTGTTGCCACACTCCAGCACTTGTTCAGGTGCACTGAGGGAGAATTTAACATGGCCAATGCACCTAACCAGTACGTCTTTCAGACTGTGGGAGGAAACAGAATATAGAACATAGAACCCTACAGCACAGAAACTGGAGAAACCTGGAGGAAACTCTGCATAAGCAGTGACCCAAGTCAGGAATCAAACCTAGGCCCTTTGCGCTGTGAGGCAGAAATTCCAACCAATGTGCCACCGTGCCCCCTGCAGAATGCACCCGCAGAGTATCTGGCCCTGGGAGACATGTTTCTGTCTTTTTGAAATGGCAGACTGGATAATGTACTACCTAGCATAGATACAGCTGAGAGTTTGACCACACTCCCACGCAATTACCCATCCCCCACCCGCCACCCTGCCCCTCCACTCCCATCTCCACCACCAATTATAATCATTGTGTGAGGCTTTCTTTAATTTAGCAATGGCTAACGTGTTAAATGAGGACAGGTCGCGGCACCTATACACAGACAAACACCGAGGTTATTCACACTTTGTGGCAATCTCTCCATCGCTAATTAAAAAGTAACTCATGTGAAGACCTGATGACGAAGCTTATACCAAGGCTGCTCTAAGTGGATGCAGCTCAAAATAATCTTTTGTGCGGGGTTAGTGGGGGGGAATGTTCTGAGACATCGAATATCTCTTTGTACCTTTGCATCAGAACTGTTGGGGCCTTAACTTAATAAGGATAATGTGATGAATGTGATACTTTATTTCCACCAGGGCACCCAGTTAACTAATTTTGTCAGCTTCTTCAAGTTTCTTTTCTTTCATGTAGTCACTTTGGGGATTTTTTCATCCTCCTCAGAAGAAAATTACAGCAATCTTGCCATTCTTTTAAATATATCTGATACTTTCCAAGCAACCTCAAAATTGGTAAGATGATGAAATGCACCCTCCTGTCCAATCCATCCCCTCCCCAACCATCATTATGCAAGCATGATAGGTCTGAGCTGTTTTATTATTTTGATGGCTCATCCATTTTTAAATGGCAGGAACTTTGATTGGGGGAGGGGGAAGGGGGAGAGTGGCAGGGGCCTCGAACAACATGATGTTCAGCGATCTGGAGGCTCCGTAATCATTTTGAGATGCAGACATCGTGGCCAAATGGGCCAACAAAACTGGTGACTGCAAAGCATGATGGGATAGGATGACCAAGCGTGTGTAAAGACTAAGGCTACAGTCCTAAATGAATATTGTACTGAGAAAAGCAGGCTGTAGCCTTAGACATTGGGAGTACACAGGAAATAGGCCATCTCAAAGACAATAGACACTCTCTGGTCAAACATATCTGTTTGGCAGGCAAAGGGGTGCCTTAACTCCTTATTTGGAAGGTAGGTGTGTGCCCTACATGCCTCTAGCACCCACAGGCATGGATGCTTGGTATATGCCCCGAAATCTGTGTGGCAGCACCGGATTGGACTCCGTCTATCCGGATGATCGAGCCTTGATCGATTGATTGGTAATGATCGAGGGCCGGCCCTTAAGGGCACAAAATAATTCACGGATAAAGGTGCTGTGCAACACACTACCAGCAGCGGTGACTCAAGAAACCAACCACCATGAAGGATGACCCTAGACTATCCAGAGGAGAAGAAGGAAGAACTGACCATCTCCAGAAGAGTAGGAACTAACCAGATCAAAGACCAGACCATACCGAGGAACTGCAGACACCAACACACGGATACAGTCCAAACATCTGTTTGAGTAGTTGTCAGCTACTCTAAGTAAAGTCAAAGTCCCGCGTCAAGTTTGAAACTTTTGATTGCTCTGTAAAACTATTGTAACGAGTATTGTGTGCGTGAATAAAAGCTATTGCATTCGTAAAAGTTGACTCACAGTTCCTTGTCCATCATGCAAGTGTTAAAAACATACCGTGTGGTGAGGCACAACAGGTAAAATGCCTTTTGTTTGATAGCCTGTTGGAACACTATATTGGGAGCACAGATCTGCCTGCTGTTCAGGTATCTATCTCAGCCTGGAGCCGCTCATTAAATCCATCTATTAAATCCAGACGGCGCGTTTAATTAAAAACGAGAGAGAAAAATAATTCAACAGAGAGGAAGAAAAAACAAGTTGTGTAGGGGGGGAGAAAAAAAACTGTGTCATCCTCAAAGGACATTCTCACAAGGGAAAATACATAAATGCATGCCAGGAAGCTGATAGAAAATACTTGCATTAATAATTAATGTAATATAATTAAATTAGAGCAGCATGTGCAATCCTCTTGTTAAAACAATCTGTGCTGTAACCCTCTTAACAATTGTACATTTTAGACTGTCATGCAGACTAAATATTGTGCGGTGTCAATGTTATGGGAAGTATGATTCAGCCCAAACCTCTCCCCTACATGAAGCAAAGTCATTTTAGGAGGTTTTCCATAACCCTATCAAAGGGTGCAGCGTGTTAACTTTATGGATTAGATGCAATCCTATGGCTGTGCAGATGAAATGGAGTTTTAAGGTTAAGATTATGGAGCAGCAGCAAGTTTTTGAGTGTTACTGACCCTGTTGCTGGGTTTCACATCTCAGCTGGAGGGTGGGAATCCGCCACCAAGTGGACTTTCTGAAAAGGCCCAAGGCCCACGGGCACAAGAACTGTAAATAAGAAACCAAATTTCAACATGAAATGCTCAGAGGCAAGCGATGCTGTAAGGGGTTCGTTTCAAACATCCCAACAATGAAGCAGAACTGATACTGTTAAAGGGCAACTAGGGATGGACAATAAACGCTGGCCAGCCAGTGATGCCCATGACCCACGATCGAATAAAAAGACAAACTTTCTGATTTATTTGTCTTTCATCTAATGAAGCTGATTAAAATGTCATCTGATGAAATCACTTTACCATTAATCCTTGGAGTTACCTAGAGAATAGTTTGGAGTTGATTTTGACCATGGGTAATACTGGCCTTTAAGAAAGATGCCAAGAAAATGTAGAGGAGATTGCCAAGCGAAGGGCAGCAAGAAACAGAGAGGAGCTATGAAAGAGAGTGACTGCATCTACATCTACAAAGTGATGAGGCAGGTCCACCCTGCCTCTGGCATCTTCTCCAAGGCTGTGAGTACCATGAACTCGTTCATGAAAGATATTTCTGAACAAAAGCAAGATTGAAGCTTCCTGCCTGGGCCCTTAGCACTTCTGGCAGATTCATAGAATCCCTAGGATACAGAAGGAGGCCATTTGGCCCATCCAGTCTGCACCGACCACAATCCTATCCTGGCCCTATTCCTATAACCCCATACATTTACAATAGCTAGTCCCTCTAACGCTAAAGGGCAATTTAGTGTGGCCAATCCACTTAATCTGTATATCTTTGGACTGTGAGAGGAAACCAGAGCACCCTGAGGAAACCCATGCAGATACAGGGAATATGTGCAAACTCCTAACAGAGAGTCATCCAAGCTGGGAATCGAACTCGGGTCCCTGGCACAGTGCTAGCCACAGTACCATTGTACTGCCCCAGGAAATCCAGACTGGCCAAACATACTATGATGAGGCCACACCTGGAGCATTGTGCACAATTTTATCGAAGATTGATGTAGTGGCAAGGGAGCCAGTTCAGAGGAGGTTCACTAGATTGATTCCAGAGATGAGGGGTTTATCATATGAAGAGAGATTGAACAGTTTAAGCCTATACTGTCTGGAATTTAGAAGAATCAATTTGAGGTATACAAGATGATAAAAGGTCTAGATAGACATCGAACGGATGCTTCCTCATGTGGGTTATTCTAGGATGAAAAATCATAGCCTTGGGATAAGGGTTAGCAAATTTAAAACAGGGTTGAGAAGAAATGATTTCTCCTAAAGGACTGTGAATCTGTGGATTTGCCACCCCGGTGGTGGATGCTGGAACAATGAATATTTAAGGAGGAGTCAGACAGATTTTTAATTGGTAATGGGTTGAAAGGTTACGGGGAGAAGGCAGGAGAATGGGAATGAGGAGCAAATCAGCCATGATTGAAAGGCGGAGCAGATTGATGGGCCGAATGGCCTAATTCTGCTCCTATATCTCATGAACTTATAAACTGGAGGGGGCAATAGAGGTGACCGAGTGAAACTGAACAATCTACTGAAAAAACATCAATTTCCCTTTGCATCTTCTGGCTAACTCCTTCACCCTCCACATTTCTTCATTCTGGACTATTTTTGATGTAAGAATTGTGCCAATTTTTTTTTAAACTGTTTGTTTTTTAAAACCAGGCTTATGAATTTCAAATCTAATTATTTTCCTTTCCAATCTTGTATGACTTGAGAAACAAATGTCTTCATCCAAAAAGTTCAACGATACTGGTGACATAGCTGAAATCATTATTTGCTAATATTGTCAGCCTAACAAATTGTTGCTTTTCTTCTTTAACTCACAGTGGCACAGGTGCAATTCCAGCCTCGGGCGACAGTCTGTGTGGAATTTGCACATTCTCCACATGTCTGCACGGTTTTTCTCCAGGTGCTCCAGTTTCCTCTCACACTCCAAACATGTGTGGGTTAGATTAATTGGTCATGCTAAATTGACCCTAGTGTCAGAGAAATTAGCAAGGTAAATATGTGGGGTTACAAAAAAGAGGACCTGGGTAGGACTGTGGTTGGTGCAGACTCGATGGGCCGAATGGCCTCCTTCTGCAGATTCTATGATTCTGTTCTTCTGCACCATCAATCTTTCTACTTGCACCATCAGACTTTGATCTTTTTACTCTCGCCATCTTTCTCTATCTTGTTTCTCTGTTTTTCCTCTCAGGAAATAATGTTTACAGGGGGAGTTTCCCTATCCTGTCCACCAAGAGAATCGTAGCAGGTGAGGAGGGGCTGACCATGCAATGGTCTGTTGACTTCAGGTTGGGACGAGCATGGCCAGAAAGTCCTGCGGACATTGATGGGCCGAATGGCCTCTTTCTGCACTGTAGGGATGCTATGATTCTATACGACCCACCCAACTAGAATCAAGGTTTCATCACAATCTCCAGCAGACAGGATGCCACAGTTGTTCAAGCGATGGATCGAATCAGTGTCAACACTGAAGCTACTTTCCCATCAGGCGATGGGAGGGACACCTCTCCTGGAGTGGAAGGGACAATCTGCTCCTGCAGAAGCAGCATCTGATGTGCGCAAATGGTCGTGTTTAATGACCTGGCCAAGAACCAACATTCAGCAATGAAAAGAAGTGAAGATTGTGAAAAAAAAAGATTAAAAATGCAGAAGTTCAAGTGTTGCAGCAAACATGGCAGCTCCAATCCCTTTGTGACCATGAAGCATCTGTGTCAAAAGCAAGCCGTTATAATATTAGATTAATATGTTTGGAGTGTTGGCTCGATTGAAATTCTCTCTTCCAAAGATTTTTCTTTGAAGAAAGTTTAGTCTGCAGTTATTTGCTTTAGATAGTGTTTTTTGATTAACTGCAAAGACTTTGTGGTAATATAAATTGATCATGGTGTATTAAAAGGAAGAAGCTGTATGGAATGAAAGCACTTTACTTTGGTACAAGGACTCAGCAACGCTGATCTTCATAAGTGTTAAATGGCCACACTGGGGGTGGAATTAAATGCTCTTCATTACCTTTGGTGCTAATACGCAAACCTTCACTCCCTCTCAGACATAAACCATCGCACAAAGCACTGGGAGACATTCTGAAGCGATAAGACATTATATAAATGTAAATATTATATGAAAATGCGACACCTCGAATGTTACTTTGAGATTAGCAAGGCACTGTCACAATGTTCTTTTACCACTTTGGGAATTGACAGAATCATTATTTGATTTCCGAACCTGTCACTTTCCTCAAGTGGAAAGTCAAAGTTGAACACTCTTGCAATGAATACATTATAAAATTGGAAGGCTGCTTCCATTAATGACCTGCTACCATGGTTTAGTCAGGATTTTGATCCCATCGGCCCAGAAGATGTAAACACTTGAGCCATGGGATTGTACCATCTGAATATTAAGGGCGACATGTGGCACAGTGGTTAGCGCTGCTGCCTCACAACACCAGGGTTCCCTGGTTTAATTCTAGCCTTGGGTAACTCTGCAGAGTCTGTAAATTGTCCACATGCCTGGATGGATTTCCTTCAAGGCAGAAAGTGGTGAATCTTAAGAGTTAAGAGCAACACAGCACGGGAAACAGGCCCTTCGGCCCAACGAGCCCGCGCCGCCATCATAACTATATAGTAGCAATTCCATTATCCTATTATAAATTTATAATATTAATATAAATTTATAATATAATAACTCAAGTGCTCCAGTTTCCTCCCACAATCCAAAGATGCGCTGGCTAGGTGGATTGGCCATGTTAAATTGCCCCTTAATTTCCCAAGATGTGTAGGTTAAGGGGATTAGTGGGATAAATATATGGAGTACTGAGATAAGGTGGGGAATGGGCCTGGATTAGGTGCTCTTCTGGAGAGTTGATGCAGACCCAATTGACTGAATGACTTATTTCTGCACTGTGGTGATTCTATGGATTTTGTGATTTTATTCCATGATTTCCATGAGTGCAAATATTTGTATAAGAGTCTTTAGTCTATGATTTTTGACAGCAATATTAATTCCACTTACACACCCCCTCCACCAAACCCCCGGGAAAAAAAGAACAGTTTAAACTAAAATAAGATTTTTCTCACTGCTATTGTGTTCCAATTCTACTGTGTTCAGATGTAATATATACACCAATATTAAGACCTTGCTTTTTGCTAATGTAACAGGGGATAATGGTAAATGAATGAGTTTCATGGTCTTTGCTGAAAGGGTTGGATATACAACACTAACAGGCAGGAAGCAACCACGTGTACAATTCCCTGACATAACATTGTGCGATGGTTTGATGTGAAACTTTCTCAGAGCCACTTTTCCTCTCAGCATGCTCGAAGAGCTGCCCTCAGGCTCCCGAAATGTATTTTCAAAATTCTTCTGATAGGAAACCAACATTCTAATGAATTTCAGAGAAAAAGTATCAAATCAGTCTCACCAAGCTAATGTTAAAATAGATTTTTCCATGAAGAAACACTCAGGCTTGCCAAGCAACCATTAGACCCTTGTCAACGGGAATTATTTTATTAAAATATTTTAATTTAATACCTGCCTTCAGACATCACCTTGTCCCTTTGACCTGCCTTTTGGCTTTGCCTTTGCCTGTTTGGTGTCCACTGTTGTCATTGAATATGCACATTGAGATATGAGAACATAGCAAAGTACAGCACAGAAGGAGGCTGTTCAGCCCATTTGTCCACGCCAACCCAAGTACTCCATCCCACCTTCCTATAATCATAGAATCCTACAATGCCGAAGGAGGCCATTTGGCCCATTGAGTCTGCACCAACCAAAATCCTACCCAGGCCCTGTCTCCATAACTCCACGTATCTATCCCAGCTAGTGACCCAAGACAGGAATCGAACCCAGGTCCCTGGGGTTGTGAGGCAGCAGTGCTAACCATTGTGCCACTGTGCCATCCTTCCTGCACATGGCCCATGGCCCTGCCACTTAAAGCACTGAAAGTGCAGATCCATGTACTTCTTAAATAGTTTAGGTTCTCTGCCTCCACCTCCAACTTGGGCAGCGAATTCCAGATACTGACCAACCGTTATGTAAAGAAGATTTTTTTCATGACCCTTCTACACCTGCTGCCACTTATCTTGAATCTATGCCCCTGGTTCTAGAATTCTCTGCCAATGTCTAGAGCTCCACACAAATGTAATCTAATAGTTGTTACATATAACAGGGGAAAAATAGTTGGCAGATTAAGAACTGTGGAGATATTATTCACATTGCTTGATTTTATTTTTGTTGTCATAAAGAATTTGAATCTCAAAATTATTCCACAGGCTTAGCTCGCTGTCATATCTCCACCCTACCGCAAGAACCACCAATTCCACCTCTATAACCATGACATGTCTTTGATAGTTTGATGATAAACAATAATAACCTTATTTCTAGTAGAGAATTCAAGTTTTAGTGATGCTGTAGAGAAATATTTAATATATCTATCATATCAATATTTAAAGTAGTATTAACTTAAATTCTGGTGTAGAATTCTACCTAGTCTAATAAGATACCTCTGTCTCGATTAAGGGGAAAACTATTATCTCAGCACGTTTAGAGGTATTAAAGTGAATCCATAAAGCTCAAAATCTGACTGCCTGATTCAATATTTATACCATAAAATACTGGGGCCTGCAGGATGCATAGTGAGCTCTTTGGCTAGGCAACATTCTTTATTTTCATCAACATCCTTCATTTTCATCAATATCTTTCAAGCTAACAGGGGTAGATACAGGGAGGATGTTCCTGATTGTGGGACCCAGGGATCATAGTCTGAGGATTCCGGGAAGACCATTTAGGATGGGTTTGAGGAGATATTTCTTCACCCTAAAAGAGGGGAGCCTGTGAATTCATTACCACGTGAAGTAGTTGATGTTAAAACATTGAATGTATTCAAAGGCAGCTGGATATAGCATTTGGGTGAATGGAATCAAAGTTATGGGGAGAAAACAGGAATAGGCTATTGAGTTGGACAATCAGCCATGATTGTAATGAATGGTAGAGCGGGTTCAAAGGGCCAAATGGCCTCTTCCATCTCCGATCTTCTATGATACTGAGAGGTTCTCATTTCCTTGGAAAAGAAAATTACTAGGGGACACAGGTTTGAGGTGTGAAGGGCAAGGTTTAAAGGAGATGTATGAGGCAGATTTTTTTACACAGAGAGTAGTGGATGTCTGGAACTCATTGGAGGTAATGGAAGCAGATAAGGATGTAAGTTTTAAGGGATGTCTTGACAAATATATGAACAGGATGGGAATAGAAGAATGTGGTGCCCGGAAGCGTAAGGGTTGCACTTAAGTCGGGCAGCATGGTTGGTGCAGGCTTAGAAGGCTGAAGGGCCTGTTCCTGTGCTGTAATTTTCTTTGTTCTTTGTTCTTGCTGCACTCACATCGCTACAAAAGGTCGTGAATGTAGCCCAGTCCTTCACATAAACCAGCCTCCCATCCATTGACTCTGTCTACATTTCCCGCTGCATCTCAAAGCAACCAGCATAATTAAGGACCCCACACAAACTGGACATTCTGTCTTAAGTTGAGAAAAAAAATACAAAAGTCTGAGGTCACATGACTCAAGAACAACTTCTTCCCTACTGCCCATCAGACTTTTGATTGGACTTACCTTGTTTTAAGTCGATCTTTCTCTACACCCTAGCTATGACTGTAACACTACATTCTGCACTCTCTTATTTCCTTCTCTATGTACAGTATGCTTTGTCTGTATAACGCGCAAGAAACAATACTTTTCACTGGATGTTAATACATGTGACAATAATAAATCAAATCACATCAAACCAAACAAAATCAAATCTCAAGGATTTAGTTGACAAGTTTTTTAGGATCATCCTTAATGTTATCCATTGTTTTCCAGAACAGACTTCATGAGCCAAATTGCCTAATTTTTCTATAACTTATGGTCTTAGGGTCTCATGAAAATAGCTGCGGCCAGAAATGGAGATGTGAAATCTGGACATGTCACTCAGCGGCCATCTTGTTCTGATCCCACCTCTATTGAGCCTAATTGGTCATATGAAAATAGAGCCTAACTCTTTTTCCTGTAGTACACAAGTAAGGCCAGATATCAGCACAATGGACAATTCTTCTATGTTGACTATTATTGTCCGTGACACTAAAAGTGACTTTGATATAAAATTCAATTAAACTAGCTTGACTCAGTTGCTTGTACACTTGCCTCTGAATCAAAAAGCTGGATGTTGAATTTACCTTTCAGTGAAGTACTGAGGAAAAGCTGATGTCAGAATCGACCTTGCCAGAAAGATTCTAAATACCAAAGAAGAGAGAATCATGCCCATTTTTTGGTTGAGATTCCAGATGCAATTGTGTGGCACTTAGGAAAAAAAGAGGCAAAATTTGATTCTTGCCAGCAGCAAGAGTAGGCAGAGCCTATTTATGCCAGGAAGCCGGCTGCTGAGCTCTTGGGGCGCCATTATGCAGGCACTCTAACCTCTAATATTCTGAGAGATCTGTCAATATGATTGCATGATGTAGAGATGCCGGCGTTGGACTGGGGTAAACTCAGTAAAGTTTTACAACACCAATTTTAAATAAATTATCAAATAAATTGGTTGGATTTAAAATTGGTGTTGTAAAACTTTACTGAATATGATTGCATCCAGGACTCACTAATCATGGTAGAATTACCTGATGAATATTTAAATCAACATCATACTCTTTCTGGGCAGATTTTTCCACCAGAATAGGGCCAGTAACATCACACGAGGCGAGCAAGTGGACACAAGCCCAATTTTTTGCCTCTCGCCTGATCTTATCAGCTCACTACGCCTGTTGACTGGTTTGACAACCTGATAAGATTGTCCCCGCTATCTTTCTGATGAAGTTTTAAACTAAGGCTTTGGCTGTTCTTTCAGGTGAATGTGAAACCCCATGCCATATACCTTGGTGCAAATTAAATCCAGCATCAAAATAGTGTGTGCGCTGAATTGACTGTAATGAGCATTAAGGTTTCCTAAATTTATGAAATGCAGGATAGAAATGCACATTCTTTGTTCTGCGTTTTGGAGGGACGGACCAATGTTTGTGAAATAAACAAGAGAGTGAGGCTACAAATGTGTGACACGATGTGGTCGACTATCAATTGCCTCCAAGGGCAACTAGGGATGGGCAATAAATGCTGGCCAACCACCGATGTCCAGGGATACAAAAGAATATCTGTGCGATAACAATGCTGACAGTGATTTGAACAAAGAATAAATAAAATTACAGCACAGGAACAGGTTCTTCAGCTCCCAATCCTGCACCGACCATGCTGCACCAACTACACCAGCTTCACTAAAACTTAACTTTCGGGGGTCATATTCCTCTTTTCCCATCTTATTATGTATTGACCCTTAAAAGTTACTGTCATATCTACTTCCACTAGCTCCCCAGCAATGAGTTCCACACATCCACCACCCTCTGTGTAAAATACTTGACTCATACACTTCTTGTAAACCTTACCCCTTGCACCTTAAACTATGCCCCCTAGTAATTGACTCTTCCACACTGGGAAAAAGCTTCTGACTAACCATTCTGTTCATGCCTCTCATAATCTTGTAGAGTTCTATCAGATTGTCCTCAACAGAGGTTGTTCCAGTGAGAACAAACCAAGTTTTTCCAATCTCTCCTCATAGCTAATGCCCAGGTAACATCCTGAAAAATCTTTTCCATATCCTCTCCAAAGCCTCCACATCTTCCTGGTAGTGTGGTGACCAGAATTGAACCAAGTGCGGCCTAATTAATTTTGTACTCAATTGGATGTTAGGCACCAGGTAGTAAGCACCATATGGTGACAACCAACTCCAATCATCTCAGTAAAGCTTCAAATGGCTGTGCAGTCTAGCAACATTCAATAAATCCAGTAACATCCTGCCAGTCTCTCTGATGATAGGTTTTCTACCATCTAATTTGATTTTCAACAAAAAAAATTATTTGCTTTGTCAACAGACTCAGAATAAAGTGAAAAACTCCTGAACAGCCCATTAGCCACAAATATTTCTTTACCTAATTTTTACTTACTTGGTTGACTGGACCAGGGGCTTGCTCTCTGCAAAAGTATATCACAAAACCAAGTGTGTGCGCTATCTCAGCGGGGTGTATGCATTATTCAGCAGGTCACAGAGTTTATTTAGCATTATCCAGTCAGGTGGAAATGCAACTGTAATAAAATGCTTTGAGCATCCACTTTATTTTCGCTGGGTTGCCTGTGATCTCCCATCAGCTGAACATATCTCTCTCCCCTCCCAAGTCCTCAATTACCTGCTTAAAAAAACATACAGCACCGAGTGAATATTTAAAAGCAGAAAGAACCTGATGGTACTTTTAAAGTTCTCTGTTTCTGTTTTGCTCCCTCTCTGCCCCCTCTGAGGTACGGACCCTTTTGTTGGCGTTCCATTTGGTAGACCCTTAAACCTGTCACAGGGGGCTGCTTTTTTGCTTATGAGTTCAGAACTGGAAAGCACCCAGTTCTCTGGGATTGCCCCAGCTTAAGGCTGCTTCTGCGAGCAATTTGGAGTGACATGGTGGCACAGTGGTTAGCACTGCTGACTCACAATGCCAGGGATCTGGGTTCAATTCCTGGCTTGGGTCACTGTCTGTGTAGAGTTTGCACATTCTCCCCATGTCTGTGTGGGTTTCCTTCAGGTGCTCCCACAGTTCAAAGATGTGCTGGTTAGGTGCATTGGCTGTGCTAAATTTTCTCTCAGTGTACGCAAACAGGTGTTGGAGTGTTGCGACACGGGGATTTTCACAGTAATTTCATTGCAGTGTTAATGCAAGCCTACTTGTGACAAATAAATAAACTTTAAATAGAATATGAACAAATTCATAGAGGACACAATAAACACATTCTTGCTTTTTTTCTTCTTTGTTGAGAACATTCTTTGTGAATGTTTACGAATACACCATTTGCAAGATACACTGCAGCAATTCGCCAAGCCTCCTTCAGCAACAACTTCGAAACTCGTTATCCGTCACCCATCCTTAAACAACAACTTCTAAATTCACCATCTGTCACTTGCCAATCCTCCAAAGATGTTCAGATCAGTTGGATTGACCAAGCTAAATTGCCACTTAGTACCCAAAGATGTGCAAGTTGGGGAATTAGCAAGGTAAATGCATGGGGTTACTGGGATAGGGAGTGAGGGAGGCTTTGGTCCCCTATTGGAGAGTCAGTACAGACTCAAAGGGCTGAATGGCCTCCTTCTGCACTGTAAAGGTGCTTTGATTCCACCATCTAGTAGGATAAGCTTTAAAGTTTAAGTTGACCTGAGGGAGAATTTAGCATGGCCAGTACACCTAACCAGCAACTATATCACCATTCCTTCATTGTTACTGCATCAAAGCCCCGGATCTCCCTCGCTAATAATACTGTGCGTACGACACCTACACCAAATGGAATACAGTAGTTTGAGAAAAGAGTTCACCACTCATTTCTGAAGTGCAGTTCGAGATGGGCAATAAATGCTGGCCTTTGGCAACAACGCCCACATCCCAAGAATGAACCAAAGAAAGGCTGGGCACAGGAATGTCAAGAAGCTATTCAACTGTGAGGTGAACTTGATTCAATGTTACTCTCACTCATAAACATGCCTTTTCTAGCAATGCTGGAAAAAAATCCACCCTGTCTTTCTCAACCCTTTGGTCTAAGAATACTAAGGAACTGAAGCCAAGCACTCTGGCCAATGTCTGTTGACTCTGCATTGCCTGAGATCTTGAACTTTTGCGTGGCTTGGGACCAGGTTGTTTCACACTGGGACATCAGGGAAGCCTGAACTTCAACTTTGTGAGACCTTAACTGTTAATCATTCCCCACTTTCTCATAAACATGGAGACTTACTGCAGGATCTTGAACTCGTGTTCACTGTCTGCAGGATCGACTGAGGGGCCTTCAATACCTGGCAATACTTCAGAGTCATGAATCTTACCGGCCAGATTGAAACTTCTGAATTCTGCTGTCCCTTGCTGGTGATCTAATCAGGTCCATAGTGGTCATGGAACAGATTTACAAATATGACTGCAAATTTCCACATGATTAAAAATCCCACGCCCCTCCCACTTGTCAAATACTGAGCCCCCTGCATATTATCAAACTGGCTTATAGTGGGTTCACTCAGACATGAACCTGTCATTAGGATTCCCGCCACCCCACTTTCACATCCCTCCCTTCCCCTCGGAGAGAGGAGAGGGAAGAAGGGGGGCATAGAGGTGAAAATAGTCCCCAGGACAGACGGATTTGTCCAGGCTGTGGCCAGGCACTATGCCAACCAGGCAGTGCCAAGATGCACCAAAGGGCAGAACCGGTGCAGAATCCAATGGGACTCTGATAGTATCATTCATCTATTTGTGTTCATGGGTGGTGGATGGGGATGCCGGCAGTGATTGTTTTGATGTAGGGTATGGGTGCTGCCGGCAATAGCTGTGTGCTTGGGGGAAAGGGGTCAGATGTTCAGAATGACGACATGGAGGGAGGAATTCAGAGCCAACATTGAGTGCTGGGGAGGAGAATGAGATGCCAACTCCAATCAGGGTAGGGAGGTGCAGAGGTGAATGCTGTCTCTGATCAAGGAAGAGTTGAGGGGAGCCTCTGAGAGAGAGAAAAGCATAGAAAGTAGGAATAGGAGTAGGTTATTTGGCCCTTCAAGCCTGGTCCATCATCAATTATGATCATGGCTGATCATCAAATTCATTTACCTCGATCCCCCACCCTCCTATATCTCTTGACTCCGCTAGTCCAAGAGCTTTATCTAAATTCTTCTTGAAATCAGGCAACATTTTGGCCTCAATCACTTTCTGTGGCAGTGTATTCACCACCCTTTGGGTGAAGAAATTTCTCCTCACCTCAATCCTAAAAGGTTTGTCTATTTTCTTAAACTACGACGTCTAGTTCTGGACTCTCCTCATTATTGAGAACATTCATTCTGAATCCACTCTGTCTAATCTTCTTGGAGAGATCCGTGTTGGAGTGAGGATGGGGGCATTTACTTCTAGTTTGATGATGACCATTTAAACATGTTGTACAATCTCAGTTCAGCTGGGTTTACCGGCATGATGAGTCCCCACCCCTTCATGACAACACACCCAGCCATTTTTTTGTGAAAGAGTGCGGTAAGATCTGGACAGAAAACCAATTAAAACACATTAGGTGAGATTTTCTCTCCTCGCTCATTGCAAAATCATAAAATACCTCCCAAGGTCAATAGACGTTTCCATTGTCCGCCCCTCACTTCCTCCAATTCCCATGGCAGATGGGGCGGTAAAATTCTGGCCACCATTATTCTAGCCAGAACCAACACAGTGCCATTTAATTAATAGTATGATAAGTAGACTTACGTTAACACTGCAATGAAGTTACTGTGAAAATTCCCTCGACACCAGAACCTGGTGTCTGTTCGGGTTCATTAAGGGAGAATTTAGCATAGCCAATGCACTTAACCAGCACATTATTCAGACTGTGGGGAGAAACTGGAGGATCCAGAGAAAACCCACACAGACACGGAGAGAACTTGCAGACTCTGTGTAGACAGAAACCCAATTGAATCTGAGCCCCTGGCGCTGTGAGGCAGCGGTGCTAGTCACTGTGCCATCATGCCGCCCATATACCACATGCTGCCAATTGTGCCACTGTGCCCCAAACTGCTCTGCACTGAAGGAATGCTGTGGGATCATGTGCAATCATCTGGTAGAGACAAACATTCAATGATTCAATGATTTGGTTTGAGCTTAATGAACTTTTCCTGTCTCTATGTTCCACTGGTCATTTCACTGTTTTATTTAGAGAGCTGACCATACCAAAGGACAAAACCTTATTAATGTTTGGAAAGATAAACTCTGAACAGAGGAATATAGGAACATCAGAACAAGAGGGGGCTTTTTCGTTACTTCTAGTTTGATGGGATGAGAGGTTAATGATAAAATTAATCCAGAGGCATAGGCTAATAGACAATTGAACAATGTAGTGAAATTGGTAAAGACAGATTCAATGAAACAATTAGGAGCAGAAGAGTTTCATTGGAACAACATGTTGGTGAATGTGGTCTGTGCAGATGTTGCAATTAATGAAACAAAAGGCTCATCTGAATGCATTTAGATGAATGAACAGCACAAATGGAGGGAAGTTAGATAGAACTACTAACCATTACAGAGACATGGGGTTCCACTTTCCCACTTAGTGTGTTGGTGCCATCCACCCTTGAGCTGACCTCATTATGCATCAAGTGGCAGACACCAGAATTGGCAACTTGTCTGCCAGTAGTGAATAAATAAGTAAGGGTCAATTAGACTTGTTAGCAAGACCATTGGTCTGGATAATATACTGTACACACCGTAACATAGTGCAGCGTACGGGTGGGAGGGACTGGGCAGGCAGTTTCTCCCTGGCCTGCATGGGAAAGGATGGGAAGGAATGAGAGGACATCTTATTCGAGGGATATCCCCACTGCTTTCAGGGAAACACCCACATTCCCCCGCTCTCCCCCTACACATACCTCATCAAGAAATGCCTGCACCCCACGTTCTTTTGCACTATCTGCTCTCTAATCCTGCAAAATCACTTTTCCCCCACCTACCAATTCCCTGGACTGTAGGATTCTTCTCCACTCTAAACCCCTGGGATTTACCTTTCTCGGGCAGCCATGATCTAGTTGGTGCTGTTTCCTGTCATCCCAGCAGCACCCATTGAGCTCCCGGGACTAACGGAGATGAAAGAAATCAGATTGGCCAACACTTTGCTCCTGAAAAGGGCAGAAGTGATCTTCGCCAATTTAGGCCAGGCCCACCTGGCTTGCTCTGGCTTCTGGCAAGCTTTCCTTCCAGGAAAACTGATGCTGGGGATATAGGGGCGTGGGGAGAGGTGTGGCAACCAGGAATCCATGTTCCCTTCCCAAATGAAGTCTGTGTTTCAGGATGACCAAGGTGGGGAAACAAATGCCTCAACATCTTGACGAAACAAACAGAATGGAAAAGGGGGAGGGGATGCTCTAATGGTAAAGGATGATGGGGTGGCACGGTGGCACAATGGTTTGCACTGCTGTCTCACAGTGCCAGGGACCCAGGCTCAATTCTTACAGCCCATCATTGTCCTTGTTGACTCTTTGAACTCCTCATCTCTTTTCAATTGCACATCCAATTCCCATCTGAAAGCTACCAGCAAATCTGCTTCATACAAACATCGAAATATGAAAGATAGAAGCAGGAGGAAGCCACTTGAACCTTTGATCCTGCTCTGCCATTTATAACAATCATGGCTAATTGTCCAATTCTGTAGTCTAATCCTGCTTTCTCCCTATAACCTTTGATCCCATTCACTCTCAGTGCTTTATCTAGCCCCCTCATGAATACATTCAATGTTTTGACATCAGCTACTTCCTGTGGTAATGAATTCCACAGGCTCACCACTCTCTGGGTGAAGAAATCTCTCCTCATCTCCATCCTAAATGGTCTATCCTGAAATCTCAGACTGTAACTACTGGCTCTGGACTCCCCCAGCAGTGGGACTATCCTGCTTGCATCTACCCTATCTAGTCCTATTAGAATTTTGTAAGTTTCTATGATGTCCCTCCTCATTCGCCTGAACTTCAGCGTAAACAATCCTAACCAAGTCAATCTCTCTTCATACATCCGTCCTGCCATCCCCAGAATCAGCATGGTAAACCTTCGCTGCACTCCCTTGAGAGCAAGAAAGAACATCCTTCCTCCGAAAAGAGACCAAAACTTCACACAATACTCCAGGTGTGACCTCACCAAAGCTCTATAATTGCAACAACGCTTCCTTTCAGATTGTGCATTTCAATCAGAACAAATTTATCTGCAGCTCACCATCTCACTCACCAATTGCCTGAAATCTGAATCCTCTGGTTACTAATCTGGTTCTTTATTGTGTTTGGGCATCATACCAAAACATTTCTTACTCATCTCTAATTGCCTCTGAAATGAGTAGCTTGCTCATTCATTTCAGAATCAATCACATTTGTTATGTCTAGATTCATGTGCCACCACCAGATATCATTTTTTTAAAAAATTTATGACAGTTGTTTCATAATTATCATTAGACTTTTAATTGCAGATCTTTATTGAATTCAAATTTCACTATCTGCTGTGGTGGGATTCAAATCCAGGTCCTCAGAGCATTTAGTTGGGTCCTGGATTACTTGCCCAGTGACAATACCTTTACTCCACTGTCTTCTCCTCGACTCCCTACACCACTATCTTTCTTTGCATAGTGGCAATTAGCTCCTTCTTATTTACCCTATTACAAGATGGCACAGTGGTTAACACTGCTGCCTCACAACACCAAGAACCTGGGTTTGATTCCGGGGTTGGGTCACTATCTGTGTGGAGCCTGCACATTCTCCTCATGTCAGCGTGGATTTCCTCTGGGTGTTCCGGTTTCCTCCCACAGTCTGAATGATGTGCCGACTAGATGGATTAGCCATGCTAAAATCTCCCTCACTTGTACCTGAACAGACGCTGGAGTGCAGCAACTAGGAGATTTTCACACTACATTAAATGTTAATATCAGCCTTCTTGTAACTTATCAATAAATAAACTTTATTAAAATGATTCAAGACTTTGATCACTTCAATTAAATTTCTCTTTAATATATTCTGCTCTCAGGAGAACAACTCCTGATCGCCCATTTGCTCCATGTCACGGAAGTTCTGCATCTCTGACACCAGTTCAGTAAATCAGTTCTGCACCCTCTTGTAAGCTTTGACATCTCTGTTACTCCAGCTTCAGTCAACTCTGTGATATATAAAGGTTTGGCATTTCCACCTTTTTTCTCTCTGTCTTTACTAATAAAGTCAAGGTTTCTAAGATGATTATTCTCAACTTGTTCTGGCACCTTCAAAGATTTGTCTACACGCAGGTCCAGGTTTATTTGGGCATGACCTTTAAAAATTGTATCAATTATCTTAAATTTATTGCTCCTGATTTAAAGGCTCATCACTAATGTCCTGAAATTCTCACAAATAACGAGCATTTTTTTTTTCTTCTGCAGCATCACTTTTACCTGTACAGCAACCCTAATTTATGCCATCATGGTCTCTGACCCATCGCTATGTGTTCATTATTCAATCGACAAGCTGAAGATGAATACAGGATATATTACTCGATGATGACTCTGCCTTTTATCAAACGCACCATGTAACTGCTGAGTATCTTAGACTGTCTTATTTCAAAGCACGGCAAAAAGACCAGCGAAGAACAGTTGACAAAATATCCACAGTTGCCCATTTGCAGCACTGCATTCTATCACTTCTCCATTGTAACTGTCTTTGAGAAGAATTACAAGCTTCCCTCCTTTCCCATCAACATTAATACCATTAAAAACTTGGAACTCTGAAAGCAATGCCATATTTTTAGTCAGCTGGGGAACCATAACTGAGAGGGTTTGGCACTGCGGCTTATTGCTGAGCAAATTATTATTTGCTGACTGGCATCCAGCTTTGCAGAGCCAATGTCGCAAAAACAGTCAATCTTTATGTTAGTTGTCAAGTGCAGAATGTTAATAGCAAGTTGTGAAGAATATTGGATAGAAAGGTTTTAACACAAGAAGTCAACTTTCAAAATGTACTTTTAAGAAAAAATGGACATTGTGTCAGAGGAAATGTAAGTACAACCACCCAAGATCCAACGTGAGATCAAATCATGGAATTGTAGAATCCCTACAGCGCAATTGAGTCCGTACCAAATCTCCAGCAAAGAATCTTATCCAGGCTTAACCTTTCACTCTAACCTAGTAACCCCACATATTTAGCCCACTAATCCCCTTAACCTACATATCTTTGGGCTCAGTTCCCATACCAGCTGAGCTTATTCATGAAGGCCCTGCTTTCTCGATCTTGGCTCTCACCTGAGGTGTAGGATCCTCAAGTTAAATCACCATCTGTAAGCTCTCCCCCTTGAAAGGGAGAACAGCCTATGGTCATCTGGGACTATGATGATCTTACACATCTTGGAACACCAACAGTCAATTTAGCATGGCCGGTCTACACACCTTTGAACTGTGGGAGGAAAAGGGGGCACCCGGAAGAAACTCACGCAGACACAGGGAGAATGCATAAACTCCACACAGTCATCTGAGACCAGAATTGAACCTGGATCGTTGGCGCTGCGATGCAGTAGTGCTAACCATTGTGCCACCATGCTATCCAAAATCCAAGATCCAACTTGAGATTCAATCTGAGATTCAATGTAATATCCAATCCAAAGTCCATACCTCCAATTCTATCCTCTTGATAGTCATGTCTTCAGCAAACTTAGGGGTCATAGTTTGAGGATGATGGGTAAACTCTTAGAATGGAAATGAGGAGAAATTTCTTCACCCAGGTGATGGTGAATGTATGAAATTCACTACCACTGAAGTAGTTGAGGCCAAAATCTTTTTTTTAATTCATTCATGGGAGATGGGCATCACTGAATGGCAAGCATTTATTGCCCGTCTCTAGTACTTGCCCGTCTTTAGTTGATAAGTATATGGAAGAGAAGGGAATGGTTTAGTTTGGAGGGGCATTGCTTTTTATATTGGTCGGCGCAACATCGAAGGCCGAAGGGCCTGTTCTGTGCTGTAATGTTCTATGTTCTATGTTCTACTCTTGAACTGAATGGTTTGCTTGACCATTTCAGCTAAGAATTAATCATTTTGCTGTAGCTTTGGAGTAACAGGTAGACCAGACCAGGTGAGGGTGACAGATTTCCTTCCCTCAAGGACATTGATGAACTAGACAGGTTTTTCCAACAATCGACAATAGTTTCATAATCATCACTAGATTCTTAATTTCAGAATTTTTTAGTTGAATTCAAATTCTATCACATGTCATGTTGGGATTCAAACTCTGGATCATTAGCTAAGAACCCAGAACATTAGCTAAGTTTCTGGATTCATAGTCCAGTGATAATATCACTAGCCACCATTTCCCCCAAAATGTTGTCTAATTTCAACAAGAAATTAGATAGAGCTCTTCGAGCTAAAGTATCAAGGAACATGGGAGGAAGCAGGCATCAGGATAGAGAATTTGATGATCAAAATTAATTACAGGGCATGCTTGAAGGGCCAAATGGCCGACTACTGCTTCTAGTTTCTAACCAAGATGAAAGATCTTGAATTCTTTCCCCCTCCCCACACCTGGCCCCCACACCCCCAAACCTCATTACCTCCCGACCTGTTTCTCAGTTTTTAAGATACTTCTTAATACCTCCCTTGCACTTGTTCCAATATCTCCAGGAGATTTGGTATCAAATTCTACTCTTAACGGTCCTGTGAAGTGGTTTGGGGCATTTCACAATGCTAAAGACACTTTCGAAATGCAAGTTGTCAGCTGTATGGATGGACGAGCTAATGCGGGTCACTCTCGCATTCATCACACAGAACAGAGCAGAATTAACTTGAACCCTGACCTGGTAATCTTCACTATGTGGTGAAAGGTATGATAAAGATGTCATAATTTATTTGAAGCAATTAGGGATGAGGGCTCCAGTGCTGTCTGTTACAGAGTCTGATTCACCAGTACAAAATCTGTATGACAATAAGGCCATTTAAAGAAAGAAATTTGGACCTATTTAATTGGTGAGTATTCCATCAAACACCTTGTGCCGTGTAGAAAGTGGACCGGGTTTGGGGAGTTTGAAGCTGAATTATTTGCCTACAGAATTCCTAGCCTTTGAACCTTTTTTTTTCTGCCTTTTTTCTTTTACAAGAGGCAGACATTATTGGTAAGGTCAGCATTTGTTGCCCATCCCTAATTGCCTTCCAACTGAGTGGCTCTCTCTTCCATAGATAGACCATGATGTGGAGATGCCAGTTTCAGATTGGTGTGGGCACGGTAAAAAGTTAAAGTCCAACAGGTTTATTTGGAATCATGAGCTTTCAGGGTGCTGCTCCTTCATCAGGTGAGTGATGAAGAAGCAGTCCTCCAAAAGCTAACGATTCTAAATAAACCTGTTGGACTTTAACTGGTGTTGTGAGCATTCTTACGATAGGTAGACCTAAGTGAGCATGAATGGCAGATTTCTTTCCTTAGAGGAATTATTTATTTATTAGTCACTAGAAAGGCTTACATTAACACCGCAATGAAGTTACTGTGAAATCCCCCTAGTTGCCACACTCTGGCGGCTGTTTGGGGTCAATGCAACTAACCAGGTGAAGCAGGTGAGTTTTTACAATTCATGTTACTTTTTGTGGTCACCCCATTATTGAGACTAGTTTTTTATTCCAAGTTTATTGATTTAATTCAAATTCCATCAGCTGCCTTTGTGGAATTTGAACCCAGGCTTTAGCCTGGACCCCTGGATTACTAATCCACTGCTTTATTCTTCTTCTCTTTCTTAGGCAGCCCCACGGAGTCAAGGATGACTCACTTCCACACTAACAATGAATGCTCAGGTGACTCAGGAGTCTAATGCGTGACCTACAGGGGCGAATTTTCCTGTTCTACCCATCATGGGAATCAGAGCAGGTGAGAGGGTCGACCGTGGAAAAGTCCGTTGACCTCGGGTGGGATTTTCCAGCTTTGGAACGAACGCAAGTGGAATATCTTTGTCACAGGTGGAGTAGATAGTGTTTGGAGGAGTTGGTGGGTGGGGTGCCCAGATTGCCAGGTTGCATCTATCCCTGTCGACACCTGGCTTCAGTTTGCTTTTGGTGACGAAATTCGAGGTATTCAGCTCCTTCCCACATGCCCTTCCTTCATTTCAGGTGATCTTAGGCCAGGGATTCCTAAGTGTCGCTGAAAATTTGCCCTTTTGCAATGAAGCTTTCAGGAAGTCCTTGAAAGCATTTCCTCTGCCCACCTTGGGCTATCTTATGCTGTCAAAGTTCCAAGTAGAACATTTATTTCCAAAGTCTCATGTCAGTCTTGTCGATGATGTGGCCCATCCAGCAGACATGACCAAGCGTGGTCAATGTTTCAACACTGGGGATATTCACCTGAGTGTGAACACTGGATGTGTGCCTATCCTGCCAATGGAATTGTAGAATCTTGTGGTGGTGGCACAAATGGCATTGCTCCAGAGATTTGAGGTGTCTTCTGGACATAACCCACGTCTCTGAGTCATATAGGAGTGCTGGTATCACTCCTACTCTGTAGATCACCAGTTTGGTGCAGGGTCCGATGTCTTGGGCTTCTCACACACTCTCTTCCTAAGGTAACTGAATGTTGCGTTGGCAGACTGAACATGATGTTGAAACTGATCTTCCATGTCTGTCCCTGTTGATAGTAGGTTCCCAAGGTAGGGAAAGTAGTCCGCAATTTCCACGGCCTTGTCGTGGATTTTGATATTCAGGGGGCAGTGTTGTGTGGCAGAGGGAGGTTGGTAGAGGATCTTTGGCTTACGGATGTTTAATGCAAGGCCCATACTCACATATGTCTCGGGGAAGGTGTTAATGAAAGCTTGAAGCTCGGCTCCCAAGAGCATGCAGATGCAAGCATCGCCTGATGAAATGACCATAAGACATGGAAGCAGAAATAGGCCATTCAGCCCATTGAGTCTGCTCTGCCATTCAATTATGGCTGACTTTTTTTTTCTCATCCCCATTCTCCTCCTTTTTCCCATAACCCCTGATCCTCTTATTAATTAAGAACCTATTTATCTCTGTCTTAAAGGCATTCAATGACTTGGCCTTCACAATATTCTGTGGCAACAAGTTCCACAGATTGGCCACTCTCTAGCTGAAGAAATCCCTCCTCACTCTGTTTTAAAGGAATGTCCCTTTAGTCTGAGGTTGTGCCGTCTGGTCCTAGCTTTTCCTATCAGTGGAAACATCCTATCCACATCCACTCTATCCAGGCCTTGTAGTATCCTGTAAGTTTCAATAAGATCCCCCCTCATCCTTCTAAATTCCAACCAGTACAGACCCAGAATCCTCAACCAATTCCTCATACAACAAGCTCTCCTTAATACTACCTGCCCCTTTAAATATCTTTATGTCATCTGCTAACGTAGCAACAGTGCCTTCAATTACTTCCTCCAAATCATAAATGAATATTGTGAAAAGTTGTAATCCCAGCACCAACCGCTGAGGCACACCACTAGTCACCATTTCCCATCCTGAAAAAGACCCCTTCATCCCCACTCTCTGTCTTCTGCCAGTCAGCCAATCCTCTATCCATGCCAGGATTTTATCTTTAACACTATCATGGTCACTTAACCTATTTAATAATCTCCTATGTGGCACCTTGTCAAAGGCCTTTTGGAAATCTAAATAAATCATGCCAACTGGTTCTCCTTTACCTAACTTCTTTGTTGCTTCCTCAAAGAACTCTAACAGATTTGTCAGATATGACTTCTCCTTTATGAAACCATGCTGACTCAGTCCTATTTTATTTTGGTCTTCCAAGTGCTCCACCATCTCATCTTTAACAATAAGAATATAAGAACATAAGAAATAGGAGCAGGAATGGGCCACCTAGCCCTTTGAGCCTGCCCTGCCATTCAATAAGATCACGGCTGATCTTGTAGTTGTTCATTTCCACTTACCGCCTGCTCCCCATAACCTTTAATTCCCTTATTGATCAGAAATCTATCTACCTGTGACTTAAATATATTCAACAAGGTAGCCTCCACTGCTTCAATGGGCAGAGAATTCCAGAGAATTCCAGAGATTCACTACCCTCTGAGAGAAGAAGTTCCTCCACAACTTTGTTCTAAACTGGCTCCCCCTTATTTTGAGGCTGTGCCCTCTAATTTTTGTTTTCTTTCTAAGTGGAAAGAATCTCTCTGCCTCTACACGATCTAGCCCCTTCATTATCTTATATTCGTCTATAAGATCACCCCTCAGCCTTCTAAACTCTAAGGAGTAGGGTGGACTCTCAGAGACTATTTCCCAGGGCTGAAATGGTCGCGACGAGAGGGCACGGATTTAAGGTGCAGGGAAGCAAGTACAGAGGGAATACTAGGGGAAAGTTTTTCACTCAGAGGGTGGTGAGTGAATGGAATCAGCTGCCGTCGGTGGTGGTCGAGGCGAACTCGCTGGGGTCTTTTAAAAGACTTCTGGATGAGTATATGGGATCCAATGGGATTGGGGGTTATAGATAGGTCTATGGCTGGGTAGGTTTTGATGTGTTCGGCACAACTTGTGGGCCGAAGGGCCTGTTTGTGCTGTAGTGTTCTATGTTCTATGTTCTATGAGTACAGACCCAGTCTATTCAATCTCTCTTCATAAACTAATCCCCTCATCTCGGTATCAACGTGGTGAACCTTCTCTGTACTCCTTTCAAGGCCAATATATCCTTTCGCAAATAAGGGGACCAAAATTGCACACAGTACTGTAATTGTGGCCTCATGAGTACCTTGTACAATTGCAGCAAGACCTCCCTGCTTTTATATTCTGTCCCCCTCGCGATAAAGGCCAACATTCCATTCGTCTTCGTGATCACTTGCTACATCTGCAGACTGAGTTTTTGCGATTGTTGCACAAAGTCCCCCAGGTCCCTCTGCAATGTGGTGTGTTGTAATATTTCATCATTTAAATGGAGGTCCATTTTACTGCTATTCCAACCAAATGGACCCTAAAGTCTTGCCAATGACTGAAATCAGGCTAACTGGCCGATAATTTCCTGTCTGCTGCCTTCCTCTCTTCTTAAACAGCATGCTACATTAGCTATTTTCCAGTCCTCTGAGACTCTCCAGTGATTTCAGAAAGATTACCACCAATGCCTCCACAGTTTCCTTCAGCTATTTCTTTTCGATCCCTGGAGTGTAGCCCATCTGGTGTAGGTGATCTATCCACCTTTAGACCTTTCAATTTCCTCAGAACTTTCTCCTTAGTGATGGTCACTACATCACTTGTGCCCCGATTCCCCTGGAGCTCTAGCATCCACTGGTATCTTCCGTTGAGAAGGCTAATGCAAAGTAACTGTTCAGTTGCTCTGCCATTTCTTTTTTTCCTATTGTTCCTTCTCCAGCTGCATTTTCCAAAGATCCAATGTTTATTTTTGCCTCTTTTTTACCTTTTATGTATTAAAAAAAAACTCATCCTATCTTCTTTTATATTACTAGCTAGCTTACACTCATATTTCATCTTCTTCCTCCCTTATTGCTTTTTTAGCTATCCTTTCCACTAATCCTCACCACTTTGTATGCTTTTCCTATTGCTTTTATGCTGTCCTTGGCTTCCCTTATCAGCCATGGATGCCTCGTTCTCCCCTTAGCATGTTTCCTCCTCCTTAGGATGAATTTCTGTTGTGCCTCTCAAATAAACCCTCAAAAACTCCTGCTGTTGCTGTTCAACTGTCTTCCCTGCTAGGTTCCCTTTCCAACCAACTCTGGCCAGCTCCTCCCTCATTCCTTTGTATTTACCTTTATTCAATTGTGGTACCTTTACACCTGATTCCAGCTTCTCTCTCTTAAACTGCAGGGTAAATGTTATCATGTTGTGGTCACAGCTCCCTAAGGCTTCCTTCATCTAAAGTTCCTTAATCAAGTCTGCATTCTATTATTCAATGACAGACGATGGGACAACATTGGCTTTCACATGCGTCAATATAACCACGATGCTGCCACCTTTTCTCTTGCATTGTAATATTTATATGACTATTCCAATTCAGTTTCTAGTCAATGGTAACTCCCAGGATGTTGACGCTGGGAAATTAGCATGGGTTTCCTTTGGTCTCCTCACAGTCCAAAAATGTTCAGATCAAGTTCATTGGATACGCTAAATTAACACTTAGTGACCTGGCTTGTGAAAGTTTAGAAGGATTAGAAGGGTAACTAAGTGTGGATAGGATAGGATTGCTTGTTGGTACAGACTTGATGGGCCAAATGGCTTCCTTTCACACTCTAGAGTGTCTATGATTGTAAAATCATAGAATCACTGAATCCTACAGTATGAAAGAAGGGTACTTGGCCCATCGAGTCTGCGCTGACACAATTCCACCCAGGCCCTATCCCCATAATCCCATGAATGTACCCTGGCTAGTGCCCCTAACACAAAGAGGCAATTTGGCATATCCAATCCACCTAACCTGCGCGTCTTTGGACTTTGGATTGTGGGAGAAAACCAGAGCACCTGAGGGAAACTCAAGCAGACACAGAGACAATGTGCAAACTCCACACAGACAGAGACCCAAGCCAGTAATCAAACCCGGGTTCTTGGCGCTGTGAGGCAGTGGTGCTAGCCACTCAGCCACTGTGTTGCCCACATTCTATGAATGACCCATCAGATCCAAGAGAGCAAGGAGCAGAATAGTCCTCTGAATACCATGTGTATGAGGTAGTTGTATATAGTTTGCAGCAAAAGATTTCAAGTTAAATTACTCCCAGTCTTCCCAAAGGATCACAAAATCTCATCAAAGTTAGATAAGCCAAGAAGATATGGTTTTGATGAAATACATGATAACATCAAAAGAACAACATCACCTTCAATGCTTCTTTCCATGTTCAACATGGATACATTAGCTGAGGGACAGGGATAAGGGGTTTGTGGAGGGGGTTGAGGGTGCAGTGAGCAGTCAGTGACAATCAGCAACAAGATGCTTTGCTCATGTTTGACTTGATGTCATGAGACCTCTTGAATTCCAGAGTCAATATTGAGAACTGTCAGGGAATCAAGGAAGCCCCTTCCCGATTGTATACCATTCTGTCCCCACCGGAAGGGTGGTCATTCTGGAGTTAGTGATATTATTCAATAAGTATGATTCAGCGAGTAGATTGAGTCAAGCTGTTTATTTGATTGTAGTCTGTAGCACAGGTCTGCCAACATTGGCACAGGGGCTCAGGTGTTGGTAAGGAGGACTTTGCAGGGTTGACAGGGCTGGTTGCTCAGTTGTCTAGGATGGTGCTGGTTAGTCAGTCTGCTTTCATTTTTATTTTTGACTTTTCATATAACTGAAAAGTTATATGAAAGTGACTTGGACAAGTTGCAGAGCTGGGCCGAGAGGTGGCAAATGGAGTTTAATGTGGAAAAGTGTGAGGTAATGCACTTTGGCAGGAACAATAAATGTGTAGAGTATAGGGCTAATGGTAGGGCTCTTAATAGTGTTGAGGAACAGAAGGATCTTGGTGTATGTGTCAATAGATCCCTGAAAGTAGGCAGTCAAGTGGATAAAGTTGTTAAGAAGGCATATGGAGTCTTAGCTTTTATTGGTAGGGGGATTGAATTTAGGAGCCGCAGCATCATGTTGCAGCTGTACAAAACTCTAGTGCGGCCGCACTTGGAGTATTGTGTGCAGTTCTGGTCGCCACATTATAAGAAAGATGTGGAGGCATTGGAGAGGGTACAGAGGAGGTTTACTAGGATGTTGCCTGGTATGGAGGGCAGGTCCTATGAAGAGAGGTTGAAGGATTTGAGGTTGTTTTCGTTAGAAAGGAGGCGGCTAAGGGGGGATCTTATTGAAACATATAAGATAATTAGAGGTTTGGATAGGGTGGACAGTGATAGCCTTTTTCCTAGGATGGAGAAAGCTAGCACGAGGGGACACAACTTTAAATTAAGGGGTATGAGTTATAGGACGGATATCAGAGGTAGGTTCTTTACTCAAAGAGTGATTAGGGAGTGGAATGCCCTGCCTGCAGCTGTTGTAGATGCGCCAAGTTTGGTGGCGTTTAAGAGGTTAGTTGATAAGTATATGGATGAGAAGGGAATGGTTTAGTTAGGAGGGGCATTGCTTTTTATTTTGGTCGGCACAACATCGAAGGCCGAAGGGCCTGTTCTGTGCTGTATTGTTCTATGTTCTATGAATGACTCACTAGGCAATTGAAGGGGACAGTTAGAAGCCAGCCATTGTGCTGTAGAGCTAGATCACATGCAGGTCAGGCCAGATAAAGATTGCAGATTTCCTTCTCTGAAGCACATTAGCGAATCAGTAGATTTTATGACAATTGACAGTTGTCTCATGATGATCACCATTACTGGGATTAATTTTTAATTCCAGATTTAGAATCACAGAATCCCTGTAGTGCAAAAGGAGGCCATTTGGCCCATTTGGTCTGCACCAACTCTCTGGGAGAGAATTCCACCCAGGCCTTTTCCACACATACATACTAACCTACATAACTTGGGACACTAAGGTACAATTCAGCATGGCCAATGTACCTAAACTGCACATCTTTGGAGCCCGGGAGGAAACCAGAGCACCTAGAGGAAACTCACATAGGCATGGGAAGAACATGCAAACTTTACACAGTCACTGAAGGTTGGAATTGAACCCAGGTCCCTGGCACTGTGAGACAGCAGTACTAACCATTGTGCCATCAGCTACCATGGAGGGATTTGAACTCTTGCCTCCAGAGCATTTGCATGGGCTTCTGGATTACTAGTCCAGTGACAGCATCACTATTTCACTGCTTGCAGAGCTCTGACAATCTCCTGGCTTTTCCTTACTCCTATAATACAGATATTCTAAAAATACAAGCCTGGAGTCACTATTTATTGTCCTACCTCACTTTTTTCTACTGTGTTTGACTGAACTAATGACCTGCAATGTGTTCCCTGCCTTTGCAGTAAAAAGGCACAGAATTTTGGAACAAACTTTCCATGTGAGAAATAATGAATTTCATGGGACAGACCAACGCGGGAGAAGGGCTGAAGGTACCGACTGCCTTGAGGAACAGGAGCACTGTGGTTTTTCCATTAATTCACAACAATGGAAAACCACTTATTTTATGTTAAAAATATTTGTCATGATTACAACTGGGATATAATGTAAGCTACTAATTATAGTATTTAGCCATAACAGATAGTTAACAAAACCTTAAATATAAACAATAATTAAGAGGTAAACTGAATACAGAAAAAAATATTTTCCATTCACTTTTCACTTATGTAAGAACTCTTGTATTTTTAAATTCTTTCCTGGGATGTGGATGTTACTTATTAGACCTGAATTTATTGTTTTTGATTTGGTTTTATTTATTATTGTCGCATGTATTAACATACAGTGAAAAGTATTGTTTTTTGTGTGTTATATAGACAAAACATACCATTCATAGAGAAGGAAAGGAGCGAGTGCAGAATGTAGTGTTACAGTTATAATTTGGGTGTAGAGAAAGATCAACTTAATGCGAGGTAGGTCCATTCAAAAGTCTGACAGCAGCAGGGAAGAAGCTGTTCTTGAGTTGGTTGGTATGTGACCTTCAAATTTTTGTAACATTTTACTGACAGAAGAAGGGGGAAGAGAAGGTGTCCGGGCTGCATGCTGTCCTTGATTATGCTGGCTGTTTTTGCCAAGGCAGCAGGAGTGTGGATGGAGTCAATGGATGGAAGGCTGGTTTGAGTGGTGGACTGGGCTTCGTTCACAACTCATTATTGTTTATTATGGTCTTGCACAGAGCAGGAACCATACCAAGCTGTGACACAAGCAAAAGGAATGCTTTCCATGATATATCTGTAGACGTTGGTGAGAGGTGTAGCTGACATGCAAAATTTCCTTCATCTCCTGAGAAAGTAGGGGTGTTGGTGGGTTTTCTTAACAGTAGCATCCACAAGGAGAGCCCAGGACAGGTTGTTAATGATCTGGACACCTAAAGGCTTGAAACTTTAGACCATTTCTACTTTGTTCCCTCAAAATACATTTCACAATACTTAACAGTCAATGATATATTTCTGAAGTGCAGACAATGTTTTGATATATAAAACAAAGTGGTCAATTGATGCAAATAACACCTGAAATAGAAATTAGTTTAGGTTATTCATCTCCTTGAACGTGCTCCATCATTCACTGATATCGTGGCTGATCTGATTGTGATTTTTTTTCCTTAAAATCCTTGACTCCCTTAACAATAAAAGAAATCAGTCCAGCTCAGCTTTGAATATATTCAATGACCCAGACTCCACTGCTCAATTCCAAAGAGAAGCCAAACTCTGAGAGAAAAAGATCTTCCTCAAATTTGCCTTGAATGGGGGACGTTGTATTTTGCAATTGTGTTACAGATTACTCCAAAAGGGGAAATGTCCTCGTCCTTGCTCAGAAACTACTCAGAATTTTAGATTTCAGTAAGATCACCTCTCATTCTTATAAACTATAACAAGCCCAATCAACTCAACCTCTCAGCATTAGACAAAAGCCTATCTCAGGAATCAGCCTAGTTGGCCTTCTCTGCACTGTGTCCAACATAAGCATGCCCCCCCTTAAGCAAAGTGTCCAAAGCCGTGTAGCATATCTAGGTGTGTTGTCACCACAGTGCCCTGCACAGTTGTAGTGAGAATTCTCTCTGTATTCCACCCTCCTCACAATAAAGGCCAACATTTGATTCACTTTCCTAATTCCCTGCTGTACTTGCACACTGACTTCATGCACAAGAACTCTCAGATCCCTCTACAACACTCAGGATCACTGCCAGTCTCTCTTCACTTAAATTTCTCAATTTTGTCTCTCATCTGAAAATAACAACAGTACTGTGCTGGACTGTCAGCCTTGATATTTGTGTTTAAACCTGTGGAATGGGACTTGAAATCAGAATCTCATGATTCAGAGGTAAGAGTACAATGACACAAATGCATGCATGCACACGAACACACATGTACACTTCATTACTTTTCATTCATGGGGTATGCGTGTTGCTGACTTAGCCAGCGTTTATTGCCCATCTCTGATGTTGATCTGGAGTCACATATACAAAGAACAAAGAACAAGGCCAGATAGTAAATTTCCTGTGGGTTACTATGACAATTGACACTGGTGTCATACTAACCGTTATTCTTTTAATTTCTGATTACTTTTTTTATTGAATTCAAATACCACAGTCTACCATGGTGGGATAGAATCCGGGTCACCAGAGCACTACCCTGGGTCTCTGGATTACTTACTGCTCCAGTGACAATGCCACGATGCCACTACCTCCTTACACAAACACACACACACACACACACACACACACACACACACACACACACACACACACACACACACACACACACACACACACACACAATTGCAGGTGAGGATATTTAGTAGCAAGGACTTGCTTCTGCCCAATCAATCATAGCTGGCCTCAATCCCAGAGTATTTTATTGTGCGTTCCTTTACATGGCCTCTACATAACACTTTCCAAGAGCAAGATCGAACAGATATAAATTTTGAAAAAAAATATGAATTGCACTGTCATTCATAAATGCAGAAGACTCATCGCAATTTCCAACTGCCTGATATATTCATGCGACTCAATGATGTTTAATGATTTTGTCAGCATTAAAAGGAGCTCAACCTTTTAAACTGTTTAAGCATTTTAACATGTCAACAAACAAACCTCCATGATTTACAACTGGAGTGATCAGAACAGACAGCATTAATACCAATTCTGACAACCCCAAATACCTCAATGTTTTTTATTATATCCCAGAAATGCAAAAAAGAGAAGGATTTAAAACTCACCAGCCCCATCCGAGGAAATCCAATTGAGAACTAATCAATGTAGGAAATGACAGAATCTCGTTAAATTGGCCTCACAGCTAGCCAGTAAATTTGACAGATACTACATGGAGATTGGAGAGTGGTGAAAACTGTGAGCAGTGGGTTTTCTTAATTAAAAACTAAAATTGAAAAATATATTTCAGCTCCACTGATGATTCAATAGTGAAAGCATACTGACGTATGCCAACTCCAATCCCTGGTGTAGATTTGATCCCTGCTTTTCACCCTGTGTAAACCGACACAAGCTAGTTGACTAAAAAGGTGCTGTAGGGTTTGTTGGATCTACCTTCCACAGCCAAGACCATGAATGACTTAACCAGCATCACCTGTCTCTGGGATCACTCAAATCATGCTTCAGTTACGTGTAATGAAAGCCATCCAGATTATTTTTGGAGATATGTACTTGAAATGATAGGGGAAAAAAATTCAAGGAATGAGGAAAATGGAGGTGGAACTAGGATAGTTCTTTCAGCCTCCTTCCATGTTCTGTGATTCCATGAATCACAAAGCATATATCACAGCTTGGTATGGCTCATGCTCTGTCCAATACTGCAAGAAACTAAACAAGGTTGTGAATGTAACTCAGTCCATCACTCAGGCCAGCCTCCCATCCATTGACTCTATCTAGACTTCCCGCTGCCTTGGCAAAGCAGCCAGCATAATCAAGGATCCCCCACGCACTGCTCTCACTGATCCCCACATTCTCTCTTCTACCTTCTTCCATCAGGAAAAAGAAAAAGTCTGAGATCACGTACCAACCGACTCAAAAATGGATTCTTTCCTGCTGTCAGATTTTTGGGTGGTCTCACCTCGTATTAAAGTGATCTTTCTCTGCACTCTAGCTATGGACGTAACACTACATTCTGCTCTGACTCATTTTCTTCTCTGTGAACAGTATAACTCTCTATCCTTCCTTCTCTATGAATGGTGAGCTTTATCTGTACAGCGTGCGAAAAACAATACTTTTCACTGTGTACTAATACATGTGACAACAATACATCAAATCAAATAATTTTTGAGCCCTTTGTGGAATACCTTCACTGCTTATCTGAATTGCACCAGAGATCGAGAAGCGACAGGTTCTGAGTTGCACCATCAGCTAGCTTTTCGCTTTGACTGTTTATTGCAAATTTTGAAGAATATTTTAATTATTCACATGTACCTTTAGTTATGTAATTGTTTGAACTTCTCCACTGGTCTTCATGCTTCGTTATGTGGTGTTCAAACCAGGATGCGTAAAGCAAAGAATAAAGAAAAAGAACAAAACAGCATGGGAAACAGGCCTTTTGTCCCAACGAGCCCGCGCCGCTACCTCGATGTTCCCACTTCTACCTGTGATCCCTGTCTATGTTTATAAGCAATAAAGATTAGATACAAATTATTAGCTGAATATAAACCAGAAATAGGGCAGGAACAACCATGGCTCCTTTTGTCCATCAACTCTGTTCTGCCATTCAACAAAGCCCTGGTTGATCTTTATCACAGCACTGCCTCACGGTCGTTAGCACTGCTGCCTCATAGGGCCAGGGACCTGGGTTCAATTCCAGCCTTGATTGAGTGTCTGAGTAGAGGTTGCACATTCCTCCCGTGTTGCTGTGGATTTCCTCCCGATGCCCCGGTTTTCTCCTACAGTCCAAATCTATGCAGATTAGGTGGATTGGCCATGCTAATTTGCCACTTAGCATCCAAAGATGTGTTGTTTAGGACTTCAGAGGGGTAAATATTTGGGGTTATGGGGATGGGCATGGATAAGATAACAACATATGTCAGTATAGACTCCATGGGTTAAATGGTAAGGACTCTATGATCCTATAATCATGATTTCCCTCCTTACCTCAGTAACCAGAAACTTGAATATATGACTGACATTCTGCGGGATAGCAGTGGATGAAGAAAATATCTCAACAACATCTTCTGAAAAGCAATTAAGAATGAGTAATTCATCAAAATAAGCAATTCTTATTTGTCATTGTGGAGGGCCCGTTGGGCAGTGCCAATACATGGGATTGGTGGGCAGTGCCAAAGTACCTGCTGAGCATTGGCACTTTGCCCCAGGAGCCCAGGCTGCTCTGCCAAGGTGACAATGTCTACAGAGAACTTCCCTTACCCCTGACTCTATGTTTTACCTGTATAGTATGAAAGAAGCAATACTTTTCATTGTATACTAATACATGTGGCAAGAGAAAATCAAATCAAATGAGATCTCAAAGAAGAAAGGCAAGGGGGAGAGGCAGAGGAGTTTTTGAGAAGGGAATTTCAGTGCTCAGCTGATAGACAGCCAATATCACAAACATCAAAGGTGAAATGATTAAAATACAGGATGCTCAAGAGATCCAAATGGGAGGAGGGTTGTGGGGCTGGAGGAGATTACAGAGAGAGAGAATGGGGGAGGCTAGGGAAAGATTTAAAAATGAGAATGAGAATTTGAAGACTTTGGTTTAATTTGATTTGAATTTGATTTATTATTGTCACATGTATTAGTATACAGTGAAAAGTATTGTTTCTTGTGCGCTATACAGACAAAGCATACTGTTCCTGGAGAAGGAAATGACAGAGTGCAGAATATAGCGTTAGAGTCATAGCTAAGGTGTGGAGAAAGACCATAAGAAAATAACATATTGGAGCAGAATTAGGCCACTTGGCCCATCAAGTCTGCTCCACCATCAATCATGGCTGATTTTTTTTTCTCATTCCCATTCTCTTTCTCTTTCTCTATAACTCCTAATCCCTTTGTTAATCAAGAACCTATCTATCTCTGCCTTAAAGACACTCAGTGACCAGGCCTCCATAGCCTTCTGTGGCAAAGAGTTCCACAGATTCACCACTCTTTGGCTGAAGAAATTCTTTCTCATCTGTTTTAAAGGGTTGTTCCTTTAGCCTGAGGTTGTGCCTTCTGGTTCTTGACTTTCCTACGAGTGGAAACATCCTCTCCATGTCCATTCTATCCAGGCTCGCAGTATCCTGTAAGTTTCAATAAGATCCCCCCCTCATCCTTCTAAACTTCAATGAGTGCAGACCCAGGGTCCTCAACCGTTCCTCATACAACAAGCTCTTGATTCCAGGGGTCATTCTTATGAACTTCCTCTGCACCCTTTCCAAGGCCAGCAAGGTAGGGCCGTTCAAAAGTTTGGTGGCAGCGGAGAAGAAGTTGTCTTTGAGTCTGTTGCATCTTTTGGTATCTTTTTCCCAATGGGAGAAAGTGGAAGAGAGAATGTCCAGGATGTGTGGGGTCCTTAAATATACTGGCTGTTTTGCCAAGGCAGTGGGAAGGGTACACAGAGTCGATGGGTGAGTGGCTGGTTTGCGAGATGGATTGAGCTACATTCATGACTCTTTGTTTTTTCTTGCTGTGTTGGGCAGAGCAGGAGCTACAACCAGAAAGAATGCTTTTTTTTTGATGCTTCTGTGAACATTGGTGAGAGTCATAGCTGACATGACTAATTCCCTTAGTCTTCTGAGAAACTCGAGATTTTTGTGGGCTTTCATAACTATAGAGTTGGCATGGGGAGACCAGGACAGGTTGTTGGTGTTCTGGACATTTAAAAACTTGAAGCTTCCTACCAGGAATAGTAGTGCACACTGACATGATAGTGGAATGGGATTTGGTGAAAATTAAGACTCGGGCACAGGTCTGCACATCCTCAAACTTACTGAATGTAGCCATGAATTTGAACTGTCCTGGCTTGGGACAACTCACATCTCTTTAACCTGTGATTATCCCTCTCTCCACACATTCTGTTTGCATTTGTAAACATTTGATTACCTGTAAAGACTCGTATTTCAACCACGCTTCACATTCTAATCTGTAATTATCTTGAAACTTTGTCTTTATTCTATATATGCCGTGTTTCTGAACTAACCTCCACTCACCTGATGAAGGAGCAGCATTCCAAAAGCTCATGATTCCAAATAAACTTGTTGGACTTTAACCTGGTGTTATGAGAGTACTTACTGTGACTGAAGGTAGTGTATAGGAGACCAGTCAGGAGTTCATTGGAATCAATTAAAAGGATTTACAGATTAGTGTCCCAAGTGGAAATTCGCCCCCATTCATTTATT
Organism: Sphyrna mokarran; assembly: GCA_024679065.1. Classification (NCBI taxonomy): domain Eukaryota; kingdom Metazoa; phylum Chordata; class Chondrichthyes; order Carcharhiniformes; family Carcharhinidae; genus Sphyrna; species Sphyrna mokarran. The sequence goes on from JAGIQG010000004.1 coordinate 8,445,657, forward strand.
TTGCTTCCCTTTAAATTCACATACGTTTTTCATCCTAACCATTCCATGTGGTAACATATTCCACATTCTAACCACCTTTTGAGTAATTCCACATTCTAACACTCTTTTCTTCTCTGGGTCACAATGGAAGTATTTCTTCAGTGCCAGGAGTTTCTCTTATAAAACAAGGAAAATTGCATTCAGGATCATGCCACCTAATCCTGTAGCTACGCAGGTTATTAACCTTCAGGTCGATTTTACCTGGTCCTGTTGTGTTGCTGTAGGAGATAGGGGCACTGACCTGCTAACCACTACCGTGGGAATATACTAGCTGCACTGTGAAGCAAAAACTTCTCAATCTGACAACGAGCTAGTTACTCAATAGCTAGTTGCTCAATATTTTCCATTTAAAAGCCCAAAACTGCTGGCATGAAATCCCAGAGGAGGAGGGAAGAAATATTTCCAATTTCAGGTGAGAGGGAGAAAATTAAAAATAAAATCAAATTAGTTGATTCCAGCTTTTATTTTTTTTTTAATTCCCTGAGTTGTCATCTAATTACTTTCTGTCTGCTTCTGAAAGAATTGGTTGGATTTGAGAGCAACTGTATTCCCTCCATACTGCGGTTCAGATTGCTAGAGCGTGTCGCAGAATGACGCCAATGGGATGAGTTCAATCCACGTATCTGCTGTGATTGTTCACAGAAGCCTTCCCCCTCTTATTGTCCATGCTTTTTCCTCAAGCTATGTAGAACCAGTTGTCCCTCCCTAATGAGGAAGTATATCAATGGTCCTGTATGGACTGGGACTCATTACCTGCTTATATTCAGAGCAAATTTACACTTCATTTATTTGGTCCCTAAATATGGATCAAAGCTATAGCAATTTCCTCAGGAAATTGATTTATATTTTAAATGATTTTATTTGATTATTAGTCACGAGGAGGCTTACATTAACACTGCAGTGGAGTTACTGCAAAAATCCCCTTTTTGCCACATTTCGGTGCCTGTTCAGGCACACTGAGAGAGAATTTAACATGGCCAATGTACCTAACCAGCACATCTTCCAGTCTGTGGGAGGAAGCCCATGCAGACATGGGGAGAATGTCCAAACTCCACATGGACAGTGACCAAGCCGCGTTCCTAGTGGTGTTGGGCAGCAATGCTAACCACTGTGCTACCATACCACCCTGAGTGGCAGTAGAACGACTTGAGTTTGAGAGTTATAAGTCCATGCCTGTACCAGAAGCTGGTGCGTTACAAAGGCAGGTCTCCACAAATTTGAGATACCATCTTTCGGATGAGATATTATATCATAGCTTCATCTGCTCTCTTTGGTGATTTGAAAAGATTTATCTCACTGGCTGGGAAATATTTAGGGGTGTCCTGAAGTTGTGTATGATGCTGTATAACTGCAATGCTTTATTTTAAGTGACATTTCACTTTTTTATTTCCTTCTATTCACTCGTAAGTCATGATTGTTATGTTTGTGCCAGGTTATTGTATATGTCGGAGGACTGAATAACAGAATGATGACTCTAGTTCTTTTGTTTGTGATACTTTAAAATGTCTCAGAACTTTCAGGATTTTCAACATGCGATCTTTGCTATATCCCAGATTCTTTCCTGAACATTTCCTTCCTTCACCCACAAGCTTAAGTAATCAAGCAAGTATACAAAATGAGTGAATCACACCAGCCAATAAAAGCATTGAACGCTACAAAGATAGTTGCTGCTTCTTCGTTTCAACTAAGCTAAAAAGTATAATTTCATATGCTCTTCATCTTTACTACATCTCCATTGTTTTACAACCAAGACTCACAGATCCTTATTCGATGTAGAGTCTTACCTATGCCATCTGCTGTCTTAGTGGATATCACTCTTGTCTCAGAATCTGTGGGTTCAAGTCTTACTCCAGGCACTTGAGAATGTAACTTCGGTCAATGCTCCAATGCAATACTGAGAGAATGCTGCACAGTCATCAAAACAAGCCTCTCTGATGAGATTCCAATCTAAGGCCCTATCTGCCCTTTTAGGTGGATTTCGAAGATCTTCTGACACTAATTCATTGAAGAGGAGAGATATCCCCAGTGCCCTGGCAAATATATACCCTCCCAACAAAGATCACTAAAGAAGGCAAATTAACTTGTTAAGGCTTTATTGTTTGTGTCACCTTGTTGCATGTTATTTGACATTTGTTTTTAATACACAACACATCAAAAACTATTTCATTTACTGTAAAGCCCTTTAGGACATCCTGAAGTCAGGAAAGGCACTATATAAATGCACACTTCTTTCTTCTTCCATTCATCTTCCCTTCATTCTATGCTCAGAGTTTTAAACCCAAATGTTGCATTATTTAATCACAATTTCTTAATTTAATGCCTAGGGTGTTTTCAACCACAATGTCTCCTGTTATGAGCTTTGCCTGCTCACTAGAGTATTGAAAATCAATACATCTTTGTTGTTCCTTTTTATATTTTAATAGCTAGAGGATTGGAAAAGAAAATATATAATTTATTGTACGCCTCCATCAACCTGGCTATTTTATAAAATTATATGTTTCGCTTTTTCCACTCACCTGATGAGGGAGCAGCACTCCAAAAGTTTGTGATTCCAAACAAATTTGTTGGACTTGTGAAACTTCTTATTGTTTTTCAAAATGAGTGGGCTGATAAAATAGCTCCAGCTGATCACAAGCTGTATGGTTCTGACCAATTTGAAAACGAACAAAGGTTAACGTATTATATCGCCTGGAATGTAACACCAATTTCATCATATAAACATTCCAGCCAAGACAACACATCGGACTCATAAATTTGATGTCTCTCAGAGTCGCTTATGGCCAAAGGCAGCTGTTTGTGACTCATAAGCTCCAATCTGGTGCTAATGGTTCCATCGTTATCTGCTCCAAAACTAATGGGTCAACCAGGAGTCCCATTAGCTGAATACTCAACCAGAAATAACCCAGTCAGTTGACCAGAACTTGAGCTGTCTGAAATCCTTCAATTACACAGCTTTTGACTTTTATATTCCAATACAGTTGGAACTCAGAAAAGAAGCAGGCCTCCAGGCAAACAGTCCTTTGTGTCTACCATTTAACACCTCAAAGTTAACAGCAGGAGAAGCTCTGTCCAGGTTTAAATTGCTCTCATCCACACTGTGAACTACTAGAACATTGAAACATTGACATCTGTGCAGAATTCATTTCAATGAATCTCCACCCATTGGGGGCAATCTTTGCTTCTGGAAAGACAGATCACCCTGCAACAGTCAGCCTGCAACTCTCTAAAAGAATACGCCATTGGACTGTTGATTCTGGGCTCTGGAATCATGTGAAATCATCATTCTTATTTTTACCATGGTCATGTCCTGTGCCATTTTTTTCTCTTTCGTCCCTTTTGTTGTATGAGTATGTAAAAGTGGTGGGAGGTGGGTGTAAAGTATTGTGAAACCCCATTCCCACATTTTGTGTGTTTAACATAAACCTATTCTCTTACTTAACCTCATCTCAAGTTTGCTATGAGATTATTAACAGGGAATTGTGTTGCAAAGTTGAACCTGTAAAATTGGAATTTGACGTTGGTAGAGATGTAAAAAAATGTAAAAATGCCAGAGGCAAAAAACATTGTGTGGTCCCTTTCAAAGCTGGTGTATTGTTTCAGAGCTTGGAGGTTTAAAATGCAAAGTACATCCAGAGTCCAAGCTGAAACATTTGTGTCAAAAAGTCAAGCAGCAGTCAATCTTTTCTTTCAACTTAGCCCAATCAGTTTAAAACAGGCACTCAGCTACCAGGAACCTATAAAATTTGAATTTGATAGTGTTGACAACATCTTACAAATACTATTATGGGAAAATTGACAGGTCATCACAGGTATAAAAGAGAGTTCAGGGGAGAAAAACAGGAGAGAGCAACTGGGGAACAACCTCTCATGCCTCAGAAGGGAGAGAGTAGCTCTTAATTCTATCAGCTTCAAGTATGTCTTAAGAAAGCGTATCATCTAGCTAGTGAAAGGTACTAATTCATAATGAAATTATAGATAGAGGAATCAATAGAAGAATTCCAAAAATTTCTGAAAGGTACAAAACCTGTTTGTATTTTTTTGAGAATGACTGACTTATTATTATTATTGTTTGGTTAATGAATGAATATTGTATTCACTTGAACATTAGAATCTTATTTTATTTGATGAGTTACTTGTTTAGTTAAAGTTCCCGGTTAGTTAAAAAAAAGTTAAGTTTTCATATTAAAGTAAGTGTCAGGTTGGTTACCCACTAAATGTTACTGAATTCCCTGCATACTTTTAATAGATGGCATGGAGGTCAAACTCCACAACGCAACAATTACATCACATCAAATTGAAGCCTTCGGAAAAAAGTACACTATCATTCATAAAGACATAGCAAACAATATTTCTGATAAGGATTGGGGGGCAAGAGGAACCATCTAAATTAATCCCCTCCCATTCATAGAAGTTATTATTTTTCTGGCGTCAGTTTTATCCAAATGGCACCACTGTTTAGCTACTAGGATTGATGTAATTATGAGAGGTTGCTCAGTGTAAGTCAATGAACAGAGATCAAGTCATTGCACTTACATTCAACCCCTGTGTGGCATGGGTGCACTGATACTTAAAATTCTTACAAGCCTGACACCTCTATCAGGGGTATTTTTAGATCCTTTTCGAAGGAATTATGCCAGATTAATATGAATTTGAGAGCAATATTGCCCTCTTTTATACTGTTGATTGTCAGACTGTGTGAACTGGGTTGGGACAGTCACATGATATTTCACAGCCATTGCTTCATAGCAGTGTGGGCTGTATTGAGATGACCACCCCAACATCAGTAACAATGACAACATCAACTGAAACCATAGAAACCCTACAGTGCAGAATGAGGCCATTCAGCCCATCAAGTCTGCACCAACCACAATCCCAGCCAGGCCCTATCGCTATAACTTCACATATATACATTGATAATCCCTTTAACCAACGCATCCCAGGACATTAAAGGGCAATTGAGCATAGCCAATGCATCAAACCCGCACATCTTTAGAACATAGAACATAGAACATTACAGCACAGAACAGGCCCTTCGGCCTTCGATGTTGCGCCGACCAATATAAAAAGCAATGCCCCTCCAAACTAAACCATTCCCTTCTCTTTCATATACTTATCAACTAACCTCTTAAACGCCACCAAACTTGGCGCATCTACAACTGCTGCAGGCAGGGCATTCCACTCCCGAACCACCCTTTGGGTAAAGAACCTACCTCTGATATCCGTCCTATAACTATCACCCCTTAATTTAAAGCTGTGTCCCCTCGTGCTAGCTTTCTCCATCCTAGGAAAAAGGCTATCACTGTCCACCCTATCTAAACCTCTAATCATCTTATATGTTTCGATTAGGTCCCCTCTTAGCCGCCTCCTTTCTAACGAAAACAACCTCAAATCCCTCAGCCTCTCTTCATAAGACCTGCCCTCCATACCAGGCAACATCCTGGTAAACCTCCTCTGTACCCTCTCCAATGCCTCCACATCTTTCTTATAATGTGGGGACCAGAACTTCACACAATACTCCAAGTGCGGCCGCACTAGAGTTTTGTACAGTTGCAACATGACGTTGCGGCTCCGAAATTCAATCCCTCTACCAATAAAAGCCAAGACTCCATATGCCTTCCTAACAACCTTCTCGACCTGACTGCCTACTTTCAGGGATCTATGCACATACACACCAAGATCCCTCTGTTCATCTAGACTACTAAGAATCCTACCATTTGCCCTATACTCTACACATTTATTATTTCTGCCATAGTGCATTACCTCACACTTTTCCACATTAAACTCCATTTGCCACCTCTCGGCCCAGCTCTGCAACTTGTCCAAGTCCCTCTGCAAACTATAACACCCCTCTTCACTATCTACCACTCCACCGACTTTAGTGTCATCTGCAAATTTACTAATCCATCCTTCAATACCCTCATCCAGATCATTTATAAAAATTACAAACAGCAGGGGCCCCAAAACAGACCCCTGAGGTACACCACTTGTCACCGAACTCCAAGATGAATATCTCCCATCAACCACCACCCTCTGTCTTCTATCTGCTAGCCAATTCCTAACCCAATTAGCTAAATCACCCTCTATCCCATACATCTGCATTTTCTGCAGAAGTCTTCCATGGGCCACCTTATCAAACGCCTTACTAAAGTCCATATATACCACATCAACCGCCTTACCCCCATCCACCTCTTTGGTCACTTTTTCAAAAAACTCAATGAGGTTAGTAAGGCACGACCTACCCTTCACAAAACCATGCTGACTATCCCCAATCAATTCATTTCTCTCTAAATAACTATAAATCCTATCCCTAATAATTCTCTCCAATACTTTGCCCACAACAGAAGTAAGACTCACAGGCCTATAATTCCCTGGAAGGTCTCTCTTCCCCTTCTTGAACAATGGGACCACATTCGCTATCCTCCAGTCCTCCGGAACCACACCCGTAACCAACGATGACCTGAAGATCAGAGCCAGAGGCTCTGCAATCTCCTCTCTTTGGAGAGGAGGTGAGAAGAAATTTCTTCAAACGGAGAGTGGTGAATCTATGGAATGCCACAGAAAGTAGTTGAGGCCAAAACATTGTCTAATTTCAAGTAGAAATGAGATATAACCCTTGGGGCTAAAGGGGTCAAGGGATAAGGAGGGAAGTGGGGGGGGATGTCAAGCAGGATACTCAATTCGATGATCAGCCATGATCAAAATGAATGGTGGAGCAGGCCCAAAGGGCCAAATAGCCTACCTACCACAATCTGACCCAGACCTATTCCCGCAACCCCAACAAATTTACCTTGCTAACCACGCCCCCCCCCCTCCGACACAAGGGTCAATTTAGCATGACCAATCAATGAGACTTACATATTTTTGGATTACTAATTATTAGGGCATGATCAAGAAAAATGGGGCTTCTAATAAATAAGGAACGATTAGGACAGAAGGCAAAAAAAAATAGTCAAAGAAATAGGTTTGAAGGTTTTTTTAAAAGATGTGAAAAAGATGGAGAGGTGTGGGGAGAGAATTCCAGAACTGAAGCCATGGGGAGGGATTAAAGTTGCGCATGTGCAAGATGGCAAAATTGGAAGTGTGCAAAGATTTTGGGGAGGAGCTCACAGAGGGAGGGAAGGGTAAGGTCAGGGAGGGATTTGAAAAGTGGACAGGAATTTTAGCATTCAAATTCACAGCAGCTTCTCATATTGTCCGATTTTAACATCGCACTGCCCTCGAGTACAAAATTGCATCTTAGATAATAACCTGCTATTGCAAAATAGCTTTTTTTTGATCGCGCGAGCAAAGATACCCTGCTGACAGCTGGCTATCTAATGTAGCAGCTAGTCCTGCTTAATTAAAGGAGAAAATTATCAGTTGTGAGAAACATTGCTCCTGACAGCTGGATGTCTAATGAAGGTGACTAGAAGAATATGTTACACTCTGTGTAGATTGAATTCAATTATATCTCTCAAAATAATGAGCTTATTGCTAAAGTTTTGTCGGCGAGATGTCCTACTATTGCTTGTGTCTGATCATGTTTGCAATGGTGAAGATTTCCAAGTTTGCTGATGACACCACCACAGTGGGACGGATCTCAAACAATGACGAGACGGAGCGCAGGAGTGAGAGATAGAGGACCTGGTGAATTGGTGTGACAACAATAATCTCTCCCTCAGTGTCAACAAAATGAAGGAGATAGTCATTAACTTCAGGAAGCACAGTTGAGAACATACCCTTGTCTACATCAATGAGGATGGAGTAGAAATGGTTGAGAGGTTAGGTGTCCAGATCACCAGCAAACTGTCCTGATCCCCCCCATGCCGACACTATATTTAAGAAGGCCCACCAATGCCTCTTTTTTCACAGGAGACTAAGAAAATTTGGCATGTCAGCTCCAACTCTCACCAACTTTTACAGATGCACCATAGAAAGCATTCTTTCTGGTTGTATCACAGCTTAGTATGGCTCCTGCTCTGCCCAATAATGCAAGAAATTACAGAAGGTCGTGAATGTAACCCAATGCATCACACATACCAACCTCACATCCGTTGACTCTATTTGCATTTCCTGCTGCCTCGGCAAAGCAGCCAGCATAATTAAGAACACCACACCTCCCAGATATACTCTCTTCTACTTTGTTCAATCAGGAAAAAGAAGAAAAAAGTCTGAGATCACGTACCAGCTGACTCAAGAACAGCTTCTTCCCTGCTGCCACTTTTGAATGGACCTATCTTGCACTAAGTTGATTTTTCTCTACAACCTAGCTATAGTTATAACACTACATTCTGCACTCTTCCCCTCCCTTCTCCATGAACAGTATATTTTGTTTGTATAGCGTGCAAGAAACAATACTTTTCACTGTATATTTTAACATGGCAATAATAAATCAAATCAAAGAGTAAACTAGGCTTTGCTAGTGGCTGAGTGGATTCTATGTGTGTGTGCATGCAGACAGTGCTGCAAAATAGCAAATTGCTGCTGATGCTGGTATCTGAAAGCAAAAGTGAAAGTGCTGAAAAATCTCAGCAGGTCTGGCAGTATCTGAAAGGAGAGAAAAAAGCTGGTGTTTCAAAGCTTTGTCAAAGCTCTGACTTCAAACACCAGCTTTCTTCTCTTCTTACAGATTCTGCCAGACCTGCTGAAATTTTCCAATACTTTCACTTTTGGTTTCAGTGTTGGCACATACTGTCCACCTCTACTTGCCATTGAGAAGATGTCAGAGCAGGTTCTTTGTGAGACACTGCAGTCTTTATGGTTATGGTACCCCCACAATTCTGTAAATTAGGAAGTTCCAGGATTTCAACCCAGCAGTGATGAAGTAATAACCAGAACATTTCCAAGTTAGGATGGTCTGCGACCTGCAGGGGAACTTGGAATTGACAATGTTCCTATGCATCTGCTACATCTCTTGGTGACTTGTTGCTGGGTATTTTGTAGAGTACAGCTAAGATGTACCAACAATGGAGGGAGAGACTATCAAGCAGATTGATTGGTATCAATCCAGCAGACTATTATTTCCTATATGTTATTGAGCTTCTCAAGTGTTGTTGCAGCCATTGGAAGTGGTGGACAGGCTTTGAGGATCCAGGAGGCGAAATATTTGTCACAAATTCTCAACGTCTGTATGCACTAATTTGGTAGGTGAGATTCTCCGGTTTTGCCTCAATGTTTCTTTTGGCAGTGGGAGGCAATGCACCACTCATTGGTGGCAGCGCTGTCAATTGGAATTCCCATTGAAGTCACCCTATAGTGCTGGCAAACCTGCAGCAGGAGTGCACTGCTGGTGGGAACAGGGAATCTTATCAGCTTGAATGGCCGGAGAATTTCTGCCTGTTTGCCCATCTTCTATTGGGCAGCAGCAAGCCTAGCAAAGCAAAAGAGTACACTCTTATGATTTCCAGGTTACTGTGCTCTCCAACCTTAGCCAAGGGGGGTGCTATTTTTGGATTTGGTGCCATTTATCTGGTGGTAAGGAAGTCAGCTCAGCTTCCCAAGATGTATTGTTCTCCATCAACCGGTGCTGGGATCTGGACATTGGAATGTTTAATGGTTCAATTATTCTGTGTTTGATTGTGTGAGTCTGGTAACTGAGCTATGTTCACAGAGTTTGATTGGTTAGTCCAATGCCGGCATCTTTACATCTTGATTGGTTGAGCTAGGTTGTTGACTCAAGAGAGATAAATAAGCAAATTTTACCGGCGCATCCACCCAAGATTCGTACAATCCCCTCCGAGGCTAATGAGGAATGCCATACTGCAAGCTTTGCCTGTCTCTGAGGCAATGAAATTCCAGTCAAAGAGCTTGATGTAAGCTGGAAGGATGGTGCAGACTGAAAGTTCGGAAGGATGGCTCAGACATTTCAGCTTTGTATAAAAATCTATGAATAAAAATCTGGCACATTTAGAAGTTCATGCCACTTGTGCATTGCTCTGAAGAAAATCAAACATATAAAATATACCAATGACATTGGAACTGGACAGGTTCTCTTCCAGTTGCCCAAGTGTCTTGCTTAAGACAATGCTGAGTATGCTGATTTGGTAAAACATCATGAGCCTGGAGCACATGGAGACAAAATTATCATCCTGAGGGGATAGTGGAATGGTGAGGGTGCTGGCGTCAGGGTTGCAGTGGAGTTATCATGGTTAGACAGGGAGAACCTAGGGGGGGTTGGGGGAGGGGAAGGGGAATCAGAGTGGCACAATGGTTAGCACTGCTGCTTCACTGCACCAGAGACACATGTTCGATTCCAGGCTTGGGTCACTGTCTGTGTGGATTTTGCACGTTCTTCCTACGTCCACATGGGTTTCCTCCGAGTGCTCCGGTTTCCTCCCACAATCCAAAGGTATGCAGGATAGGTTGATTGGCCATGATAAAAAGCAAAGAACAGTACAGTACAGCATAGGAACAGGCCTTTCAGCCCACTAAGCCTGTGTTGATCCTACCTGGGCCAGTTCCTTGTATGCTTTTATACCCCGCCTGTTCATGTGCCTATCCAGATAAGTCTTAAATTGGCCCATCATGTCGGGGGATTACAGTGTAAATACATAGGGTTCTGGGGGTAGGGTCTGGCTGGGATTATTGTTAGTGCAGGCTTGAAGTCCAAATGACCTCCTTATGCACTGCACGGATTCTATGATTAGGATGGGAGATTCTGTGTAAGAGTGGGAGTCGAGTTTAGGGTGGGCATGTCAGGGCTTTGGGAGGGGATTGGTGTGATTGCAAGTAAAACAAAAGTGATGAATGGCCTTCATCCTATTGTCATCACTGAAGTTTTCTGATCCATCAGGAGACAAAGTAGTTTAAAAACATTGTCAAGAAAAAGTCACTTCCCATAATTGAAATGAAATGTAGTCTGTGTATCACTTTAATTATGCAGTGTGTATTCAAATAGAGTTGGAGCAGCTGCTGCCGTGAGATCAATAATAGTGATCTGCTTCCATCTGTAATGGTAAGTTGAAACAACAGCTACAAGCCACAGAGACTGAGGCTGGGGACTGAGAAATGGAGAGCCAGAGGGAAATAAAGAGAAAATGAATATGTGGCAAAGAAACAACTTTGTACATTAACAAAAAAAAAAATTGCATTTCACCAGAAGTAAGACAGAGAACAAGAGACAGCAAATGGCACCCAGAGAGACACGGTGAGCTGGCACCCATCCAGCTTGTTAATTTGTGTTCAAATATGTGCAGTGCCACTGCCAAGAGAAGAGGCTAGGTTCTTTATTGCTCCCTGTTTGCCTCAACAACTCATGGACATTAACAACTAGTACTCTTCGCTCTAAGTTAGAAGGTTATAGATTCAAGGCCCACTCAATCCTGGCTGGTGCCCTGGTGCAGGAATAACAGAGTGCTGCACTGTCAGAGGTTCTGATGAGCCACCAAACTGAGGTACTCTCAGACAGTTACAAAAATTCCCATTGGAAGGAGTTTCACCGAGGTGGCATGGTGGCTTGCACTGCTGCCTCACTGCCCCAGAAACCCAGGTTCAATTATTGACTGTGTGAAGTTTGCACATTCTCCCCCTGTCTGCATGAGATTCTTCCGGGTGCTCTGGTTTCCTCCCATATGCTGTGCTAAATTCTCCCTCACTGCACCCGAACTGGCAGCAGAGCGTGGCGACTAGGGGATTTTCACAGTAACTTCATTGCAGTGTTAATGTCAGCCTTCTTGTGACTAACAACTAAAATAAATAAAGATTTCTCCTTGTCTCTTGGCCACATTTATCCCTCAATTAACATTGTTAATACAAAAATAAAGGCAAAATATCGGGGATGCTTGAAATAATCTCAGCTCTGATAAAGGGTCATCCAGACTCAAAATATTGACCTCTCTCCATTGATCCTTGTTGAGGTTTTCCAGCATTTTCTGTTATTGTCAAACAAAGATTATGTGACTATTTATCTCAGTGCTGTTTATGGGACCTTTTTGTGCGTAGTTTTTCTGTCACTTTCCCTAGAATTACAGCAGCGATCACACTATCAGAAATACTTCAGCGGCTGTGAATACTTTGGGATGTCCCGGGGCCATGGAAGATGTTTCAATGAAGCGCGAGTTTTTTTCTCTTCCATCTTTCCTTGGGTGAAGTGAGGCTGAACTCAATAAAGCTGAAAAGGGAAAACACTGGAAAATGTCAGCAGGTCTGGCAGCATCTGTAAGGTGGGGAAAAGAGCTGACGTTTGGAAGCCAGATGACCCTTTGTCAAAGCCCAATAAAGCTAGTCCCGTTTTAACTGGACCCTCACCCTCCTGTGTGAGAACTGACAGCAGTCTAACTCTCAAGCGGACCCAGTGAGGTGCAGGTAAAAAGGAAGATGCAGGAAGCAGCCCCAAAATGGGCGCTCAGTCAACCATCACAGATGGGCAGCTGGTGAATTGACTCAAAATGACTGCGTAATGCCTGAAAAAGAACACACGAGTCACAAACACTTTAGGTCTCGATCTCTTCCTTGTAAACTGATTGAATTTCAAATTCCTCTGCCTCTTTTTGTACTCTTAAAATAAAATGAAAAGGATGGGGATTGTTAGTCTGTGTGATGATGTTATTTGAGCTGTAGGGGATCAGGCAGCTATTTTGCACTTCAGTGCTCAAATTCTGGTAAGAAGTGGAAATATTACATGCAAGGAATAAGCCAGCAATAGATTTAAAACTGAATTGGGGATGTTTGCGATTTCTCTCATTCTTAGCCTTTTTTTCTTCTTTTAAATGTCCATATAATTGGTGGCGCTGAAAGAAAAAATTAACTATTACCTGTCCCTTTGTTTCATTGGTATTAACAGTGCGGGTGGCACAATGGTTAGCATTGCTGCCATACAGTGCCAGGAACCGGGGTTCAATTCCGGCCTTGGGTGACTGTCTGTGCAGAACCTGCATGTTCTCTCTGCATGGGTTTACTCCGAGTGCTCCCATTTCCTCTCACGACCTGAGAGATGCGCCAGTTAGATGCATTGGCCATGCTAAATTTTCCCTCAGTGTACCTGAACAGGCGATGGAGTGTGGCAACTGGGGGATTTTCACAGTAACTTATGGCAGTGTTAATATAAGCCAAATTGTGACACTAATAAATAAACTTTAAACTTTCCAAGTTTGAGTGTTTTCTCTTTAAAAAAACAAGATACCTTCCTCTCACTGTACATCCTCACCTCACACCCTGCCCCTTTCCCCCCAGCCCTCCCACTTCCGTAATTTATCAAGGCTCCTTGTCAATAATATGCTCAAACACCCAGGGGGTGCAATCTTACGATCTCATCCCGTCCATTTTTTGGCGTGGTGAGGTTGTAAAATCCGGAGTGAGTCCGGAAAGAGGAATCATGCCTATTTTTGCGCCCATTCCATAGAACCAAAAGAAATCTTCTAAAAAATGTAGAGCACCCAAAATGGGCAATAAGTCAATTTGCATGTATTTGTATGCATCTCAATGTAATTAATGTGGTCCACTCGCTATTGTCCCATCTCACATACCTTAACAACCACATTGGGTGGACCTCATTACAGCAAGGAAAACACATGGTCCAGAGGTCTATCACCTTGCCCGCCACAAAATCGACATGGGCAAGGGTCCAACAACTGACATTTTCATAGAAAGATCATAGATTATAGAAACCCTACAGTGCAGATGGAGGTTATTCAGCCCATCGAGTGTGCACCGACCACAATCCCACCTAGGTCCTACATATTTGCCCGCTAATCCCTCTAACTTACGCAGTTCAAGGCTCTAAGGGACATTTTTTTTTACTATGGCCAATCAACCTAACCCGCACATCTTTGGACTATGGGAGGAATCCGGACCACCGGGAGAAATCCCATGCGGGGAAAATGTGCAAACTTCACATAGACAGTGCCTAAGCTGGGAATCAAACCCAGATCCCTGGATTTGTGAAGCAGCAGTGATAAACACTGTGCCACCATGCCGCCTGTATGTTGACCTCAGGTGGGAATTTCCGGTCATGCTGAAGAAAGGATGTAAAATCCTGCCCATGCTCTATATAAGTTGGGTGCAGGCATGGCAGGATGGAATGTGAGTGCGGATTCTCAGCCAACCTCTGTGGACAGGGAAACAGATAACAGTTCATACATCAGAATCGAAAAAGTTTGAGATTTGGCAGTTTATGGGCAGTTACAGAGCCTGGGATAAGCTGGGACTGGGGTGGAATTCTCTCATCACTTATCAGAAGTACTTACCGATCAAAAAGAATTGATGCAACAATAGGCATTGCTTCAGATAGCAACACGAAGGATTGCTGATGGTTGTGGGGATTGATGTATTCCCTGTTGCTCGTGTTCAAAACAAAAGTGAACCTGATGTTTGATGCTTTCAAGCACCAAGCATAACCTGGAAACCCACCATGTATCATTAGCCTAATGGTAACCAGTTTTCCAGCGTGATGAACAACGTCCAGGTGGATACATTTGCAGCCCTTCATCCCAGTGCTGCTGAGCTAGCTCCAGCCCGTCATTATAATTGAACACTTGGGCACCGAGCAAGGGTTGATTTTTTGACGCAGCAGTGGAATCTTTCGATCGTTAAGTGGGCACTGAGATGTCAGGACGTGGTGCGCTCCCCATAATGCAGTCTGTTTAACATGAGAATGAGGCACCGAGCAGCAGAGGGGGGACCAACAAAGACCCTGCTGAAATTCCAAAGATCCCAGCTGCTTACAGAGACAACAAATCTAAACCGAGAGAGCTAGAAACCTTTTTAATCTGTTGCTAAATGTGTACACTCTGTCATTTTTTAAAAGAATGAGCACAGATTTAGTGCTAAGACGTGGTGGGACTTAGGAGCAACATTGACGTGGCGCAGGGATCACAGTGTCAGATTCCTGTTGCGTACTCAGCTTAATGAGCCTACAAACGTGTTCCTTCAAGCTTTGCAAGGCAAACAGTAGATTGAAGTCCTGGTGGGTTCTGAAAACATTGAGCAGCATGGACTGCCTGCAGAACTAAATGTGTACCGAGCCAGAGTTACGACAACTGTGCACTATCCCAAGAGCACTATCTTTGATGATGACACTATTGGCAAATTAAAGGAACAAGCCAATGACACTTCCATGAGAATCTCCCGGCAGCGATGTCCTGGAATTGGAGGTGACGTAGCCTGCAACAATTTTTTTCTCTGATTGGGAAAATCACAAGCAGATCACAAATTCCTTATCCTGTTTTTGTAGCATCATAGACAATGCAAACATTCACTACTCATCCAAACTGCATGAGCCAAGAACCTGCTCTGGTCTCCTCATCACAAAATCTGTGATTGTTCCCAAGTTTGATTGATTTTGTTTTAATATCTGGGTGAAGAGACAGACACCAGTGATTTATATGCACATTGTAAACAAATACAAGAGTATTGAAGTAGAGAAGAGGCAAAGATTAAAGATTATTTATTAGTCACAAATGAGGGTTACATTAACACTGAAATGAGATTACTGTGAAAATCCCCAAATCACCATATTCCAGAGCCTGCCCTGGGAATTGAATCCAGATCCCTGGTGCTGTGAAGAACCAATGCACCTAACCAGCATAGCTTTCAGAATGTCAGAGGAAACCAGAGCATCTGAAGGAAACACACACAAACACAGGGAGAACATGCAAACTCCACACAGACAGTGACTCAAACCAGGAATTAAATCTGGGTCCCTGGCACTGTGAGGCAGCAGTGCTAACTACTGTGCCTCTATTCTTTGCACTCTGAGAAATCCTGTGTATGCTTAGCCCCGTTTGCTTCAATCTATGCAAAATCTTCATTTTAAGCTATTTCTGCCTATGCAACTAACTCTACTGGGCTTAACAATTGACTGCAAACTTGACTGCATGTAGAATCAGAAGGCTAAAAGTTAGCTAACAATTGACTGCATTCCTGAAGGTTACACAATGCAGGCAAACAGCAACATAACAGCAGCTGCAAGAGTTGTTTTTCTAGACCAAGACAGCCTGTGAAAGACGCTGCCAATAACAAGATAACAGATGAAATATAGTTTGGATTTAAGTGTCTGTTTTTTCAGTTTGTTTTTGAGACCTGTTCAATGCGTTCAAGTTCGAGGCAATAAAAACCAACCTCCAAGTTCACTTTTTCTCTGTTTCTGTCATGCTAATTTTAAGTTCTGTTCAATAAAAGGAAACCATTTTAAAACTTGTAAAGTATATAACCTTATTGGAGCTGTAAAATCTCATTGGAACTATCAAAGCTGTCAAGAGATTTAACTTTGCTGGGCCATCCCCTCGTCTATTTGATCAAAATAATGGACCCAACACACTCCATCATACAGCGAGTTACAGGTTTCACAATGTGAAGACAGCAGCAAGACTAGGAAGAATGAAATAGAATCAAAAGTTCTACACATTTACAGCATAAATTACCTGAAGTCCACCAGGGAATTTGAAGAACTGTTACTGAGGGGATTAACTCTGATCCAGTAGGTCACATCTCTCAGATAGTCCTATTTGCTCCTCTGAGTTCTCACTTATGGCTTCACATTGTTGCACAGTAGGAAGAAATGGCCAAGTGGTATTATTGCTAGACTATTAATCCACAAACTCAGTTAATTGTTCTGGGGACCCAGGTTCGAATCCTGCAACAGCAGTTAGTGGAATTTGAATTCAATTCAAAACATCTGGGATTAAGGATCTAGTGATTACCATGAAACCGTTGCCGATTGTTGGAAAAATCCATCTGATTCACTTTAGGGAAGTAAATTTGTCTTCCTCATCTTGTCTGATCTATATGTGATTCCAGAGCCACAGCAATGTGGTTGACTCTCAATTGCTCTCCATGTAAGGACATTGACTGGGTTCGATTCCTGGCTCAGGTCATTGTCTGTGCGGTGTCTACATGTTCTCCCCATTTCCGCATAGGTTTCCTCTGGGTGCTCTGGTTCCCTCCCACAGTCCAAAAATGCCTGGGTTAGGTTGATTGATCTTGTTCAATTTCCCTTAGTGACCCAAGGTGCATAGGTAAGAGGGATCAGCAGGGTACATATGTGAGGTTATGGGTGGGATTGTTATTGGTGCAGATTTGATGGGCCAAATGGGCCTTCTGCACTTCGAGATTTTAAAACATACAAACTCCACACAGTCACTTGAGGCTGGAATTGAACCCAGATCTTTAGCACTGTGAGGAAGCAATGCTAATCACTATAGCACCAAATTACCCCATTGTTCATTTATTCCTTACCCTTCAATGAGATTGGCACATGACTGAACCTGGTGTTTAGAATGAGTGAGATGTAAAGAGTGAGTATTTTATTTTGAGTGAACACACTCCAGCTGAGCACATCATTGTTCAGACACCAAATCCTCCAAATGTTTTTACAGCAGATATCAGGGAATGTATTACAAAGCTCCATTGTAGGACCATGATCAAAAAAAACTCGAGCAATATTGCCCAAGATTTAAGTTAATCCTGGAGACAACCTAAGTTACATTGCGCAAATCACAATCAGCATCTCCCACTGGTTAATGTTCCACGTAAGCCTCCTCTTATCCTACACACTTCATCTCACTCAGTTAACATATCCCTGTGCCTTCTGATCACTTCTCTCTCAGTTGTTTACTTAACATTCCATTTAATTAAACCTATAACTTTCAGCTCAATGTGATCAAGCTCCATGTGGTAGAGGGCACGCAAACAATTGGTCATAACCACCTCAATGGGACCACAGGGATTGCATGCTCTCCCCCCTTTTCTGATCAGCAATGGTGATAGTGGGGAGGAAACTGCCCTGTCTGTAGCCTGGTTAGGACAACTCTGGACCCATTGGGTTGAGGCTGGCAAACAACTGTTGAGGATTAACCGGACAATGCACAGCAAGCACTCATACTCCAAAGCTTTTATTACATGCTGGCAAGGAGAATATACTCAATGAATTTTACTATGGTATTCTGTCAATTCATACACATATTTTGCAGTTATATTTAATTACAGAAAATGAGAAATGAGCAATTTCCTAATCCTTCATTTGCATAATAGTCCACCAATCATAGGTGAGCCTGACGAAGGGGCAGCACTCCAAAAGCTAGTGGCTTTTGCTGCCACACAAACCTGTTTGATTTTAACCTGGTGTTGTGACACTTTGTATTGTGTTTACCCCAGTCCAATGCCAGCATTTCCACATCCTGGTTTTGAGCAGACAGAGTCTGGCAATGTAATTTAGTCACTGGCTGAGGAACCAGGAGGTCAGGCACATAAGCCAGGAATGTGTGTGGAGACTTCAACACTTGCTGTGTTTCTGCTTCTTGTACAGGCTGCTTGTAGCTGGTGGATGTGTGTGTGTGTGTGCGTGTGTGTCTGTGTGTAAGAGGGGCTGGTGAGTGAGCAAAGGAGAAGCTTATTAAGAAAAGGGAATTGGGAAGAGAAAAGTGTGTGCTTAACTTTTGCATGTGTGTATTACAACCAAGGAATATGAAGAGCTGGGCTGAAACCAATATGAACACATAAAATAATAAGTTTTAAAAAGTACTTCAAAAATTTAGATTTCATATTTATACAATTTTGTCCATGTTCTCTCTTTGTTCTGTTATAATTTTTTTCAGCTAACAAAGAACAAAGAACAGCACAGGAACAGGCCCTTTGGCCCATCAAGTTGTGCCCCAGATTTTTACCATGACAGAGAGGCTTTCCACCATGGCAGAAATATTGGAAATGGTTAAAAATCTTGGATGGGATTCTCCAATCTTATCTGTACCTGCTCTAAGTGTAAACAGGGAATCTGGTGTTCCAGCCAAAACTCCATTCACTTTTAGCAGCACCAGGAAATTCCAACTGCGAATGGGGATGGAGGTTTGCCGCACTTAAGCCTTGCCTATTTTTGTTGGGGTGGGAGTGGATTTGAGATGAGGTTCACAAATAACTGTTTTACACATGCAGCTGACCATTCAAACCATCAGCTCCCACCACTGAGGTTGGATTTTGGTCGACTAGGAGTATGAAACCCAGAATATGCAGATCAGAACAAGTAAGAGCTGATCTGGACTTTGGTGAACTTGTTTGATTAGCTAAGGTGTCCTTTGGTGATGTATGGTGAATCCTTTTGATATGGTCTCGGGATACCTTTAGCAGAGCATTTTGGATAGGTAAGGATATTTCTAAAAGTCGACATGATTGTGTGTAAAAGTATATAATCTTATTGGAGCTGTCAAATCTCATTGGAACTATCAAAGCTGTCAAGGGATTTAACTTTGCTGGGCTTTAAATTTAAAAAAAAGTGTGAAAATTAAAACATATCCGGGTTTAATATTTCATTGCACTTGTCGACATAAATCTGAGGATTATCATTACAGAGTAGAAAAATTATCATTACAGAGCAGAAATGCGTACTGCAATATAAAATTCCTTTATATTCCGATGTATTTTTATGTATTACAACACATTTTTTCTGCCTGAGATTTGTTTGTGGAATCATTTTCTGAAATCTGTATTTTTAGCACTTAATCAATTCTGCTCTACTTCATGGGGTGGCATATCCTGTTGGGGTTAATCCAATAGGTGATTTCCAGAATTATATCAATTCTTGCAATTATTTTACCCATTTTGACTCGTACAAAACTTCATGAGTAAAAATTGTACTTTTTGGGGTCAATAAGTGAAAATCAGTAAAACAATCAGATCCAACATGGAAAAAGTGTCATTTCAGCACCTTGTATCTCTTTGTCTCTTGCTCCACTGGCAATGTCCTTCCTTCCCTCAACAGCTTTCTCGTAGTGTTCCACCAATTACTGTCACAAAAATGCACATTTGCTTTTAGGAGGGCCAGGCTAATAGGCCATGCTAATCACACACTTATTTGGGCCTCCTGCTGAGCTTGGTCTACCTTAACTTACCCAGGCATGGGGTAAACATGTATTCGATTGGCACGTACGAGCTAATGAGTCGAATTGAAAACTACTATTTCACAACGTTACTTAACTATGTCTCTGTCTCAGACGCTAAAATCCTAATCTGTTTTTGCTACTTCTAAACTTGGCAATTCTGATGCCTTTCTGGCAAGCTTCACAAATTCTACCCTCCGTTATCTTGGGCTGATACAAAACACCGAGTTCCGTTCACCATCATCCTTTGCTACCTCACTGGGCATTAGATTCCAGAGAAGCAAACTTCCGATTTTAAAATTCTCATCCTCATTTTCAAATCATTTCCCTTAGCCTTCCTCACCACTATAATCTTGACAACTGTCGGAGGTA
Organism: Sphyrna mokarran; assembly: GCA_024679065.1. Taxonomy (NCBI): domain Eukaryota; kingdom Metazoa; phylum Chordata; class Chondrichthyes; order Carcharhiniformes; family Carcharhinidae; genus Sphyrna; species Sphyrna mokarran. Next base: position 8,465,852 of record JAGIQG010000004.1, read on the forward strand.
TCAATGCTTCCCTAGTTCTGGCTTTAACATCTCCAATTTTAATCATTCCAACATTGGTGCAGTCATTTCCTCCTTAAAGTTCTGCTGTCTCTTTTTCCCTTCAACCCTACCTCTTTAACCAAGGTTTCACTCATCTGTTCTAATACACAACACAAGAGTGCAAGAAATTGAAGCAGGAGGCCCTTCAAGGCTGGCCCATCATTCAATATGATAATGGCTGATCTATGCCAGCCTCGACTCCTTTTCTGGGCCATTTCCCCATAGCCCTCTGTTCTTCAATCCATCAAATATTTATCCACCTCCATTTAGAATACTTCTAATGATCCAGAGATTCACCTCTGAGTGAAGAAATTTTTAAATGATCAGCACTTTACCTTGTAGCTATGTTCCCTTGTTTGAGACTCTTCCACTAGTGAACATCTCACCACCTACCACGTCAAGCTCCCTCAGGATTTTTATATGTTTGAATAAGTTCACCTCTCACACTGTTAAACTCCAAGGAATACAGGCCCCGACTATTTAGTCTCTTTTGATAGGACAACTCTCTCCTTTCAGAAATTAGTCTAACGAATCACCTTTGAACTACCTCTAATGCTACTGTTTCCTTTTTAGATAAGGGGACCAAAATTGTATTCAGTATTCTAGGTGAGGCCTCACTAATACCCTGAAAATTACGGTAAAACCTTCCTTTTTTAAAACTCCAAATCCTTTGCAATAAAGGCCAAAATGCAATTTCTCTTCTTAACTACTGTTGGGCCTTCCTGCTAGCTTTTGTGATTCCTGCACTAGAACACCTGGATCCCTCTGCAATTCACTCACCTGCAGTCTCTCTCCATTTAGATAATAATCTATCTTTTGATTACTCTTACTAAAGTGCACAAACTCACACTTCCCCACATTAAACTCCATTTGCCAGGTTTTCATCCAGTCACTCAATCCATAGCCCACTGCAGAACTCACCATAACCTGCCCCTCACCATAACGTCATAACATCCTGCCCCTCCTCGTATCATTGGCAAATTTGGAAACCTTACATTCTGTTCCTTTCTCCAGGTCATTAATGTAAATCATGAACAATTGTGGGCCAAGGCATGATCCCAGAATTGGTGGTACAGTGGCACAATGATTAGCACTGCTGCCTCATATCTTGAGGGACCTGGGTTTGATTCCAGCCTTGGATGACTGCGTGGAATCTACCCCGTTCCTGTGTGGGGTATCCTTCCTCAGTCCAAAGATGTACAAGTTATGTGGATTGACCATGTTAAATTGCCCCTTAGTGTCTAAAGATGTGTAAATTAGGGGGGGATTACTGGGGCAAATGCGTGGGATTAGGAGAATAGAGCAGGAGATGAGATTGGATAAGGTGATCTGTCAGAGTGAAGATGCAGACTTGATGGTCTGAATGTCCTTTTTCTGCACTATGCTGATTCTATGACTCCTTTAATAAACCCTTATGTGGCCTTGCATCAAATTTTGCTTCATAAATGCTTCTGTGAAGCATTTTATTATGTTAAAGGTGCTATAAATATAAGTTGCCGCTGTATATAAAACAGTGCACTACTGAGTATAACATTCCCGTATAGACACGTTTGACTGATTTGGGCAATTTTGGTGTGAATTACATAAAGAATTAAGAGGGTTGGTGATGTGAGAGAATCTCCAAGGTATCGTTTTTCTCTTCAGCAAGACATTGTGGAGTGAGGGAACACAAAAGAAGCAGGTGCTATCAGAGAACAAAAAGCTGGATCCTCTTTGAATAAAATGCTTTCTCCTTGCCTGTCAGCTTACTGTGAAGGTGAGGATGAGGATCACTGGGGCATGAGCTGCTAAATGGTTATCTCCTGAAAAGCAGATGCATTAATGCATTTGTACCGCATGTTTTCATTTTGGATTCTTTTTCAGAGAAAACGGCTGAATAATGGAAGTGCCTCGGATCCTAACCTTATCATCCCACTTTCCACTCCCTGCCCGCGACTGAGGAGCACAGAGGAAGCAACAGAATAGAATGAAACAGAGAGTGCCGCCTTTCCTTGAGATCCTTCAAGCGAAATTATCCTTTTGTCCAACCGACATGCTCCCTATCAAAAGCTTTATCTTGACTGCACAGGCTTTCAAGTTCCGAGAAAAAAAAGCCTTCAATATTCAACCAAAAAAGCAAAATCAAAGTCAACACAAGAAAGAGGAGTAAGTTTACAAAGGGATGCTTTCACTGAAAGTCCACGGCCAGAGTCAACAGAAGGGTTTTCTTCCCCTCTTCACGCTGAATATTTATTGTTTTGTTTATTGAGATATATTTCAGAAACCCCACCATCTTCATCTCTAACTTAGTGCATTATTGAGGTGAAGCGAAGTATAAAAGCAGCAGCACTGAATTTGTAAAGTTCAGAGGTTTAAAATTGAATTATTAATGGCTCAGTGGCAGTGTGCTTTCCTCCATTTCCGGCCATGGGTTCAAATGCCAAACCCAAAATATCAACAGGGAACCTCAACCGCCTCCTCTACTGAAAAGGAGGCCAAGCTTTTGCAATTGGGAGAAACAGAGTCACAAAGCAGCTCGAGAGCAGAACACAAACGTTAGGATTAAAAGAAAGAATCTTAGACTTGCTTTTTCATCCTTTCATAGGGTTTGGGCATCGCTGACAAGACCAGAATTTGTTCCCTATTCCTAATTTCCCTTGAACGGAGTGCCTTGCTGGGACATTTCAGAGGGCAGACAAAGAGTCAAACCTCATTGAACAGTCAACCATATTGCAGTGCGTCTGGAGTCACATGTAGGCCAAACTGGATAAGGATAGTAGATTAAAGCAAATTACTGCACATGCTGGAGTCTGATACCAAAACAGAAAACGCTGGAAAATCTCAACAGATTTGGCAGCATTTGTAAGGAGAGAAAAGAGCTGATGTTTCGAGTCCAGACGACCCTTTGTCGATGCTGGAGGATGGTAGATTTCCTTCACTAAATGATATTAGTGAACCAGTTGGATTTTTACAGCAATTGATGATAGCCTTCTGATCTCTAGGTTTATAATCCATAATTTTTAATTAAATTTAAATTCCAGCAGCTGCTAGGGTGGGATTTGAACTCATGTCTCTTGTAACATTACTCTGAGTCTCTAAATGACTAGCCCAGTGACTCTAGCACTAGACCACAACATCCCCTGATTAAATAGGGTGAGTGGTATTTCATTGGCTTCAGTCCAGACCATGGGGGGGAGGCCACATCAACCTGAAAACTGGAAGTACCACCCAACTTCAATGGACCTTTACATGGTTCACCTCTCTGTCTGCCAGAATTTCAGTCATGGGCGGGATGGGAGAATTCTGGCCAATGATTATTGAAAGAAGGAACCAAGTTGTATTTTAAAAACATATCCCATACCCTTAAAGAACTTTACAGCCAGGTAAATGTTTTTTGATGTGATGTAATATAAGGAAATACGGTAGCTACATTTTGCACAGCAGGTGTTACAAACAGCAAGCTAATAATATTCGGGTGAAATTTGATGGCTAAGATATGGTCACACTGCCAGGGAAACTGCTCAACCCATTTCGCAAAGTGCCATGAGATTTGCTATATCCACATGAGAGGCAGGTTCAATATCTCAGTTCAAAGATAGCACTTCCAACAGCGCAGCACTCCCTCAGTACTTCAGTGAGGGTGTCAGCCTTGGCAGTGTACTGATACCTCTCCACAATGTTCTATCTCAGAGGTGCTACCAATTGACACAAAGTGATTCCAATTTAGAAATGAGGGAAAAGTGTTAGTCAAGAGGGCTGGAATACAAGAGCAGGGGTATACTTTCTGAGGCTGTATAAGGCTTTGGTCAGACCCCATTTGGAGTATTGTGAGCAGTTTTGGGCCCCATATCTAAGGAAGGATGTGCTGGCCTTGGAAAAAGGTCCAGAGGAGATTCACAAGAATGATCCCTGGATTGAAGAGCTTGTTGTATGAGGAACAGTTAAGGGCTCTGCATTTATGCCAGTTGGAGTTTAGAAGGATACACAGGAATGTTACTGAAACTTACAGGATACTATGAGGCCTGGTTGGAGTGGATGTGGAGAAGATGTTGCAACTTGTAGGAGAAACTAGAACCAGAGGGCACAAACTCAGGTTAAAGGGACCATCTTTTAAAATAGAGATGAGAAGGAATTCCTTCAGCCAGAGAATGATGAATCTGTGGAACTCTGTCGCAGAAGATTGTGGAGATCAGGTCATTGAGTGTCTTTAAGTCAGAAATAGATAGATTCTTGATTAATAAGGGGGATCAGTGTTATGGGGAAAAGCAGGACAATGGGGATAAGAAAAATAATCAATTAAAGAGCAAACCCAAAGGGCCAAGTGGTCTAATTTTGCTCCTATGTCTTATGTTCTTATGATCTTATGGTAAGATTAAAAGAGAAAGCACAGTTTGTTTGAATATTTTCTTCTGTGGACATTTATTAGCCAGTTTTTGAAACCGGATTCAATCATTACCTGAAAAAGAGGTCTTTAAAAGATGTGAAGAGTAGGAATAAATTGGGACAGTTCATGCAGAGATACAAACTGGTGGAGCCTTGATGTGTTGGAACGTTGTATAATATACATTCCTGGCTGGAATCAGATAACTGAGTGTAGCAATCGAAGCTAGTGCTTCCTGTTCTTCGACGACAGCTTTCCTTTAGCAGTTCAGCCGACTTTACACATTTTAATTTCCCTCTCGGAAAGGTTACAGATCGATTGCTACTTAGCAAGAAATGTCTCAATTGGTTTGGACCGCGGGAGTGACAAACCCAGCGATGTTTAAAAATGACACTTCGATCCCTCACTGAAATGGTTGGAAAGTAATTAACACAATACTCAGATCTACCAAACTGATTTTCCAAAGCAGAGAGCCACAATGAATAATAAAGGCTCTCTTGTCGGATACCATAGGATCAATTTCACATGGGCATCTGATTTCCACAAACAAATGGCAAATAAAATATATCTCCTCATGGCATTTTCATACAGTTCTGTATCACCATTATCAAAGAATGGATGAAAAAAGGCTGCAATTAAACCATTATCGTCCTTCTTTCTACTTTAGTAACTGTTTTAACTGCCCCAAAATTATTGAGAATTGATTATCCATGATAGCACAGTAGTGAGCACTGCTGCGTCACAGTGTCAGGGATCCAGGTTCAATTCTGGCCTTAGATCATAGTCTGTGTGGAGTTCGCACACTCTCCCTGTACGTTTCTTCCGGGTGCTCCAGTTTCCTCCCATAGTCTGAAAGATGTGTTGGTTAGGGTGCTTTGGCTGTGCTAAATTGACCCAAATATCAGGGGATTAGAAGGGCAAATATCTGGGGTGACAGGAATAGGGCCTGGGTGTGATTGTGGTCAGTGCAGACTTGATGCGTTGTGAAAATTTGATGATTTTTTAAAAAAATCTTCTGCTGAATTACCAATTGTAAGGAATGTTAACTTCAACAGAACATCACAAATTCAACATTACCAACTGGACATTGGCTTGCACTCACTTCTGTCAATGGTTAGAGATTCTACCTCCTTGTTTGGTCCCCAAATTGCTGGTGATCAGCACAGTGATATGGTGGCACAGTGGTTAGCACTGTTGCCTCATAGTGCCAGGAACCCGGGTTCAAATCCTGGTTTGGGTCTGCACAGAGTCTTCAAGTTCCCCTATGTCTGCGTGGGTTTCTTCCACCATCTGAAAGGTAGACAGATTCAGTGCATTGGCTAAATTTTTTCTCTTATTAAAGCACTCGACATTGAATTTATGTTTCTGTTTGGAGTCATTGCACTTTTTAGAGCAGTTGAGGAATTTGGGTCTTTGCTTGATGGAGTTTAGAAGGATGAGGGGGGATCTAATTGAAACTTACTGAATACTGAGGCCTTGATAGATGGAGAGGATGTTTTGCAAGAGAGTAGAACTCAAGGACACAATCTCAGAGTGAAGAGACACTCCTTTAAAATAGAGATGAAGAGGAATTTCTTCAGCCCCAGGATGGTGAATCTCATTGCCGCAGAAGGCAGTGGAGGCCAGGTCATTGAATGTCTTTAAGATAGAGATAGATAGGTTCTTGATCAATAAGGTGATCAAGGGTTAGGGAGAGAATGCAGGAGAACGGGGATGAGAATCATTCAGCCATGATTGAATGGTTGAGTCTACTGAATGGGTCGAATGGCCTAATTCTGCTCCCTATATCTTATGGTCTTACGTTAATCAAAAATAATTTTTATCAGTGCCCATTACAAAAATGTTTGGGTCAGCTGAACTGAGCTTCAAATTTTTCCTGAGACACTCTTGCAGCAAGAAAATGTCACTAATTGGCAGTGTCGTTCAGCCAGCCCTGATTGGAATAAGAATTAGGAGGTTGGACGGTGCATGGGAGAAAACTGCATGTGGCTCTGCATTTTGGACTGAGCAGCTTGTTGGAACAGGAGAATCTGAATCAAGCTGTGCCTTTTTCCGACTCAGAGATGCTCGATACTGACATTGGCTACTTGAAATGAAAAGTGTTCCATCCTTCAGATCCTGGGGGAGGACAGGAAAAAGACCCCACGATTTGTTGTATCTGAGGAAAAGTCACATCCGATTTGAAACATTAACTCTGTTTCTCTCTGCAATGATGCTGCCAGATCTGTTGAGCATTTCCAGCGCTTTCTGTTTTATTACTGGATTTGTGGTGCCTTAGTTGACTGTGGTCTAGATGTTTCCAACACATTCTGGGCTAGCCTCCCATTTTGCACTCATCAGAATGTCATGCTCATCCAAAACTATGCTGCTTCCTCAAGGGTACAGTTTCCCCTATTACCCCTGTGCTCTCTGATCCAAATTGGCTCCCAGTAATATATTACAATCCCATCGAGGCCTTCTCTCTCTATCTCTCTCTCTCTATTACAGTAATCTCTTCCTGTCCTAAAGAACAGGTATCTGAACTCCTCCAATTTTACCCATCCCTGATTTTAAGATGGTTCCCGTAGGCAGATGTGCCTTTAGCAACTGCAAAGACTTTCGCCTGTGCAATTCCTTCTGGAAACTTTTTCACCTCTTTTTCACCTCAAAACTCTAGTGCGGCCGCACTTGGAGTATTGTGTGCAGTTCTGGTCCCCACATTATAAGAAAGATGTGGAGGCATTGGAGAGGGTACAGAGGAGGTTTACCAGGATGTTGCCTGGTATGGAGGGCAGGTCTTATGAAGAGAGGTTGAAGGATTTGAGGTTGTTTTCGTTAGAAAGGAGGCGGCTAAGAGGGGATCTTATCGAAGCATATAAGATGATTAGAGGTTTAGATAGGGTGGACAGTGATAGCCTTTTTCCTAGGATGGAGAAAGCTAGCACGAGGGGACACAGCTTTAAATTAAGGGGTATGAGTTATAGGACGGATATCAGAGGTAGGTTCTTTACTCAAAGAGTGATTAGGGAGTGGAATGCCCTGCCTGCAGCTGTTGTAGATGCGCCAAGTTTGGTGGCGTTTAAGAGGTTAATTGATAAGTATATGGAAGAGAAGGGAATGGTTTAGTTTGGAGGGGCATTGCTTTTTATTTTGGTCGGCACAACATCGAAGGCCGAAGGGCCTGTTCTGTGCTGTAATGTTCTATGTTCTATATCTCCCTGCCTCTCCACCTCTTTCTAACTTTCAGACCTTCCTTCAAGTCAACCACTTTAACCAAGGTTTTGTTCATTTGTCTTAATATTCCCTGATATGAGGAAGTGATGTTCTGGTCATTTTAACTCTAGACTATTAATCCAAAAGTTCAGCTAATGTTCTGGGGACCTGGGTTCGAATCTCACCATGGTGAAATTTGAATTTAATAAAAAAATTCTGGAATTAAGAATCTACTGATGACCATGAAACCACTGTCAATTGTCAGAAAAAAAACATCTGATTCACTAACGCCTTTAAGGAAGAAAATCTGTCATCCTTATCTGGTCTGGCCTACATCTGACTTCAGAGCCACAGCAATATGGTTGACTCTCAACTGCCCTCTGAAATGGCCCAGCAAGCCATTCAACTGCATCAGCATTTCGAGAGGACAGATCACCACTACTTTCCCAAGGACAACTAGGGAAGGACAATAAGTGTTGGATAGCCAGCAACACCCATGCCCCAAGAATGAATAAAAAAAGGCTTGGTGCCAAATTTCTTTTTTGACAATTATCCTATGAAAAATTTGATTTTGTTAAGAATCCTATATGAATAAAAGTTGGATAGTGAAAAATTGGGTGATCTTTGTAGTTGGCAGTTATTTTTAATTTCTCACAATTTTTACTTCACCCATCATCTTCACTCACATGTAGGAACAGAGTCGTGAATTTTTGCAGAAACCCAAAATGGTACAGAAGTTTTCCATGTGGTCCAAATGAGGTAATGCTTTATTCTGAATTGTATTTCTTTTAAAGCATATTAAAGAGTGATTGTCACTGAAAAGCAGAATAGAAAATGATAAATGTCATTGTACAGAGCATGGAAAGTGGAAATAGACCATTTAGGTCACCTACTGTTTGAACAGAACCCATGTGCTATTTTTCCTGACATGGCATCTACCACACACCTTTAATCTCTAGGAATAAATTGTCACGAAATCTTTCCTCACCCAGCCTTTTAAAGCTTCATTATTCAAGTCTGCCTGTTCCCAGATGGTTCCAGAATATAGGATCATTATCTACAGAATATTTAATCATTGCCACCCAGTAGATGTAGCCATTTGTAGTTTCTTAAAGGAGTAAGTGATTTTTCATAGAGAGATATCCCACAAGCCCTGCACATAACAGCAGCAGCTTGATCATTTGCCCATGATCTTCAATTAGGAGGTTGTGCATCTTTTTTCCAGATGTTTGCATAGACAATAAACATCTGCATACATTATTCAAAGAAGATCAAGGAGTCTTCTTGATATCATAACTAAATTGTTCTTCAACAAGCATCACTAGGCCAACAATTTGTTCATCAGCCTCATAATTCTGTATATTTGTAGTCCACACAAGCTTCCTCACCATCTACCTATCACTTCCTGCCTAGGCTATATATGAACATCTCCCCTGAAATGTCTCAATTCTATTTGCTTCAACCATTGCATAGGGCAGCACCATCCACATAATATCATAGAATCCAACAGAGCAGAAAGAGGCCCTTCAGCCCATCGAGTCTGCACAAACACAACCCCATCCAGGCCATACCCCCATACATCACATATTATACCCACTCATCCCTCTAACCTACGCATCCCTGGACACTAAGGGGCAATTTCTTAGCATGGCCAATCAACCTAACCCGCACATCTTTGGACTGTAGGAAGAAACCAGAGTACCCAGAGGAAACGCATGCAGACATGAGGAGAATGTGCAAACTCCACAGATAGTGACCCAAGTCAGGAATCAGCCCCTGAAGCAGCAGTGCTGACCACTGTGCTACCATTCTGCCCTTAGTCTATCCTTCTTTAGTGTAATAATCTTCAGCTGCTTCACAATTACCTCCTGTGGTCATGTGGCCCTTTAAGTAGTAAGTGTTCATAGGTCACATGACCCACCTGGGACCTATCAGAGGGAAGATATGAACTGGTGTCTATTGGATGTTAGGACACACTTCCTGATAGGAAGGAACATAGAACACAGCGCAGTACAGGCCCTTCGGCCCTCGATGTTGCACCGACCAATGGAACCAATTTTATGACCCTCTAACCTAAACTATTCCAATGCTATCCATATGCCTATTCACTGACCATTTGAACGCCCTTAAGCTTGACAAGTCCACAACTGCTGCAGGCAGGGCATTCCACACCCTTACTAACACCTGAGTAAAGAACCAACCTCTAACATCCATCCTATAACTACCACCCCTTAATTTAAAGCTATGTCCCCTCATGCTTTCCATCTCCATCCAAGGAAAAAGGCTCCCACTGTCACCTTCAGTGCGATACCAGGAGTCAGCAGGAGTAGATCTGTATCTGTACCAAGCCCCAGTTTTTATGTTCTTAGTGCAGGACTCCACCCTCTGGTGTGATCATTGGCTGTCTGTTCCCATTGGCCCCTCAAACCAGGTGACCCTTTTCTGCTGTGCTGTCTGAAAGAGAGAGAGAGAGACACTGCAATCACTACAACTTTCTTGGTTTGAATTCTGTCATATGGGGGAAATATTTTCACGTCCATTCTATTGAGCTCCTTGATAACATTAAAGATCTCTATCAGGCCTTCTCTTAGATTTCTCATTGCCAGAAGAAAAAAGCCCGATTCTGGTCAATATCCCTAATTATTACATTCTCCCAATTCTGATAACATCCTCTTAAATCATTTTTGCAATCTAATTTTTCATAGAACAGAGACCAAAACTGCACACAACGTTGTCTAATCAAATTTCTATAACTTTTACAGTACCTTCCTGTTCTCGCACCTATTCCTCAGGATATAAATGCAAATCATTTTCTTTCTTTCTTAAATTGTATCACTCACCAGGTATTCATCATTGTCTTTTTTGAAGGAGTTAATCAATGTAACAAATTATGTCTGCTACTGATACCCAGGTCTCTGGAGAAACTATTCTGATCTCCACACTTGCTTGAGGCTTGTCAGTTTAGTCATGTGTCTAGTTTTGCAATCGCAATCCAAGTTAAATAGCCGGCTAATGTCTGTACCATCTGTGCTCAGAGCCATTTGGGAGATCTTGATAAGGTTCCTTTTCAAACTTCTCGAACAAAAAAAAACTTGTATTTCTGCAACGCCTTTCATGACTACAGCACATTCCAAAGTGCTTCAAAGTCAATAAAGTCTGCTATGTACAGTTCTGGTCACCCTATTATAGAAAGGATATTATTGCACTAGAAACTGTGCAGAAAAGATTGACTGGGATGCGACTGGGAATTGAGTTAGAAAGAGAGGCTGGTTAGACTAGGCGTTGTTCCCTGGAGCGGAGACTTAGGGGTGATTTTATAGATGTCTACAAAATAATGAAGGCATAGATCAGCTAGATAGTCAATATCTTTTCCCGAAGGAAGGGGAGTCTAAAACTAGAGGGCATATGTTTAAGGTGAGAGGGGAGAGATACAGAAAAGTCCAGGGGGCAATGTTTTCACGCAAAGGCTAGTAAGTGCCTTGAACGAGCTGCCAGAAGTAGTAGTAGGGGCAGGTACAATTTTATCATTTGAAAAACATTTAGACAATTACATGGATAAGATTGCTATAGATAGATATGAGAACTAGTGGGCAATTAGGACTAGCTTAGTGGTAAAAGAAAGGGTGACACGGACAAATTGAGCTGAAGGGCCTGTTTCCATGATGTAAACCTCTAAGACTGTATGACTTTAAGTAATTTTGAACTGACATCATTGTTGTGATGACAGAAACGTGAGAGTCAATTTGCACACAGCAAGATTGAAATAAAAACAGCCACGAGACAATGAACAGACAGGCTGACTAATAATGTCTATTTTTAAGGTAAATATTTAGCAAGATAATCAGCAGAATTCCCCTGCTCTTCTTTGAAGTAGTGCTGTGATCTCTTATATCCAATGAGAGGTCACATGGGACTTCGACTTCATGAGTTGTCTAAAAGATTGCATCTCTCTCAGTGGACTGCTCCCTTAGTACTGCACTGCAGTGTTAGTCTGAGATAATGTGCTCCAGTATTTAGAGTGGAGTCTTGAAGCTCCAGCTTCCTAACTGGAAACTCTCAGGGACAAATCCCTCAATGCACTTCACACCCTAAACTCCCTCATACCCCTGGCAATTTCTGTTTGGTTGAAAATCTGTGTGGAGCATGCATGTGAACTGTGGAAATACTTTCTATGTGGATCTGAAGCATGGTAAGTTACCACTTGAGTCTTTACATTATGCAATATTAATTAGCTTTAGTAGTCATAGAGTGCAGAGAAAGCTCTTTAACCTATATAATCTGCACCAAAAATACCTACCACTAAGGCACACTAATCCCATATCCTTGAATATTATATTTCAAGGGCTCATCCAATATTTTTAAAGGTTGTAAGGTTTCTGACTTGCACTACCTTCCCAAGAAGTGCATTCCAGATACCCACCGTCCTCTGAGTGGAAAGGCTTTTTTTTCTCAAATCCCCTTCTACTCCTTAGCCCTTTAGCCAAGAGGAACAGCTACTTCCTACTTGTCTTAAACATACCCCTCAAAATGGCAATTATGGTTATGATTTTTAGCAATGGCTGGTGGTAATTTCTATTAAGCTGCATATATAAAATGGTGTTTGACAAATGTAAATATTGAAAAGAAATGCTGAAACCAAAAGAAGAAATTGTATCACTTTGTCTCTTTAGAAAGCATGTGTTTTTTTTATGGATTTTAAACTGCAGCAGCAGGTTTGCAGCATTTGTATCCAAACTAGTGTTCCAACATAGCAAAACAGGCTTTTGAATTGAACCAATGAGTTAAAGCAAGTACACAGAGACACAGGGCCAATGAAATTCAAATGTGAGGTTTGTTTACAGCCTCAAGCCACTCAGATTGCAGAAATACTGTGAGGTAAGTCCACTTATTTAAACATGGACAAAGAGAAATAACTGTTAGAGTGAGCTTTCCACCTCTTTAGTCAGAAGGAGGGAGAGGCAAGGTACTCATATAGAATCCTGCAGTTTAACATACTTATCTTCAGAAAATCACCATCAAAAGAGAAAAAGATACCACCTCAGAAAGTGTTCCTGATGAAAGCACCAGAAGAAAGTTCATACTTCCAACAGATGTCTGGTATTACATTATTTAAGAGTGACTATATCTTGCAAGGATTTATTTCACTAGTCCTGAATGAATCTTGTAATATTCAAATAGCGTTCTATCAGGGAATTTATTCAGTTTGTTAATTATTTTAATAAGGTTGTTATCAGTTTTAAAATAAAGACTTTTTAATTGTTCATGATAGAGAGTGTCCAATCCTGCTTTAACCAGTAGCGTGCTACCACCTCACACACATTCATATAAGTTTATCAGGCAAGTTATCCCTTTGGGTAGTTCCAAAATCAGGCAGAGGATAAAATCACCTCCGCGTTGTAATATAATAGAGATGGTGATTAGTTGATTTATAGTGATAATTAGTGCTGAGTTGCATTTATTTAACAAAAGCATTAGGCTGTCCCAGTGGTTGATAGGTTCTATTCTTCAACCATTCTCACTTTGATAAGATTGTACTATAGGCCCCCAAATAGTCGGTGGGAAATTGAGGAACAAATATGTCAGGAGATTACAGAAGATTACACAAAAATAGGGTGGTAATAGTAAGGGATTTTAAATTTCCCAACATTAACTGAGACACCCATAGTATTAGAAGCTTGGACAGAGAGACATTTGTTGAGTGTATTCAGGAGGGATTTCTTATTCAGTATGTATGATGGCTCAATTAGCCAGGGGGCAAAACTTGATCTCCTCTTGGGAAATAAGGAAGGGCAGGTGACAAAAGTGAAGATGAGGGAATACTTTGGGACCATTGACTATAATTCTATGAAAAAAGCTATGGAGAATGATAGGTCTGGCCCAAAAGTTAAAATTCTAAATTAGAGCAAGGCCAGTTTTGATGGTATCAGGCAGAAACTTTCAACAGTTAATTGGAAGAGCCTGTGGGAAGACAAAGCCACATCTGGTAACTGTGTTAACCAGGGTTCAGAGTAAGCTCATTCCTCTTAGAGTGAATGGAAAGGATGGTAGAAGTAGGGAACCTTGGATGGACTCGGGATATTGAGGCCTTGGTCAAGAAGAAGAAGTAGGCATATGACATGCATAAGCAGCTGGGATCAAGTGGATTCTTTGAAGAGTATTAAGGATGTAGGAGTAGAGTTAAGAGAGAAATCAGGAGGGCAAAAAGGGGACACAAGATTGTTTTGGCAGATTAGGCAAAGGAGAATCCAAGCAATTTCTGCAAATACATAAAGGACAAAAGATAACTAGGGAGGAATAAGTCCTGTTCAGCATCAGTAAGATTATCTATGTTTTTTGATTCACAAAGGATAGGTGAGATCGTAAATGAATATGTCTCATCAGTATTCACTGTTGAGAAAAGCATGGATGTTAGGGAACTTGGGAAATAAATAGTGATGTCTTGAGGCACATACATATCACAGAGAAGAAGGTGCTGAAAGTCTTATAGCGCATCAAGGTAGATAAATCTCCAAGACGGATAAAGTGTATCTCAAGGTATTGTGGGAGGCTAAGGAGGCAATTACGGGTCCCCTAGCAGAGATATTTGAAGCATCAATTGTCATAGGCAAGGTAACTGAAAATTGGAGGGTGGAAAATTTCTTCCTTTGTTTAAGGCCTGGGAACTATAAGCTGGTGAGCTTCACATCTGTGATGGGTAAGCTGTTGGAAGATATTTTGAAAGACAGGATCTACAGGCATTTAGAGGTGGAAGGACTCATTGGGAAAGTCAGCATGGCTTTGTGAGTGGAAAGTCATGTCTCAGGTTTGATTGAGTTTTTTGTAGGGCTAACCAAGAAGATAGATGAGGGCAGTGCAGTTGATGTTGTCTATATGGACTTTAGCAAAGCCTTTGACAAGGTACTGCACTGTATTTTGTTGCAAGAGGTTAAATCTCATAGGATCCAGGATGAGGTAGTCAAATGGATACAAAATTGGCTTGATGAAAGAAAACAAATGGTGGTTGTAGAGGGATGTTTTTCAAACTGGAAGCCTGTACCAGCAGTGTGCCTCTGGGATTGTTGCTGGGTCCACTGATATTTGTCATTTATTGCAATGATTTGGATGAGAATTTATTAGGCATGGAGAGTAAGTTTGCAGGTAACACCAAGATTGTGGCATAGTGGACAGTGAAGAAGGTTATCTTGAATTACAATGGAATCTTGATCAATTGGGCCAGTAACGGATGAATAGCAGATGGAGTTTAATTTAGATAAATGTGAGGTAATGCATTTTGATAGATTGAAGCTGGGCATAGCTTACTCAGTTAATGGTAGGGCATTGGAGAGAGTTATAGAACAAAGAAATCTAGATTCATAGCTCCTTGAATGTGGAGCCACAGGTAGACAATGTGGTGAAGAAGGCATTCCATATGCTTGGTTTTGTTGGTTAGAACATTGAATACAGGAGTTGGGACATCTTGTTGAAGTTATACAAGACTTTGACAAGACCATGCTTGGTATACTATGTACAGTTCTGGTCACCCTTTTCTAGAAAGGATATTATTAAACTAGAAAGAGTGAAGAAAAGTTTTACTAGAACGCTACCGGGACTTGATGACTTGAGTTATGAGGAGAGGCTGGATAGACTGGAACTGTTTTTCTAGAGCATAGAAGTTTTAGGGGTGATCTTATCGAGGCCTATAAAATAATGAGGGGCATAGATCAGCTGGATAGTCAACATCTTTTCCCAAAGGTAGAGGAATCTAAAACTTGAGATCATAAGTTTAAGATGAGAAGGGAGAGATACAAAAAGGTCCAGAGGGACAATTTATTCACTCAGAGATAGTGAGTGTCTGGAACAAGCTGCAACAAGTAGGAATAGAGGCGAGTACAATTTTGTCATTTAAAAAACATTTAAACAGTTACATGGGTAAGATGGGCATAAAGAGCTATGGGCCAAATGCGGGCAATTGGAACTAGCTTAGGAGTTAAAGAAAAGGGGTGGCATGGACAAATTGGGCCAAAGGAAATGTTTTCATGCTGTGACTCTATAACCATCAGGCAATTCCAGTAGGTTATAGGTTGAGTAGTTCTATTCTTCAACTATTCCTTTCAAAATAATTTTTGAAGAAATGTCAATTCCAGTAACCAGGCTGTGATGTGATGACAAGGTTCATGAAATATCTGAAAAATATTCAATCGAGAGAATGCAGTCAACATGTTTAGACCACGGGATTGAAATCACACCCTGCAATAATAATGAACAAGACCATTAATTTATAGTTTCCACAGGAAAATGAATGACACCTGCACAATGTGACTCCCCATAACACCAACAAAACTCCAAGAAAACCGTACACTAACAATGGATATCAACTTGTTCAGCTGCTTTAAACTGGGACCAGAATCACTACAGCACCAGGAGGATCCAGGAACATCACAAATTAAAAATGGCATTGGCTTATTGATTGTAATTTTCCCATCCTGCCCACCATAGGAACTATAGTGAGTGGGACACAGACCATGCAAAGGTCTGTTAACCTTGGGTCGGGTTTTCCAGTCTTGGGGTGAGCGTGGCAACTGGAAAATCCAAATTGTGGCTGCATTTCTCCCCATTGCGACCCGCAACTTTCTTTTGGGTCGTGGTGGGAGATGTGTGTCTGTGACCTTGAACAGGATTTTGCACATATGCTGGGAATGTATGCGCATCTCCTAGAGCCGGCGAACAGTTGCTGATTAGACCATGCCAGAAATCGGAGGGAAGGCAGGAAAGCCATTTAAATCTGTTTTTAATCTGCTTTAATTATGTATATTTGTTAATTATTGAGTCCCTTCAAGAGTAGTTCATTCTGGCAGAGTTCAAACTGGCTCCCAAGTTCAGGGAACTTGCGGGAAGTCCCACTGGAGTGAAGGGAAAACAAGCAGGGCCACCGATTGGGCAGTGTCAAGGGGGAAGGTCCGATTGTGGAAAGATGTGATCAGTGTGATCAGTGGGGGTGAAAGTCCTGCTGCCACTCTGCAGACAGGATCAATCTGGGATGGAGGGAGGCAGTGATCTGACATGGGTGGAGGCTAGTCTTCTGGGGGCTGGGTTTCTGACCTGGGGGTCAGTCGGGGGGAGGAGGGGAGGTGAAGGCGGTGGGGGGATTTCCACTGCTGGGAGATAGGGACTGAGCATCGTAGCGCTCCAGAGGAGGGGGTCAGGATTGGCACAGGAATTGCTGCTGGGGCCACAATCAGGCATTGGGATGGGGGGTGGGGGGTGGGGGTGGCACTGGGGGGGGATGCTGGAGGGCAGCACTGCATGGGCTGGCCAGTGATCGAACTGTCCAGCAAACAGGGAGTCTATCTGATCGGGACAACTGCGCAAGGGCAGAGTTCCAGAACTGTCAAACTCCAGTGCGAATGACCCTGTCCCCCTGGGTTTTTAATGAGACTCCAGACTGGGACATTTGCAGGGTGTGCAGATTCAGGTGAGAAACTGAACTGACAGAATAGTCAGGACTCTGGACAGTTCTCCCAGTAATTCAGCACTTTTGGGAGAATTTTGGACTCTGTTTTTCTAGCCATGTTCTAGTCTTTCAAAGGAATCATATTCAGGAAATAAAGATAATAAAAAGCAGGAGAAAAATTGATAGACTGAGGACTTAGAAAACAGCTAAAGGGTTGAGATTTTTTTTAAAGTAGGCAGAGAAATAACAAAGGAAGCATCGCTGGCATGAAACATCTCAACCAAACCTTACACATAGAACAGCTGGCCTTAGTGGTAATTCTTTGTCTCTTAGGTAATGGACATTAGATGCACTCCAGTGAATAAGACATGCAATAGGACATAGGAATTGCAGTACTGAGTGAGTGTTGCAGTGCTGATGACATTTCATGAGACAATTGGGGGATGATGTGGCATACTGGCATTACCACTGGAGTAGTGATTCAGGGAAATGCTCTGGGGACCCGGGTTCGAATCCCACCATGGCAGATGTTGAAATTTGAATTGAATAAAAATCTGGAATTAAAACTTTAATAATGACCATAAAACTGTTGTTGATTGTTGTAAAAAAGAAGCCTATCTGGTTCACTAATGTCCTTTGGGGAAGGAAATTCACTGTCCTTATCTGGTCTAGCCTACAAGTGACTCCAGACCCATAGCAATGTGGTTGACTGTTAAGTACCCTCCATGCAGTAACAACCAGTGATGGTCACATATCATGAACAAATAAAATAAAAGACAAGACAAACAGAAGCCCATGAAAAAGGGAATTGAATATTCCATGGCATGGTGGGCCAAGAATCCTTTGGATTCAGGGTATGTGAGCAGAGGACCATCACTCAGGGGGATCCTCAGTGACCAATCTATTCGGAATCAGAATTTTTCAGCTGGGCTCACTTCAACAGCAGAAAATTGTGCCCGAGGCCAATGGACGTCTGCATGGTCCTTTCCCACCCACTATAATTCCCGTGGCAGGCAGGAGAGAAAAATTCTGCCCTTGGAGTGTGTGCAGGTCTTGTAGGGCTGGAGGAGGTCAAAGAACAAAGGAGGAGTGAGACCAAACAGGCATTTAGAAATAAGGATGAAAAGTAGTGAACAGTTCTTGCTGCTGGCTTGACAATCTTGCATGTTTCCTTCCTCAATGCCATGGGCTGTATGAAATGTGCTTCCGAAAGATTGGTGATGCACTCTTTGCATTAGGATATTACAAAAATGTTGCCATTACTGGGCATTAAGTTATAACAAAGATGAAACATTGTAAATAAATGAATACTGTGATAAGGAAAAAAGCCCAAGGAAACACAAATTAATAAAAAAAAACAATAAATAAGAAGAAAGGGGGGGAATTAGTCACTGATTGCTTGGCTGTATATAGTAAAGATAGCAGAAGCATAATAAGAATTGGAATCATATCAATCTTTTATTAAACTTCATCCTAGAATTGCAATATTTCAGTTAGAGAAAATCAGGTTTGTCTCATAGAATCCCTACAGTGCAGAAGGAGGCCATTTGTCCTATCAAAACTGTACCAACAACAATCCCATCCTGGCTTTATCCCCATAACCCAAATACGTACCCTGCTAATCCCCCTGTATCTGAACATATTGTTCTGTTATATTTGTACTCTTTTGCTTGTTACGTAAATAAGACAAATATTTTCTTTTTTAATCAATTATTTTATTTAGTGGGACATGGGCATTTATTGCCCATCTCCAGTTGCCCGAGGGCAGTTAAGAGTCAACCACATTGCTATGTCTCTGGACTCATTTTCAGGCTAGACCAGGTAAGGACAATAAATTTCCTTCCCAAAATGATATTAGTGAACTGGATGGGTTTTTCCTGATAATTATTTCACAGTCATCAGTAGATTCTTAATTCCAGATTTTTTTTATTGAATTCCAATTTGAACATCTGTCATGGTGGGATTGAATCCTAGAACATTAGCTGAAATTCTGGATTAATAGCCTAGCGAAAATACCACTAGGCGATCACTTCCTCAATTTGCTGGAGGATCTCATTCTCACTTCAGTCAGTAGTAGACTGTAGGTTCAAATCCCATTGTGGAATTAAATTCATTATCTGGCCTGGCATTTCAGTACTGAGTGCTTACTGCTCTGCTGGACTGTCCTTTGGACAATACCATTTTGTCCGTATCTAACCTCTCAGTTGGAAAGAAATATTAAGAGCAGTCAAGATCTGTCAAAAATATATTTTTCATCAAAACAGGTCATTTAGCTTGTCATAGATAGGATGTGAACGATCAGTATCTACTGAACTGAGTAGCTTGCCAGGGCATTTTTAAGGGTCACCCATATTGCTGGGATCTGGGGTCACATGCAGGCCAGGTGAAGATGAGTTTTTAACTTTAAATTGACTTTAATTCCAGATTTTTATTAAATTCAAATTTCACCATCTGCCCTGGTGGGGTTTGAATTCTGGTCCACTGGATTACTAGTCCAGGGATAATACCACTAAGCCACTTTCACCCCCTTGCTGTTGCATTTGTCTAATAGCAATAGCCAGTAGCTTATTGACTTTGACACACTTTGGAATGTTCTGAAGATCAGGAAGTTGTATAAAGGGTAAATTATTTCCCTTCTATTCAACAGCTTTTCCCCATTTTAGGGGTATTACCTGCTACCTTATCTCCCCCTTCAATAGGTAGGGTGGAATGTTCTCAAACCTGTCTCTGCTGTTTGAAGTTATTGATTATCTGACATTTGCTGCTGGTCTCCATGTCAAAGGCTTGTGGAAGATGACAATTGAATTTTCAAATTTCTAAATTTACCACAAGAGAAATATAAATTGTTTTTGAGATGAGAGGAATGCAGTGAGCCCAGAAATTTTGTAAATCCTTTCTATCATTGATCTAAAGGTTAGTCTTAAATGCCTCTTTTCAAGAACATTTCATTCTATGTCTTTTTTTCAAATTTAAGATCAGGAGTAAGTAGATCATTCAACCTCTCAAGTCTGGTCTTCATTTAGATTACAGCTGATTGTTATCTCAATGCTACCATCACCCTTAACACTCTTGCCTAACAACTTTTCTTATCAATTTCAGGTTCATTGTGTTTCTCTTTTGTCCCAATTTAGCTGATATAACTGGGTGATATGGTGGTCATGATGTAGAGATGCTAGCATTGGGCTGGGGTAAACACAGTGAGAAGCCTCACTGCACCAGGTTAAAGTCCAACAGGTTTACTAGACCTTCAAATAAACTGGTGTTGTGAGACTTCTTACTGTTATATGGTGGCACAGTGGTTAGTAATGTTGCTTCACAACCCCAGGCATCCAGATTTGATTCTTGGCTTGGGTCACTAACTGCCTGGGGTCTCCCCGTGTTTGCATGAGTTTCCTCCAGGTGCTCTGGTTTTCTCCCACAGTCCGAAAGATGTGTAGGTTAGGTTGATTGCCCATGTTAATTTGTCCCTGAGTGATTAGCAGGGTAAACGTGTGGAGTTACGGGAATAAGGCCTGGGTAGGATTGTTTCTCGGCACAGGCTTAACGGGCCAAATGGCCTCCTTCTGCACTGTAGGGATGAGGCTGAGGCTGTAAGTTCCCGCTGCTTGTGTGGGACTTGAACTCACCGTCTCCTTTAGAGAGTTAACGCTGAGCCACAACCAGCTGTGCTAACAGCCCCTCTGAGGCTAATGTAAAAGCAATTTAGCTGTGTATACATCAAGATTCATAATCATGTCAGTGACTATCCTTCTGCTCGACATTATGTTAAACTGGAATAATCACTGGTTCACATATCCAGGCTTGCTCATCCATTAAGGACCATTTAAACTACAATAGCTCAGAAATTCCATGTGTTATTTCATTGATCACTATTTTAATGGAGGTTTTAAGCTGGCCCCTTCTTCCAGGTTGAGTGGAAGCAGCAACAAGTTAAGCATCTTGATATTAAGACGGTGAATTTTGAGGCAAATTTGTTTCAAAGCATTCCTTCAAAGCCAAATGCCCTTTGTAAAACAGAAGAGTGCTTTCCTCCCAATTTCATAATAGTTTTTTTAAATGCTGCATTAAGGCCTTTACTGCTAAAGAATTAAGTTGAATTATAGCGAACACTCAGCACAGATACTGAATTGGCCAGTGTCAATGCAGGTGCATTCTCCCACTCTATTTTAATCCTCAGAAGCCCCACAACACCAGGTTAAAGTCCAACAGGTTTATTTGGAGTCACGAGCTTTCGGAGCACTGCTTCTTCATAGGTGAGATTCACCTGGTGTTGTGAGGATTTCTTACTGTGTCCACCCCAATCCAATGCTGGCATCATGGTTATCATCTATTAACATATTCCCCCACATTTATCCCTCTCATTTACTTAGTGGGTGGCATAGGGACATAATGGTTAGCACTGCTGCCTCACAACGCCAGGAGCATGAGTTCAATTCTGGCCTCGGGGCCACTGTCTGTGTTGGGTCTGTACAATCTCTCTCCATTTGAGTGGTTTTCCTCCAGGTGCTCTGGTTCTTCCCACAGTCCAAAGATGTGCAAGTTAAGTTGATTGCCTGTTGTAAACTGCCTTTCAGTGTCCGGGGGACTCGCTATGGTAAATATGTGGAGCTACAGGGTGGAATTGTGGTCTCAATGGGCCAAATGACCTCCTTCTGCACTGGAGGGATTCTATGATTACCAAACTTCCCTTTAAATATATCTATGCCAACAAGCAGCAGTTTTGCATTCTCAACATCCTTTGTGCAAAAAGGTTCCTCCTGAATTCACTGTTGGCTTCAATGAAGCAATTATCCATTCCATAACAACTGTGTTTTATTCAAGGAACACATCTGCTGCCTGAAGGCTGAATTACAGTATCAGTCCAGGCACTAAAGAAGATGCTCTGTTCTCAGTCGGGAATCACTCCAATGGGATGTGCGGATTAGAGATTTGGGCAGTGGTACTTTGCGAGAGTCACTGCTACTTGCAGAGGCTCAGCTGCCAGCACCCAGCACAACCCAAATTAGAAATGCCACTGAGACGTGGAGAAATTTCTCTTACACTTCCCCCTGCGACTTCCTCAAACTTCCCAAAGAGAAAGGGATTTGGATTGATTCTCAGCAATTGGAGCAATATGGCCGGAATTTTACTGACATGCCCACTCTGATTTTGGGGGTGGGCAAAGCTCGGAGAACAGTATTCCCTGTTAGCCTCAGGTGGAACCATATGAATGCCAGGCGGACATGCCAGTAAAGTTCTACCCTTTGTCTGCAAAGCTGATCATAGACAAGGCAGTGTTGAGAGGATATTCAATTATAAGTTAAAATTCTAAAATGGGCCGAGATTCCCTGGCCTCCCAGCCGTGTGTTTCCTGGTGGTGGAAGATGGCATGCTGTTTGCTCGCGGTGGGAATCTCTCATCCTCCTACTGTCAATGGGATTTCCCATTGATATCATTCTACGTCACTGCAAAACACACAAGCAAAGGTGCGCTGCTGGCAGGACCAAAGAATCCCGCCGGTGTGAATGGCTGGAGAATTCTGGTTGAGTTTGTCCCCTTAAAGCGGTGGTTGGCCAGGAGAGTCACTTGGTCCATGTAACTCATCAGGGCTGGTTAAAGAAAAAAGTAAAGTTCATTTATTAGACACAAGTCAGGCTCACATTAACACTGCAATGAAATTACTGTGAAATTCCCTTGGTTACCATCCTCCGGCACCTGTTTGGGTCAATGAAACTAACCAGACTGTGGGAGGAAACTGGAGCACTCAGAAGAAACCCATGTCGACACAGGGAGAATGTGTGAACTCTACACAGACAGTGACCCAAGCTGGGAATCGAACTCGGTTCCCAGGCACTTTGAAGCAGCAGTGCTAACCATGATGGAAACAACGAGTGGGATTCTCCCAAAATAATTCGAAGTGTCGAATTTGTATAAAAATTGGAGAGACTCATGCTAGTTCTTTTCAGTGGCAGTTCAGAGAAGAAACTGTGCACTGCAGAGGCCACCAGCATGAATATCGTTATATTTCAAGGGGTAGGGCTTATCCCTGCTGGACAGGCTGAGATCAGTGCGCAGACTGGGCCACTGTGCATGTGCTGAACTGTCAGTGACGAGATCGGTGCATTCTCAGTGCCCTTGCATTTTCAGCCTCTATGTAACTCTACAGAACATTCTGCAACAACTACTCAACATTTTACAATGGAGTACAGAAACATGGATCACTAGAATAGCAACATCCTCACTCCCACACACAGTATCACCAACTAGAGGAGTTAAGGAGAGCTGGATCTCAGGCACTAAACAAGACCTGTAATTCAGAGAACATATACTTGGCTCCAGTGAGTAAGTAAGGGAGTCATCAGGAAGAAATGAGAGGAACAATGCAAGTTTCCTCTACCAGTGAGAAAATCAAATATCTTGTGAGAGACAGAAATAAGACATAGGGAATCATGTTGGTGAAAAGTTGAAACACTTCAATGGTGTTCATCCATAGTAGAGGCCTATTTGGAAACCTAACTTTTGCTTGCAATATTGGGCCTAATTTGTTCTTTTATTCATTCATGGGACATGGGCATTGCTGGGTGGCCAGCATTTATTGCCCATTCCGAGCTTCCCATGCACAGTAGAGAGTCAACTATATTGCTGTGGCTCTGGAGTCACAAGTAGGCCAGACCAGGAAAAGATGGCAGATTTCCTTTCCTAAAGGACATTGGTGAAACACATGGGTTTTTCTGATTATCAATAGTATCTTAATTCCAAATAGTTTTTATTTACTTCAATTTCCACCATCTGCCGTAGTAGGATTTGCGCCTGAGTCCCCAGAATATTAGTTGAGTTTCTTGGTTAATAATCTCATGATATTTCCACTAGACCATTGCTTCCCCCATGCTGCCTGATTAAATTTAAATTTGCCCCAGAGTTCTGAAACAGACCGCAACAGGCCTAGCATTCAGAATGATTGGGAACTATTTCATTGGAACAGGATTCCTGGCTGTTCATGTTAGCAGGATTCTCTAGCGGCTTACCCCTTCCCTTCCCATGGGTTTCCCAGTGGTGTGGGGTAGCGTCAATGGGAAATTCCATACAGCGTGGCCGGACCAGAGAATCCCACCGCTAGCAAATGGCTAGAGAATCTTCCCATGGGCCTGAATTCTTCAGCCATTTGTGCCCTGCCCATCACTGCCTGAGAATTTGACACTCAGCCAATTCGTTACTCACTGCAGTGGAACAGAAGAATCCCGGCTGTGAGTGAGGTCGGAGAATCCGGCCTTAGTTTCAAGCTTTTTTAAAATTTTTATTTATGGGTCACAATGAGGCTTACATTGACACTACAATGAAGTTACTGTAAAAATCCTCCAGTCGCCACACTCTGGCGCCTGTTCAGGTAAATTGGGGTGGAATTTAGTACGGCCAATGCACCTAATCTTGCACAGTAGGGGCACGATGGCACAATGATCATTGGTGGTTAAGGGTTAGTACTGCTGCCTCAGTGCCAGGGATCGACTTGTCTCTTGAGTCACTGTCTGTGTGGAATCTGCATGTTCTCCCTATGTCTGTGTGGGTTTCCTCCAGATGCCCTGGTTTCCTGTTATAGTCCAAAGAAGTGTTTGCTGGTTAGGTTCATCAACCATGTTAAATTGTCTCTCAGTGTACCCGAACAGGCACCGTAGTGTGATGACGAGGGGTTTTCACAGTAACATTATTGCAGTCTTAACTTAAGTGACACTAATAAATAAACTTTAATCTTTGAGAAGATAGCAGAGGATCTAGAAGAAACCCATGCAAACACAGGAAGAATGCATAGACCTCACTCAGGCAGTGATCCAGGCTGGGATTCGAACCCAGATCCCTGGCATTGTGAGGCAGCAGTGCTAACCACTGTGCCACCGTACTGCCTTTCTCTATGCAAACCACTTCCACTGAAAGTGTGAGCTGCTCTGGTTGACTCACAAGGTGATTCAGAGAGAGAGTGGATGTACTACAATCCTGGAGTCCTTGGTGCTCATGATCTCGAGAGGGGGAGAAGAGGGCAAGTTGTTACCTCGCTCTCTCTGAGTATGCTCATCTCCTCCTCTCATTCTTCCTGCAGACCAAGTGAGAATCCTAGCGAGATGTCTGTGACCAAATACTCCCCTCCTCCTGGTCAACCAATGAGGATGAGCATTACGCATTTGTCCATTCATGCCAGTGGGATTCTTTGATCGTACTGGTGTTGCACCCCCTGCTGCGGGCTTCTCAGCAGCCTGGGGGGGCTTCTGTGGGAATTCCCAGTGACAGTGACTGGACCAGAAGATCCCACCTCCAAACAAATGGCACACCATTTCCTGCCAGCAAGAAAAATGCTGAGGAAAGGCTGGAGAATCTCGCCCTTTATCCTTGATGCCTTCTGGGAATTTTCAGAATTAGTGTTGATTAAGTGCAGCTGAAGTCTTGACATATAGTCCCAGGAAATTTCCAAATGCATAAGCCCTCTTCAAGCCTGCCGCTTCAAGTGAAGAGTAAAAGGTAATATATATTTAAGTAATAATCAAAATCCTCTGCAGCAACTTGTTTACTTCCAATCTGCTAGGTGTTAGGTCAAACACTAGCCAGAAAAATGCCTTGCAGCCTCTTTAATGAGTAGTAGCAGGCAATTTAAGTGGCAATCAACACTTTAACTATTCCCCTGGGTAGCTGTTTCCAGTACTGCTTTCAACTCCTTTAATATCTTGTGGGAAACATGGACTTTGACAGCATTTTCCAAAGTCATGACATCTCTGCCATCTAGAGCTTTAAATATACGGGAACAGCACATAATGCTACCTCCCCCCTCACCACCCTCCTCACCAACCTCCTCACCAACATCCTCACCACTCTCCTCACCAGCCGCCTCAACTCCCATTAGCCACTCGCTATCCTAACACTGGAAAAATATTGTCATTTCTTCACTGCTGTTAAACTCCTATATTAAACTCCTAGAACTTCTTTCCTAACAACTCTGTGGGTGTACCTACTTCACATGGACTCATTGAAGCATAGAAACCCTACAGTGCAGAAGGAGCCATTCAGCCCATCGAGTCTGCACTGACAACAATCCCACTCAGGCCCTATCACCACAACCCCACACATTAGCCCCATTAATCCCTCTAACCTGCATATCACAGGACACTAGGAACAATTTTACACAGCCAATCTGCGCCTCTTAGGACTATGAGAGGAAATTGGAGAAAACCCAGACAGACATGGGGAGAACATGCAAACTCCTCATAAGCAGTGATCCAAGCCAGGAATTGAACCTGGGTCCCTAGTGCTGTGAGACAGCACTGGTAACCACTGTTCTGTCCATAACGGCAACAGTTCAAAGCGGCAGCTCAGCACAATGCATAGGGATAAAATACAAATGAAGACTTTCAAATCAAGACTTATCATGGCCACCTTGGAGGCTCCTAAATATCTTGAAAGTACCAGTTAAA
This sequence comes from Sphyrna mokarran, assembly GCA_024679065.1. Lineage (NCBI taxonomy): Eukaryota > Metazoa > Chordata > Chondrichthyes > Carcharhiniformes > Carcharhinidae > Sphyrna > Sphyrna mokarran. Next base: position 8,492,304 of record JAGIQG010000004.1, read on the forward strand.
ATCATCCCCATAAAATTCAGCATTGCAGTAATAGGAAATTAACTAAAAGTGCTTAGTTTAATGTAATAATTTGTCTATAGCAAACACAAACCTTTGAAATTCTCTTTCTAAACCTCTCCATCTCTCTTGCTGACTTTAAGATGCCCACAGCTCACTTCTATAGTTTTTTTGTTCATTCATGGAACATGAACATTATTGGTTGGCCAGCATTCATTCTACATCCCTGGTCACCTGAGGACGGTGAGAGTCAGCCATGTAGGTAAGGACCAAATGGTTTTGTCAACAATGGTTTTATTAGTAGATTCTTAATTCCAGATTTTTTTTCATTGAATTCAAATTCCATCATCTGCCATGGTGGGGTTCAAACCCGGATCCCCAGAACATGAGCTTAATTTCTTGGTTAATAACCAACCAATCACTGGGTGGTCCAATGGTTAGAGGTGCTGTATCACAGCTTCCAGGATCTGGGTTCGATGCCCAGGTTCACGTCACTGTCTGTGTGGAGTTTTCATCTTTCCCCCCATCTGCCTGTGGGGCTGCTCATCCAACAGTCTAAAAATGGAGAAGTCAGGTGGATTGGTTGTGCTAAATCGACCCTCAGTATTAGGGGATTAGCAGGTTAAGTATGTGGGGTTAAAGGCTTGGGTGGGATTGTGGTCAGTACAGACTGGAAGGGCCAAATGACCTCTTTCTGCACTGTAGGGATTCTATGGATACAATGATAATACCACTAGACCATCGTCTGCCCAACATGACATCTCTTTTCATCATTTGGTGGAAATTATTTTTGATTATAGCTCCTGTGCATTGCCTTGGGCCATGATTTCTCAGGATTATATAAATGCAATTAGTTGTTGCACTGGGAGGAGTGTATTGATGACATGCAGCTGGTATTCTCTGATGTCTTAATGTTCACCCTTATGCCTATCAGCAGGGAGAGCACATCGGGGCTGATAAATATTCATTGAGAAATCAAGATCATCGTCAGCAATCTCCTTTGGGTACAGAGTCTATTACTTGGCACGGAATCCCAGTGTCATCTTGAATGGATCTGGGGAAATGACCAGTGAGAAATTAACAACTAAGCTGTCTTCTCTCGACACCGATGCTGCTCTTTAATAGCTCAACTGATAGAGTAGAGGACAGTCGGTAATTCAAACTGACATCTTTAGGTTGCTCGTTCAATTCTGGCTCACAGGGGACCCAATATTCACTCTTATGGGTGACATGGTGACACAGTGGTTAGCACTGCTCCCTTAGTGCCAGAGACCTGGGTTCAATTCGTGGCTTGGGTCACTCTCTGTGTGGAGTTTGCACATTGTCCCTGTATCTGTGTGGGTTTCCTCCAGTTTCTTTCCACAGTGCAAAAATCATGCCAGCTAACTGCATTGACCACATTAAATTCTTCCTCAGTCTATCCAAACATGCACTGGAGTGTGGTAACTAGGGGATTTTCACAGTAACTTCATTGCAGTGTAAAGTAAGTCTACTTGTGACACTAATGAATAAACTTTAAACTTTAAGTTTTTAAATTCATCATGTGTTCCCATCTATCTTGGCTAGCAAGTACAAAGTTTATCTGCCATAGATTACAATATATTCACATTTCCAAAAGAATGGAAAAATGCTTCCGAAGCTGCCAAATACTGACATCTTCCTATCTGTCAACTGTGGTCTAGCACAGGCGCTGAAAATGGATCAATGATTAGCCCATACAGATTACAGGGTACAGTAGGTTGCTGAATTGAACCAGATTTTAATCTGCAAACCTAACTGATCCAGTGGACAAAGATGCCTATTATCAATCTCTTTAATTAAAAATCAAACAAGCAGGATTCCAGATTTGCAAGGCTAAGTCTGGTACAGTTTTCCAGAGAATAGAACCCTCACAGTCAATTAGCAAGTGAACCGTGATGTTAAATAATTTTTGATAGTTCAATTATTAACCTTCAAATCTATTTAGCAGGGAATAAATAAATCAATTGGAATCGGAGTTCCTTGCATCTTCAGGTATAGCCTTGCTAATGGGATTTCTACTGCATATACCATGCCTTCGTGAAAGCTGAATCCTTGATGGGCTGGTTTAAATGAAATGTTATCTACATTTATTTTGCCTGCTGAAGTAAATCAGCTAACTGAATTTGTCTGTATTTCCTCTCGAAGAAAATTCTCTATTTGCCACTTTGACATTTATGCAGTTTATCTCCATTTCCAGTTTCATTATTTCAAAATTGCTTATTCAGTCTATCAACTCCTCTTTCTGGTTGAGATTGACAGTATGTCTAATGAATTCATTTTTTTTTGGCACTGAAAAGGTTGTGCTTTCTTCTCTGTGCTGGATACAAGTTAAAGGGCCTGGCGTCTCCAATCCCCCTGGCTTCCCTTCGCACTGCCCTCAGTCATTTTCACTCCAGCTTCATCCAGATCGCAAGCTGTCATGAAGATATCTTTCAAGCAGCCACGGGAACAGCAATACGTGGCTTAGCTGTTTCTAAAGTGCCTGTGGCAACATCAATGTTTAAGGACCAGTGGAGTATTCACAGAATTGAACTTGTTTTCTCAATGCAGCAGTGCTCCCAGTAACACAGTGAGGTGAACTCACCCGGGAATATTCCTTCTGTCTTAAAGGCTTAATAAATCTCCAATTGTTTTCTGGTTTGGAGGGGGAAAACCAAGTGTTTGCAAACTATTACTGCATGAAAAGTGTTTTCCTGGCAAAGGAGGACTTTTGAGAAATCACCAGTGAAAGCATCTGCCTCAGCTTTGACCTTATTGTACTTGATTTTGATCACACATTGCTCGGATGATCTAAAGAGTCAAGCTTGGCATTAGAAAGCCATTTGTTTAAGACCATGGGAGATGATCAAGGAATATCGCAAACCTCCAAAGAATCGCTACAGTGCAGAAGGGGGCCATTTTGCCCATTGAGCCTGCACCGATTCTCCTAAGAGCACCCTACCTAGGCACACTTCCCCCTCTGCCCCTGTAACCCTGCATATTGATCACGGCCAATCCCCCTCACCTGCACATCTTTGGTAATGAAGGGGCAACTTAGTGTGTCCAATCAATTTAACCCGCGTATCCAGGGAGGAAACCGGATCACCCACACAAAACCCACGCAGACACAGGGAGAAACAAACTCCACATAGACAGTGACCCAATCGGGAATCAAACGCAGGTCTCTGGGCCTGTTTGACAGGCAATGTTAGGCAGGGACCAGGTAACAGTACAAACCACTGTGTCACCACATGCCACCTGAAACATTGGGGCGAATTTTCCTGTCTCACCTATCACGGGAATCATCACAGGTGGTGGGGTGGAGAGGTTGGGGGTGGATGGAGGCAAACCAAGCAAAGGTCTATTGACTTTGGGTGCGATTTTCCAGATTCGGGTCGAGCGTGGCCTGATAAATCCATCCATTAACTCTTGTTTCTCCCTCCAGAGGTGCTGATTTGCTGAATATTTCCAGTATTTTCTATACCACATTTCACACACCCAGTCCCCCCATGCAGGTTCACACTCATCAACCAGCCACACATATCCCACACGTCACACACTAAACAGCAAACGTGCATTTTTATGGCTTCTTTTGACAGAGATTCCAGCTTCTTTCACAAGCAGATAAAGTTGACTGCAAGCCAGGGAGGGAGATGATCTGAATTTTGTTCCAACTACTGAGTAGGACAATGGGCAGGTTTAAGGAAGGAATTGCAGAGATTTGGGCTGAAGACTGTCAGAGGCTGTGAAGCCCATGGAGATTTCTGAGATGGAGAGGAGCGTGGGCGTGGAGATTTCAAAATAATTTTAAAGTCAAGTTGTTGCCTGACTGGAAGCCAATGTAGATCAGTGAACTCACGACCGATGAGCGAATGGAACTGAATGCATTTTAGAAAATAGCAACAGAGATTTTGAAGAGTCCAAATTTATGGACAGCAGGAGGCTAGTTAAGAGAGTATTAGAATAATCAAGACTTTAGGTAAGACAGATGTGGCCAGAATTCTTTAACATTGCCTCCGGCTGGGGTCTTCCAGTCCCGCTACAATGAATGGAGATTTGGCTGAGCATCAAATTCTCCATTCTTGCCATAGGATTGACAGGGCGAATGGGACCAGAGAATTCTGGCCTCAAGTTTCAGCAGCAGCTGGTTTGAGATAGGGTAGAGTTGGTGATATCACAGAGGTGGATGTAGGTATTCTTATTGATTGAGCGAGCACATGGGCATCAAACTCCAGGTCAGGAGGGATACAACAGTCTGGCTCAACTTCAGATAGTTCTTTAAAGAATGGTACCTGTGGGATCCTCTGCACAGTTTGCCCATCTGAAAGGTTTCATTTTACTGTATTTCTGCCGAATGTAACTAATTGTGCTGTGCTTTGAAGCAAACTTTAAGTTAATTTTGCAACATTTTGAAACACAGCTTGTAATTCTGGGTTTAGCTGAGAAACTTGGCTACATTTAAAAATGCAGTGTTTTTGTCATAAACAAGCTCCATGGTCACAGATACAAGCTGCTTTTTGCAAGTGATGGATATTGTTTGTACTGTTCATACCTGGAAATTTCATAACATAACATAACATGCAGATACAAAGTTGACTTTTAAGGAGTGTCTTGACACATACTGGACGGGATTTACCCTAGGATTCTTTGGGAGGCGAGAGAGGAGATTGCAGAGCCTCTGGCTCTGATCTTCAGGTCGTCGTTGGTTACGGGTGTGGTGCCGGAGGACTGGAGGATAGCGAATGTGGTCCCGTTGTTCAAGAAGGGGAAGAGAGACCTTCCAGGGAATTATAGGCCAGTGAGTCTTACTTCTGTTGTGGGCAAAGTATTGGAGAGAATTATTAGGGATAGGATTTATAGTTATTTAGAGAGAAATGAATTGATTGGGGATAGTCAGCATGGTTTTGTGCAGGGTAGGTCGTGCCTTACTAACCTCATTGAGTTTTTTGAAAAAGTGACCAAAGAGGTGGATGGGGGTAAGGCAGTTGATGTGGTATATATGGACTTTAGTAATGCGTTCGATAAGGTGTCCCATGGAAGGCTTCTGCAGAAAATGCAGATGTATGGGATAGAGGGTGATTTAGCTAATTGGATTAGGAATTGGCTAGCAGATAGAAGACAGAGGGTGGTGGTTGATGGGAGATATTCATCGTGGAGTTCGGTTACTAGTGATGTACCTCAGGGATCTGTTTTGGGGCCCCTGCTGTTTGTAATTTTTATAAATGATCTGGATGAGGGTATTGAAGGATGGATTATTAAATTTGCGGATGACACTAAAGTCGGTGGAGTGGTAGATAGTGAAGAGGGGTGTTATAGTTTGCAGAGAGACTTGGACAAGTTGCAGAGCTGGCCGAGAGGTGGCAAATGGAGTTTAATGTGGAAAAGTGTGAGGTAATGCACTTTGGCAGGAATAATAAATGTGTAGAGTATAGGGTTAATGGTAGGATTCTTAATAGTGTTGATGAACAGAGGGATCTTGGTGTATTTGTGCATAGATCCCTGAAAGTAGGCAGTCAAGTCGATAAGGTTGTTAAGAATGCATACGGAGTCTTAGCTTTTATTGGTAGGGGGATTGAATTTCGGAGCCGCAACGTCATGTTGCAACTGTACAAAACTCTAGTGCGGCCGCACTTGGAGTATTGTGTGCAGTTCTGGTCCCCACGTTATAAGAAAGATGTGGAGGCATTGGAGAGGGTACGGAGGAGGTTTACCAGGATGTTGCCTGGTATGGAGGGCAGGTCTTACGAAGAGAGGCTGAGAGATTTGAGGTTGTTTTCGTTAGAAAGAAGGCGGCTAAGAGGAGACTTATTGAAACATATAAGATGATTAGAGGTTTAGATAGGGTGGACAGTGATAGCCTTTTTCCTAGGATGGAGAAAGCTAGCACGAGGGGACATAGCTTTAAATTAAGGGGTGGTGATTTTAGGACAGATGTCAGAGGTAGGTTCTTTACCCAGAGGGTGGTAAGGGTATGGAATGCCTTGCCTGCGTCAGTTGTAGATGCGCCAAGTTTGGTGGCGTTTAAGAGGTTAGTAGATAAGTTTATGGATGGAAAGGGAATGGTTTAGGTTAGAGGGTCACTGCTTGTTCCTAATTGGTCGGCGCAACATCGAAGGCCGAAGGGCCTGTTCTGCGCTGTAATGTTCTATGTTCTATGTTCATACGTGAATAGGATGGGAATAGAGGGATATGGTAGCTGGAAGGGAAGGGGTTTTATTCCAGTTGGGTAGCGTGGTTGGTGCAGGCTTGGAAAGCTCAAGGCCCTGTTCCTGTACTATAATATTTTTTGTCCTTTGTTTATAAGATAAGAAGCTATAAAGTTCTGTATAGTATATGTCCTGTTCAGTTGGTGTTTGAATGCTGAGCAAGCTTTTGAGGCAAGACCTCTCTCTCTTCTCAGCAAACTAAAGGAAAGTTTATTTATTACTCACAAGTATGGCTTACACTAACACTGCAATTAACTGTGAAATTTCCCCTAGTCACCACACTCCACTACCTGTTTGGGTCAATACACCTCTTTCCGACTGTGGGAGGAAACTGTAGCAGTCAGAAGAAACCCATGCAGACGCACGGAGAAGTGCAAACTCCACACAGACAGTGACCCCAGCTGGGAATCAAACCCCGGTTTTTGGTACTGTGAGGCAGCAGCGCTAACCACTGTGCCACCATGCCATCCCTTAATTTCTTTCACTGTAAAATGCTAATTATAACGGGTAATTAATAAAGAAGTTTCTACTTCAGACCAGTTGTGCTCAAGTTTACTCTGAAAAAGAAAACAGACCTGCAGTACTCCAATCTAAATGATGAGAGACAGGATAAAAATGAGTGTTCAAATAAAAGGGACTCTAAGAAAAGGACATTGAACATCCACAGTATTAATTTTAATTCTGCATACATCAACAAGAACTGTTTAGATCCAGTTTCCACTTGTGGAATGGAACCACTTTCTGAGTCAACTTGTGACACAATGGATTATAATCAGAAAGAATTGGCTGATGATAATTACCAAGTACTGTTGAGTCAGGGTAGGAGATTTCACTCACTAAACTGTAAATTATTAGCTGTCTTTGATAGGGCTGACAAAGAACAAAGAACAATACATTACAGGAACAGGCCCTTCAGCCCAACAAGCCAGCACCAATATGTAGTTTCTATCCCTCTGTTCTCCTTCCCTCCACGTGTCTATTAAGATACAACTTGAACTTTGTTAACATACACCACCACCGTCAGTACCTTCCAGGCACCCACCACCCTCTGTGTCAAAAACTTCTTCCACACATCTTGCTTGAAATTTCCCCCTCTTAACCTTAAACCTGTGCCCTCTTGTAGTTGATCATTCCACCCTGGGAAAAAAATCTCTTGACTATAACCCTGTCTCTGCCTCTCAGAATTTTGTAGAGTTCAATCGAAGATCAAAGAACAAAACAGCACGGGAAGCAGGCCCTTTGGCACAACGAGCCCACGCTGCCACTCCGATGTTCCCACCTCTACCCGCGATCCCTGTCCATGTTGATAGATCTATGCGTTAAAAACCAAATTCTATGGATTAAAAATCAAAATCAAGCCCCAGCCTTCATCTTTTTCAGTGAAGACAATCCTAGTTTATTCAACCTCTCCTCGTACCTAAAACCTACCAGACTAGGTGAGTTCCGGCTTGGGTCACTGAATGTGTGCAATCTGTATGTTCTCCCTGTGCCTGTGTGGGTTTCCTCCAAGTACTCCGGTTTCCTCCCACAATCCGAAGGACGTGCTGGTTAGGCGCATTGGCCATGCTAAATTCTTCCTTCGTGTACCCAAATAGTTTTCAGAGTGTGGTGACTAGGGGATTTTCACAGTAATTTCATTGCAGTGTTAATGTAAGCCTATTGGGCACTAACAAATAAACTTAAAACTGAGATTAATGGACTGAAATTTGGATGTAGCATGCTCACAAATTCTCCCGGGATACCAATTACAGTTGACTTCTTACTTGATAACAGATACATGGAAAAGAAGCATTTTGGCCCGGATTTAACAAGGAGGCAGTGACGCTGCCTGCTGTTTGCAAAGTCTTGGAGCTGAGGAGGGGGTTGGGGTCGTTAGTGGTAGTGGTGGTGGAGGTGGTGTGGGGGAAATGTGAAGGAGTGTGGAAGGGGTGGGCGAGATTGGAGAGTGGAGGAGGTGGGCGGCCTGAGGATGTTGGGGGAGTGGAGGGTTGGGGGTGTGGGGGTGGAGGTTTGGGGGGGTTGGGAGTGATGGGAGGTGGATGGTGGGAGTGTAGAGGGTGGGGGTTGGGAGTGTGGGGTTGGGAAGTCGGGGTTGGGTGTGTGAGGGTGGAGGGTTGGGGGGTTGGGGGTTGGGAGTTGGGGACAGCCTAAATTCACCAGTGCTGGAAGCTACAACTCTGCTGTGTTCGGATGGTTATTTGACAGTGTCATGGGATCTTTTACATCCACCCAGGAGGGCACAAGTGGCCCCAGTATAACACTTCTTTTTTGCTACCTCTTGCACAGCTTGTGAAACCAGCCACAGGCAGAGTCAATGCAGTCCTGCTTTCCCCAGACAGAAAGACACAATCAGAAACGCAGCCAGCATTACTGAATCCAAAGATTTCTTTTTTTTTGTATCTTCATAACAGCGAGAAGAGAAAATTTATTGTGGTGCTCATCACACTGAAAAATATGATTATCGGGTTGTGGGATGCATGTCAATTTTTAATAGATCAATCATTTTCTCCGGCTGATAAACTGCGAGCAAGAATATTCCTTCGACAAAGTCTCACAGCAGGATTTTCTGCTCTGCTCTGTTCCCAAATTTATTCCATCCAGATTCATTTACAAACTTACTCAACATGTTTAATCTACACGAGATACCTCAGAGGCAGATTTAGTGCCTTCACTTTGTGCAATGCTCTTACCCAGCATCGGGGTGAGAAGTGATTTTATTTTTATAGAGCTCATTTTACCAATGCAGATTGAGTATATCTGCTCAAAGGAGGCCATTCAAGCTTAAAATACCAAACTAAGTTGTATGTCATTGGTAGATCTATCATTGTCCTTTCAACCTTAGATAATAGTTAAATTAATCAATGCAATACATTGCTAAAATAAGAAATTTAGCGGCACTTATTAAAAAAAATGTATTAGTCACAAGTAAGGCTTATATTAACAGTGAAATGAAGTTACTGGGAAATTTCCCCAGTCACCACACTCTGGTGCCAGCTCAGGTTAATGCGCTGAATCAATACGTCTTTCAGGCTGTGGGAGGAAACTCACACAGATACGGGGAGAATGTGCAAACTCCACACAGTGACCCAAGACAGGAATCAAACTTGGATCCCTGGCGCTGTGAGGCAGCAGTGCTAACCACTGTTTGAGACTCTTCATCTCCTTGAGATGTCCCGGAAAACTTTTGCATTCCTTTCCCGCACCGAACACCATTCTGCAATTAATGGCACCTGCAATCATTAATTGGCATTTTCAATGCAGGCAAACATATCGGGATGTGTTTCTTCTTGTATTGCCATCTTCTGACTGGAAGAGTTTTGAATCGGATAAAATTTCTACTTTTCTCTTGTTCGAGACCAGATCAGAAACTCCAAGGTATGTTATGAAGTTAAACGAGACTCCAACGTTTTTTGTGGTTTTGGCATTAGGGCAACCACAAGGTGTTGCACTCCTGGTATGATTTCATTAATCCACTAAGAACTTTTTATCAAAACAAACTTTATTTCAGAATTCAATTTGAATGTAACAAGGCAATTAGTATCATTTTAACCACTTGAAATACTTGAACAAGACAAGGTATAATTCTAGATAAAAGCAAATTACTGCAGGTGCTGGAATCTGAAAGCAAAAGAGAAATTGCTGGAAAATCTTAGCAGGTCCGGCAATATCTGTAATGAGAGAAAAGAGCTGATGTTTTGAGTCCAGATGGCTATTTGTCAAAACTTTATTTTTCCAAGCTGTAATTCTTAACTGTTATCTATCTCCATAGTTCCAATTCAAGCAATATCCTCACAGACATAAATCCTTCTTCAGGATTAAATTGCACAAGAACCAGTATGCTCACGTGGATGGTTGATTTCCAGCCTTTTAACCCCTCCATTCAGAGAACCAGAAAAACACATGTCTTCTGACACCCATGCAGCAGCCTCCAGGAAAAAAAACTTTAAGTTGCAGAACTTTAGAGAAAGAAACTTACTTTCTGTCAGTTCCCAGTTTCCAAATTCAGATAAATACAGATATGATTTCTTCTCTCTGCAAATCACAATCCCAAAAGCATTTGAGCTTGTTTTTCTCTGTGAGCCTAGTCCTGTCCAGCCACATAACTTTTCTTGTCAATTGAGCTAATCAAGCCCTACTCTGAAAAACCCAGGGGAAAACATAAAAAAATAACAACACTATATTAACCAGATTAACATAAATACTCTAGAAATTAAGATCAATTATGCCTCTGCAGCATTGACATGGAGGCTGCCAGTTACAGACAAAGCAGCACCAACAAGTAGAACAGACTCCTAAAAAATATCCTGCACAAAAAAGATGATGTAAGTACATTTCTCTAAAGTGCTGTGTTGTCACACTCCTGTCTTCAGTCTCTCTCTCCCCTTACAATTTTTTTCTCTTTCCATTATTAATCTCAGTATGGTCACTTCCACCAGCTTAAATGTTACCAACAATTTAAACATTCATTTCATCCACCACCAGCACACAGTGCGCTCAGTACATGGTACACAGCAACAATGCTGACACTGTAGTTGAGAAAGCCTCTCAACAACTCTACTTTCTCAGGAACCTAAGGAAGTTTGACGTGTCAACTATGACCCTCAGCAACTTTGACAGATGCACCTGAGAAAGCATCCTTTCTACTGGTATCACAACTTGATATGGCTCTTGCTCTGCCTGAGACCACAATAAACTACAAAGGACTATGAACGCAGGCCAGTCCATCATTCAAGCCAGCTTCCCATAGATTGCCGCTGTTTAACCTTCCTGCTTCCTCAGAAAAGCAGCCAGCATAATCAAGGACTCCACACGTCCAGGACATTTTCTCTTCCACCTTCTTCCATCGGGAAAAAGATACAGAAGACATGATACTGAGTCATGGATCAGCCGACTCAGCTTCTTCCGCCTGCCATCAGACTTTTGAATGGACTTACCTTACACTAAGTTGATCTTTCTCTACAACCTGGCTATGACCGTAGCACTACATTCTGCACTTTCCTCCCCTATGAATGGTATGCTTTGTCTGTATAGCGCACAGGAAACAATACTTTTCACTGTATGCTAATACATGGGACAATAAAAATCAAGTCAAATGTTGAGAGTACACAGTGCTGTTGCTGAGCGTCGGTGGTGGTGGTCGTGGATGTTTGTGGAACAAACGGGTTGCTTTGTCCTGGATGCTGTCACATTCCTCGGCATTGCTATATTCAATCCCAACGTTAGGGTGGTGCGTGTTACATTCCGTGTTACTGGGCAGTGCGCGGTTCAAGGCAGCGTGGAGGCTGAATGATCTTTTATGTTATCTCTTCCAACAAAACCCTGTCACTAGTCATATTATTTGGAGTTTTCTTTCTGTGTCCCTGCCACATTCCAAACTTTCCCCAGAAACCGATGCCCCACTAGAGATTCGCATCAGAGAACAGAATTGAAACCGAACAATTTGAAAGAGTTAAACACGCGTCCCAAAAAGAATAAACATTTTTATTTTGCTTGTTCTCAAAACTATCATTATGATAATTTCAGACACAGACCAATGCTTAATTTTGTAATAACTTACCCAAACATCTCGGAAACAATTATGCTATCACAGCTTAAGAAATTGCTTTAAATCTTGTTAGGGGATAATTATACGTACCGTGGTTCTTGCATTATGCTGAAACTTGGTCCCAGTTTGAGTACAGAATCTACAATATGGAATGCCACGTAGAAAGTTAAAAATACATAGCCTGCAGTATTAGCATCAGAGACAGGGGTAGTTAATAGATAAAAGTTAGAAATACTGGGGGTAGAATTTGCTTAGACCAACTTCCCAGCATGGAGATTGTGAGTGGGTAATCACCAAAAACTCAGACACCATTACTGAAACAGTCAACATTTTGTGTTTCTTCCAAATTTAAATGGCTTCAGTGAACAGTCTGATTCAGAATGTGCTGCTAACTGACTGTGTTCCCCAAGGAGGTCCCATCAGCATGAGTGACGACCTTGTGCTTCCACTCAGCCTGGAGCAGGACGGTGGCATAGCGATTAGCACTGCTGCCTCACAGCACCAGGGACATGGGTTTGTATCCCAGCATGGGTCACTGTCTGTGTGGAATCTGCATGTCCCCCCTATGTCTGCGTGGGTTTCCTCCCACAGTCTGAAAGATGTGCTGGTTAGGATCATTAACCCAAACAGGTGCTGAAATATGACAACTCAGAGAATTTCATAGTACATTCATTGCAGTGTTAATGTAACTTGTGACTAACAAATAAACTTTACTTTTATTCTCCTAATACAGCCAGTTCTTCTTCAAAGGGGAGCTTGGTATAGAAACTACTACAGGTATTTTCAGAGAAAACATTTATCAATTAGTGTGAAAGGTAGGCTTATGTTAATACTGCAATGAAATTATTGTGAAAATCCCCAAGTAAATGCATCCTAACAAGCAGCACATCTTTCAAGATTGTGGGAGGAAGCCAGAGCACCTGGCGGAACCCCAAGCAGACATGGAGAGAACGTGTAGACTCTGCACCGACAGTGGCCCAACTGAGGTCCCTGGTACGTGAGGCAGCAGTGCGAACCACTGTGCCACCGTGCCATCTTGAGAAGCAGTAACACTACAAAATGGAGCAAGAGGGGGAAGGCTGCCAGATTTTCTGCTGCACCTTTTATGAATTCGTAATAGAGCTGGGAAAGAGGGTGATGTAATTTTCCACAAAAGGACAGGAGCCACCAATGCACACTCTCAGATGGCCAAGGAGGTAATTTCTTAGAGTCTGGACAGGAGAACGTGGCAGCAATGCTGTAAGAAGTTTAAAGATGTCACATGGCAGTCAAGATGTTGCTAATCCAATGTTTATAATATTTTTGTAACATGTTGGGACCATCTCTTTAAATTAGGGCAAAATGGAGAAATAAAGGAGGACAAGAGACTTGTTCTGAGTTCTGCCCAACAAGAAGCTTGGACAGATCGGTTAAAGTGGAATTTGAGCTGTTTTTTTTCTGGGAAGAAGGTACAAAATGTTCACACCTGTGGACAAAGACAAGGACATATGTGCTGACTGTAGATAGAATGCTAACCTTCAGATCTCACGGGGTGATCACCTGTTTTTATCAACAGTTATACTTTAAATTGTCCATTAATTCCAAAAGAAAATGGACTTGGAAATCTACAAAGTGTATTTCAACCTGGATACAAGACTTGTGTGATTCATGTTGCCATGGTCATAGATTTGAGAGAGGAAGAGGTTATAAAATCCATTAAAGGTTTTCTTAAGATATTTCTAAGCCTCACAAACTGTCCAACTGCAAAAATCGGGGGGAAAGTGAGAGAGCTATAGGCTTGTCTCTATATACAATATTGTTTTGATTGTAGTTTGGATTAAAGAGATAACGTTCATGAGCGTTTGAATAAGACTGGGGGATTCACCTAACTTTGGCCAATGGAAGTATCTTCATGGTAACATTCAGCAAGAAAGTCAGTTCAGAAATTAGAAGTTAGCCGACTGAAAAAGGGTAAAGGAAGCAAGCCTTCCAGAGCTGAGAATAATTTCAGACTGAATTGCACCAAAGGTTAGTCGAATACATTTTCACATTATGGGCGGGATTTTATGGGCTTGCATTGGTGAGATTGGAAATTCCCACCTGAGGTCAATGAAAATTTCCGTTGTCAGATCCTTGCCCACTCCGATTCCGTGGCAGGAGTTGATGATCAGCCAATATCTTCAACCCACAACTCAACTAATATCTCATACTGCTCAATGTACCACTCTCTTAATACTTACCCACCAAATAATCTCAAGCAATGAAAATTCATGCTGTACATTCAGATTTTTGCTCCACCCATACACAGCTACCAGTGATCCCCAAATTATACATCCATCTCCACTGCTTCCACACGCATCCAGCAATTCAGCCATAGCAAACACATTACTCAAACACATCACAACACAGTTAGAGACATTCTTCCCTCTTTCCCTCTTTGGGCAGGCAGGCCATAAACAGATGGGAGCAGAGGAGAATCAGAAGGCGAGAGGTATGTCAGTATCACCTGAGTCCATTGCATGAAAGAATGGTCCTATTATAGGGTCGACTGTGACTGAAACTTTGGCATCCAGCATTGCTGAGGGCACTCATGATAACAGAATGTTGCTTCTACAGATTTCTGACTTATGCCTTTGCTTAAATGTCACTTTGTCCTCTGCTATATGGCATGAAGTGCCAGCAGCATATGATGTGAGCATGGACCTCTTGTTTTCCAATTCTCTTTTTTTTGATTATCTCAATCCTGAGCTTCTGCATCTTTGCTATCAAAACCCAAAGATCTCCTGTCTGAGAAATCACTGCAGCTTCATGAATCAGGGTTAAAGCTACATCTGACCTCAGACAGTGAACTATCACCTGATCTGATACTTCTAGCCCCCATTTCAAGCAGTTTGTATCTCAAGGAGAGTGGCACAGAGAGGGATCAGCACCTACTGAGTCACTGGGCATGAGTGGGCTGCAGCCATGAGGTTGGGAAAGGATGGTTCATCTGGCAGCTCGCTGTGGGACGAGGATGCAGATAAAGAATTTGATGGGGTGGCATCTAGCCATGCCCTCTGAGACATTTGGTGAATTGGCAGGCCTGACTAGCAGCCTCATGTCACCGCTGAGGAAACTGTCTCTGATCAATACAGCACTTTACGCAGATCTTGTAACCACATCCATTCCAGTTCAAATGCAATGGCAACTCCATGGTGGCATTCATGGATCCAACATGCTGCAACATGACTGACATCTCAGCTTCCACAGCAACACAAGCAGAAGATGCCCAATGTCACGTTCTGTGGTGGATGTCCAGAGGATGTCCTTGTTGTCCTGCAGACTGGCACTGCTGCCACCCCATGGCTCTTTTTTCTGATCATCTCAATCCTGACCTTCTGCATCTTTGCTATCAAAACCCAAATACCAGTGCTCAATGGGGTGCCCAGGATCACACAGCAATCCAGCAATCTGTAAAAAGAAATTCAGCACTGTCTTCTCCAAGGTAACTAAGGTTGGCTGGCTTTCTTTCTAACATTGTAGCAGGATGGCATCTTCAGGCAGTTGGAAAAGTAAACAAGGCCAAAAATCTTGGTTAAAAATGATTTCAAGTGAAGCACATCAAAACAGAAACGTAGAAGATAGGAGCAGAGGAAGGCCCTTTGGCCCTTCGAGCCTCATCCACCATTCATCACAATCATGGCTGATCATCCAACTCATTAGCCTAATCCTGCTTTCCCCCCATAACCTTTGATCCCATTCACCCCACGTGCTATATCCAGCCACCACTGAATACATTCAATGTTTTGGTATCAACTACTTCTTACAGTAATGCATTCCACGGGCTCACCACTCTTTGGGTGAAGCAATGTCTTCTCATCTCCGTCCTAAATCATCTACCTTGAGTCCTCAGACTGTGATCCCTGGTTCTGGAAACCCTCACCATTAGGAACATCCCTCTGCATTTGCCCTGTCTAATTTTGTGAGTTATTGATCTTAACCTCTGGCACATCTGTTGAATACATTGTTGTTTCTGTTTTGTTAATCAAACATGTTTTAGTACTCCCTCTGCAGCTCCAATAGAAGTGTAGAGTTTCATCCAGTGAAGCTAACAGGATTGAACCCCACAGTGATAGCCTCCACAGAGGAACAGCTGATACTGTCTGAGAGCACGTGTGAAAGGTGACTCTCTGAATAATTCAGTAGAAAGTCACAATGGAACATTTTCCCACCAAATATCCTCCACAGAACTTTCAGGCTATCGTCCTTAGAGGAACTTAAGTTTAAGTCTATTTATTAGTGTCACAAGTAGGCCTACATTAACACGGCAATGAGGTTACAGTGAAAATCCTCTAGTCGCCACACCCCGGCATCTGTTCAGGTATACTGAGGGTAAATTTGGCATGGCCAATGTACCTAACCAGCATGTCTTTCAAACTGTGAGAGGAAACTGGAGAATGTGAAGGAAATGCATGCAGACACAGGGAGAACATGCAAATTCCACACAGACTGTCACCCAAGACCAGAATTGAACCCAGGTCCCTTGCGCTGTGAGGCAGCAGTGCTAACCATTGTGCCACCGTACTAGCAGCATGACACAGCCCCTTAAATAAACTCAATATCTGCCCTGATGTAACCCATATGACAATGTCATCAGTGCTTACCATTTGGCGTGATATATTTTGCACAGAGAAACAGTAAAGGAATTAAAATGACCTTAAAGTCCTAAATTTTATACTTGTCCTTTGGAGAGATATTAATACTATCAATGTTTAATGGCCTCAAGTTTTGCATCAGGACAAGACTCATAGTGTAATCCAGGGCCGTTGAAAATACATTT
Source organism: Sphyrna mokarran (assembly GCA_024679065.1). NCBI lineage: Eukaryota > Metazoa > Chordata > Chondrichthyes > Carcharhiniformes > Carcharhinidae > Sphyrna > Sphyrna mokarran. The sequence goes on from JAGIQG010000004.1 coordinate 8,508,850, forward strand.
AGTCTCGCTAATTTAGCTCAACCAAGTTATACTGGCTGTTAAAATAGATGAACTTGATCATATTCCCTTGGAGCTTGGGAGCTAGATACAGAGAATGTATTTCATCTGATGTGGAGGCAGGGAATGAGGAAACCTTTATCTTATAATTAGACTTCAGGATCAAAATCAGGAACTATGGGGCAGCTTGATGGCACAATGGCTAACACAGCTGCCTTACAACACCAAGGACCTGCGTTCAATTTTTGGCCTTGGGTCACAGTCTGTGTGAAGTTTGCGCATTCTCCCTGTGCCTGTGTGGTTTTCCTCCAGGTGCTCTGGTTTCCTCCCACACTCTGAAAGACATGGTGGCTAAGTGCATTGGCTGTGCTAAATTCTCTCTCAGTGTCCCTGAACATAGAACATAGAACATTACAGCACAGAACAGGCCCTTCGGCCTTCGATGTTGCGCCGACCAATTAGGAAAAAGCAATGACCCTCTAACCTAAACCATTCCCTTTTCGTCCATAAAACAGCATGTCTGCCATGAACAGGCACCGGAGTGCGGCAATGAAGTGATTTTCAATATAACTTCATTATATTTGTGACCATAAGTAAACTTTAAGCATTTTAATTGCAAAAAGGGTAGCAGATATCTGCAGTTCTCCATCCCAAAATATCACGGGTGATTGGCCAAAGCTTTCATGTTTTTTGGGGGTAAAGATATCAATTGATATGGGGTAAAAAATGGTTTCCATATTATTAAAAGAGGCATTGGAGAAGATTTACGAGACCAGATCTGAAATTGTGGGCGGATTTTATGGCCTTGCTCGACCCAAGACCGGAAAATGCTGCCCGAAGTTAACAAACCTTTCCATTGTCCGTCCCTCACCAGTTCTGATTCCTGTGGCAGGCGAGGCAATAAATGTCCAGCTATTATACCTGTGACATAAGATTTCATCAGCTGGTGCTCTTTGCTTGAGGATGAATATTGAAAAATACCAAACCCTAACCCTAATCATAACCGTAACGCTAACCCTAAACATAACCCTAACCCTAACCATAACCCTAACCCTATTAACAAATTCAACAGAGAATTCATGAGAAAATTCTTTTCCCAGAGACAGGTGAAAATGTGGAACTTGCTACCCTGTGGAGTAGTTGAGGAAAATGTAAGAAGCAGCTCAGGGGAAGCTGGATGAACAGGGTTTTTTTGGATATTGATGTTTCTCACCCTACAACTTGAGAGTTGGAGGGATGGGACGGAACGCACCTCAATGCTCGGCAACCAATTAATATTTGGTGAGGTCTGAATTGAATAAGGGTGAGGCTTCCAGATCCACCTGATAAGGAAATTTGACCTTGAAGAACTGCTGATAGGATGATAGGCTTTGCCAAAACAAAAAGGAAGTTTTCGCAGGGCTCAGTTTGAAAAGCCAGGAAGGGACGGTTGAAGAGGTGGATGACATTGAAATAGGAGGGAGTTACTTATAATGGAAAGAGATGATGCCCAAAAAGAGAGGATGTAACGTTGAAATAATAGCGGAATGTGATGAGGCACTTAAACAGCCATTAATCTGTCACTCAAAGAGATCAATAGATCCAAGGGGATCATGGCAGCATGATGGCACAGTGGTGAGCACTGCTGCCTCACAACGCAAGGGACTCGGGTTCAATTCCTGGCTTGGGTCACTTGCGTTGTTTGCATGTTCTTCCCATGTCTGCATGGGTTTCCTCCCACAGTCCAAAAGATGCGCTGGTTAGGTGCATTGGCCGTGCTAAATTCTCCCTCAGTGTACATGAACAGGCACTTGAGTGCGGTGACTTTCATGGTAACTTCATTGCAGCGTAAATGTAAGTCTATTTGTGACACTAATAAATAAACTTTAAACTCAGATAGCTGCAACATTACACAGTCCCCTAACACGTTTGTCTAATTCTTTCCTACCCTACATTATCATTTATGTATACACACACACACACACACATACATACACACACATGCACATACACACACACACACATACACATACATACTCTCACACACACATACACGCACACTCACATACACACACACATATACACAGACACTCACGTTCGTATACACACATGCTCACACACACACACTCTCACATACACACTCACACACAGATACACACACACATACATACACACACACACATATATACACACGCTCACACACACACTGACAGATCTTCAGAACCTATTGCTTTAAGCATGACTGAGCTGAGATAGAGGAAACAGCAATGTAATACCACACAGATGGGTAAATTTTCTTTCAAGCAAATCCACTCGAAAGAAGACATTTTTCCTTCCCGCCCCATAAAACTTTTAAATAATTTCACAGATGGTTAAACATATCACATCACCAGAAGATAACTCCATGTTCCCTCTGTGTGGTACCCTCTATCAGCTGTAAGTAAGAATGACAGAATTGAATTAATACAACATGCGTCACTAACTCAGAATATTCCGAAGCTCTTTACAGACAATGTACTTTTGAAGGGTAACCACTGAACAAAGCACAGCAGCCGGTTTGTGCATGGCAAAATCCCAAAAGTGGTCATGTGGTAAAGGCCACAGAATCTGTGTTCTAACCATAAAAACCATAAAAAACCATAAAAACCATAAACTGATTCTGGAATCTGAAACAAAAGCAGAAAATGCTGGAAAATCTCAGCAGGCTTGACAGCATCTGTGGAGAGAAAATAGACCCGATGTTTCGAGTCTGGATGAATTGTCTTCCAGGCTTACAGCACTGACTCCATTCTCTCTCCACAGATGCTGTCAGACATGCTGACTTTTCCAAGAATTTTCTGTTCTTGTTGGAGTGTTTTAATGATACTGATTGAGGATTAAATATCTTCCAGCACTCCAAAAAGAGTATCTCAAATATTGGCAGAAGATTATTTTTTTAACTTCCATCTAAAAGGACAAAGAGAGCCTTGGTTTAATGTAAAACCAACAAGACAGCACTCCAACAGTGCAGCATTTTCAGTAATACATTGGTAATATCAGTCTATATTTTGTGCACAAGTCTCTGGAGAAGTATCTGAATCCTTTCTGGACCTTCTGACTCCAAGTTGAAAGTGCTTCAGAGAAAATAAAAGCAGGAGTAGGCCATTTGGCCCCTCATGCTTGTTCTGCCATTCATTTTGATCATGGCTGATCATCAAATTCAATATTCTGATCCCCCCTTTCCCTCATATCCCTTGATCCCTTTAGCCCCAAGTTTCTTCTTGAAATACACAATGTTTTGACCTCAAATGCTTTTGGTGGCAGTGAATTCATCAGCCCCTGGGTGAAGAAATTCCTTTTCACAGCCCTTATCTTCAAACTTATCTTTGGTCTTATGAGGAGAGGCTGAGGGATTTGAGGTTGTTTTCGTTAGAAAGGAGGAGGCTAAGAGGGGACCTGATCGAAACATATAAGATGATTAGAGGTTTAGATAGGGTGGACAGTGATAGCCTTTTTCCTAGGATGGAGAAAGCTAGCACGAGGGGACACAGCTTTAAATTAAGGGGTGATAGTTATAGGACGGATATCAGAGGCAGGTTCTTTACCCAAAGGGTGGTTCGGGAGTGGAATGCCCTGCCTGCAGCAGTTGTAGATGCGCCAAGTTTGGTGGCGTTTAAGAGGTTAGTTGATAAGTATATGGAAGAGAAGGGAATGGTTTAGTTTGGAGGGACATTGCTTTTTATATTGGTCGGCGCAACATCGAAGGTCGAAGGGCCTGTTCTGTGCTGTAATATTCTATGTTCTATGTTCTATGTAACTAGGTTACATGAGTAAGACAGGTGAAGAGCGATATTGGCCAAATGTGGGCAATTGGGACTAGGGTAAGGATTTTAGTTATAGGATGGATGTCAGAGGTAGGTTCTTTACCCAGGGGGTGGTGAGGGCATGGAATGCCCTGCCTGCAACAGTTGTAGATGCGCCAAGTTTGGGGGTGTTTAAGTGGTCAGTGGATAGGTTTATGGATGAAAATGGAATGGTTTAGTTTAGAGGGTCATTGCTTTTTCTCCATTGGTTGGCGCAACATTGAGGGTCTGTACTGCGCCGTAATGTTCTATGTTCATAGGCTATGAATGAGCTTTCAGGGCTGAGATGAGGAAAAACTTCTCCATTCAGAGAGTTATGAACCTGTGGAATTCTCTACCACAGAAAGCTGTTGGGGCCTGTCTGTTAGATATGTTCAAGAGGGAGCTAGATGTGGCCCTTGTGGCTAAAGGGATCATGAGGTATAGAGAGAAAGCGGGACTGGGACACTGAAAACACGTGATCAACCATGATCATATTGAATGGTGCTGCTCAAAGGGCCAAATGACCTACTCCTGCACCTCTTTTTTCTGTTTCCATGTTTCTAAATGATTAATTCCTCTGAGTGGAGGAAGCAAGAGTACGTCATCCTTACCCAGATTACAATCACTCAAAACATATAAACCTCCAATGATTGATAGTCTTTATTCCTTTCACATAACAAGAAACAAATAAAGAAAATAATGAAGGTCATTACTGGACACTTAAGGGTCCCTAGAGAATTGGAAACAGCCTAATGTAGCACCCATATTCAAAATAAAACTTAGAAGGAGTACAAATACCTAAAGAACAATGAACTTTTCTTTAAAACAAAAACAAAGTGCAGTTAAACACAGCCCAGTAAACCACAGAATCCTACAATGCAAAAGGAGGCCATTCAGTGCATCGAGTCTGTACCAACCACAATCCCACCCTGGCCCTATCCCCATAAGCCCACGCAGTTACCCTAGCTAATCCCCCTGACACTAATGGCAATTTAGCATAGTCAGTCCAACTAACCCACACATCTTGGAAACCAGAGCACTCAGAGGAAACCCACGCAGACACAGGGAAAATGTGCAGACTGCACATTTAGTGACCCAATATAGTGACCCAAGCCGGGAATCACACTCTGGCTCCACTGTGCCACTGCATCACCCATACATGGACAATGTAAGCAGGGTTGGCAAGTTTCTTTTGGGTGCACATAAGCATAAACTACCACAAACTCCACAAAAAAGATTTGTTGATTGTTTAATTCATCAGAAATCTCTCAACTCCTTTCAAATGGCTACCTATCATAATCAATAGTTGTTGCCTTTCAATTTCAGAAAATCTCAAGTGCAACCTCTGCTCTATGGGTGCAAAGGTTAGCTTCCTTTCGATAACTTGACAGGGTCTATGTAGTTTCAATGTATCTTCCATGTCCTTATCTAATCCTCCAAAAATAGCTTCTCGCCAGACTCTTTGTCGAGCTCGTCTCTAAGTGTTGATCATGAAGATCACATAGCAACTACAATCTGTCCCTTTCAGAAATTACAACCCTCTCCATGCATCACATTACTTTTATCAATGGATGTCTCATTCAAGAAACAATGGTCTGAATTCTAAATCCAGTACCTATGTTCAACACCCAGATGCCACATAGTTATACAACTTGGCAATAAGAGGGTCCCTATGAGTTATTCTCTCAACGTCAACTGCTGCAATTGGAAACATAAGAAATGGGGATGGTAATCTAGACATTGGGCGCAATCTTACTGGCCGTTCATGCCCTGCTGTTATTCCAAGTGAGGGCAGAGAATTTAATATTCAGTCAAATCTTCGTTCACTGCAGCAGGACCAGGAAATTCCACTAGTACGAATGGCCTGACAATTCCACCCATTTTATCACTGTTAGAATGATTTTCCATTTGTCCATATTTAATGTCATACTGATAAGCAGACAAAATCAAAGTGCATTCAGGCTGCAGCTAATGAGGCTACTGGAGATTTTGGATTCAAAATAGCATCCTGATGAGAGATTCTTGCATCAAAAAAATCAAAGACAACGGGTGGGATTTTCCATGTGTTTTGAGTCAGTAGATGTGGCCCACCGTTGGTTGGTGGCAAGATCTTCTGGTCCCGCCACAGTCAATGGAGTTTTCCGTTGCATGTACCCCTCGCCACTTGGAAACCTGTCACGGGAATGCACTGTCAGCAGGACTGGAAGATTCCACCAATATTAACAGCTGGAAAATTCTGGCCAATGTTTCATATTCTACGTGAGAATAATTTTGCCATTGGTATGATGGCATGGAGGGTGTGTGAAGCACATGTGATTGTTTCTTCCTCACTATTAGGAAGCCAAGGGGTGATCTTATATAGGTCTATAAAATAATGAGGGGCAGAGATAAGGTAGATAATCAATGTCTTTTCCCAAATGTAGGGGAGCCTAAATCTAGAGGGCGTAGGTCTCTAAGTGAGAGAGGAAAGATATAGAAGTGTGTAAAGAGGTAATTTTTTTTACACAGAGGGTGGTGAATGTCTGGAACAAGCTGCCAGAGGTAGTACTAGAGGTGGGTACAATTTTGTGTTTAAAAATCATTTAGATAGTTACATGGGTATGATGGGTATAGCGGGATATGGGCCAAATGCGGGCAATTGGGATTAACTTAGGGTTTAACAAAAAATTAAGGGCAGCATGGACAAGTTGTCTGAAGGGTCTGTTTCCACGCTGTAAACCTCTATGACTCTATGACTGTGACTCTATTATCCAATATTTACAGCTATTCTGCATGGAGAGGCATCACATGCTATTATCAGCATTTTTGCAACATCGTAATGAACAAATTTTGTCCAATCTACCGATTTATTTTTACACAAATGGAATACTTCATTAAACTCCCTTGTCCAATTCCATGGAGCAACCTTCCAAAACATAGAACAAAGAAAATTACAGCACAGGAACAGGCCCTTCGGCCCTCCAAGCCTGAACAACCATGTTGCCTGACTTAACTAAAACTGCTTACGCTTCTGGAGGCCATATCCCTCTATTCCCATCCTATTCATGTATTTGTCAAGACGCTGTTAAAAGTATCTATCGTATCTGCTTTCACTGCCTCCCAGGCAATGAGTTCCAGGCATCCACTACTCTCTGTAAAGTACTTGCCTTGTACATCTGTTTTCAACTTTGCTCCTCACACCTTGAACCTGTGCCCCTTAGTAATTGGTTCTTCCACCATGGGAAAAAGTTTCTGACTAACCATTCTGTCCATGCCTTTCATAATCTTGTGGACTTCTATCGGGTTGCCCCTCAATCTCTGTTGTTCCAGTGAGAATAAACCAAGTTTCTCCAAACTCTCCTCATAGCTAATGCCCTCCATATCAGTCAACATCCTGGTAAATTTTTTCTGTACCCTCTCCAAAACCTCCACATCTTTTTTGGTAGTGTGGCAACTAAAATTGACCACCACATTCCCAGTGCAGCCTAACTGAAGTTCTATAAAGACTGGGATAGGAACTGTACAAAGAGACAAGAAGAGTGAGAATTCCTGAGTTTTATTTCCAGTCCAACTCAAACCAGGTTTGTCAATATTATTACGTTACAGAAATCTGCATCCAAATCTTTGCAAAACATTGATAATGTTGCATTTAAGCAATCCTTTACCATTTACAGATCCTTGCCAATGTATTACCCATTGATGTTTATTCAATGCAATGCTTTTGCGGTTCTTAATCTTTTGCTAATATAGATTTTCACAGAACTCCGTTGTCTTCTACTTTTACTGCCTCTTTGCTATATTTGTCTCTAATTACAAGGGAAAGCAGAAACATGAGAACCAGAGTAAATCAGTCAGCCTCTCTATCCTGTAGACCATTCATGCTGATCTCTGCCCCAATTTTATTCACCCGCCTCAGTTCCATGTCTCTTTGCACTCATGAATGAATAAAAATCTAGCGATTTCATTCTTGAAAGCTTCAATTAGTCCTCAGTATCAACAGCCTTTTGAGGCAGTAGACTCATGTGTGAAAAGCATTTCTTGATTTCCCTCTTGAGTGGTTGAGCTGTAATTTTATGATTATATTCATTTGCTCTCGAATCCCCTATCAGAGGAATTGAATTCTTAACTTTTTAAATGCCTGGATCGGGTCGACCATCAATCCTCTATACTCAGGGAATTCAAGCAAAATTCTCTCCTAATTTCATCCTCTGAGGAATTGGTAACACACTAGTGAATCTGGTCAATATCTGGCAAATCCAATTTATTTTTCTTCAGGAGCAGTACCTGATTTGATTTGATTTATTGTTCTCACAAGTATTGGTATACAGTGAAAAGTATTGTTTCTTGCATGCTGCACAGACAAAGCATACCATGCATAGAGAAGGTAACAAGACAATACAGAATGCAGTGTTGCTGTCATAGCTAGGATGTAGAGAAAGATCAGTTTAATGGAAGGTAGGCCCAATCAAAAGTCTGCTGGCAGCAGGGAAGAAACTGTTTTTGAGTCAGTTGCTGCGTGACCTCAGACTTTTGTATTTTTGTCCCATCAGAAGAAGATGGAAGAGTCAATGTCGAGGGTGTTTGTAGCCCTTGGTCTTGCTTTTCCAAGGTGGCAGGAAATGTACACTGTCAAAAGACAGTAGGCTAGTTTGAATGGACTTCATTCACCATCTTTTGTAGATTCTTGCGGTCTTGGATAGAGCAGGAGTGATACTAACCTGTGATAGAACCAGAAAGAATGCTTTCCATGGTGCACCTGTGGACATTGGTGAGAGTTGTAAAGGACATACTAAATTTCCTTAGTCTCCTAAGAAAGTAGAGGTGTTGGTGGGCTTTCTTACCTATAGTGTCTGCATAGAGGGACAAGAACAGTTTGTTAGTGGTCTGGACACATGGAAACTTGAAACTCTCGACCATTTTTATTTCATTCTCATTGACGTAGACTGGAGCATGCCCTCCAATATGCTTTCTAAAGTCAATGACTATCTCCTTCATATTATTGACACTGAGGGAGAGATTATTGTCATCACACCAGTTCACCAGATTCTTTATCTCTTTCCTGTACTATGTCTCACCATTGAGATCTGACCTACTATGGTGGTGTCATCAGCAAGCTTAAAAATTGAGATGCAGGTGAATTTGGTCATATACGTCCTGGGATGTGGCCCTCACTGACAAGCCCAGTGTTTGTTGCCCATCCCTAATTACTCTGTAACTGTGTGGCTTTCTTGGCCATTCCAGAGGGCAGCTCAGAGTGGGAAGAAACCAGAGCACCTGAAGAAAACGTATGCCGCCACGGGGAAAATGTGCAGGCTCCGCATGGACAGGGATCCAAGCCTGGATCAAATCTGGATCCCTGGCACTGTGAGGCAGAAGTGCTAACCACTGTGTCACCCTGCTGCCTAATTTTTACCATTGTTTCCCAATGTGATATCTTTCTCACAAGGAATCAGTTACCTTTTAATAAATCTTCATCAACGAAGGAAGCTTGGAGACAAACTGGGAACTGAAGATCCATTGTTCTTTGATAAGACACATCACAAAATCACATTCTGTAGAAATAATGCACTTTGGCTCAGAGAACATTGCGACGAGAGAAAGGGGCAACTTAAAATAAGCTTTGGGAGAAGGATAAATTAATGCAGTGGAAATACTTGAAAAAGAACTGAGGGGATTGTGAGGGAAACATAATGATTACTGAAGTTAATCGGTTAATCCATTAAACAATAAACTATTGCTAGGCAAAGGTTCAGTTGACGTATCAGCCACAACTATTTGTTTTTGATGGAAGTGCTTTTCTCTCTGATTCTGCAGGCTTCTAATCATTATGATAAAGGAACACTCCAGGCCAGTTGCTGGGTCTATTATCTACAGATTGCTGTGAAAAATAATCTTTCCTCTGAAATATTTCTGAGAGTCAGAGAGAGAGAGATGTCTTAAAGGACAATCTGTCCTTCCTTTTGTTTTGGACCTGCTACAAGGTCAGCATCTGTCCTATCTTGTTACTTTGTTGTGTCCAATGAAGCAGATACATGGTAAAGCTATGCTGCTAAGTGGTGGGCAGCGAGGGAGCCGTGGGGGAGCCACATGCATTGTTTCCCGACATGTGGGTTAGTGAGGTCACTCAGCACGGTTGTGGAGAGCAAGACTAAGCTTTCAGACACAAATAAAGGGGGATTTTGATAAGGAAACAAGGAATAGAGCCATTCTGCCCCTTGAACCTGTTCCACTCTCCAATTAGATCAGCACTTCAACTAAATTTTCACAACTTTTCCCTTTATCCCTTCACACACTTACCCATCATATACTTGCTCTCCATCACAATAGCCCTTTTGCGAGCAAAATTTCCTCATTTCCATTAACAAATTAGCATGCTAATTTTAATAGTGAGATATCAGTCTCAAATTCTTTCAATTCCCATGCTTCTACATGACTACTAATGTGAGGGGCTGGGGGTATGGGGTGCAGGGCATTGTTGTATTGTTGCTGGACTGGTCATCCACCAGGGTTTGAATCATGCCACAACAGAGAGTGAAATTTGAATTCATTAAAAATCAGGAATTAAAAATGATGGTGACCATTGTTGATTCTCATAAAAATCCATCCCTTTCAGTAATGTTTTGTGGGAAGAAAATGTGCTGTCCTTACCCAATCTGGCTTACACGTGAGTCCAGACCTACAGCAATGTGGTTGACTCTCCACTGCCCTCCAAGGGAAATTTGGGATGGACAACTAATGCTGACTCAGCCCATATCCCATGACAAAAACGAGTTAAAAAATAAAACAACTTTGTCCCCCTCATCTCCAGTGATGCCATATGGGTACTCTGACTAAAAGTGTACATGCTTGAGGTTTGTTGCATCGAGAGAAAAGAAAGTCTTGAATTTGTAAAGTGCCTTTCCTGACCTCAACACATTCCTAAGTGCTTCACAGCCAATTCAATATTTCTGAAGTGTAGTTGCCGTTATAGTGCAGGAAAAAATTGTAGCCGGTTTGTTTGATTTAACTTGATTTGACTGTACATCGAGAAAGAAGTGAGAGAATGCAGAATGCAGTGTTACAATCGTAGCTAGGGTGAAGAGAAATATCAACTTAATGCGAGGTAGGTCCATTCAAAATTCTAATGGCAGCAGGGAAGAAGTTGTTCTTGAGTTTGCGCATGACGTGCTCCCTCAAACAACAACACTGATAATGGTCAGTAGGTCCATTTTGTGATGTTGTCTGGAGGATAAATATGAGCTCCTGATGTTTTGATGAGGTTTTGCTTACTATATGAGTGACTTGGGATCTTATTTTTTCCCTTGAAACGATTTATTAAGAATGATTTACAAAGGCTTCATAATAAGTTCTATGGTCGCAGTCTACTGGAGCCACTTTGTCATCTAACTCCGATGTTATGCTCACATCATCATTCACATATTGTCTTGCTAACATACCATTAAATCTTTAAACCTGACTCTGGGGTAAACCCCCTCATTTTCCTTCAACATACTGACACAAGAGTTTCGGCATCCACCTGACAGGCCCTCACTTTAACATTGTAACAAAAGGCAGCATCAGCGACTGTGAAGCATTGCTCCTGAAAATCTCAGAAAAAATGCCTAGAATATGCAGTTAGTGGGGCTCGAACTCTGGAGATTCCTGATGGGAATGTAAATGTGTGATCCCCTTTTCTTGGCCTTTAGGCTGAGGTCGGGTGCAATGTCTTTTCTTGTCAGCTTTGATCTAATATACCACTCTTGTGGGGACAATAAATCAGAATCAATTTGAATTATTTTTACAACAAGCAAGAAAATGTATTTAATGCATGCCTTGTCCACTTTGTAATTTTAGAATAGAATCACACAGAGTCCCTACAGTGCAGAAGCAGTCAATTCAGCCCATTGAGTCTGCACTAACTGGCAGAGCATTTCACCCAGGTCCACCCCTTCTACACCATTCCCTTAACCCCATGCATTTACCCTGCTAATTCAACTAGCCTAAACACAACATTAAGGGACAATTAAGCACAGCCACTCCAACTAGCCTACACATCTTTGGAATGTGGAAACCGGAGCACTCAGAGGAAACCCATACAGACATGGGAAGAACATGCAGACTTCACACAGACAGTCACCCAAGACTGGAATTGAACCCAGGTCTCTAGAGCTATGAGGCAGTAGTGTGAATGATTGTGCTAGTGAGCGCATTGGCTTTGCAACTTTAAGAATGGAGTAATCTTTTGAAGTTTGCAATCCCTTTTTAGCAAAAACTAAGCATGAGATGATAGCTGTAATGCATGATCTTGTCAGCTTGGTTCTAATATGTCCCCTATTCTGAGGGCTATGAATTGGATTCAATTTGAATTGTTGGTTGGACCGAGACAAGGGGATGGATTCAGGGCTTGCCTTGTCCACTCTGTGCATTGGCTTTGTAACTTTGAGAGAGGATTTTTTAAAATATATATACGTGTGCAATCCATTAAGTCATCACTACACCTCTTCCACTGCTGGCATCTTCCAGTTTCACATCCTGGTGGTCATACCTCATTCACAATCATGTGCATTTCAGTGCTGCCAAACTAATTGACTACGCGAAAGGGTCATTCGGCTGCTTTATTTAGTCCATTCATTAGATATTTTCCTCTCATTTTCATCTTGTCAGATAATCTAGTTAATGATGCAAGGGGAAAAAATGCTCATTCATTATACCTCTGCTCCAGTAAAAAGTTTCTAGCAGGAGTTATTAGCCTACATGCTTAGCTATCAAGAATATCTTATTTCGCAGCTAATGTGAATGATATGACCCAGCTCAGAGTACGTGGAATGAAGCTTCCTTCAATGCATTACTAGGCCCATTAGTGAGAATGCAAGCACGTCAAAAAAGTAGGAAGAAGAGGAGCAAGCGGCAAATTACCTGTAATTGGAACAAATGGATGAAGGCAAAATTCATCGACAATATTTATTGCACTAAACAGACCAGGGTACTCTATTAATTAGATTCAATTCTACCATCATTTAGCAAGTCATTCTGTGCGATGTTGCATTCTTAATTGAGTTGCTGAGCCCATAGTAAAGTATGGAAAGGGTGTGGGGAAGTTGAGGTATAATTGCTGGATTACTCAGTTGCCACTTGATCAGCTGACTCTAAGCTACATAAAATCCCTACTGTGCGGAAAGAGGCCACTCGACCCATAGAGCCTGCACTTACTCTCTGACAGAGTATCTTCGGCACAGTGGTTAGCACTGCTGCCTCAAATTGCCAGGGACCCAGATGCAATTCTCAATGTGCGTTTGTGCAGAGTCTGCACATTTTTCCCGTGGATTTTCTCCAGGCGCTCTGGTTTCCTCCCACGCTCCAAAAGATGCATTGGATAGACGGATTGGCATGCTAAATTCTCCCTCAGTGTACCAAACAGACACCAGAGTATGGCAATTAGGGATTTTCATAGTAACATAATTACTGTGTGAATATAAGCTTACTTGTGACACTTCAACCTTATTCAGGCTCCCTGCCCTATCCTATCCCATACATTTACCATGGCTAATCCACCTAACCCACACACCTTGGGACACCGAGATAGAACTTATCATGGCCAATCAACCTCACCTGTACATCTTTGGAATGTGGGACGAAACCGGAGCGCCCAGAGGAAACACACGCAGATAACATAGAACATAGAACATAGAACACTAGAGCACAAACAGGCCCTTCAGCCCACAAGTTGTGCCGAACACATCAAAACCTACCCAGCCATAGACCTATCTATAACCCCCAATCCCATTGGATCCCATATACTCATCCAGAAGTCTTTTAAAAGACCACAGCGAGTTCGCCTCGACCACCACCGACGGCAGCCGATTCCATTCACTCACCACCCTCTGAGTGAAAAACTTTCCCCTAGCATCCCCTCTGTACTTGCTTCCCTGCACCTTAAATCTGTGCCCTCTCGTCGCGACCATTTCAGCCCTGGGAAATAGTCTCTGAGAGTCCACCCTATCTATTCCTCTCAACATCTTGTAAACCTCTATCAGGTCGCCTCTCAACCTTCGTCTATCCAGGGAGAACAGTCCCAGCTCCCTCAACCTGTCTTCATAAGGCATGCCTCCCAATCCAGGCAACATCCTTGTAAATCTCCTCTGCACCCTTTCAATAGCTTCCACGTCCTTCCTATAGTGAGGCGACCAGAACTGCGCACAGTACTCCAAGTGTGGTCTGACAAGGGTCCTATAAAGCTGCAGCATTACCTCCTGACTCCTGAACTCAGTCCCTCGATGAATGAAGGCCAGTACACCGTAAGCTTTCTTAACCACATCCTCCACCTGGGAGGCTGATTTGAGAGTCTTATGGACCCGGACCCCAAGATCCCTCTGCTCTTCCACACAGCTAAGACTCCTACCTTTGATAGTGTACTCATTCATCCCGTTGAATCTGCCAAAATGGACCACAACACATTTATCCACGTTGAAGTCCATCTGCCACTTCTCCACCCAGTCTTGCATCCTGTCGATGTCATGCTGCAACTTCTGACATCCCTCCAGACCATCCACAACACCACCGACCTTCGTGTCATCGGCGAACTTACTCACCCATCCCTCCACTTCCTCATCCAGGTCATTTATGAAAATAACAAACAGCAAGGGTCCTAGAACAGATCCCTGGGGCACTCCACTGGTGACTGACCTCCATGCAGAAAAAGAGCCATCCACAACACCCTCTGCCTTCTGCAGGCAAGCCAGTTCTGGATCCACAAGGCCAAAGCCCCTCGGATCCCATGGCCTCTCACCTTCTCAAGAAGTCTTGCATGTGGGACTTGTCAAATGCCTTGCTGAAGTCCATGTACACCACGTCCACTGCTCTTCCTTCGTCAATGTGTTCAGTCACATTTTCAAAGAACTCAATTAAGCTCGTAAGGCACGACCTGCCTTTTACAAAACCATGTTGACTATTTCTAATCAACCTAAACTTCTCCAAATGCTCGTAAATCTTGTTCCTCAGAAGCCTCTCCATCAGCTTACCAACCACTGAGGTCAGACTCACCGGTCGGTAATTTCCAGGACTATCCCTGTTCCCTTTCTTGAAAATAGGGACCACATCCGCAATCCTCCAATCCTCCGGAACCTCTCCCGTCTCCATCGACGACGCAAAGATCATCGCCAGGGGCTCTGCAATGACATCCCTCACTTCCCACAATAACCTGGGGTACATCCCATCTGGTCCCGGAGACTTGTCTATCTTGATAGCATTTAAAAGTTCTAACACATCCGCTTCCTTAATATATACATACTCAATCTTTTCAGTCTGCCGCAAACTTGTAGTGCATCCTCCCAGATCACTTTCCACCGTGAATACTGAGGCAAAGTACTCATTAAGCACCTCTGCCATTTCTTCCGGTTCCATACAGACTTTTCCCCCTTCACCTTTTATAGGTCCTATCCCTTCTCTTCTCATCCTTTTACTTTTCACATATTTGTAGAAGGCCTTGGGATTCTCCTTAATCCTGCCAGCCAAGGCCTCCTCATGACCCCTTCTGGCTCTCCTAATTTCCTTTTTAAGCTCTCTTCTATAAGCCTTATACTTCTCTAGATCCTTATACTTCTCTAGATCTCTAGATGGGGGAGGAATGTGAAAAACTTCACACAAACGCTCAAGATTGGAATTGAACCTGGGACCCCCTGGTGTTGTGAAGGGAGAGTAAGAAAAGGACCAGCAAGGGAAGGCATTCTGTGAATGCATCAACATATTTCACCCCTTAGTTTTACAATAATCTTCAATAAAATGGTTTCCTCTACCTCTTTAAAAAGCAGCAGCTAAAGAAAGGTATCTGAGTTGACAGAGAGGAGCATTGGGGAATTCACTGACATCTGTGGCAAGTGGATTGAAGCTGGTCTGGTGTTTCAGAAAGGAATGAGCTGCCAGGATTTTATTGGGGAGGCAAAATGATATCTAATCTTGTCCAAAGTACGTGCGGTTTGACAAGCTTCAAAGAATGCAATCGAATCATTTTCGGAGCAACTGAATCCATGGACAGTAGCACTGAGGGACCACACACAACTTTAAAGGATGAGACAATGCAGCAAACTATGTTTTCCGCATTGTTGCTTCACTGTACATCTGCAGGCATTAGGCTACATCTTTGGAGACAGCTGACAAAGCCCATGCCCAGCGTCAGGCTGGACCAACTCAAATAGGGCGGGTATTATTACGAACAGTGATAGAGATGGAGGTTGTCACTTTTTGCATCAATCCAGCTGGCTTTGCTCAAAACAAAAATTAAATATGAATCAAGTATTCACAATGCAGTATCCCCTCTGAGAATATGTTCTGGCCTTTTATCTGGCATGGCTAGTGAGCTTATCAATTAAACATATGAAGGAGTGCAAAGATTGCTCAAGGAAGAATATTTTTCCTCATCACTGGATGCAAGTTAAACACTTTTCATTTTATTGCCCAACTGTATGAACAATTGGAGGCACAAAAGCATCTCAGCAATCACTGCACACAAACAGTATTGCAGTCAGAAAGAACTGCATTATATTGACGCAATCCAAAGATGTACATATTAGATTGACTGGCCAATTAATCTAATACATACATATTGACCCTTGTATTAAGGGGATTAGCAGGGTTAATATACAGGAGTTTACAGGAATAGGGCCTGTTGTCAGCGCAGACTTGTTGGGCCGAATGGCTTCTTTCTGCATTATGGGGGTTCTATTGTCCTTTGGTTTCTATGGTTCTAATCTGCATTTTTTCAATGAATGGTATGGACGGTATCGGTTGGAAATACAGTTGGGGCTAGGGTTGCAGGAGTGTACAGTTGCTTTGGCCAGCATTGGAAAACTTGCAGCCCAAGAGCTATAAATCTGGCTTCTGAGTGTGTCCCACAATACATTTTATTGCCCATTAGCCATGCACAGTATTGCCATATCCTGCTGATTCCTGTCCACTTGTTTTTTTCAATCAATGTGACTGTAGTGATATGCACGTAAAGCATGAGAAAGTGAAGGGCAAGAAAACTCCTCCTTCTAACAGCATTGTGTATGTATCTATCCTTGAAGAACTGCAGCAGTCCAAGAAAGCAGCTCACCACCACCTGCTTAGGGGCAACGAGGGATGGGCAATAAATGCTGGTTTAGCCAGTGACTCCTAAATCTTGTGACTTTTTTTTTGAAACAGCGCCAAGGAGACCTCATCAAAACAACAGAACTGCTAACAATGCAGCCCTCCTTTATTGCTCATTAGGTTCTGCACACAAATCTCTCGTGGGGCTTCACCTCATAACCTATTGAAATGGAGACTGGAGTGCCGTCTACTGATGGACAACTGACATGACTGAGGGAGTGTTCCGTCATTGAGAATATTTAAGCAAAGATGTGCAAATTAAGTTGGTTGGCCATGCTAAATTGCAAGGCAAATACATAAGCTTGGGGGGATAGGGCCTGGGTGAGATTGTTGTCAGTGCAGATTCAATGGGTTGAATGGCCTCATTCTGTACTATCAGGAATCTATGGGTGGGATTTTATGACCTTGCTTGAACAAGATCGGAAATTCCTGCCTGAGGTCAATGGAGATTTCCACTGTCGGACCCTTGCCTGCTTTGATTCCATGGCGGGCAAGGTGGTCAAGTTGTGGCATATGATTCTATAGAGAACAATAATGGGCAGAAAATTGATAAATTTTGTGAGGAGGATCGGTGATTCTGTTCTTGACACGTACCCCTGAAGGCCACACCAGAAAGTAAAACTGATGATTTACCTTCTACCCTTACAGCTCGTTCAATGCTGAAAACACAACGTGTTTGAACTATCCAGTTTCAAAGCATATTAATAATTATTCAAACCATCCCAATCACAGCAGGGAAGCTGCACGCCATTGAGCAAATTAGCGATGTCTCCGCCGCTTTTCCCAGACATCAGAAATGAAGTCTGACTCAGATGTACATGTACGAACATCAATTTATTAGCGCTGCTATGATAACACATTTAATGCCACCATAAAATTAAACATTAAGGAATGCATGACATACTTGAGTAATTATTATGAACTGACAGAGTTCAACCTTCATAGGCTGATGCATAGTTTAAAAATATCACAACAACTCTGGTCTGGCCAGGTTCTGAGGAATACAGCACAGTTACACTTGTTACACAAGGTCACATAAGTGGGCAACATTCTGAGTTAACATCTTTTTCCCACTCTACTGAGGTTGCTCTGAAAAACAGTAAGTTTTTTTTTAACTATTGGTACAAAATCTATCCAGACTGAAAGCGAATGTAGAGGCACAGCATAACCTGAGCAAAAAGCTCCTCTATATAAGCAAATTACTGCGGATGCTGGAATCTGAAACCAAAAGACAAAATGCTGGAAATTCTCAACAGGTCTAGCAGCACTTGTAAGGAGAGAAAGGAGCTGACATTTCGAGTTCAGACAACTCAAATAACGTCTCTCTATTGATGATGCTGTATCCACACAGAACATCAGCTACAAAGACAGATGGACTGTCTCTTGCATGCCTGAAGCTTGTTGATTTGATTTGATTTTTTTTATTGTTGCATGTATTAAGATACAGTGAAAAGTATTGTTTCTTGTGCTGTACAAAGCATTCCGTTCATAGGGTACATAAGGGAGAAAGAAAGGAGAGGATATAGAATGTACTGTTACAGTTACAGAGTGCAAGAACAATCAGCACAAAATGTGACAGTCAATTCAAAAGTTTGATGGCAGCTGGGAAGGAACCGTTCAGAGGGATCTTGGTGTATTTGTGCATAGATCCCTGAAAATTGGCAATCAAGTCGATAAGGTTGTTAAGAAGGCATACGGAGTCTTAGCTTTTATTGGTAGGGGGATTGAATTTCGGAGCCGCAACGTCATGTTGCAACTGTACAAAACTCTAGTGCGGCCGCACTTGGAGTATTGTGTGCAGTTCTGGTCCCCACATTATAAGAAAGATGTGGAGGCATTGGAGAGGGTACAGAGGAGGTTTACCAGGATGTTGCCTGGTATGGAGGGCAGGTCTTATGAGGAGAGGCTGAGGGATTTGAGGTTGTTTTCGTTAGAAAGGAGGCGGCTAAGAGGAGACCTTATCGAAACATATAAGATGATTAGAGGTTTAGATAGGGTGGACAGTGATAGCCTTTTTCCTAGGATGGAGAAAGCTAGCACGAGGGGACACAGCTTTAAATTAAGGGGTGATAGTTATAGGACGGATATCAGAGGTAGGTTCTTTACCCAAAGGGTGGTTCGGGAGTGGAATGCCCTGCCTGCGGCAGTTGTAGATGCGCCAAGTTTGGTGGCGTTTAAGAGGTTAGTTGATAAGTTTATGGAAGAGAAGGGAATGGTTTAGTTTGGAGGGTCATTGCTTTTTTCCTAATTGGTCGGCGCAACATCGAAGGCCGAAGGGCCTGTTCTGCGCTGTAATGTTCTATGTTCTATGTTCTACATTCTATGTTCTTGCTATCTATTCTCAGATTTTTGTATCTTTTTCCCATATAGTAGAAAATGGAAGAGTCTGTGCAGGATTTAACATAGAACATGGAACACTACAGCACAAACAGGCCCTTTGGCCCACTAGTTGAGCTGATCATATCAGTACTTACCAGGCCATAGAACTATCTGTAACTCCCAATCCCATTAAATCCCATGTACTCATCCAGAAGTCTCTTAAAAGACCCCTGTGAGTTTGCCTCTACCACCACTGAAGACAGCCGATTCCATTCACTCATCACCCTCTGAGTGAAAAACTTACCTCTAACACCTCCTCTGTACTTGCCCCCCAGCACCTTAAACCTGTGTCTTTTCGTAGCGACCATTTCAGCCCTGGGAAATTTGTGGGATTCTTGATCATGCTGGCTGCTTTTCCAAAGCAGCAGGAAGGGTAGATTATAGCACAGTGGTTAGCACTGCTGCCTCACAGTGGTAGGGACTTGGGTTCAATTCCAGACTTGGGTCAATGTCCATGTGGGTTTCCTCTGGATGCTCCAGTTTCCTCCCACTGTCTGGAAAACATTCTGGTTAGGTGCATTGGTCATGCTAAATTCTCCCTCAGTGTACCTGAACAAACACCAAAGTATGGCAACCACGGTATTTTCACTGCAGTAACTTCACTGCAGTGTTAATGTATGCCTACTTGCGACTAATAAATAAACTACCCCAATAAACCTGGAAGTGAGTGAGAGCATTTTATATATTTCAATCCTGTAATGACCCATGTGTTTTTTTCTGTGAGGGAAAAAAGCTATAATTTGCCTTGGGATGATTGTTCTTTAAAGGAATTTGCTCTTAGGATATGATTTCTGGTAAAGCATCTTATTTCCAGTAAATGATCACATGACCAAGTTGCCTGTAACTTTACAATAGTGGAGCAAAGCATCAGCAAGATGATTATAGGGGACAGTAGATTGTATGTGGTATTATATTCTAGTAATTTAGTTTAGAGTTTGAGTTTAGAACAAGCTGGTTACAGAGAATATTTCTTTTAGCTTGATTCAGTTGAAATGATATGTGTTATTGTTATTCATTACTGGTCTCTACTGTATTAAAAATCACAACTTATGTCTATATAGAGCCTTTAATGTTTCAAAACATCCCAAAGTGTTTCACAGAAACATTATAACATAAAACATAATACTGAGGCACATTAGATCAGATTACCGAAAGCTTGATTAAACATTTTAATGAGCATCTTAAAGAAGTTATGATATTGGAGTTGCCGGTGTTGGACTGAGATAGGCTCAGTAAGTAGTGTCACAATACCAGGTTAAAGTGCAACAGATTTATTTGGTAGTACAAGCTTTTGGAGTGCCTCTCCTTCATTGGATGAGTGCAAAATTCATTTCACAAACAGGGCATATATAGACAGAAACTCAATTACAAGACGATGATTGAAATGCATTCACCTGATGAAGGAGCAGCACACTGAAAGCTCGTGCTACCAGATAAACCTTTTGGACTTTAACATGGTGTTGTGAGACTTCTTAAAGAATGTAGGTGAAGTAGAAATGTGGAGACCTTTAGGAATTATAATCCAGAGCTTGAGGGTAGAAAATCAAGGCAGGACCATTAATGATAGAGTGATTAAAATTGGGAATGCATAAGAGGACAGACTAAGAGAAGTGTAGAACTCATGGACACTTGTGAGCAGGAGGAGATTACAGAGGCAAAGGGATCAGGCCAGGGAGCGATTTGAAAAAACAGATGAGAATTTTAAAATTGGGACATTGCTTGACTGGGAACCAATGTAGGTCAACAAATCTCTTCACTTCAACAGTCCCTGAAGCCCAAGGGCGGCTTGCTGCCATGCTAATAATGAGTTATCAGGTAACTGGGGAGTCCAATTCAGCAGGATTAGCTATTGAGTTAGATGATCAATCATGACCATAATGAATGGCAGGACAGGCTTAAAGAAACAAAGTGTTCTCCTGTTCCTATTTTCAATGTTTCCAATTGTAACCGACAGTCTTTGTCACAAGTAGGAAATATGGTAGTTGGAAGAACAGATGGATTGGGTGCTCATTTTGCCATAAATTACTTTTGCTGTCACGGTCGACATCAGCTTGATCTTGGGAACGAAACTCGAGCTGTTCAGCTCCTTCCCAGCTGTTTTTCCTCCACATCAGATGGTCTTGGGCCAAGGATTCCTAGGTGTCAGTGGGATGTTACACTTTTTCAAGGCAGCTTTGAATGTGTCTATGAAGCCTTCTCTCTGCATTCTGTAGTACAATCATAGGCAATATGATGATATTGTGTGATGATACTGGGCTATTTTGCTATATTTACATTTTAAGGTGGGGTAGAATTAAGAATTAGTGATTTGTCACAGGAGACAATTTGTTTGCTAAACTTGGAGTGGATGCTAAAATTTCAGGATGCTAATTTATTTCAGTTCGGACTGTGTTTAAGTTCCCCAAGGTTTTTAGAATAGATATGCAAAGTCATGTGATTGTTTGATTAGGCTGATTGACAGAGACATAGTCATGTGGTTAATGGGAGGAGATAAGTTTACAGGTACAAAACAGATTCATTTTCATTTTAAAAATACACATAGTTGCTGCCTGGATCTACTTGCAGAAACAAATGTCCCCTGTCTCCCTCTCTCTCTCTCTCTAGAGACTCCCTGAAAGTATAGGACTGTTCATCTAAGATACAAACAAGTATGCCTTGATTTTATCACTAATTTTAAAGAGGTGTTGAGTCTATATGACCAATGCTATTTAATTGGAACTCATTGTGATAGGTTAGTAGTTAAGAATTGTATCTTGAAATGTTTAAGTATTGTTCATTTGTTAAATGTTGAGCTAATTTATTTGTTATAATTAAACTGTATTGTTAAATAAAGTTTACGTTGATAAAACTTCCTAGTTTATCAGTAGAATCGCAAAAGGAATGAAACATTTTATGCTCATACCAATTCCAAGATAGAAAATTATTGGTGTCTCATCTTGCTTCTAAATATACATTGGCATTTTTGATCTGGAATCTTAACAATAGCATAAGATCTGGCCTGCATAGAACATAGAACATAGAACATTACAGCGCAGAACAGGCCCTTCGGCCTTCGACATTGCGCCGACCAATTAAGAAAAAGCAATGACCCTCTAGCCTAAACCATTCCCTTTTCATCCATAAACTTATCTACTAACCTCTTAAATGCCACCAAACTTGGCGCATCTACAACTGCAGCAGGCAGGGCATTCCATACCCTTACCACCCTCTGGGTAAAGAACCTACCTCTGACATCCGTCCTATAACTACCACCCCTTAATTTAAAGCTATGTCCCCTCGTGCTAGCTTTCTCCATCCTAGGAAAAAGGCTATCACTGTCCACCCTATTAAACCTCTAATCATCTTATATGTTTCAATAAGGTCTCCTCTTAGTCGTTAGCCATTAGCATGGTGATAGAATTTGAACAGATTCCCATTTGTTCTGTAGTTTACCTCCATTTCAGGTCGCTTTTGAGGGTGAGGTGGAGCATTGCAGCAGGAAGATCAAGAAGAGTGTCTGTGTGAAGATACAGCCTTGCCTGGCATCAGTGAATGTGAATTGTGTCTGTTGTGGATCCACTGGTCAGTATCATGGCTTGCATGTCACCTTGGAGAGTTGTGAGCTGAAGGAACTTACAGAGGCAGTGAGGGATCAGGATGGATTGGAAAACATGGATAACAATCTTAAGGGCAAGTAATTGCTTAGCTAGTGTGACAATACTGTGCCTTTAAGAAAAAAAGTATTTTTTAATCATGTTTTTGTGTAGATTTTTCAAACATGCTCTGGTAACTTATTGTTACCAAAATGTCAGGAAGTGGTGACCTCAAATTGTTACTCATTGAAACATAGAATCATAGAATCCCTAAAGTGCAGAAGGAGGCCATTTGGCCCATCAAGTCTGCACTGACAACAGTCCTACCCAGGCCCTATTCTCATAATCCCACATATTTACCCCACTAGTCCCTCTGACAGTGAGGAGCAATTTAGCATGGCCAACAAACCTAACCTATACAACATTGGGCTGTGAAGGAAATTAGAACACCTGGAGGAAACCCATGCAAACACAGGGAGAATGTACAAACTCCAAATAGACAGTCACCTGAGACTGGAATTAAACCTGAGTCCCTGATGCTGTAAGGCAGCAATGCTAACCACTGTGCTACGGTACTGTTTATTTTAATCTGGTCTAATGCAGTGTCTAGGGTTTTCACCATCCCTTGGTGTTGCTGACTGGGATTTGATTTGGGGATGAGTGACAAGTCAGATGATGTCTGGGGGTATTTTTTTTCCACAGAACAGTCCAAGATTTTAGTTTCATTTTGATCAGGATCTATTTGGATTTGAAGCGGAAAGGAGTGTCCTTTGTTTCCCTTGCTCTAGAGTTGGAATTTTTGCTGTCTGTAAGTTACAAGCTAGAAGCTGATGAAGGCAGGCAGTGTCTCGGTCTTGTTCTCTCTCTCTCTTGAGTTGTACTGCAAGTACTAGAACTGGGAATACTTAGAGTTTTAATCCAATATTTCAAAGGACAAATTCGCAGCAGATGTTACAAAGCTGCAAAATCCAGCATCACATGGGCATACTTGCTTTTTGTGCCAAGTCGAGAAAGGGGTGTATGTTTGTAAGATGTTGTTTGATTTGGAACATCATAGATAGCTAGCTGTTAAGGCTTGTCCTTTTGTCTGGGTTAATTCTTGTAAATGGTATAAGCTATGTTGATATTTCTTATTACATAGTTATTGTGTTCTTAATTAAACATTGTTTGATAAAAGCTTCCTAGTGGATCACTGGAATCATACTTGGAGTGAAAAATCTTATGCTAAGTGCAAAATGATGGCACAGTGGTTAGCATTGCTGTCTTACAGCACTTTGGGTTCGATTCCCAGCTTAGATTACTGCTTGTGTGAAGTTTGCATATTCTCCCCATGTCTGCATGGGTTTCCTCCGGTGCTCCGGTTTCCTCCCACAGTCCAACAGTGTATGCGATAGGTGATTGGCGATGCTAAATTGCTCCTTAGTGTCAGAGGAATTAGCAGAGCAAATATGTGGGTCTACGGAGATATGGGCTGGGTGGGATTGTTGTCGGTGCAGACTCAAAGGGACAAATGGCCTCCTTCTGTACTGTAGGGATTCTATGATTCTCTCATATAGAGTGACAAATTCAAAGGTAAAACCTTAAGATTTAGGCTATCTTCATAAAACACTTTAGAATACTTGGCCTGTATCATAAACTAGGAACCAATGTAGGTTAGCAAATGCAGGGAAATAGAGCTTTGCTATGAGTTAAGGAAGCAGAATGTTGGATGATCTCGTAGTATTATCATTTCACTATTAATATAGCTAACGATCTGGGGACCTAGGTTTGAATCCTGCCATGGCAGATGGTGGAATGTGAATTCAATATTAAAAAGAAAATCTGGAATTAAGAATCTACTGATGACCATGAAACAATTGTCAAAAAAACCCATCTGGTTCGTTAATGTCATCTAGGGAAGGAAATCTGCTGTCTTTACCTGGTCTGGTCTACATGTGATTCCAGTACCGCAGCAGTGTGATTGAGTCTCAGCTATCCTCTGAAATAGCCTGGCTAGACATTCGGTTCAGGGGCGACTAGGGATGGGCAAAAAAATGTCCTATGAATTAATCAAAAGAAAGGAAATGTGAAAAAGCAGCTAGAAGGGAAAATAATCAAATTTAGGAGCAAACAGAGGCTTGAATAATGTGCATTAATTGTGATTCAAATCCAAAATTATCTTAAGTCTCACAATACAGCTTAAAGTCCAACTTGTTTATTCAGTATCCCAAACTTTTGGAGCACTGGTCCTTCATCAGATGAGTTGTCAACTGATGAAGGAGCAGCAGTCCGAAATCTTGTGATACCAAATAAACCCGTTGGACTTAAACCTGCTGTTGTAGGACTTCTTACTGTGCCCACCCCAGTCCAATGTTGACATCTTGACATCATGTCTTAAGTTTAAAATTCCTATTCTCATTTTTAAACTGTTCTCTGTCCTTACTACTCCGTTTTGTCTGTAAGCTTCTCCTGAACGACAACCTTTCAAGAGCTCTGCATCCCTTCAATTCTTGTCTCTTATACAGCCTGACACGTAATCAAAACTGAGAGCCATTGGTGACCCACAGTTTCTGAGTATCAAGATCACAAAGATATGGTGACCTTGCAGTACTATTACATCATTAATGCACGTAGAACATTGCTTTAAAATAACACCATTCCATCAGTTCATCATAAAGAAAATTGCTTTCCCCTCTTCAACTTAAAACTAAATGGCTTGCCAAACATTTATCAACAAGATAATACTCTGCTTGTTTCAAATAGCTGCCACATTGTGAGATGATGGAGTTCTAAGGATGTCGGATCTCTAGGCTCCCTCCTGTGAACCGATGCTGTGACCTATCAGTAAATTGAACTTGTTAAGAGTGACTCGACAATCTGAAATGGATTTAATGCAGAGAGATGGGTCATTAGAAGGCAGGTGGTCTGCTATTGCCTTTGAATATCTGAGTCTATCAAATATCTGACTCTGTTTTATGAAATTATAGCACTTTAATTTTCCAAGGTCTGCATGGTGTGGCTATAAACCTGGTATATACAATTGAAGAGTTCATTGAAAGAGGCAAAGCAGACACAGTAGGCTGAATGCCCCCCCTCTGTGCTGCTACATTCTGTAATTCTACGATAATCCACATTCAACTAAGAACAAAGAGCAAAGAACATACAGCACAGGAACTGGCCCTTCAGCCCTCCAAACCTGTGGTGATCAATGACGTCTGCCTAAACCAAAACCGAATGCCTTACAGAGTCCATATTCTTCCATTCCCCTCCATTCACGAATTTGCCCCTTAAATGCCTCCATTATACCTGCTCCCACCACCTTTCCACACAATCCAGACATTCACCATCCTCTGTGTAAAAAAACATGCCTCACACATCTCCTCCAAACTTTTCCCCATGCACCTTAAACCTATGTCCCCTGGTACTTGACATTTCTATCCTAGGAAGGAGCATCTGACTATCCGCTCTGTCCATGCCACTAGTAATCGTGTAAACATCTATCAAGTCGCACTGAATTTCTGTCATGCCAGTGAAAACATACTGAGTTTATCTCCTCATAACTACTATCCTTCAGACCACGCAGCATCCTGATAAACCGCTTCAATGACAGACATTTGCCAGTTACCCTACTCTGATTTTGCTATTTGTTCACATTAATTTCACTCTCCCTTCCAACTCTCGTTCCCGGAACCCAGAGAAGCCCCACTCTCAGTTCCTGCCAATGCAGCTCAATTCTCTTTTGATCTGACCTTGTCTCCTGTGGCGTATTTGAGATTGGCACCGCGTTCCTCCTCAGTGCCTTCTGCACCATCGCTGTGAGCGTCAGAAGAAACTGAAAAGAATTTTTAGAAAAGAAAGCAATTGTGCATTGTGAAGTGTGAAATGAGATCGCCTCTTGCAGATTACATTTCAAAGGGAGCAAGATTTCCAGTGTAGTGGAAATGCAGACTTTTCCCTCTGTAAAATGCTTTTTTTTTAATTTGAAAGGGAAATCTTCAGAAAATCTCCCCACAAACCAAAGGTCAATATTCCATTGCACTTTTTAATATATATTTAAGGCCTGCTCGTGGGTATAAAGGTCATAATTTAAAAGTGATGGATGACACCAAACTTGGAAATATAAACATTAAAGAGAATAAGAACAGGTTTTTTATTTATTCACTCATGGAACATGGGTGTCACTGACCAGCATTTATTGCCAATCTCTAGTTGCCTGAGGGCAGTTGAGAGTCAACCACATTGCTGCGGCTGTGGAGTCACATGTAGGTCAGCGGATTTCTTTCTCTGAAGGATGTGACTGAGCCAGATCTGTTTCTCTGACAATTGACTCATGGTCATCAGTAGATTCTTAATTCCAGATATGTTATTTATTGAGTTTAAATTCCACCACTTGCCATGGCAAGATTTAGACCCAGGTCCCCAGAACATTAGCCGAGTTTCTGAATTGATAGTCCAGTGATAAGACCATTAGGCCTTCACCTCCCCTTCTTCAGGAAGACTAAAGTTAGTTCATTCATTTGTGAAAATAAGGCTCACATTAACACTGAAATGAAGTTACTGTGAAATTCCCTTAGTCGCCACAGTCCTTCACCTGTTCGGGTCAATGCACCTTACAGCACATCTTTCAGAATATGGGAGGAAACCAGAGTACCCAGAGGAAACCCACGCAGACATGGGGAGAACTTGCAGACTCCTCACAGACAGAGATCCAAGCTGGGAAATGAACACAAGTTCTGGCACTGTGAGGTAGCAGTGCTAACCACCGTGTGTCGCCCCAGTGAAATGGAGAGAAAAAAGGGCAGGTAAATTTAATACAAAGAGGTCTGAGGCTACTCATTTTGATTTAAAAAATACCTTAGAGGCAAAACAAGCAGATGATGCAGTCTTAATGAGGGTTCAGATGCAGTGATATCAGGATATTCATACGTAAGTCTTTGAAGGCAGAAGGACAATTCACCTCATTTGAAAGATGACTTGGTATTTGTTACAGGGCCTCACGATAGAGTGCCCATCTTTAGTTCTTATCCAGAAAAAGCATATTGCTATATACCAAATCAGGACACCTAGTTGGAGCTTCAACACAGAGCTTTATCACACTGGGAGAGAGGTGCCATCAAACTGTGTAATTAACCAGTCCAAAGAAGCACCATGCCTCAGTCCTTTGAAAGGATTTTTGATTAATTCATTCATAGGATTTGAATGCCACTGGGCTCGTCCTTGCTTCATTATCCATCACTAATTGGCTTTGAGAAGATGGCACATGCTGTCTTCTTAAAATACTGCAGTCTATGTATTGTAGGAACACCCAAAGTGCTAATAGGGAGGTCATTCCAGGAGTTTTACCTAGCGACAGTGAAGGAGCAACAATATGAGTAATTACCCTGCTCTCCCAGCATCTTATCTACCTTCCTGCCAGACATACTGACTACCTGTAGAAACAACTTTTTTTTTTACATCCTCCTTAAAAATAAAAAAAATCCTATTAATTGCACTGCTGTCATCACAATTCTATGTTAGAGGTTGTGAAATATTCATGTTCACCTAGCCAAATTCAAGGTGTGAAGCTTATGATCCAGGTAGGCTCCATGAAACTGCATTGTTAATTAAAGTTTGTTTCACTATAAAAGATCCATACTTTGCCCTGGAACTTTGTCAGTGGAATCAATACTTTCCTTACATTTATGCCAAAAAAAGAAAAAAACATTGGGGTCTAGTCTGGCTTTCTAATGTAACCTGGGCTTCTGGTCCAAGGCCCTAACAAAAATATTACAGAGATGCACTCTTCCTGGCAAGTTAGTAAACAACTAACTTGTGCCTTGTACGATGGTGGACAGGTTTGGTGAGTCAGAAATTGAAATAATATCATAGAAATGCTACAGTGCAGAAAGAGGCCATTTGGCCCATCAAGTCTGCACTAACAACAAACCCAGGCCCTACCTCTAATCCCTATATATTTACCCACTATCCCTTCTAACCTATACATTTCAGGACAATAAAGGGCAATTTTAACATGGCCAATCAACCTAATTTGCACATTTTTGGAATGTGGGAGAAAGCCGGAGCACCCAGAGAAAACTCACAGACACAAGGAGAATGTGCAAACTTCACGCAGACAGTGACCCAAGCAGGGTATTGAACCCAGGTCCCTGGAGCTGTGAAGCAGCAGTGCTAACCATTGTGCTACCGTACCACCCAAATACTCTATGCTCAATTCACAGATTCTGACTTCTTCCTGTAGCCACAATTTATGTAGCGAGTCCACTTCATTTTCTGGTCTATGGTAACCCCTAGGATGCTGATAGGGCAGGATCTAGCAATGGTAATGCCACTGAATATCAAAGGAGGATGTTTAGATTTCTAGTTGGAGATGGTCAATGCCTGGCAATTGTGTGGCATCAATGTTGCTTATCACTAATCAGCCCAAGCTTGAATATTGGTCCAGGGCTTGCTGCATATCAACACAAATTACTTCAATATCTGAGTGGTCACAAATAATGCTAGACATTATGTAGTGATCTTCAAACATCACCATTTCTATTCTGATGCTGAAGGGTAGGTCATGGAGAAGCACCTGAAGACAGCTCAGCCTGGGGCACTATCTTAAGGAACACCTGAATGATGTTCTGGGATTGAGATAGTTGATCTTTAGAAACCAAAACTATTTTCCTTTGAGTTTTGTATGATTCCAATCAGCAGAGAGTTTCCCACTGTTTTTCATTCACTCCAGTTTTGCTGGGGGTCTCTGATGCTACACGCAGTCAAATAATACTTTAATATAAAGGGCAGACATCTTCACCTCACCTCTTTTGTCCATGCTTGGGGCAAGATTGTAATGAGGACAGGAGTTGAGTGGCCCTGACAGAATCTGAACTGAGCATCAGTGAGCAGGTACTTGCTGAGTACTGCTGTTTGAAAGCACCATCCATAATCCCTTCTATCACATTGATGATGATCACATGCGGACCAGGGGGGCATTAATTCGTCGGGTTAGATTTGTCCTGCTTTTTGTGGACAGGACATACCTGGGCAATTTTCCACATTGCCGGACAGATACCTGTGCTGTAGTTATACTGGAATTGCAAGGCTTGGATTGCAGGTAATATAGGAGCTTCAAGTCATGAGCATTATTGCCGGAATGCTGTCAGGGTCCATAGCTTTTGCAGCACTCAATTTCTTAAGCCATTTCTTGATATCAGCTGGAATTGAATTGAATTGGCTGAAGACTGACAACTGTGATGATGGGGACCCCCAGTGGAAGCTGAGATGGATCATACATTCGATACTTCAGGCTGAAGATTGCTGCAAATGCTTCAGTTTTTTCTTTTGCACAGATGTTCTGGCTCCTCCATCATCGAGGGTGGGGATATTTATAGAGCCTCCTCCTCCTCCAGTGAGTTGTTTAGTTGTCCACCACAATTCACAATAGAGCTTAGATATGATCCTTGGATGTAGAATCACTTAACTCAGCCTATCACTTACTGCCCCTGCTGTTTGCCAATGCTAGTAGTCCTGGTTTGTAGGTTCATCCAGGTTAACACCTCATTATTAGGCATGCCCGGTACTACTCTGGTGTGCCGTTGAGTCTATTAGTTTGTTTGAACAGACGAGGGGGCAACACTAGTTTGAGTTTTAAAATGGTTTTCTTTTATTAAACAGAGCTTAAAACATGAAGTGAAAAGAAAGTGAACTTGGAGACTGGCTTCTGAACACTTCAGTCTTGTAGTGAACTTGAGCACACTGAACTGAACAGACCTGAACTGAACTGCACACACAGTTCCAAAATATATTTCATGCTTTATTAGAAGTGTCCTTCGCAGACTGTCTCTATCTAGAAAAATAAGCCTAGCAGCTGCTGTTATGCCATTGTTTGCCTGCATTGTGTACCCTTCGGGAATGCAGTCAATTTCTAGCTAGCCTTTACCCTTCTGATTCTACATGTAGTCAAGCCAGTAGTCAATTGTTTTGCTTAACAGAGTTAGTTACATTGGCAGAAATATTTTAAAATGAAGCATTTGCAGAGACTAAAGCAGGGGTAAGCATACACAGGATTTCTCATGCACCCTGAATCACTCTTTCCCTGGGTTGATTATAATAGTGGAGTGGGTGACATTCTTGGCCATGAGGTTAGAAAAGTTGTGTACAAGTCTGCTGCTGCTGCTGGATCACAGTACCTTATAGGTGCCCAGTTTTGAGCTGTTATATCTGTTCAAAATATATCCCATTTAACAAGGAAGTATTGTTATATAGCACGATGGAGGGTATACTTTATGTGAAGATGGGGCTTGGCCCTCACAAGGACCATGCTGTAGTCAGTCTTCCCAACACTATCATGGACAAATGCATCTGTGACATCCAGAAAAATCAACTGATGGATTCATTGCAACTGCTGAGACATCTCACAATTCCAAAGGCTTCAATTCTGACAATATAACTATCAACAGCAGGAATAGAAACAGAACATTCTGGAAAACCTCAGCGGATCTGCTGGCAATTGTAAAGAAAGTATCAGAATTTCAAATCTGCATTGGACTGAGAACATTAACTCTGTTTCTCTCTCCCCAGATGCTGCCAGACCTGCTAGATTTTTCCAGCATTTTCTGTTTTTATTGCAGCCACAGTACTTTGCTTTTGTTTTATAAAGCAACAGCTCTGCATTGAGGCAGATTGGATTTCAGACCAATTTTATAAGTATTTTTTATGTCTTCGTCTGTACCTAGTTCTGGTGAGTGTGAGAGTGAGGGAGAAAGTGAGTGATCCATAGGGTGGCATTTTCCAAGTGCACACATCCCAAAATCGGAAATACCCACCCCAGCTCAATGGACCTTTAAATTGTCCGTCAAATTTTCTGACTCATCCACTACAATCCCTGCAGGACGGAAAATTTTCGGCCGTAACTTATTTATAGACATCCAACATAAGTCGAAAAACATGCTGCTGAGTTATTTAAAATTGACTCACTCACTCCTGACATACACACATCTCAAATACAAATATAAACAAGCGTGGGCAATAAAAGGTAGGGCATTAAAATTGTGGACAGGGAAACAGAGCTAACATCCAACATGGATTTGAAACTTTGGTTGGAAATTTACTGCCTTGCACGCCACGTGAATCAGAATGGGTGAGGTGTGGAACGTGGAGATGTCCGTTGATCTTGGGTGAGATTTTACAGTTTAGAGGTGAACGAGGCTATAAAATCCCACTCTTTAACTCTGTTTCTCTCTCCACAAATGCAGCAGTTTTCCTGACAGATTGTGAAAAAGCAGTGTATTCTCAGCAAAACATTGTATGCCTGACCTCAAAAATTTCCAATTGCAATTCACAGGGGAAGGAAAGCTATCCCAGTTTGTCCAATTTATTTTCCAATGATCATCATCCAGAAAAGCCTTGTTCTGCTTGCATTTTAATATTGAACAATAGTGTGCATCAAGAATGGCTGAACTGAACTGAGTCTATTTCGTAGAAGCTCTTATGTATAAAGCATAGGTGTTACTTCAGAAATATATCATGTAGACATAGTGCTGAGTACCCAAACTGCAAACCACATCCTACAGAAAGACGCCCGGATTGGGCAATTCATCTTGTTTGAAAGGCCAAACAAAGCAAGAATTACAATAGTCAAAGGAGGCTGATTTATTTGGCACCTTGGCTCAGTGGTGGCCCTCTTGGTTTGGAGTCAGAAGGTCATAAATGGAAAGCCAACCCCAGCTCTAGGCTGACATGCTGCATCGTACGGTGGGAGGGCTAAGGAGGAGTCTGACGTGTACAAATTGCCTGCCACATTCCCTTACATCACAAAAGTGACAATTCTTCAAAAATATGCAGTTGGCTTTGGGACATCCTGAAGTTAGGTAAAGGGATGTAGAAATTCAAATTTCCTTCTTCCATCTGTTGGAAATGTTACCTTTCTGATAAGAGTGACTGTCCATTCGGAGTCTGCACATTATCTCCGTGTCTGTGTGGGTTTCCTCTGGGACCTCCGGTTTCTTCCCAAGATATGCAGGTTACGTGGGCTGGCCATGCTAAATTGCCACTTAAATGTCTCAAGATTGTTGGGTGAAGGGATTAGCAAAGTAAATACATAGGATTGTGGAGTTAGGACCTGGGTAAATTGTCTGCCAGAGGGAAGGTTAAGCTCAATGGGCCAAATGGCCTCATTCTGGACTTTAGGGATTCTATGATTCTATGAATATTTAATACATTAAGATCCGGGTGCTCCAGTTTTTTCCCACAATCTGAAAGATGTGCTGGTGAGGTGCATTGGCCATACCAAATTATTCTTCAGAGTTCCCGAATCGGGGATTTTCACAGTCAGTCCATTGCAGTGTTAATGCAAGCCTATTTGTGACTAATGAATAAAACTTTAAACTTTATCTAATGATCTAAAGATGCTCATCAATTGACAAAACTCTCAGAAATATACATTTGTAGAGGTTGTGTACGTATTAATATGCTCTCAGATAGCTGTGAAAGTCACAGGCAGTTAACGAGTGACATTGTTCCATCCAAACTAGGTTTCCAATTAATTGACCTTAATCCCAGCTCCATGATCACAGACCACAGCTATAAACAATGACTCTTTTCCATTTAGTTGCAACCACCACTACAGCTGGACCTAAACACTAAACACCAGATAGAATAAAACAATCCTGTAACAGAGTGTTGCTTTTAATCTGCTGGCATATGCATTGCTTTTTGTTCTGTTGCTTTCTCCTTAAAGGACTTTTAAGTTTTAGCTAGAAATGAGACAGATTATGGAAGTTAAGCCATGATTGGATGAGTTAATGCCAAGTGCCAAGACCTCGGGATTGTCACAAATAAATCCAACAAGCAATCAGAAGAAGCTTATTTATCCAGAGAGTGCTGAGGATGTCAACCTTGTAAATTATTGGTTAGTAACCAGGGGACACAGCTTTAAGATAATAAGCAAAGGAACCAGAGGGGGAAAGATGAGGATTTTTCTTTTACGCAGTGAATTCTTGTGATCTATGAGGCACTACTTAAAAGGGTGATAGAATCAGATTCAAAAGTAACTTTCAAAGGGAATTGGTTAAATAGTTGAAGGAGAAAAAATTCAGGATGGCAACAGAGAACTGGCAGGAACAAGATGGACCAAATGGCTCTCTGTTCTTCCTGAAAGAAAGAAATGCACAGTAAAATGGGTAACTAAGAATGCTGGTCTTGTATTCTTTCGTACTGCAATATCAGTAAATGGGAAATTAAGAATACTGGTCTGAACAGTTCTTGTATACTTTTAAAATTGAATATCAATGAAACGGGGAATTAGGAATGGTGAGCAGTATGAGGACACAGTGATCACACTGCTACCTCACAGCTCCAGGGACCAAGGTTCAATTTGAGCCTCGGGGTGACTGCCTGTATGGAGTTTGCACATTCTTCTCGTGTCCTCCTGTGTTCCGGTTTCCTCGCATGGTCTGAAAGATGTGCAGGTGGGGTTGAAGGAGATTCACAGGGGTTACATTGAGTCATGGGGATGGAGCCTTGGTGGGACTATCATTGGTGCAGGCTCAATGGGCCAAATGCTCTCATTCTGCACTGTTGGGATTCAATGGGTGGGATTTTAATACCTCAGTCATCCTGAAACAGCAAAATCCTGCCCAAGGTCAACAGACGTTTCCATGGCTCACTCTTCACCCATCCTGATTCCTGTGGCAGGCGGGATCACCTAGGACTCTAATACTGATCCATATTGTTCTTTTTTCTTTACTTGGGGTTGTATCATACAATAATTCTGATTGAGCAGAGAAACATAAATGCATTTAAGTGGCAGCTGGACAATTATGAGGGAGGAAGAAATGGAAGGATAAGGAATATAGAGATATACTGATGATGGTGTAGGGTTGGGAGGGGCTCATGTGAAGCAGAGAGACACGTGTGTAGACCAGATGGGTTGAGCCTGTTTCTGCGCTGTTCATTTTATGTAACTCTGGATTTTGCACTTGTACATGCTTTTAGCAGAATGGATGAGAACTGGCCAATCTGGCAAAGGGGGAGAGATGAGCAATGAAATGGTAATTCCAGCATCTGTATTTGCACAAACCTGCACCTTTAGTCATATCAAGATGAACAATGTGATTTCCCTCTCTTTTGGTGGGGGAACTTCTCATTCTGCAGGCAAGCCACGTAAAATGCAATTTACTTTAGTCTCTGATTAATTTTAATCTCGGTGAAGCAGATAGGGCCTCTGCTGCTTATGGAGTGGCGTGTGATTGATTAGATAATAAATCTAAAGCAACATTTCATCCATTAGCAGTATTTAATGCTCAGAATTTGGGCAACGATTTAATGCATTCAAACTGAGGAAGGGAAAAGTTACTTTTTAACTGTAATGAATTCTGCTCGAGTGAATACACAAAGGCAAGGAAGCAAGGAAAACAATAAAATCAAAACAGAAGAAAGTCAGAATTGTTCAACAGGTCACACCGCAGCGGAACACAAAAGAGAGAGATTATTACTTTGGATAACATTTTTCCATCAACATTTCTCTAATTTATCGGTTTTTCTCGGGTGACGCAGTGGCACTGCTGCCTCACAGCACCAGGGACCCAGGTTTGATTCTGGCCTCAGCTCGCTGTCTTCGTGGAATTCGCACATTCTCACCATGTCTGCCTGGGTTTTCTCCGGATGCTTAACTTTCCTCCCACAGTCCAAAGATGTGCAGGTTAGATTGATTGGCCATGGTCCCTTAGTGTCAGGGAGAATAGCAGGATAAATACGTGGAGCTACAGGGACAGGGCCTAGGTAGCATTATGGTCAATGCAGACTCAATCGGTCAAATGGCCTCCTTCTGCAGTTCTATAATTCATATGGGAAAGGAATCCAAATAGTCGAAACAACAACAACCAATGTTTATATAGCACCCTGTATTGCCAAATGCTGTCATTTATTAACAAACTCACTTTGCCATTGAACTACATGAGCTGTTAGGAAAGCTAATTGAAAGGTAGGTTTTTGAGGAGTTATGTTGAGGAGGAGAGAGAGAGGTCCAGGGCAGATATGTTTACAGAGGCAGTTTTAGAACTTGGAGCTTAAATACCAGAGCTTAAGTCGTCAGAAATGGAGGAGCGCAGCAATAGCTTATTGTTGGTGGAGGAAAAGCTAAAAGGGAGGGCCTCAGAGAACTTTATAAAACAAAGCTGAGAGTTTTCAACCCAAAGCTTTGTCAGACTGGGAACCAGTGTAGGTCACTGATCAAGGAGTTTCTAGATGAATGGGACTTTGTGTAGTTTAGCAGGTGAGCAACAGAGTTTTGAACAAGCTCCTGTTTAAGGAGGAAGTAAGCTGGGGAAACAGCTTGTAGATATAGCTGAGAAAAGAGGAAGTCATAACTTGTATAACAATGAGCCTGCATTAGGGGTGTGATGTCCAGTTTGGAGAAGAATGAGGGAGAAATCTACTGGTGGCTCAGCAGATCCAGCAGCATCTGTGGAGATAGAATAGATCTAATCAATCTTTTCAGCCTACAGACAACAATCAAAGTGTTGTCTGGATTGAGGAGCCTATAATGACTAGCATACCTTCTAATGAAATGCTACCTGGAAATGTGGATATACAATCCTAGAATTCCTTCACTAACAGTACTGTAAGTGTACCTACACCACATGGACTACAGCAGGTTTGAGAAGGTAGCTCACCATCACCTTCTCATGACCAATTAAGGACAGACAATAAATGCTGGCCTATCCAATGAAGCCCACATCCTTCGAATGAATTAAAAAAAACTTGTCAATTTCTTCATTGAATTCATTCATGTATGTGGTGAAAAGCTGAGTCCCAGCACAAATCATTGCAGAATGAGACTTGTCAGATCTTTGCCTATCAGAGAACATTCTCTTTATCTCTTCAATTCTGCCGTGTCAGTCAGAATGATTAATGACAAAATTGAGAAGGATTCTTTGAAAATTAGGTATGAGTTGGCACCTTGACACTAACATGAAGGTGAAAAGTGTCGCATAAATTTTAGCTTTATTAAATTCTACATTGTGGGAGCTCTGGATCTTGAAGCATATCTTTTCAAAGGCAGAAATTATCCTCATCTTCAACAGTCAGGGAGGAAGAAGTGTCACTTTGACGAATACATTTTTATAAGACCAAAGGAACAGAGATTTAATCTAACTAGTCCAGTTGCGAGAAGACAAAGACAAGACCTTTTAACCACCATTGGAAAACTGAACATCAAGCAAGTCACATACTTTCCCAACTAGGAAGCAGCATCCCCAGGGAAGATGGTGCAGAGATTGCCATCCATTAAGGAATCGGACTTCCCATTGCTCCACATGGTCTGGGCACAAACATGGCCCTAAACCTGTGATTCTTCTACCAGCTATACCAGTGAGATATGGAAGAGGAAAGCAAAGGTATCAAGAAAGTTGAATGCCTTTCCCCAGGGCTGCCAACCTCAGATTCTGGGCAATACATGTAGCAACAACATCACCACTGACGTAGTGCTGGAGGACTGAACTGAGGATAGGTGATGGCCTAGTGGTATCGTTAAACTATTAATCCAGAAACTCAATTCATATTCCGGGGGCTCAGGTTCAAATCCTATCACGGCAGATGGGGGAATTTGAATTCAATAAAAAAACATGTTTGGAATTAAGAACCTACGATTGGCAATTATCAGACAAACTGATCTGGTTCACTAATATCCACCACAGAAGGAAATCTGCCATCCTTACTTGGTTTGGCCTACACGTAGCTCCAGAGCCACAGCAATGTGGTTGACTCTCAACTACCCTTGGGTAACCAGGAATGAACATTAAATGCTGGACAGCTCATGTCCCCATGAATGAATTAAGAAAAAAGGTGCCTGCAGACAACATCATGAGATGGTTGAAACAGACAGGACATGGATTTGGTCCCCTGGATGTATAGTCTGCCTGAGTGCGAGTTAAATGGACACCACAGCAGGCAGAAAAAGATGACGGAACCAGCCAAAGAAGACATTACAAAGAATATGAAAGAAAGATCTTCTGTCTTGGCAAAGCAGCCAGTATAATTAAGGGTCCCACACACCCCAGCTATTCTCTCTTCCACCATTTTCTGTTGGGAAAATGATACAAAAGTCTGAGGTCACGTACCAACCGATTCAAGAACAGCTTCTTTGCTGCTGCTGTCAGACTTTTGAATATACCTACCTTGTATTAAGTTGATCTTTCTCTGTAGTCTAGCTATGACTGTAACATTATATTCTGCACTCTCTCCTTTCCTTCTCTCAGAATTGTATGCTTTTTCTGTAAAGCGCTGAAGAAACAATATTTCTCACTGTATGTTAATACATGTGGCAATAATTAGACAAATCAAATCAAATCAAAAATCAAACATCTCTGGAGTGTAAGAAGAAACTGGAGCATCCTGAGGAAACCCACACAGACATGGAGACAACTTGCAACCTCCACACAGAAGCTATATGCAGGTCATCACTCTTCAAATAGACACTCAGGTACTTTTTATAATGTGATGAGAGTTTCTGTCTCCACCTCCTTTTCAGGCAGTGGGTTCCCAGTCCTTATCGCCGCCTAGTAAGAACATAAGAACACAAGAAATAGGAGTAGGAGTGGGCCCTTTAAGTGCAAGTGGCAGAGTAAGGGTCACCTGGCTTAGGGGATCAACTGGGACTCAGAATGGGTAATCACCCCAACGGTTGGAGTCCTCTCTCAAGCAGAAAGACATGTAGAGTCCGAGATACGGTCACATGTGGCCACTGAACAATTCTTCACAGAATTATTAAATCGTTATAGTGCAGAAGAAAACCATTTGGTCAATAGAATCTGCATCAACTTTCCGACAGAGCATCCCAGCCAGGCCCTGTCCCTGTTGCTCCACATTTTTACATACTAATTCCCATAATCTACACATTTTAGGATACTTATGGCAATTTAGCATGGCCAATACACATAATCTGCGCACCATTAGACTGTGGGAGGGAACTGGAGCACCCAGAAAAAACCCACACAGACATCGGGTAAACGTGCAAACTCCACACAGATGACTACCTGAGGCCAGAATTGAACCTAGATCCCCAGCACTATGAGGCAACAATGATAACCACTATACCACTGTGCCACCCTTATTAATAAATCCTTTTTGTTTCCGATAATCAGTCTCTGAAAGAACATCATTGCACTTGCTTAACAGTAAAAGTGATTGTAAAATTGTCACATTGTTGTAAAAAATCTGACTTAGCTCAGTAACATCCCTTAGGGTAGACAAGCTGCTGTTTTTCCTGGGGCCTATGAGGGAGTCCAGAACCAGGGAGACATGGAGGGAATTCTTCACTCGCAGGGTATTGGACTTTTGGAATTTCTAACCCGAAGTGTTAAGGAGGCTCATTGAGTTTGTTCAGATTAATAGATTCCTAGACCTTAATAATATCAAGGGATATGGGGATAGTCTGAGAAAATCTAGTTGAATGGTGAATATCACTGAAGGGGTTCACTTACTTGCTGCTGCTGCTATGCTCATACCTTGGCTAGCTAGTAGATGATTTGGGCCCCACCCCAATATAATTCAATCTTAATGCTCTTGTGACTGGCCACTCGCTTACATCAAACTACTAATGAAGAAGTAGCAAGGTGGAGTTTCTCCTTTCCTAGGATTACCTTCAGTGCATGTTAGTTCAGGAAGAACATCACCCTTCTCTGTTAGGCACAGGCAATAAATTCTGGCCTGGGGTCAGCGATGTCCAAGCTACATAAATTACTGACACCTAAAATATTGCAGCCATGCTTCATCCGAACAGCAAGACGTGTACATCTGCTGTGACCCAAATTGGGAACA
Organism: Sphyrna mokarran; assembly: GCA_024679065.1. Classification (NCBI taxonomy): domain Eukaryota; kingdom Metazoa; phylum Chordata; class Chondrichthyes; order Carcharhiniformes; family Carcharhinidae; genus Sphyrna; species Sphyrna mokarran. The sequence goes on from JAGIQG010000004.1 coordinate 8,548,463, forward strand.
TTCACCATTTTTATTCTCCATTGTCACTGAAGTCAATTTTAATTTGGCGCTGAATTCTCTGGAATCAGTTCAGGCCAGATTGTGGGTTAAAACTGAGATCTTGCTAGGCTACAGTGCTTAGTCTAGGAGTGCTTTTATTCACTGAGCCATTAACTTCTTGCATTTTCAGCTTCGTTTAAAAGATATTGGGTGCTTAAACATCAGTTTTCATGTGGAACTGGTTCTGCAAGGACATTATAATTGGTTCATCTGGATTGCAGTAAAAGCAACATGAAAAATTTCACTCGCTGTCCATCTGATCTTTTTCTTTCTTCTTCTGCCTAAATTTTTCTGACTTTCTTGTTTCCTTCTTGTGATAAAGCACCTCTTTGATTTTGTTCCACAAGTTACATCTGACTAAAATGCTGTTCAGAATTTACTCTAGCTCCACTGCATGCCAGTGATCTAAGGTTGTCTTGCATTCCTTTGTCCTCTGTGTCAAGTGTGTAACTTTCAACCGTAGCACTTTGATTTGTAGCAAGGTTTGAAAGCACTCATTGCCGAGCTGTCTTCATCTGTCTGCAGATCACTGTGTCTGGAATAATGGCAAATAACGTGTGTATTAAGCAAGGAATTGGTTTCAAATCTTATCTGGCTGGAGGGAATGCAAAAATAAAATATTACTATTGATTTAGGTGACTCTTCAGCATTTCTATCTTCGTCAACAGAGTGAGAAGAGTTTGGAATCAATGTCATGAAGCGTGCAATGAGTGCAGAAACAGCTATTGTGCAACAGAATAATGCAGTCTGACTCCTCCAGTGACTTAATGGTTGAACGCACTTCTTCATGTGATGCTGAGCCATACAGATGAGATTTGATTGCTGGTGTGTGCTGATATCAGCAAATCAGGAAGGGTTTGGGAATCTCCTGTCAGGCAACAAGTCACTTTTTTTCGGTGTTTCCAGGAAATAAGGGCAGACCTTTGTTATATATTTAAGTGGTTGCCCATTGCTTTAAGAGCCCATCACATGGTTTGATGGTGATGTCATTGAGGTGTTTGCAGAGGCTACAGTTTTATTTACAGTTTGCCCTCTCTACAGGCAAGAGCTCCTTCAATAAGTCTGTTGTTAATTTGTACCTAAGTGTGCAATCCATGTTATTTTCTTTTTTGTTAAAATCCACAACCTTCAACACTGTTAGAACATTAAGACCTTCTCAACTGCTGGGTTACCATTTTATATCCAGTTATCCATTGGATCCCTTTTGGAGAGGGCGGCATGGTGGCACAGTCGTTTGGGGTATCAGGGTGATACAGTGGTTAGAACTGCTCCAGAGACTGCGTTCAATTGCCGGCTTGGGTCACTATGCAAGTTCTCCTAATGTCAGTGTAGGTTTCCTTCAGGTGCTCCGACTTCCTTCCACAGTCCAAAAATGTGTGGGTTAGTAAGCTTGACCATGTTAAATTGCCCTTTAGCGTCAGGAGGATCAGCTAGGGTAAATGCATGGGGTTATGGGGATAGGACCTGGGTGGAATTATGGTTGTTGCAGATTCAATGGTCTGAAAGGCTTCTTCCTGCATTGCGGAGATTCTATGATTCTCTGTTATACTGTTTGACCCTTTCAGTATGAAACCATTCTGAAAGTAATCCTTCAAAGAAAACAATGAAATATTTAACTGCGAAGATTCTCAGTTGAACTTCCTTGAAACTTGCTGAACAAGTGCAATTTTCCTTTTTACAGAACCGTTTAAATCATTGAGGAACAGCAACATAGACAATATGGCCTTTGAAACATAAATCCACTGATTCCCTGATCAAATTATCGAGAGCCACTTGCAAGATACTGCAATATGAGAAGGACCAAAGTGGGAGAATCAGTCAAGAAGTTAAGGAGTTCCAGCTTTGAAACTAAACATTAAAGGTCACTGCATCAACAGAACTGGAGATTTATGAATAAGTGAGGCGAGGAATCTTCCAGGCACAAGTTCAAAATACTAAAGCCTCCTTCTGCTTTTGAAGTCAGTCAGTCAATTTGTGTTTTTAATATGATAACTAAAGCTGTTTAAAGAAACAAAAAGTACAAAAATAAGGAGATTATGGCACTTTACAAATCACATAGTAGACAGTAGCTGAAACATTCCCAATTCTGGAAAAATGCCAGAGCTTTCCAAAGGTGTGTAAGTTAGATGGATTGGCGAAGCTAAATTGCCCCTTAGCATCAGGGGGACTAGCTAGGGTAAATGCATGGGGTTATGAGGATGTGGCTTGGATGGGATTGTGTATGGTGTAGACTTGATGGGCCAAATGGCCTCCTTCTGCACCGTAGGGATTCTATGGATCCTTTCCAAAACCATAGAATCATAGGGTAGAATTTTTCCGTCTCACCCATCATGGAAGTCATCCAGGTAGTTCACTGACCATGCAAAGTTCTGTTGATTTCTGGTGGGATTTTCCAGTTTCAGGATGAGCGCAGCTGGAAAATCTTGCCCTCAGAATTCTCACAGTGCAGAAGGAGGTACCACAGGTAGATAGGGTCATAAAGAGTGCTTTTGGAACATTGGCCCTTATAAATCAAAACATTGAGTGTAAGAGTTATGGTGAGGTTGTGTAAGACATTGATGAGGCTGAATTTAGAGTATTGTGTGCAGTTTTGGTCACCTAATTACAGGAAGGATATTAATAATGTTGAAAGAGAGCAGAGAAGGTTTACAACGATGTTGCCGGGACTTCAGAAACTGAGTTACAGAGAAAGGTGGAATAGGTAAGGACTTTATTCCCTGCAGCACAGAAGAATGAGGGGGAGGGATTTGATAGAGGTGTATAAAATTATGATGGGCATAGATAGGATTACTTTCAGAATGGTTTCATACTGAAAGGGTCAAACAGTATAACAGAGAAAATGAGCCCATATCCATCACTTCATCTGGCAGCTCATTCCAGGCTCCCATTACTCTTTGTGTGAAGAAGCACCTCCCCCACGGCCAAATATTCTCTTTAAACTTTTCCGCATTCAGCCTTAACCCATGTCCTCCAGTTTTTTTTCTCCCCTCACCTCAGTGGAAAAAGCCATGCATTCACTCTATCTACACCCTATCTATATCCTTCATTTGTTTGTCGCCTGTTGACATTGATAGTAGTACCCCAACATTGGGCAAGCGAATTGGGATTTAAGTCTATGTCTATTACATTGATGCCATAAGGATGGATTCAGCTTCCATTCTGCTAATTATGATCTGTTTTTCATGGCTGTGATCGGTGACCTCTCCCATTCTTTATTTGATAGTTTAACAAAAAAAAAATGGAGCAAGGGTTGGCCACTGTGCCCCTTGAGCAAGCCTCATCATTCAGTAAGATCATTGCTGATCTGTGCATGGTCTTAACATCACAATATGGAAAATCTCATCCTGGAGAACGGGTGGCTTCATCATCACATTTAAATCAGGCCTCCATGCGGTTGAATTAAATTTAACAATTATCCCATACCTTTCCCAAGAAAACTAGCATCAAAGTGGAGATGAGGAGATCCCCGACTCCAAGGGTTTGATGCTTTCTCAAGCATCTCTTGTCAGCTCACCAGGAGCAGGTGAGATCTTACTATTTGCACTTTAAGGTAGTTCTTAGTCTCCTTTCTGCTCATTTCCACCTGTCTCTGTGGTTTTAATTTATGACATTCTCCCAAACTAAGCTCCAATCTTGTGCCTTGTGTCGGCTTTTGATCTTTTCATACTGTTCTCCCCATAACCCCTGCCATGTCATTCCTGACCTCATCCTATTGAGGGAAGTCTCCAGCTGTGACTTCCTTTAAAATTTTTAAAGTTTATTTATTATTGTTGCAAGAAGGCTTATATTGACACTGCAATGAAGTTACTGTGAAAATCCCCTAGTCGCCACATTCCGATGCCTGTTCATGTACACTGCGGGAGAATTTAGTATGGCCAATGCACCTTAACCAGCATATCTTTTGGACAGCGGAAGGAAACTGGAGCACCCAGAGGAAACCCATGCAGACACAGGGAGAACATGCAGACTCCACACAGAACAGTGACACAAGCCAAGAATGAAACCCAGATCCCTAGTACTGTGAGACAGCAGTGCCAACCACTGTGCCACAATGGCATTCTAATTACTTCCTGCTGGATTTTCCTGTATGACCAAAGTTAATGATCTCCAATTGTCCCTTTCCGCATCTCCCTCTGTTTTGGATCGGATGATGTTATAACTCTGCATCAGTAGCTTCCGGGTTCAGGTTTCAATCTCAGGTCTTGAGCACAAAATTGAGACTGACACTCCATTATTCTAAGACTGTCAGAATTCCAACCTTTTGCTGGGATGTGAAACCATCGGTCTTTCCAGTAAAGGACAGAATATTCAGTAAATAAGCATTGTTCCAAGTTTATTTTAACATAAAAACATAAGCGATGGGAGTAGGAATAGCCTTTCAGCCCCTTGAGCCTTGCGTTCAATAAGATCGTTGTTGATCAGATTGTAAGCTTAACGCCACTTTTCTGTCTGCCTGTCCTCCATAACCTTTAAGTTCCCTGTCAATCAAAAACCTATCTAACTCAGTGATTATTTTAGATTCCTCTTAATTTAGACAGAATACAGACACTGACAGAGCTAACAGTATGGAGAGGAATGATAACTTACCCACATATTAATGCAGTAAGAGATTTAAAATAAGTAGCTATGATTTTAAGACGTGTCAGGTGATATTTTAAATGCAATTCAAAGCATTTTACTGTGGTTAACATTTCAGTCAATGTAAGATATAGTGATACTGCTGTCTCAGAGTGCCAGGGTTTGATTACCAGCTTCAGTCACTGTCTGCGTGGAGTTTGTATGTTCTCCCCATGTCTGCATGGGTTTCCTCTGAGTACTCCGGTTTCCTCCCACAATCCAAAGATGTACGGTTTAGGTGCATTGGCCATACTCAACTGCGCCTTAGTGTGTAGGTTAAAGGGATTAGCGTGGTAAATATGTGGGACTACGGGGATAAGATTGAATGGGATGTTGTCAGTACAGGTACTATGATCCAAATTGCCTCCTTCTGCACTGTAGGGTTTCTATGATCCTATGAAGGGACTGAAATGGGAGAATTCAATAGTTTAGAGCCAAAGGCTTGAAAATCCTTAGCAAACTCGTACCCGGGAGTTAATTATACTGGAACACATTTTATAATTTTATGATTTTATGTTGGTTCGTAGCACAGATTTAGATGAGATGTGATCCTGGATGCAGGAACACATGTCTATTCAACTTGGAGGTGGGAACAACAACTTTAAGCTTTATGGTGTTTATCTTATCCAGGCAGCAGGGAAGTAACTTTAGCCAGGAGGAATGTAATGTCCAGTTAGTAATGGAAAAATGGGAAACGATTATGTTGGGAAGCACTAAGCAACTGATTAAAATAACCGACAAAGATTTATGGACATTAAATGAAGTTACGTTTAAGTTAATGCAAGGCAGAGAATCAGATGAAGAAAATGTATAACTGTTCTTTTGCTTACTCATAACATTGGAAGTTATTTGGACAATCCAGGTATTCTGTATCTGAGGCCATCGAGATCACCGATCACTGTTTTGTTTAATAAAGTTTTTGCTTTATATTATGACATTGGTTTTCTGAGTATAATTGCCACCTCATTGGAAAACCCCGCTAACACTCAGACAGTGACCCAAACTCCACTGCCCTGGAGGAAGAAAATTCCAAAGACTAAGGACCACCCAAGTGAAGGAATTGCCCCTCAACTGCAATTTAATTGAGCGGCCCCTTAGTGCATTCTTGTTCTAAACTCCCCCACAACGGGAACATTTTCTCAGCACCCATCTGACAGGTCAAAGGTCACAAAATGTTTGATCTGGAAGCACAGAGTGGGTCAACTGAAACCTTGACTCATGATTGGTTTGGAGAACAGAAATAAATGGGTCAATGCCACAAGTTAGCTGCAACAAGGAAGAAGCATCAACATTGATAAGGGATTGTCTTTGACCTGGCAGTGTTGCATAGCTCAGGAGATTGGAGGCCCAAGGTAAAGAAATGGGAAAAGCCAGTTATTCAGGAATCTGTGAACCGAATTTACAGCCAAGGCCTGTGTACGTGACAGTATAGCATACTTAAGGCTGAACCAGAACCTTTTGTCAGATGTATTTTTTTTCCCTGTAATTTTAAAGTCCAGCAATCACTGCGCGAGGGAAGGGAACAGAATGCTTTACAATTCCTGCATGCTCACGGAGGCCATTTGGCCCATCGAGTCTGCACTAGCACTCCAAATGGGCATCTAATCCAGGTCCAGACCACTGCACCCTATTCCTGTAACACTGCAAACATATCATTGGCTACACCACCTAATCTATACACCTTTAGACACCAAAATGCAAATTTAGCATGGCCAATCCACATCTTTCGACTGTGGGAGGAAACCAGAGCATCGGAAGAAAATCCATGCAAATACGGGGAGAATGTGCAAACTCTGCACAGATAGTCACCCAAAACTGGTATTGAACTTGGGTCCCTGGCACTGTGAGGCATCAGTGCAAACAACTATGCCACTATTCCACTCCTTAGGTGTTCCCTCAGCACCTTATACCTTTCAACAAGTTTGCCTCTCATTCTTCTAAAAGGGAAAGACAACAGAGAAAGTGAACATGGAAGAATGGTTCAATGTGTATTGACTTTTGACCCATTGTTTCCCTCTCAGTCAGAGTCCCATACATTAACCCCTGCCCTGACAGAAAGCTGATTCTATCCCTGCACAAGTGGAGCAATCTTAGTCCTTTCGGTTTAACTTACTCAAGTGTGCAGAGTATAGGGCTAATGGGAGGACTCTTAATCGTGTTGATGAACAGAGGGATCTTGGTGTATATGTGCATAGATCCCTGAAAGTTGGCAATCAAGTCGATAAGGTTGTTAAGAAGGCATACGGAGTCTTAGCTTTTATTGGTAGGGGGATTGAATTTCGGAGCCGCAACGTCATGTTGCAACTGTACAAAACTCTAGTGCGGCCGCACTTGGAGTATTGTGTACAGTTCTGGTCCCCGCATTATAAGAAAGATGTGGAGGCATTGGAGAGGGTACAGAGGAGGTTTACCAGGATGTTGCCTGGTATGGAGGGCAGGTCTTATGAAGAGAGGCTGAGGGATTTGAGGTTGTTTTCGTTAGAAAGAAGGCGGCTAAGAGGAGACCTTATTGAAACATATAAGATGATTAGAGGTTTAGATAGGGTGGACAGTGATAGCCTTTTTCCTAGGATGGAGAAAGCTAGCACGAGGGGACATAGCTTTAAATTAAGGGGTGGTAGTTATAGGACGGATGTCAGAGGTAGGTTCTTTACCCAGAGGGTGGTAAGGGTATGGAATGCCCTGCCTGCTGCAGTTGTAGATGTGCCAAGTTTGGGGGCGTTTAAGAGGTCAATGGATAGGTTTATGGATGAAAAGGGAATGGTTTAGGTTAGAGGGTCATTGCTTTTTCTTAATTGGTCAGCGCAACATCGAGGGCCAAAGGGTCTGTTCTGCGCTGTAGTGTTCTATGTTCTATGTTCTAAATGGTGGCACAATGGTTAGCACTGCTGTCTCACAGCACCAGAGACCCGGGTTCAATTCCCAGCTTGGATTACTGTCTATACAGAACCTGTATGTTCTCCTGGTGTCTTAGTGGGTATCCTACCATAATCTGAAAGACATGCTGGTTAGGTAAATTGGCCATGTTAAATTTGCCCTCAGTGTACCCAAACAGGTGCCTGATTGTGGCAACCAGGGGATTTTCACAGTAACTTCATTGTAGTGTTAACGTAAGCTTACTTGTGACACTAATAAACTTTAAAACAAAAGAATCTTATCTAATAGCTTCACTAACAAGTAACAGTTTGAGCTAAGGAATCTGGAACACTGAAAAGTCGACAGAGTATTTAACAATGCCTGCTCCTCTTGGCTCACCAGGCCTGTCCACTTCTGAAACCATGTATTGAAAAGGAAAGACATTTTTTAGAATAGAATGAGATTAACAAAACTTCAATTTGCAAAATTTGTTTTGCTTATCATTGTTACTGTTCACTTGATTTGCTCCCCAATGAAGAAAATTATAAATCAAACAATTTTGAGGCTTAACTGGATGATTTGTGCAATGAAAGCCATCAGTAGGTACAGAAAAAGCCGTCAAATAACTTGTCAAAAGACATGAGTTTTCAATTCCATTTTGCCTCACAGGGTTGACAGGCTAATTTATTAGCGACGGAGGAGCATTTTGAATGAAGTAATCCCCGGCAACAGTAATCAATGTGAACCAGTGCCTAATTCCAACTGTTTAACAGGCCGGGGACCGTTAATCATATTTAAAAGTCTGCCTATTCGAGGGACGCAGGTGAAAATGACAGCAGAAAACTTGAAGAGAAATGGATAGTTCGGGATTCTGAATTAAAAAACACACATCACCCTGAGGAATTTGTCTTTTTCTCCACTGGGATAATGATCTGCAGTCACAAAATAAAACTGCAGATCAATAAGTCAAATAAAAACCTCCAAAAGTAGTTGCAGGCTCTTCTGGATCAATAAGTTTCATCCTTTGCAGTGCAGTGAGAGAGTTTTAGATCACAGAATTACACTGAATCTATAGCACTGAAGCAGGCCATTGAGCCCATCGATTTATGCTGGTGTTTGCGAACAATATGAACTTTGTCCCACTTCTCTTCATTCCTTCTGTTTCAACCCACTCTTCCATTCTGTTCCCCTTCTTGCACTCCTCTTTTTAATCAATCTAAGCATATAATAATCTAATCTATTATTCAGAAGAGTACATTTCGTTTATGGACTATTAGAAACAGAAACTGCTGGACTGAATTGTAACGTTCTGGTCTGCTTAAAGCGGGAGATCCCAGCAGTGTATCCAGAATGAAACATTTCAGCAGTGCCTTTGTCAGTGGCTTTTTAGTGAACTCGCTGCACTGATATCTGACTTCTGGGTTGTTACAGAGAACAGGCATGATGGTGAACCACCACAGATCATTTCAACTAAAGTATTTAAAGGGACCATACTTGGATACTGAGAAGATACTTCCTTAAATGAGAGAGGGGCGAGTTGAAGACTTGGCTCTGGGCAGGAGCGGAAGGAGGGCATGGGGAAGTGGAGGCATCTCTGGAAGGAGCTATTATTGGACAGTAGCATAATATGTGAGGTCCTTCCTGTCTCTCCGTGGCTACGTGCAAACATTGAAGGAGGTTGTCTCTAACATGAGAGTCATTGACCAGAATTCTCCCACCTCACCCAGAGCTGGGATTATTCAGTTCCTGTTGCTGTGAAAGGAGATTTGGCTCAGCACCAAGTTCTCCATTCTCGCTGGCAGTGGGAGCAGGGTGTGCAAGATTGGGGAATTCCAGCCATTATATTTCAGATTGTTGTACTGATCCCTACACCCCTGGAGATGGTCGTCATCTGTATGGAACATCAAGTATAAAAAGCTATGATCACCCTCACAACGGCATGAATACTTGTGTTCTCACTTTAAGCAGAACTGATGAAAGTCTGATCTTCTCAGTGTAGGAAAATGACCTCCAATCTTTGGCCAACAGGACAGAGTGGATAAGTCACAAGAAAGAAAACAGAGAAAGTGGATATGGAAGAGTGGTTCAAACGACATTGACTTTTGACCCATTGTTCCCCTCTCAGTGGGAACCCATACATTCACTCCTATCCTGACAAACACCTGATTCTATACCTGCATAAGTGGAACAGTCTTAATCCTGTCTAAAAACTTTAACAGAGTACTGCAAACAACCGAGTTAAGTTGCACCCGGGTATCATACTTTGCATTCTGAAGCTGTCTTTCAGACTTCATTAGACATTGGAAAGTGATAAGTTGAAGTCACCGGTCTGAAATGAATCATATACCATTTAAACCACATTAATTGCAAACCTATTCCAGCCTCGGTTGACTGTTTGTGTGGAGATTGCATATTCTCCCTATGTCTGCACAGGTTTCTTCCGGTTTCCTCCCACAGTCCAAAGACCATAGAATCCTACAGTGGAGAAGGAGGCCATTTGGCTCATCAAGTCTGCAGCAACCACAATCCCATACAGGCTCTATCCCCTTAACCTCGTGCATTTACCCTAGCTAGTCCTCTCACGCCAAAGCGAAATTTAACATGGCCAATCAATCTAACCCCGCACATCTTTGGATGGTGGGAGGAAATCAGAGCACCTAAAGGAAACCCAAACAGATATGTGGAGAATGTACAAAATCCACACAAACAGTGACCCAAGCTGGGAATCGAATCCAGGTCCCTGGAGCTGTCAGGCAGTAGTGTTAACCACTGTACCATCATGCCACCCAACTGTGCCATCGTGCCACACTTTCAGATGCGCAGGTTAGGGGATTGGCCATGCTAAATTGCTAGTTAGTGTCCCAAGATGTGTTGGTTAGGAGGATTAGCTATAATGTAAGTGTGGAGTTATGGGGATGGGACCTGGGTAGGATGCTCTTTCAGAGAGTCGGTGCAGACTCGATGGGCCAAATGATCTCCTTTTGTACGGTTGGGAGGATTTTATGATTTAATTGTTTGCAAGTATTCTGCTGACATCATTGATAAAGCAAGTAGTCTCACAACACCAGGTTGAAGTCCGACAGATTTATTTGGTAGCATGAGCTTTTGGAGCATTGCCCCTTCATCAGGTGAGTGATGAAGGAGCAACGTTCCAAAAGTTTGTGCTGCCAGATAAACTTGTTGGACTTTAACCTAGTGTTGTGAGACCACTTACTGAAACTGCCCCAGGTCAATGCTGGCAATCCCACATGGTGGACATCATTGATGTTTACATGACATGGACTGATATTGAATCAGCTCTCAGCTAACTTCACCAGTGCCCACAGCAAGTAAACAGGCTTAGGGCTGTTTAGGCACTTTTCAATAGAAATGTGTAAGTCCCCACAACATTCTTGTACAATCCGTGATGAGTGATTATTGCCTTTTTATTATTATAAAAATACAACAACAGTTTTCTTCTAATTTCCTGATACGCCAACTGTTCCAGCTGTTTTCACTTGCTCCTAAACCTATGTCAAGTTAAAATCCCTTTGCCCTCACCACTAAGTTCACTCATTGGGACATAATATAGTTCATAATTTCATAAAATATAGGAGCAGAATTAGGCCATTTGGCCCATCAAGTCTGTTCCAATGTTCGATCATAGCTGATATGCTCCTCATCCCCATTTTCCTACTTTTTCTCCATAACCCTTCTACCCATTATCAATTGAAAATCTATCTAACTCCTCCTTAAATTTACTCACTGTCCCAGCATCCACTGTACTTTGGGGCAGTGAATTCCACAGATTCACAATCCTTTGGGAGAAGTAGTTTCTCCTCAACTCTGTTTTAAATTTGCTTTTCCCTTATCCTAAGACCCTAACCTCTTGTCCTAAAACACAAGAGGAAGCATCCACTTTACATCTACTTTCTCCATACCTTTATCATCTTGAATATCTCAATTTGATCTCCCCTTATTCTTCTAAATTCCAGACAGTATAGACCTAAACTGTTCAATCTCTCTTCATACGATAAACACCTTGTCTCTGGAATCAATCTAGTGAACCTCCTCTGAACTGGCTCCAATGCCACTACAGTCAGTAGAAATGTTATTATAAATGTCATCCAAAGTATTAACTCTGTTTCTCTGTACAGATCCTGTCAGGCCTGCTAGCGGGAATGCCCTCACCTCCCCATGGCATTTTTCTTGGTTGGGGGGGGTGGGGCGCGGCGGCAGTACACCATTAGCCAGTGGCAGAATCTTCTGCTTCCACTGTTGTCAACGGGATTTTCTGATCACTGAGGGTAAAGAGAAACATCTCACACATATCAATGAATAAATTTGTATTTGGCGTACATTTCTTCAGAGTTCTTTTATCTGAACGACTGTTCAAAGGACAAAGTGTTGGTCAGACTGACTGGGGAATCACCCGTAACAAATTGAACTGATAAATAATAAGCACAGATGCTGCAAAAGCTTAATCTAACTATTGAAAGAGAAGGGGAAGTGTCAACAAATACTTCTTTAATTTTTAGGCCAGGATGACATGGTGGCACAGTGTTTAGCACTGCTGCCTCACAGCGCCAAGGACCTGGGTTTGGTGGGTCATTGTCTGTGTAGAGCCAGGACATTCTCTCCATGTCTGCATGGCTTCGTCCGAGTGCTCTGGTTTCTTCCTATAATCCAAAAGACATGTTGGTTAGGTGCAATGGCCATGCTAAATTTTTACTCAGTGTACTTGAACAGGCGCCAGAGTGTGGCGACTTGGGGATTTTCGCAGAAATTTCATTGCAGTGTTAATGTAAGCCTACTTGTGACACTAATAAATAATCTTAAAACAAATATGGAGATCAAAAAGAATGGACTGAAAATCTGGAATGCAGTCAAAAGAACTTTCTATGGCTTTCCCCGGAGTTGATGGTGGTCTAAGTTGAAGGATGGCTATTTTTCATTTTAAAGGATGACAAATTTTAAGTTCCTTTTGAATAGTATGCTTCATTCTTTCAATTTAGCCATTGACATCATTTTGTTTTAAAATAAAAGCAACACATTCTGGAAATACACAAAAAAGCCTGTCAAATTCAGAGAAATGAGAAGAATAAGTCAATATTTGGAATAATAATTCTTTGTCAGAACAGGAAGATAATAAAATCTCTACAGAATTTGCTGAATGGGAGAAAGCAAAATGAAAAGGATAATGACCATCAGCACTAGCAGTGTAACAGCACTGTGGATGTACCTACACCATGTAACTACAACAGTTCAAGAAAGCAGCTCACCATTATCTTCTCAAGGGCAATTGAGGATGAGCCTAGTTACTGGGCAGAATTTTCTTGCTCCTTTGGCAGTGTATTTCACTGCAGTGGGAGATGATTTAGCACTCACTTTCCCATTGAAAGCACCCTCCGCTAACAGGAAAACCATGACAGGGGTGTGGCATCAGCAGGAACTCAAGATATCATTGGTGTAAACGGCAGCAAGATTTTGCCAACTGTTATGGACACAAGAACAAATTGGATTGAATTATTATGATGAGTCACCTCGTTGTTCGTTGATACTCACAATTTCTAATTTAATTAGTCTCCCTTAATATCCTTTTCCCACGTCAAAATAGGCTGTGGCATGTTTCCCAAAGCACAGTTTATGAGGCCCAATATTTAAAAATAATCCCGCGACAAATCCTTTAAGGTAAAACGGAGGTAGGATTTTTAAAACATTCAAAACAAAATGGATGGATTGTGACACATCTTCACATTCACGAGTGTATGAGGTAGAATCACAGAAGTACACCGTGTGGAAGAGGCTGTTTGGTCCACTGAGTCTGCAACATGAAAGAAAGGAAAATAAATTACAAATTGTAAGTTTGTTAAAGGTAAATCAGAAAGTTAAAGGCATTAATTCATGCAAGTGGAGTCCAGTAAGACAATGTCCAATAGAAGTTCTTTCAGGTGGCTTTGCCTGACAGCATTCCTGGTTGTTGTCTTCGGAACTCCACTGAGGCAGTTGAAGATTCAGCAAAGCATTGTTTTGTTTTCTGGGAATTTGTTTACTCATTCGGTGAAATGTGGGATTCTTTCTGGAGATCTGTCTTTGAGAGAGCTGGGATTCAGAGAGAATCTGCTAGCCTGGGATCCAGATTTTTCTGCAGAGGTTAAACTACAACTGAAAGCAGAGTCTACAAATTGCATAATTAAACTAATTCAAACAGCCCAAGCTTCAGTCTTGAGACAGCACGATTTTAGGTTGAGAAGCTGCTGACCCACTCAATGTTTCCAGAATTTTCTATTGTTGCGTCTAGCATCTTCTTATTTGGCACTGTGTTAAGTATGGGTAGATAATGTCCAGAAAGAATTGTAGGATCATAAAATCCTTACGGTGCCATTCAGCCCATTGAGTCTGCATCAGCTCTCTGAAAGAGCATCCCACCCCGGCCCTGCGCAAATCTCTCCTTATTTTGCAAGAGTGTTCTTTCAACATTCATATATTCATTTACCCCTGTCCGTGTCAACATGGACAAAGTGGAAAGGGTCGAGATCTTCCTGTTTATCAGTGTCCAGATCACCAACAACCTGTCCTGATCTCCCCATGCTGACACTATAGTTAAGAAAGCCCACCAATGCCTCCACTTTCTCAGAAGATTCACAAAATTTGGCATGTCAGTTACGATCTCACCAACTTTTACAATGGCATCACAGAAAGCATTCTTTCTGGTTGTATCACGTCTGTGTATGGTCCCTGCTTTGCCCAAGACCACAAGGAACAATAAGTGGTCATGAATGTAGCCCAATCCTTCACACAAACTAGCTTCCTGTCCATTGAATCTTTTACACTTCCCGCTGCCTTGGGAAAGCAGCTGGCATAATTAAAGACTACACGCACCCTAGACAGTCTTTCTTCCCCCTTCTTCCATTGGAAAAAAGATACCAAAATCTGAGATCACATACCAACCGACTCAAGAACAACCTCTTCCCTGTTGCTGTCAGGCTTCTGAATGGACTTACCTCATGTTAAGTTGACCTTCCTCTGCACCCTATCCATGACAGTAACAACCTGCACACTCTCATTTCCTCCTCTATGAATGGTATATTTTGTCTGTATAGCGCACAAGAAACAATACTTTCCACTGTATATTAATACACGAGCCAATAATAAATCAAATCAAATCAAAGCATATAGCCGGCGTGACCCAATAGAAAACCAGGGGGGAACAAAAAGCATGAATTAAGCCCCCAGTTAATTTGTTGTACTCAAACCATAGCGATGGATCCACAAGTCATTGTAGGCACCAAGAAGGCCATCAGGTTAAGATGCGACATTATCGCCTGTTGCACACTCATAACCAGAAAGGTTTTAATTGCATCTTTGATCGGTGCAGATAGCATTTATCTAATGAAATGAATTATACAGCTCAGCTTAAAAATATTCCAGTCATTATTATACAGGTGCAGTTTCCGTCGGAGCTGCAGTAATTGATTTTGTAGTTTGTGTGAAGCTCTAATGCAGATCCTTCACTTAGAATTGATAGCCCAAATTGACTTTGAATTAGAATTAATGAGGAGTAATTATTGAAGTATTTCCACTATCCATAACCACAAAGAATCATTTCAGCCCTTCATCACCTAGATTCAATGCCATCAACCTTAAAGTATTCACATCATAAAAAGATGTCTTTTTCAGAAGGAATCTTATCATCAAAACTCAAGCAGGCTCAGTCTCAAGGCTCTCCTTATAGAAACAATCCCCTTATCAAAGCCCCTCTGTCTGATAGAATCTAAACATCAAGGTCCCTTTCACATAGTCCTTGAGAAATTCTCACTATCTAGGTCATATTCAAATATGAAACTCTGGCCGACATATTGTATATGAAAGCAAGACTCATTATTGTCATTAAAGAGAAGTCTTTCCTATTCAAAGCCCTTTTAAAGATACACAACCCTCTAGATCCCTTTCAAGGGGGTGCGGGTGGGGGGGGGGGGGGGGGGGGGGGGGGGGGGGGGGGTGGAGGGGGGGGGGGGGAGGGGGGAGTAGGGCGTGTTGGGGGGGTATTGCGTGGTGGCGGTGGGTGGTGGGTGGGGAGTGGGTGGGTTGCTTAATTTGCTTCCTGCGATTATGAAGAGAATTTTAAGAGAATTTAGCCTGCACCTTCTGATCAGCTTGACCAACTATGCAACTTCAGTGCTTTTTCCCAGGGTAGAAGGGTCAATTACTAGGGGACATTAGATTGAAGGTGTAAGGGGCAGGTTTTCAAAGAGATGCACAAGGCAGATTTTTTACATAGAGATTAGTGGATGCCTGGAACTTGTTGCCAGGGGAAGCGGCTATGGTAGTGACTTACGGAGCGTCTTGACAAGCACATGAATAGGATGGGAATTGAGGGGTATGGACCCTGGAAGGGTAGGGGGTTTTAGTTCAGTGGGGCAGCATGGTCGGTGCAGGTTTGGAGGGCCGGAGGGCCTCTTCCTGTGCAGTAACTTTTTTTGATCTTTGTTCTTTGTAATATGTGTGTTTGCCTCTGAGAATCCTCAGCAAATTAGGAATGAACTCCATTCCAGTATGGTTCACAACCCAAGAACAAACTAAAATCCACTTGATCTATCATATCTAGAATAGAGAAGATGTTATTATTTGTCTGGCAGGAAAGAATGGGAAATACAATATGGAGTATACAGGTAATTATCAGGACTCTTTGTGATTTGGGTAGGAAATGGTCCCATTCGGATTTTCTTTGAGGGAATTGCTCCTGGTGAGATTTGGTGGACAGATTGTCTCCGCCTTAATGGCCTTGGGATGTCGAAATTGCAGTGATGCAAATGTCCAGCCATCTTTGACAGTGCAATGTGCTGGGGAAAGGGGCTGTTGGCATTGACTGGCAGAGGAGAGATGCCAGCACAGATCATTGTGAGTGGGAGAAGAAAGATATACGGTTGATGCTGGTAATGATTTTTGGTGGGGTGGAGAGGAAGGGAGAGGGGTGGGTAGGTTATCTTGTCTCCTGATCGGGACGCCATTTTTAAAATGGAGCCCAGCTTTGTTGGCATGTTTAGGTCCCGCCCCTCATTATGGCAGCTCGAAACACGGCCAGTGAATTTTTTTTTTGGGAAAAGTGTCAAAAGATCTGGAGAAAAAAACACTCATTTTCAGACTGTGACACTTTGCTTTTTTTTAGTTATATCCACTTAAATCCAATCAAGTTCCAATCAAAGTCCGTATCAGTGAGACATTACCAATCCAAGCTGACAAGATAGGCCACTCTTATCTTGGGCTTGGTCTACATGGTTCCAAGATGCTTGGAGCAGGCAATGCATCGCTCTAGTGCTTAATCTCATTTGCATCTTAGCCAAAAAGACCAAAGTACCATTTTAAAAAAATTGCTTCAGTTGAAGTCTTGGTATAACCTTTCTCTCAAGTGCAGAATAGTAAAACACACTTGATCAGAGCCAAAAAGCCGAGACGTTTTACCCTTCGTTGGTAAGATTGATTGCTCTCAATGTCTGCTAACATTGCAGCACTCCCTCAATGCTGCCCTGAAGGTGTCAGCCTACATTACACGCTTCTGTTACTGTGATGAGATTCGCATCCACAACCTTCCAGCTACCTACAGAGTTCGAAAATTCCCACATCACACTGAGCACAAAAATCCTTCAAAGAAAACAGAATGCGCTCTCGCCAAAACATTAAGAGCTAGCTTTGCAAATGTTGATATTTATATATGTAAATAGACACACGCAGACACATACTGTCTGATAGATTTGCTCGAAACACTTCCTGTATGTTGTTTCAATACAAGTTGTCTACACACCTTAACATTGCAAGAAAGTGTCAAAATATTGAAATGATATCCAATCTGTAAATGGCAGCAGTTGGTGTGAATGAACTTGGAGTGTTGGAATTGTAAGCTTTATTGCTGAATTTAAAATGAGGACCCCAATCATTTTGATTCAAATTCTGTTTATGTGTTATCCACCAGCTGTTCTTGAATGAAAACATGAATGACTTATTTCCTGATGTATTCTAGATTTGCAATAATTATAACCTCCAATTATATTTTACCGGTAATCAGTGTCTCTGAACACCATGTCGCTGAGTAACTAGTTTGTCATTTCTGTTTGCAATCACATCCTTTTGAACAGAAGTGTCACGCTTCTTCATGTCTGACAGTTAGAGGAACTTTGCTGTCAGCATTACGCATTCAACTTCACTTCAAATCACAGGTTTGTGTGCATATGAGGTAATTAGGATGAGGGAAGCCACTCATAGACTCCCCACAGTACAGGGAGAAGGTATTTTGCCCATCGAGTCTGCACCAACTCACAACCCCACACAGGTCCTATTCCTGTAACCCACACACTTAATTCCCCTGACACTAGAATCCACCCAACCTGCACATATGGAGGAAACCTGAGCCCCCGAGAAAACTCAAGCAGGCACTGGGAGAATGTGCAAACTCTGAACAGACAGAGATCTAAGCCAGGAATCGAACCCAGGTCCCTGACGCTGTGGAGCAGCCGTGCTAACCATTGTGCCACCGTGCCAACCTTTCAGCTTTCAGCCAACCTTAATTCTTCATCCGGGGTTCCACTGGGACATCCAAGGACACCACTTCCATCTTCCCCTTTTTGATTTGATTTGATTTGATTTATTATTGTCACACACAGTGAAAAGTATTGTTTCTTGCACAGCCAAAAACATACCGTTCATAGAGAAGTAAATGGGAGAGTGCAGAGTGTTGCAATCTAGTTAGGGTGTAGAGAAAGATCAACTTAATGCACGGTAAGTCCATTCAAAAGTCTGACGGCAGCAGGCAAGAAGATGTTCTTTGAGTCGGTTGGTACATGACCTCAAACTTTTGATACTTATTGATAGTAATCTAATAAAGGCGACACTGTAACATCACAAAATAGAAACAGGAGTTGTACATTTAACCCCTCAATGGTTTCCCACCATTCATAGAATCATGGAACCTAACAGAAGGAGGTCATTTGGCCTGTTGAATCTGCACTAACTCTCTCGCAGAGCATCTTAACCAGGCCCTCTCCCCGCCTCACCCTTATAACCCCACAAATTTACCAAGGCTAATCTATCTAATTTACACATCTAGGGACACTAAGAGGCAATATAGCATGATCAATCTACCTAATTTAGAATTATAGAATCATATAATCCTTAAAGTGCAGAAGGAGTCCATTCTGTCCATTGAGACTGCACTGACAGCGATCCCACCCAAGCCACATCTTGCTGATGCCACAGACTCGAAGGGTTAATTTAGCATGGCCAGTTAACCTAACCCTCACATCTTTGGACTGTGGGAGGAAACTGGAGCACCGGAGGAAACCCATTGAAATCCACGTGAGACTCAGCTGATAAAGGAGCAGCGTTCCAAAAGCTTGTGGCTTGTTCTACCAAATAAACTTATTGGACTATATCCTGGTGTTGTGAGACTTCTTACTGTGCTTACCCCAGTCCAAAGCCTCCATCTCTTCATCTTGTGAAGGAATGCAGATTTATATTCAAAATTGTGGAAAAGACCCACTATAAATAAAGTTATAAGATGTTTCAAAAAAAGCGAAAGAGATTAAAAAAATGAAAAACAGACTCCATTTATTGGACAAAGGTTAAAAAGTTTACAAGCATACCTAGGAATAACTGAGTGCTCAAGAAATAACATCTTGTTGCATAGAATATCGTGTATCTTGTAACACAAGATAGTTCTCAAAATGGAAACAGGAACTTGGCTTTTAATTTGTTTATTTGTTGCTGTCATCAGTTGATTTACATTAACACCACAATGAACATCCCGTACTCACCACACTCCGGTGCTTGCTCATGTACATTGAGGGAAAATTTAGCATGGCCAATGCCCCTAACCAGCATGTCTTTCAGACTGCGGGAGGAAACCAAAGCACCCGGAGGAAACCCACACAGACATGGGGAGAACATGCAGACTCCATACAAACAGTGACCGGAGCCAGGAACCGAACCTGGCTCCCTGGCGCTGTGAGACAGCAGTGCTAAACACTGATGGTCCTAAATTAACTGAATCATGGAAACTAAGTAACCACTTTCTGCATCTCCCAGTATCCTGTTTGTACAAAGAACATTGACAAAAACCAAAGGATGTTTACCAGCCAGCATGATTCCTGATGATTTTTGTTGAAAAGTATGGGGACTTTGCAGTAGAACTTTTAAATTCATTGGACTCAGTTCAGCATCTTTCAAAGTAAAGATATAGATGCTGTGGTGTGGTGATGATAGTTCTCCCCTTAACTGGGGTAGAGGTATCTTGCTAGACTCAGTAGGTGGGATTTACTGTTGGCTAGTGGTGGGATCTTCCAGCCTCGCTACCACCAATGGTGTCTCCGATTCTTCAGACCATCCATCACCAGGGAACCATGACAGGGGTCTCATCAGCAGGAGCAGATGATCCCATTAGCAAGAAATACTGGAAAATCCAACTGAGTAACTTCTTCTCATGGATTTAAGATAAGTACTACTTTAAGCATTGATGGTTGTCTTAAATATCTCTCTGGAACATTAATAAGATCTTGCACTCTGCGTTAGAAACAAGATTGTTTCCTTCCCTGGAACTATCACTGTTGTGACTGAATTACCATGATTTAGAAAATATAGATTGGAATTCTCCCATCCTACCCACCACTGGAAGTTTAAAGGATGAATTGCGGACAATGTAAAACCCATTGACAGTTGGGTGGGAATTTCCGGCTTTTAGGTTAGCGCAGCTGGAAAATTCCACCCATCCTTATTCATATACTCTTCTGCATCAAAACCTGAAAACCCACCTTTGTATATTCTCCAGTGACAAGATATATTGTTCAGGAGAGATGTTTGGATCCTGATAATATTCAAATTGTTACAATCTGACAAAAACTTGTTGTAAATGCTACCCAGAGGATGGTATAATTCTATGGTGGTTCCTTTCCTTCAGGAAGAGTTAGGTCAGTTCTTCAGACATGTTTAAGTGTTTCTAAGGCTTCTCTTTTTAAACTTTGAGTGTAAGTGATTCTCCAAGGAGTTCTGATCCAATTTAGAATCTGCCTGGTATTCAGCTGATGGGGTTTCACAAAGGAACTTTAGTCCTCTCTCCCGGCTATCGCATGTACAATGAAGGCAAAACTCACCCTCAAAAATATTTCTCAAATCATCTTTTTATTTTAGCTCAACACCACTCTATCTGAAAATGTATTCCCCATGGCAAGTCCTCTTTGTACCATGAACGTTGTCTCGGCATCAGCCCCAAAACAAATTAAGAAGAATTAAACAAACTGGTTTTGTCCTAAATTCTATTTGCTGTTCTTTTCTTTACAACACAGTTGGCACATGTAAGGAATTATCAGGCAATTTCACGATGTCACCCCCCCCCCCCCCCCCCCCCCCCCCCGCCCCCACAAGTAACGAGGAATTGAACTAACCCCAAGACTGCTGGTGGCACCAGAGAGAATCTGTTTCCTTAGTATTTGCTTTTCTTTTCAAGTTTCTTTATTAATGTCACAAGGAGGCTTACATTAACGCTGCAATGAAGTTGAAAATCCCCAAGTCGCCACACTCCGGGGACACTGAGGGAAAATTTAACATGGCCAATGTGCCTAACCAGCATATTTTTTGGGCTGCGGGAGGAAGCCAGAGCACCCGGAGGAAACCTACACAGATACAGGGAAAACGTGCAGACTCCACATAGACAGTGACCCAAGCTGGGAATCAAACCAGACTCTCTGGCGCTGGGAGGCAGCAGTGCTAACCGCTGTGCCACCGTGCCATCCAAAAGGTATTCAGTGTTCAAAAACCTCCCTTCCTTTCTCCACCTTATCCCTCTCTACCACAAATTGCTATTTGAAAGTAATGTCATCATGCTTTTCAAAAAATTCTCATTTGATGATAAATGACTTTAAAAAAATTTTACAAATAAAGGAGAAGTTGCATTCATAATATAGACTTGGTCACATTGTAGATGTTGACAAGAGAATCGTTTGTGTCAAACACAGTGAAGATGTGCTCTATTAATTACTTCAAACGTGGACTGTGTTTATATGAAAGCTTCTGGAACTGTTACTTATGGACATTCACAAAGTGACTGAGGTGGCTGCCAAGGATTAGTCAATGTCAACACTGGCAATCTGAAGCTTCTGCCAAGATCTTAATTGAATCAGCCTGGGCAGGAGACTCTGCACTTGGAATGGACATAACGAGATGAATAAATACTATCTGTGGCCCTTACATTTGTTATTGTTTGGAGATTTAGCCAGAATGCAAGTCTCGAATCCATGGCTTGGATTTTTGCTGAGTCCCATTGATTTAGGAGCTCTATGAAGGCCCTTCTTGGGAGCAGATGGGTCTCAAATCTACAATTTGCAAGCCCACCATATTATCTGATATTTGGGATTGCCAATAAAGGTTGTGGGCTTGCTTCTGTCAAAAACCTGGGCATTCCAAAACTAACTGGCTCCATTGCTGAGATGGGTATGTAGTCATGGTTCATGGCCCTTCAGAGGAGGAATGAGTATGGGGGATGTCTTAAAAGTTAAGTTCAAAATTTGGTCCTCATGTTCTCCATAACAAGCTCTGCCCCTCTACACTCACTTATGCCAAAGTATGGTATTTCTATGCACATTGTCCCACTATAAAAATATATAATATCAGGCAGCATGGTGGCACAGTGGTCAGCATTGCTGCCTCAAAGTGCCAGGGACCCAGGTTCGATTCCCAGCTTGAGTCACTGTCTGTGAGGAGATTGCACATTCTCCCCATGTCTGCATGGTTTTCCTCTGGGTGATCTAGTTTCCTCCCACAGTCCAAAAGACATAGAACATAGAACATTACAGCGCGGAACAGGCCCTTCAGCCTTCGATGTCGTGCTGACCAATTAAGAAAAAGCAATGACCCTCTAACCTAAACCATTCCCTTTTCATCCATAAACTTATCTACTAACCTCTTAAACGCCACCAAACTTGGCGCATCTACAACGGCAGCAGGCAGGGCATTCCATACCCTTACCACCCTCTGGGTAAAGAACCTACCTCTGACATCCGTCCTATAACTACCACCCCTTAATTTAAAGCTATGTCCCCTCGTGCTAGCTTTCTCCATCCTAGGAAAAAGGCTATCACTGTCCACCCTATCTAAACCTCTAATCATCTTAGATGTTTCAATAAGGTCTCCTCTTAGCCGCCTTCTTTCTAACGAAAACAACCTCAAATCCCTCAGCCTCTCTTCATAAGACCTGCCCTCCATACCAGGCAACATCCTGGTAACCTCCTCTGTACCCTCTCCAATGCCTCCACATCTTTCTTATAATGCGGGGACCAGAACTGCACACAATACTCCAAGTGCGGCCGCACTAGAGTTTTGTACAGTTGCAACGTGACGTTGCGGCTCCGGAAATTCAATCCAAAGACATGTTGGGTTGACCAAGCTAAAAGATCATCCTCAGTGTACCCAAATTAAGAGTGTGGCAACTAGGAGAGTTTAACAGTTACTTCATTGCAGTGTTAATGTAAGCCTACTTATGACACTATTAAAGGAAAACCCTATCATGGTAGTCGTCTATTTGAAAAATAATTTTTTTCATGAAATCTGGTATATTCCTAAATATCTATTGTGTTAAAAAGGTAATATTAATTTGAGACAATAGAACTGCCAATCATCCAGACTTTTTAATGTGTCAGTGCCAACAACAACCACTGAACCTGCCAAATGGCCATAGTGAAATAGCATGAGATATTAATCAGGATTTGTTTTCTCTGGGGCTCAGCTGTGTCAACAAGAGTAATGGTTTTCTGGGCTATCAGCCATGTTAGGCTAAGAGCCCAGGAAACGACTTCTTGTAATAAATCAGCTGAGCCCCAGTGAAAACAGAGTTTGATTGACAGCTCAGGGTCTCTGATCCCTCTGCTCAATTTCACAGTGTGCACTTACACAAGGTTAAATGGTTTTCTGTGCTTTTTGTTATTGATGAGTTAAATTGATTTATCAATGTCACAAGTAAGCTAACATTAACATTGCAATGAAGTTGTTGTGAAAATTGCCTCATTACCACACTCTGGCGCCTGTTTGTGTACACTGAGAGAATTTAGCATTGTACCTTGGGGAAGGTCAACTTGCACCAAACTGGGTTTTTCAAATTACTTACCCCCTATGCCCAGCAACCCATGGCTGCCTCTGCCCTCTTTCCAAGCTGTCTGGCATGACTCCAACATATACCTTGGGGCAATGAAGATAACTGTGATTGTAACATCTGAAAGTTAAACCCAAATGTGGAAATGCTTCTGTCGACAAGTGAATTCTTCAGCAGAACTTCGAGATTTTATGTGTGTCTTTTCACCCATCCCTCCCTCCGCTATCACATCTACAAATCCATTATCTCCCCTTCATGCATTCTTGTATACACACACACACACACACACAAAGACACATACACAAAGACACACAAGCAAAGGTGCACACAAGCATGTACAGACACACTCACACACATACGTACAGGTATGCACAGACACACATGTACATGCAAAGACACACTCATACGCACAGACACACATGTGCGTGCAAAGACACACACAGACACATTCACACATATGCATTATTACACACATATACACACACACACACGTGCACACAAACACACATATATATACACATATATGCATATACATATGCACACACATGCCTATGTAAGCACATGGATGAGTATAATGCTTTGGAACTTTCAACATTAATCCAATTTAATTGTCCTGTTAAATTCAGAAAATCATTCAATTTGGAGATATGATTGTCTCAGCAAAACTCAATGTTCAGGAACAAAAAATAGACAAAGGGGATTCATCATATTTCTTTCCAATGGTTCGATGTTTAGCAGGGTAGGAACTCCTGAGGGAGAAACCTGCTGCTTTGATTTTGTGGAGCTTGAAAGACCAATAATTGATTTCCCCCCCACCCCCGCTTCCCTCCCAGTGTAACAATATGCTTGTCTTCGCCTAATTACTGCTATCTGATTTACCTTCAATTCTCCACTATTCTTCCAGCCAGGCTCACATCGTTGGCTTTACCTTTCACCTCAACCACCCAAATAAATCATTAATATCCTGACATAAAGTTGACAAGAAAAAACTGACAGTGGCTTAATCGTACGAAGGAAGTTTTTATATTTCTCGTTTCGATTAACTGAGGCTTTTTCGAATAAGATTGAAGGGAGAATTTTTGCCTATCATATTTCCTTTCACATGAAGCTGTTTGCTGCTCGCAATGCATGAAGGTCCAGACAAGATGCTTGGAATAATAATTTCAACATGGAAACATTGAGGAATATAAGGGAAAATTTAATGTCAATACAGTGGATCAATTTGTTTTTTGCAAAAAAAGAACTTTTTAGTAGACAGGATTTGAGATGAAAGAAGTTTCTTTTGTCTGCTTATTTTCTCTGCTTTTCAGACTTAGAGGCCTCGGTTCATATTTCTCCAATTGCTACCTGAAATGCTGATTTTTTTTTTATCGAGTTCCCATCATGTGTAGCAACAAGATCAAAAGCACAGGCTGAATAAGATAGAGAAATGTCCATTGTATGTTCACAGAATCCCGACAGTGCTGAAGGAGGCCATTTGGCCATCAATCCTGCTCTAACAACAATCCCACCCAGGCCCTCTTCCCATGCCTTTATCCTTGCTCGTCCTCCTGACATTAGGGTCAATTTAACATGGCTAATCTACCCAGCCTGCACATCTTTGGAGTGGGCACAGTGAGTTGTCTCACAACACCAGGTTAAAGTCCAACATGTTTATTTGGCATCACGAGCTTTCGGAGCATTGCACCTTCATTAGGTGACGGGCAACACTCCAAAAGCTCGTGCTACCAAATAAACCAGTTGGACTTTGACCTGGTGTTGTGAGACTACTTACTACCTCAGTCCAATGCTGGCAATTCCACATCATCTTTGGAATGTGGGAGGAGGCCAGAGCACTTGAAGGAAACCCATGCAGATACAGGGAGAACATGCAAACTCCACACAGATGGTGGCCTGAGAACGGAATTGAACCCAGGTCCCTGGTACTGTGAGGCAGCAGTGCTCAGCTGAGATCTTTGTAAAACAGTGCAAAGAGAAACTCTCTGCTCTGTCTTTCTGTTCATTTCTTTGCAACCTATAACCCATGCTTCCAGATTTTTGTAGCCCTTCTCAGTTCCCATAGATGGAAAGCTGCAATCAATTTTGAAAACCACACCCCAGGAAGGATGTGCTGGTGTTAAGAGGATTAAATTTTGTTGACAAGTTGCATTCAAGCGCAAAAATGGAGAATGTTGGTAAAATTCAGCAGGCGACACAATATCTGTAAGGAGAGAAAATTAACAGTTCTCCAGGGAGGGAGAAATATGTTAAATAGTAAAGTGTATCTGTGAGAAATTGCACCAACTTTGAGAACAAAAGACAGATGGCATGGGAGGGGAGGCAGAAGGTAGCTTTGAGGCAAGATATTGAGGGGAGGCGGTGGCATAGTGATATTTTACGTGACAAATAAACCAAATACCCAGGATAACTCTTTGGGGACCCGGATTTGAATCCCACCATGGCAGATGGTGAAATTTAATTAAAAGTCTAATGATGATAATGAAATCATTACTGATTGTTTGAAAATCCCATCTGGTTCACAAATATCCTTTAGCAAAAGAAATCTGGTTTGGCCTACATGTGACTCCAGAGCCACAACAATGTGATTGACTTTCAAATGTTTGATTTGATTTGATTTATTATTGTAATAGTACACAGTGAAAAATACCGTTTCTTGCATTCTATACAGACAAGTGTACAAATCCTCTGAAATGGAGGAAAGTTAGGGATGGGAATAAATGCTGGCCCAGCTAGTAACACCCACAATGAATAAATAAAAGTATGGATTTTTTTTAAAGAAGGGGTTTAAGAAGGCGAAAAGTCACAATCTAACGACTTAATTTTGAGTCCTGATTCCTGCAACATGTTCAATTGGGAGATAAAATGCTGTTCCTCTCTGTCTTGTGTTGGACTTCACTGGAACATTACTGCAAGGACGGATACATGGACAGGAGACAAGATTGTGAGTTTAGCATCTGAAACATTCTCCCTCCCTTTGGGTCTATCCAAGATCCAGAAGGGTTCAAAACACTAAGTGTGCTCTCTCCCCTCGCTGATGTTGCCAGATCTGCTGAGTTTTTTCAGCACTCTGTACTTGTTTCAGATTCTGGTATCCACTGCATTTTGCTTGTTTTTGTGTCAAGGTGCTTCCTATTCCCCCGAGCATGAGAAGAGTGATCTGTGTGAGATTTTGTTTAATTTGAAAAGGTTTTCACAATGATAAATGCTGAGAAATGATTTCCTTGGATGGTGGAATAAGGAACAAAGGGACAACATCATGAAGCACTTGCTCGCACAAGATGGATTGAAAAGTTGGTCCCCATGAACCCCTGGATGTTATGACAATATGAGTTTTCAAGACAAAGGCAGATATTAATTTAAGAAGGGTGCATTGGAATCTGTGCTAAAACAAGTACATGTAGTTCAACTGCAGGTCAGCTACAATTTAATTTAATGGTGCAGTAAACCCAAGAGCCAAATGTCCTCATCTATTCCTAGTCCCTTAACCATAGAACCATAGAACATTATAGTACAGAAACAGGTCCTTTGGCCCTTCTTGCTCAACCATTTTCCCGCCTAGTCCCACTGACCTGTATCTGGACCATATCTTTCTACACCCCTTTCATCCATATACCTGTCCAAGTTTTTCTTAAATGTTAAAAGTGAGCCCACTTTTATCACTTCATCTGACAGCTCATTCCACACTCCCAGCACTGTCTGTGTGAAACGCCCCCCACCCCCATATTCCCTTTAAACTTTTCCCCCTTCACCCTTAACCCATGTCCTCTAGTTTTTTTCTCCCCTAGCCCCAGTGGAAAAAGCCTGCTTGCATTCACTCCATCTATACCCATCATAATTTTATGTACCTCTATCAAATCCCCCCTCATTCTTCTACGTTCCAGGGAATAAAGTCCTAACCTTTCTCTATAGCTCTGTTTCTCAAGTCCCAGCAACACTCTTGTAAACCTTCTCTGCACTTTTTCAATCTTATTTATATCCTTCCTGTAATTAGGTGACCAAAACTGCACACAATAAATTATTTGAGACGACATGGTATTGGTGTGAGGAAGAATAATGGGCAGCACAAACCATGCAGTCTCAAGTCAAAAGTGTATTTTGCTATACACTGTTCACAGTGGAGTAGCCATTTTAACTTGAGACAAAGGAGCTATCCAAAACATTTGGAAGATATTCATACGTAACAAAGATCAAAGAAGAATGAAGAACAATACAGCACAGAAACAGACCCTGTTAGGTCTGTTTCTATCCATATGCTAGCCGTCTGTTCACCTCCCATTCATGCATCTATTAAGATACACCTCGAACTTTGCTAACATGCTTCCACCACCTCCACTGACAGTCTGTTCCAGGCACCCACCACTGCTGTGTGAAAAGCTTTCCCTGTATTTCTTCCTACACTTATTCCCTGTCACCTTAAACCTGTGCTCTCTACCAGTTGCTCTTTCCACCTTGGAATAAAACCTTTGACTAATCATTCTATCTGTGCTTCTTATAAATGTGTAGATCTCTATCAGGTTACCCCACAGCCTCCATCTTCCCAGTGAAAGCAATCTGAGTTTATCCAACCTCTCCTCATGCCTAAAACCTTCCAGACCGGGCGACATCCTGGTAAGCCTTCTTTGCGTCCTCTCCAGAGCATCCAAGAAGAATGTTGGCATTGTGATGTTGTGATAGAGATAACCATATATCAAAAGCTAGTCAGGATAAGTCCAGAAGCAGAGAAAATCAAACAATGTCCTCTTTACCACTGATCCAGAAACACTCCACAAGTGCCGATGTTGTGACCAGCAACTGCCAAAGGCCAGTACCACAGGAGCTTATTGGAAAAAAGCAAAGTTAAAAAATCCATAGCGTCATGCAGATTGCAAAAGAAAAACCCTCAAAAATACATGTTCCATCTGTCAAAAGACCTTTGTTAACAATTACAAACATCCATTGTCAAGCTGGGTCAAAACTAGTCCTGTTCATGTTCCTGAAAAAAATCTATACATAAGCGATGCTACACCATTAATGACACAATGAGTGACCAAAAACTGTTCCATCTGAAACTGTTTCATTAACAGTTAATTAAATCGCAATGAATAGCTCATTACAGGTCTTGTATTTACTTCACTTCAGTCATTGTATTTAACTTCCCACAAAGCTTTGTGAAATCCTTGCAGATTTATTGATTCAAATATATATATTTGTTACCTTATGTAACTTTGCTAACGTTGCTTTTATTCACAATTAGATGCTTCTCTCAGAGGGTGACTGATGCCAATAACGTGAAAGCACTGTTGTACAGAAGAAGATTGCCACGTGAATATAAATATACTGACACTGGACCGATCAATGGTTTTTAATATAGTTAGAATTCCTTACTCCAATAACAATATGATAGGTGAAATCTTCTGGCCATTCCCATCAGCAGGATCTGCCTGTCCCATTGAGTGTGATCCCACTGCCATACAATGGGTTCACCAGCAGTGAAAGGTGCCAACAATGAGAAAACCCGTTGACAGCAGCAGGACTGGAGGATCCCACCATCGACTTGTCTTCACTACCACAAAACATGTTGTGGGATGAAATCCTGCCCGACATTTGTATGTTACCTTTAACACAGTAAAACATCTCAAAGCGCTTAGCAGGAATATTACCAACCAGAGTTTGACAGTGGGTGAGATTCTCCCATCTTGTTGGTCTCGCCCCTGCTGCCAGTGAGAATGGAGAATCTGATGCTCCACCAAAATTCCATTCACTGCTGTGGCTCTGAGATTGGTGTTGCAAAACTTTACTGAGTTTACCCCAGTCCAACGCCGGCATCTCTACATCACTGAGAGCGGCAACAGAAGTGGATAAGGTAGTCAAAAAAGCATGCGGCATGCTTACCTTCTTCGGTTGGGGCATTGGGTATAAAAATTGACGGGTCATGCTACAGAACCTTAAATCGACCTCATTTGGAATACTGTGTACAATTCTGGCCGCCACATTACTAGAAGGATGTGGATGCTTTGGAGAGAATAAAGAAGAGGATTACCAAGGTGTTGCCTGCTTTGAAGGATATTAGCTTTGAGAAGGGGTTGGATAAACTCAATTACTTCTCACTGGAATGATGGTGGTTGAGGAGTGACCTGGTAGATGTTTACAAGATTATGAGGGGCATGGACAGAGTAGATAGTGAGATGTTTCTTACTAGGATAGGAAAGTCAAGTACTAGGTGACATAGGTTTAAGTTGCATGGAGGAAAGGAGATGTGCGAGGCAAATTTTTTATACAGAGGGTGGTGAATGTCTGGAACATGCTGCCTGGGAGGTGATGGGACAGGTATGATAGCGACATTTATGAGACAGCTAAACTAATATATGAATAGGATGGGAATGGAAGGATAAGGACACTGTATATGTATGTGGTTTTCGTTAAGGCAGGCATCATGATTAGCACAAGCTTGGAGGGCCAAAGGGCCTGTTCCTGTACTGTACTGTTCTTTGTTCTTTTTTGTTTTTTGAAAAGAATAATCATAATTTGCTTTAAGCAGTTTTTTTACGAGTAAGGATGATGATTCAATGGTAGAAATCATGGTTAATATTAGCCAGGGCCATTGAGTTCAATTTTAATTAATGCAAATATTCCGTTGGTTGAGATAAGATAACTAGGATAAGGACAATTGCCTTTTCCAGTTTTTAACTGTACTTAGTTTGACACAATCTTCAGTCATGATTCTGGCATCTGGACCTGATAATGAGATGCAAATGTATTCAAAAGTGGTTTGTATGTTAAGCAGCAGGACCACTGATGGGAGGAGGGAAAGATTGCGGCAAGCTTTTCACCTTATTGTGATATTTTTGTTTCCATTGCTGAACCAACCAGACTCTAAAGGGAGTGAAAAGACCTGGCCTACATTTAATTCAAACAGAACTCCAACCCAAAACCAAAGCTATTCTTGCTTCCAATGGTGTTCATTGCTCGGATCCATATTTTCCAGCAGTGCTCATCTCAAATCTGGAAAATCTCACCCAAGGTCAACGACCTTTCACGGTCCATGTGGCGCCCTTTACAATTGCCCTGGCTGGCGGGATGGGGAAAGTTCCACAATTGAAGTTTAAACTAAGAGGTCCTAAAACTCTGAATCTGGCTTTAAACTCTCCAGATTTTCTTCTTAGCTCCTTCCATTGAATGTATTAAAAATCAGTCGTGCAATTTTGTGACCCCAATTTTCCAACCCACATCAGTTGCTGTTTGGAAAATTGCATTATTAACACATATGGTGGATGCAGTGATCCAGCACTCCTCCTCTGGAACGTTATGTATTGGAGTCACAGGGCTTGTGATATTCTGATCTACATTCCCTGTATTTACTACCGGGAATCCTAATGAAACACATCACCACCACTCCATTTGAACTCTGATTGCACAGAAATAAAGTGAAGTCGAGGAATGGAATAGGCATTGCAATTTATTCTGAACACAAATCCCTTAAATCTTAAATCCAATTCTTGCTTCAGAGTCTCCCCAGACAATCCCACAGCTGGGGAAGAGTTGGACAATTCTGGAGTTTGGACAATGTTTGGAAGAGGGGATTTTACAAGGTAGAAGAGTGAAATAAAAATAGTAACTGAGGGTAGTGGGGAGCTGAATAATTTGTTCACATCTTGGGTGAAACATTTCATTGAATGGCCTAGCATTTGACGATTGAGTGAGCTTCATTGATGCAAGTGGACGGTTTGGTCGAGATTGCAAATAGCATTGCATTACACAATGGAAATTAAAAATCAATTGTGGCCATTTCTTACTTGGTTAACATGACGTACTAAGTAACCACATATTGGGTAACTGACACCATTATAGCGTCCATTTAAACTGCTCTGTTACATGGGGCCCCTGTAAATTACTCCATGCTCTTCATTAACTGGATCATCTTTATGCAGTTGCTAAAAATAAGAACCCATTACACGAGGTTTATTTTCATTGCTTAGGGAAGAGCTGCTACTGGCCTTTATACCTCAATCCTGCACTGGCACTTAAGTGCTTTTGTTGTTTCTTAGTTGGCTCCGCTAATGGGCTGATGGTGAAATGATTTTATTTGTGGTCAGAATCAGCATCAATTTAAGCTGAACATTTTCTTCTCTGCGGCGACTGGCACAAGGTCAGTTCCATGAGCTTTAAGTAAATGGTGATTTGACATCAAGAATTATATCTTGCCTGTCCTTAAGCCTGAACTTGCACCAAGTGTGTTATGCTTTATTTTTTTAGCCTGGTTTTCTTTCTCTTTTCAGATTACATTCTGTGCCTTACTTTCTTTAAAGTTTATTTACTATTGTCACAAGTAGGCTGACATTAACACTGCAATGAAGTTACTGTGAAAATCCCCTGGCCACTGAGAAATAATTTAGCACAGCCATTCCGCCTAACCAGCATGTCTTTTGGACTGTGAGAGGAAACTGGAGCACCTGGAGGAAACCCACGTAGTTATGGGGAGTTATGGGGAGAACTCTAGTGCGGCCGCACTTGGACTATTGTGTACAGTTCTGGTCCCCGCATTATAAGAAAGATGTGGAGGCATTGGAGAGGGTACAGAGGAGGTTTACCAGGATGTTGCCTGGTATGGAGGGCAGGTCTTATGAAGAGAGGCTGAGGGATTTGAGGTTGTTTTCGTTAGAAAGAAGGCGGCTAAGAGGAGACCTTATTGAAACATATAAGATGATTAGAGGTTTAGATAGGGTGGACAGTGATAGCCTTTTTCCTAGGATGGAGAAAGCTAGCACGAGGGGACATAGCTTTAAATTAAGGGGTGGTGGTTTTAGGACAGATGTCAGAGGTAGGTTCTTTACCCAGAGGGTGGTAAGGGTATGGAAAGCCTTGCCTGCGTCAGTTGTAGATGCACCAAGTTTGGTGGCGTTTAAGATGTTAGTAGATAAGTTTATGGATGAAAAGGGAATGGTTTAGGTTAGAGGGTCATTGCTTGTTCCTAATTGGTCGGCACAACATCGAAGGCTGAAGGGTCTGTTCTGCGCTGTAATGTTCTATGTTCTAATGTGCAAACTCCGCAAAGGCAACAAACCAAACTAAGAATTGAACCTGGGTTCCTAGTGCTGTGAGGCAGCAACTTTAACCACTGTGCCACCGTACCATTCTCCTTTGCATTATTCAGCACTTTGTCTAAAAGCTTTTCTTTATGATATCAATGGAATGTGAGCATCCCCAGCATGTGAGGCCAGTGAATTATTTTTGCCCATCCTTAATTGCCCTCAAGGTGAATGGCTGTTTTGGAGGGTATTGAAGAGTTAAAGATATTACTGTATATCTGCAGTCATATGCAGGTCATTTGGGCTACACAGTGGCACAGTAGTTAGCACTGCTGCCTCATAATGCTAGGGATCCTGGTTCAATCTTGGCTTTCAATGCTAACAAAAAACTTTATACTTGGAAAAAAGAATGCCTTCTTCTGCACTGGAGGGATGTAAAGATGTCAGATTTCCTTTTCTAAAAGACATTACTGAACCAGATGAAGTTTTACAACAACTGGCACTAGTTTCATGATTGCCATTGCAAAGGCTAGCTTTGAATTCCAGGTATTTTATTATTAGAATTTAAATTCCACCAGCTGCTATGATTCGAATCCATGTCAGGAGCAGATATACTTTAATCACATGTACAGTGACATTACCACTAAGATGCTCTCCCCACTCAAAGTCTATTCTTTAGTTTAACTATTCTGTTGCAATGAAGAACCTAGGCTAAAATTTCACAGGCTATCTTTCAGTTCTAACATTGAACCAAGGTTCATACCTTCCGCAACAAAAAAAAATGCTGGAAAATCTCAGCCAGTCTGATAACATCTGTGGAGAGAGAATAGTGCCAATGTTTCAAGTTTGGATGACCTTTCGTCAGTGCAGAGGCTGTCAGACCTGCTGAGATTTTCCAGTATTTTTCTGTTTTCATTTCAGATCTCAACACCCACAGTATTTTGTGCCGATCCACATCTCCCGCACTCTTCTACATTAAGACACTCCTAATTCTTTTGTCATGTTTTTGATCATCTGGCTGAATACCTTATGAAGTGACTTGGTGCACTTTCAGTCCGATAATGCCCATGTTATATGCCTTGAGATGTCTCACTATGTTAAAGTTCCTATTTAAATGCAAGAAGTTGTTATTTTTGTTGCTGCTTCAGGAGCACGTCGAAGATTCCCACTTTTCTTTGGAACAAATCAACATTGTCAAAATAATTGGCGTGAGAAACATTGAGGAGATGAGGGAAGATGTTTTTTTTCTCTGCCAGCAATTGTTGTAATCTGATAGGTAATGCCCTGGCTGAGGGGACACTCTGAAGAGAAGTGGATATACAATTGAAAAGGAGAAATGTACAGGAGCTGGAGAAAGGAGCTGGTCTTGGAATAGGCCAGAGCAAAGCTGCAAGAAACTACAAAGGGTCGTGAATGGATCCCAATCCATCGCGCAAACCACTTTCCCATCTATTGACTCTGTCTACACTACCCACTACTTCGAAATAGCAGCCAGCATAATCAAGGGCACCATGCACCTCAAATATTCACTCTTCCGCCTTACAATTCTGGCCTTGGGTCACTGTCTGTGTGGAGTTTGTATGTTCTC
The DNA here is from genome assembly GCA_024679065.1 of Sphyrna mokarran. Classification (NCBI taxonomy): domain Eukaryota; kingdom Metazoa; phylum Chordata; class Chondrichthyes; order Carcharhiniformes; family Carcharhinidae; genus Sphyrna; species Sphyrna mokarran. The sequence continues at coordinate 8,582,676 of JAGIQG010000004.1, forward strand.
CCCGTGTCTGAATGGGTTTCCTCCGGATACTCCAGTTTCCTTCCACAATCTGCAAGTTTGATTGATTGGTCATGATAAATTAACCCTAATCAGGGAAGTTAGAAGGATAAATATGTGAGGTTACAGAAATAGGACCTGGATGGGAACGTGGCGGGCGCAGACTTGATAGGCTGAAAGGCCTCCTTCTGCAAAGTTGGGATTCTATGGATTCTAAATAAATTGGTGAGCTCTTCCTAAGAGTCAGTACAAGATCAATGGGCCGAATGGCCTTCTTCTGTACTGCAGGATTCTATCAGACACAAGGCTTTGCAGAATGGAGGACAAAATGCTTCTATATTTATTTTATTACACAGGCGCATATGGGAAATAACCATCCAATTTTGAGAAATTGCTTAGCTCTACCAACTGGAAGATAGGAACTATTATTACCTCTCAATTGATACCCATCAGTGGGGCTGATTCAACCTAGTGGGAGACTTCACGATGCCAGACCAAAAATTGTAAAAGTTGGTTTGTATCCACTTGTTTCATACCCTGGCTGTTCCCAACACGTAATCAGATCTGAATGTCCTTTCTCAATGCATTAGCTCTTCATTGCAGTTAATTGAAGTCACACAAGGGAGGAAGATCTAATGCAATAAAAGCGTCTCGTCAATGCAAAAATCATTCGGGGAGGACTTTATCGAAGCTTGCCACACTGAAAATGCTGGTATCCCACACAAATGAAATACGAGACTGATTTTATTAAAGAGCTTTGCGAAATTACAAGGAGAAGAATGCATTGTAATATGAAGTAGACACAGATTTATTAAATTTGTTCAGTGGTATTAGAATAGATATGGTGGCAGCTAATAAAACTTCCAGCCTCAGCAAAGCAAAGATAGAGACATTCTCCTGATGCAGTTACAGATTCCATCACATCTTCACATTAACCATTTTGTCTCTGTTGTTCTACATAGTTTGAAGTTGAACACAAATGCCTGGAATGTTTTGTCAGAACTGATCTGGAAGAGGATGCAGTTAGAAGTCTCACAAGAACCAGGCTGAAGTTCAACAGGTTGATTTGGAATCACGAACTTTTGGGGCGCTGTTTTTTCATCATCTGATTGTCGATTGTTGGATAAACCCATCTTATTCAATAATGTCCTTGAGGAAGGAAATCTTCAATGCTTACCTGGTCTGGTCTACATGTGACTTCAGAACCACGGCAATGTGTTTGACTCTCAATTGCCTTCGGGCAGTTAGGGATGGGCAATAAATGCTGGCCAGCCAGAAATGCCCATGTCCCACGAGAGAATAAAAGAAAACACCCCTTGACTGTTTCTTCTCCATGGCTAAATCTCACTCAAATCCCACTTTCCAAATATCAACTACTAAAAGTTTAGAACACGGAACACTACAGCCCAAACAGGCTCTTCAGCCCACGAGTTGCGCTGATCATATCCCTACCTACCAGGACGAACTATATCCCTTAATCCCATTAAATCCCATGTAGTCATCTAGAAGTCTCTTAAAAGACCCCAACGAGTTTGCCTCCACCACCACCAACGGCAGCTGATTCTACTCACTCACCACCTTCTGAGTGAAAAACTTACCCCTGACATCTCCCCTGTACTTATTCCCCAGCATCTTAAACCTGTGTCCTCTCGTAGTGACCATTTCAGCCCTGGGAAATAGCCTCTGAGAATCCACCCTATCTATACCTCTCAACATCTTATAAACCTCTACCAGGTCGACTCTCATCCTTCTCTCTCCAGGTAGAAAAGACCGAGCTCCCTCAACTTATCCTCAAAAGGCATGCCATTCAATCCAGGCAACATCCTTGTAAATCTCCTCTGCACCCTTTCAATAACTTCCACATCCTTCTTGTAGTGAGGCAACCAGAACTGCCACAGTACTCCAAGTGGGGTCTGACAACGGTCTTATAAATCAGGACCTCTATAAGCGGGATTTTACTGCCTCGCTCATTCAGAAACTGTAAAATACTGCCCGAGGTCAATGGATCTTTCATTGTTTGCCCCTTGCCCTCTACGATTCCCATGGCAGTGGGATGGTAAAAGTCCGGCCAATATCTCAATGCTTCATCACACAATGTTTATTGCTGCCTGCCTGGTTGTATGGAATTACTGTAAAGAATCGATGGAGTTTACATCATAAATTTTCATTTTCTCTGAAACAGCAAGGTCATATTTGCTAGTTCCAATGTCTTATCCACGGAATTGTAATTAGAACATTTCCTGAGTAAATTAGGACCAAGAACACATCGCTTGTTAAGTACACTGTACCTCAAATGCTGAAGATCTGAAAGAAAAAAAACAAACAAATGTTGGAGATGTTAAGTAGGCTAATTATCACAGGATAACGTGTTAGGTGGCTCATTAATCAGAGTCTTGAAAACTTCTATCACTAATATTGATATTCCTCATCACTAACATGAATGTGACTTTTGTTTTTAAGATATTCCAGTGTTACCCTGTGGAAACTTACGGTGAGCAAATTGGCTGCTGTGTTTCCAATATTACAATAATGACAATGGTATATTTATAGTGTTGGAAAGGCACCCGTGAGTCCTGGCATAGACAAGATGAGCCAAATGGCCTGCTTTTGTGCTGTAACTTTTCTACAGTTCGATGGTTTCCAGAGCCTTTTGAAATGTGCGATATAAATGCTGTTTTATTGCTGCTGGAATGAGAAAGGCCCAGATGATATGATGAAAAGTAGCAAAGCCAAGCAAACACTTTGTATAGGTTGTTGAGAATTTCTCCACTCATAACTTGAGAAATTAATTGTTATATTCACAGTGACATTAATGATGTCATCACTTTTCGATTTGATTTATTATTTTCACATGTTTAGATACAGTGAAAAGTATAGTGTCTTGCGCACTTTACAGACAAAGCATACCATTCATAGAGTACATAGGAGAGAAGGAGGGTGCAGAATGTAGTGTTACAGTCATAGCTAGGATGTAGAGAAAGATCAGCTTAATGTATGCTAGATCCATTCAAAAGTCTGATGACAGAAGGCAAGAAGCCGTTCTTGACTCAGTTGGTGGATAGCCTCGGAATTTTACATCACTTTTCCAATGGGAAAAGGTGGAAGAGAGTGAAGTTCCACTCATCAGGGTGGCATAGTGGCACAGTGGTTAGCACTGCTGCCTCATAGTACCAAGGACCTGTGTTCAATTCCTGTCTTGGGACATTGTGTGGCATCTGCACATTCTTCTTGTCTCTGTGTAGGTTTCCTCTAGGTGTTCTGGTTTCCTCCCACAGTCCAAAGTCATGCATTGGCCATGCTAAATTCTCCTTCAATGTATCCGAACAGGTGCCAGAATGTGGTGACTAGGGGATTTTTCACAGTAACTTCAATGAATCATAGAACCCTACAGTGCAGAAAGAAGCCCTTCAAGTCTGCACCGAACACAATACCACCCAAGTCCTATCCCCATGTCATACCTACTAATCCCTCTAACTTACGCATCCCTGGACACTGAGGGGCAATTTCTTAGCACGGCCAATCAATCTAACCTGCACATCTTTGTACTGTGGGAGGAAACCCACGCAGACACGAGGAGAACATGCAAACTCCACACAGACAGTGACCCGAGCCAGGAATTGAACCCAGCACCCTGGAGCTGTGAAGCAGTTAGGCTAACAACTGCGCCACTGTGCCGCACTAATGCAATGTTAATGTAAGCCTACTTGTCGCCACTAATAAATAAATTTTAAACTTAGTTATTTACAAAATTTGTGCCTGAGATCTTTGACTTATTTTCTACAGAACCCTATCTGTGATTCATCAAAGACTTAGCATTAAAAAGTGAAAACATAAAACATGCTTATTTAGTGTCATTAATTTTTGATCCATCCCAATTAGTTCCGTCCTCTCCTGAAGTTACTTGCTTCTGGTGAGAAACAGTTCAGGGTGAGGCGATTGCCCTCTGACTGGCCATCCTCTTCTTTTTATCCCGGATTAATTTATTTTGCGTGTAGTTGTGCAATTATTCCTGCCTTTGTGGAACCATCTGAATAATCACGTGGATACAAATGGATGTTCGAACAACTCAACTCATCACCAATGTCAAACCTGAATCAATAAATCATAAATAAATAACTAAATGGGTATTATATATTTTTAATATGTTGCCTGGGGTCATTCAAATGAAATTCTACCAAAAACAAATCTGATTATATTAGTAGTCTGCATCCCACAGCATTTGAATTACTGATATTGGATGAAGAGAATATCCTTTTGGGCCGTTTGTTGAACCTTTTTAATTATAATGAAACATTTTCTTTTTCACAATGTAAACGCTTTGATACAGTTACAGAGAAATTATGAGTCAAACTCAAGCAACACAAAATTCCGGTTCCCTAAGAATCTTCAACCATTCCTAGATTAGAGCAACAAATCCCATAAAATGATGCCTGTCATAAGCCGAAATTCCGCATTGGTAACTCCGGATTAACCAAACTTTTCTCAGTTTGTCAAGTCACAGTGCAGACCATTCCAAGTGGAAGGGAGCAGCACAGTGTCACAGTGGTTAGCAGTGCTACCTCCAGGGATCCAGGTGAAGAATTTGCATGCTTTCCCCATGTTTGTGTCGGTTTGTTTCAATTTCCTTCCACAGTCCAAAGACATGCTAGTTAGTGTGTATTGGCCGTGCTAAATTCTCCCTCAGTGTACCTGAAAAGGTGCCGGAGTATAGCACAAGAAACGGGAGTAGGTCTTCTCAAGCCTGATCCACCATTCAATAAGATCATGGCTGATCTTTTTGTGGACTTAGCTCCATTTACCCGCCTGCTCATCACCGTAACCCTTCATTCCTTTACTGTTCAAAAATGTATCTATCCTTGCCTTAAAAACATTCGATGAGGGAGCCTCAACTGCTCCACTGGGATTTCTACAGACTCGCAACCCTCTGTGTGAAGAAGTTCCTCCTCAACTCAGGATTAGGGGATTTTCATAGCAACTTCATTGAATTATTAATTTAAGGCCATTTGCAACACTAATATATAAACTTAAAAGAAAGATGTTTCCACAGCCTGGAAGTCTAGCATATGGGGTTACTACCTCAGAGTAAGGCACTGACTATTCAGCACTGAGACAAGGAGAAATTATTTCAGTCAAAGGGCTGTGAATCTTTGCAATTCTCCACCTCAGAGAACTGTGGATGTTCAATTATTGAACATCTTGTAGATAGAGATTGACAGATTATTGGATATTAGAGGAATTATGGAATCTGGGAATAGTGCAAGTAGCATTGGAGTGGAAAATCAGACATAATCTCAGTGGATGGTAAAGCACGCTCAAAACACTGAATGACTACGCCTGTTTCTGACTTTCTGAGGTCTAATTTCTCCCTTAAAATAATCAAATGATCTTCAACTACTGATGGCATCCTGGGATTTTATTGCCTCGTTCATCCTAAAACCATAAAATCCCACCCAAGGTCAATGGTCCCTCCATTTGTCCACCCCTTGCCCGCTCACATTCCCGTGGTGGACAGGGCAGTAAAATTCCGGTGCACACGTCTTCCTACTCTCCAGCATGTTTGCAATGCTTTTTTTCAAATTCATTCATTGGGACACAGGCATCATTGGCTGGCCAGCATTTATTGCCCATCCCAGGTTGCCCTTGAGAAGGTGGTGGTGAGCTGCCTTCTTGAATCGCTGACGTTCTGTGGATTGACTCACAATGCCATTAGGAAGGGAATATCAGGATTTTGACTCAACAACGGTGGAGGAATGGCGATATACTTCCAAGTCAGGATGGTGAATGGCTTGGAGGAGAACTTGCAGGTGGTGATGTTCCCAGTTATCTTGTGTCCTTGTTCTTCTAGATAGAAGTGGTCATTGGTTTGGAAGGTGCTGTCTAAGGATCTTTGGTGAATTGCTGCAGTGCATCTTGCAGAGAGTACACACTATTGCTTCTGAGTGTCAGTGGTGGAAGGAGTGGATGTTTGTGGACATAGTGCCAGCCAAGCAGGGCTGCTTTGTCCTGGACAGTGTCAAGCTTCTTGAGTGCTGTTGGAGAAGAACCCATCCAGGTAAGTGGGAGTACTCCATCACACTCCTGACTTGATGGTGCATAAGCTTTGAGGGAATCAGGAGTTGTCCTACTTGCTGCGTTAATTCTAACCTCTAACCTGTTCCTGGAGCCACTGTGCTTATGTGATCAGTCCAGTTGAATTTCTGGTTGATAGTAATCCCAATGATGTTGACAGTGGGGGACTCAGTGATGGTTACACCATTGAATGTTAAAGTGCAAATCTGCAGGTAGTGTTGCAATCCAGGACACAATGCAGATAACCTGTGATTAGCAGGCAAGGCACACATTTGTATTAAACATGGAAACACCGAGCTTCCTGCACAATTTATCAAACTCACTCAAGCTTTGCAAAGGACACGACAGGACAGAGCCTGTAAGTTTCATTTTACCTGATTAGCATTTGTTTAAAGTCGTGAGAGAGCCAGCACCCGTGACACCATCCTGATCCTGTCTGATATAAACAGTAACACCCCATAGGCATCCCACATTTAATCACACCCCTTTCACTGAGAATAAATCTGACGTGCGTGATGAAATTCATTCAGCTTTCCATAAATGGAAGGCTCTGGAGTACAAATAGCTGCCTACTGAGAGTTTAACCAGACTGAATAATGAAACTATATTAAATACAAGCTAAGAATTTAATTTCACAAAGCAAACTCTTCTGTACTTTCAATAAATGCAAGAGAATAAGTTGGCTGACTTTGTAAGAATGCTGCCTTTCTTGTCTCCAGTCTTCTCCAATGGATTAAGGCTCATGCATTTTTCATGTAAATCTGGCCAAGTCGTTAACCAATACTTGATAGCTTATTAATTTACTTTACCTGTTGCCATAACTCTCAGGGTTTCCGAAACTGGATTAGTTCAACATAACTGAAAGCCTGTTGTCACAACAGAGTGCCTATTATTTCACAGGTGGATTGGCAGAGCCAAATGGTTATGACCTTTTTGAAGTGGGACTATGAATTCCAATGTTTGTTTATATAATAACTACGCAATTGAATGAATTGTTGTTGTCAGGAATAATGTAATTGAAGGAATATAAATGTAACAAATGGGTGCAATGAATGAGAATTAAGAAAAAATCTACAACAGACACTTTGAACTCTATTTAATCTCAGCATGGATCCTGAGGTCTGCCCATGGTGGATGTTGAATGAGCTGGCATGGTCGGGACAAGGCAAAAGGGTGGAAGTAGAGACATGTGTTGGAGTGAGGGCATAATGGGCAAACATCCTGTTCTCAAGAACATCTTCTCATAACCACAATTTACACCTCCCTTTCAGACATTTTCCCCTTCCCCAGAGAACTGTTAAGCATCTGGAGTGTGCTTCTGCCTGCTAATCCTTTCAGGAGGCTGAAGCAATCACTGACCAGGGCAGATATTAAAGGATACAGTTTATTTTATTCATTCGTAGGACATGGCTGCTTACCATTTAGATCACTTTACTGCTCATGGTTAATCCACCCAAACCGCACCTGTGGGACTGTGGAAGGAAATTGCAGCAACTGGAGAAAACCCACATAGGCATGGGGAAATTGTGCAAAGTTCACATGGACACCCAACGCCATTCTTGTCACCCTTGAGAAGGTGGTGGTGAGCTACCTTCTTAAATCACTGCAGTCCACATCCTGTGAGTTGACCCACAATGCCATTTGGGAGAAATTAAATTGTTTGGATTGAGCGACTGTTAAAGAATAGAGATAGATTTCCAACTCCGGATGGTCAGTGTCTTGCAGGGAAATTTCAGGTGGTGGTGTTCATATGTATCTATTGCCCTTGTCCTTCCAGATGGGAGTGGTTATGGATTTGGAAGATGCTGTCTAAGGATCTTTGGTGAATTGTAGACAGTACACGTTGCTCCTACTGAGCGTCGGTGGCAGAGGGAGTGGATGTTCATAGATGTGGTGCCAATCAAGAAACAGAACTAGGCATTTGCTTACAGGAAGAAGTGGTCCCATCGGCAACATCAAGTAAAATCATTCCACTTGTTGGTTAAAGAAGGGAAATTTCTCCGTGGATTGGGATTCAAATCCCACCATAGTGGGCAATAAAATTTGAATTCAATAAAAACCTGAAATTAAAAAAATCTAATGCTGACTATGAAACCATTGTGGATTGTCATAAAAATTCACCTGGTTCCTTAATGCCCTTTATGGAGGAAAATCTGATGTTCTTTACTGGCTTGGCCTTCATGTCATTCCAGAACTGGGGCAATTTAGTTAACTCTGAGTGCCATGCGAAATGGCTTAACAAATTGGATGGCACAGTAGCACAGTGGTTAGCACTGCTGCTTCACATCTCCAGGGACCTGGATTCAATTCCTGGCTCGGGGGAGGGGGTCATTGTCTGTGTAGAGTTTGCACATTCTCCTTGTTTCTGCATGGGTTTCCTCTGGGTGCTCTGGTTTCCTCCCACAGTCCAAATATGTGTGAATTAGATTGATTGGCCATGCTAAAATTGTCCCTTAGTGTCCTGGGATGTGTAGGTTAGAGGGTAAAATATGTAGGGATATAGGGGTAGGGCCTGGATAGGATTGTGATCGGTGCAGACTCAATGGACTGAAGGGCCTCTTTCTACACTGTAGGCTTCTATGATTCTAAGTCACTCAATTCATAGAATCATAGAATCAATGCAGTGTAGAAGGAGACTGCTTGACACATCAAGTCTGCACTGACTCTTACCCAAGCCCTATCCCCATTACTCTATTCCTGTAACCACATGCATGCTACTCCATTAATCCCCCAACCTCTTTCTCTCTCTCTCCCTCTCTTTATATCCAATTCAAGAGGATGGGTAATAAATGCTGACCCAGCCAGCAACACCCACATCCCATGAATGATCAACAAAAAACAGAGGAAAGCATGCTTTAAACTGAAATTCAATTATAAAATGGTTGCTGATGAGAAGTACATTCCAAAATTAATTTCCAAGATTACTTTTCAGGGTCTAGAAGTGAAAGACCAGCCGTCATATTATACTTTTAACTGATGCTAAACTAATCTGCCTCTTCACACTGAGGAAAGTCCCTCACACACTCTTGGACAAAGTCATGGGTGAAATTGAAAAGACGCAGCAGCAAGGGGTTATCTCATCGGTCACCATGCCAACAAAATGATGTTCAGGAATGGTTACAGTCCCAAAGCTAAATGGTTTGAAAAGTATGTGTGTGTATTTAACTAAACTGAACAAATAGTGGAACGTGACATCCACTCAATGGCCTCAGTCATTGAGAGTCTTGCCAAACTAGCCAAGAATATTTCATTTACAAAACTGGAAACAGGCAGTGGATATTGGCAGTTGGGTCTGGAAGAAGAATTCAGTTTTTTGATATTACTTATGCAACAATTTGGTCACATTTTGTTACTAGTAGTTGCCCATTGGAATAGTGCCTGCTCCAGGAATTTTGCAGAGGACAATCACTCTCGTTCTGGAAAATATAGAAGGAGCAAAAAGCCATATGGATCACACATTTATACATGTCTCTAAGAGGGAAGAGCATGATTACAGAGTCAGAACAGTCCTGAGGGTCTTACACGATACAGGTTGAACATTGAATGAAAAATGTGATTTGCCAAATGCATGCTGAAGTTTCTAGTTCACATTGGACAAGCCATGGGAATCATAGTTGACCCACAAAAAACGATAGCGAACAGAGAATTTCTACAATCCAGGAACATTACTGAGCTTCAAACATTTCCTAGGACATTTTAATCAAGCTGGTAAGTTCCTTCCAAATTTAACAACAGTCAATAAGCCTTTGGAAAAGCTGAAATAGAATGGGATATGGTCAAACAAAATTCTTTAAAAAGGACTAAACCACTTCTAATCTCTTCTGAAATCTTGCCACGTTATGACCCATAATTACTGACTATAGTAGTAGCAGAAGCATTTGTAAACGTCTGGGGGCAATTGTAGGCCATTCTACAATGTCTGTACTCACAAACAGAAGGAGAACAGTGATATACCATGATAAAAAAACAGGCACCGGCAGCAACATGGCCATGTGAAAAAAAATTCAGATTATGTTTTGGGATTGTGTTTCAGAATTTAAATAGGCTATAAGCCTTCATTCGTTCTTCTATACATGAAAGAAATTGTGAAGATATCACAAACAGTCCAGAATTTCAGAGTAAGTTGGATGAGGTATGATTCCATCATGGAGTATGTGCAAAGGAAATATCAAACAATGGCAAATACACTGTCATTAATACTTTCAGAAGGGACAAAACCAGAAGATGTTTACTTCATTGAAGTGGTTGAAGCACATATACTATTAATCAGTTAGCACTCATTGTAAAAGGCTTGTAGAAATTAAAACAGGCTCAGCAACAAGATGAAGAATGTTTTGAAATTCATGTATAATGTTTGGAAGGATGCCCAGTCCATGTCCCATTAATTGATACTATGGCAACACTTTGAACAGTGCAAGTACCCAACAGTCATTGACAATTTACTGGGTTTCAACAAAAGAACAGTCAAACGGAGAACACTTCAGCTTGATCTTCTTTAAAGGCTTTGACAAAAGCATCAAGGATAGCAAAATGTTGTGCCAGAGCACAGCAATAAGCCTAGTAGCCAGACATTACTCATTTATAGAATAAATGATTTCTAACAGCCTCACATGTGCTGTAAACAGCCAAGAACAAAACTATGATTACCGTCTACTTTTCCATCACAGGGAATGCTTGCAAATGAACTTTTTTGAATTTAGGGGAGAGCCTTACTTTCTTTGCCCCATGGTGTGGAGATGATGGCATTAGACTGGGATGGGCACAGTAAGAAGTCTCACAACACCAGGTTAAATTCCATCAGGTTTATTTGCTGGCATGAACTTTGTCTGTACCTGTAAAGACATGATTATCTGTTAAGATGTGCATTCCAACCATTATCTTGCAATTGAGTCTGTGTCCACATACATCATGCTTGTGAACCCTTTCACCCGATGAAGGAGCAGCGCTCCTCAACCAAAAAAACTGGTTGGACTTTAACCTGGTGTTATGAGACTTCTTGCTGTCCCTTGTCCCATGGATTGAAGCAAATAAATATGCATGTTATCACAGCAGAAGTAGTTATCCAACCTCAGGAGAACTTATATAAAAAACTGATATCCTAGAATCGTCAGGTCTGATAATTGGCTGCAATTTGTGAATTCAATGATCTTGCAAATGAATGGAGGAATTGAGAAAGGGCTACAGATCATCTAAGATTTATTTGAGAAAAACATAACCTAGCTCTACTGAATTATCAAACCTCACCGCTCCAAAATGGTTTTTCACCAACAAGGTTATTAATAAAAGGAGATGGAATTGTAGCTTCTACCTCTACAACAGAAACTTCAATCCAACATCACCACAAATGACTAGGAGCAGGGCAAAACATCATGAGGAAGAACAGAGAGACAATTCAGAAATATAATCACATGCAACGAGTTTGTGAGTTAACAAAGCTGAAGGCCAGGGAGAGACCATGGGTCCAAGGCTTTTAGAAGGAAGGCACAATCATTGACAAAATCTCCAAAGTTGTATATGATTAAGACAAACCAGGGTATCAGAAACAAAAACTGCAGTACCTTGGAGAGAAAACTAGTAGGAGCTTGGATTTGCTACTTAAAATCTGATGTTGAAGAAAAACTTCTGCAAGATCTGTAACTGACCTGGAGATGAGCACACAAAGCAATGGAAAAGATATTCTTAATCTCAAAAGGAGATCTTAATCAGTTCAGGGACATTGCTCATAGCATGTCAGAGATTAACCCTTTAATTCTGAAGTTTTGAGGGGAGATGTAGGGGAATGTAAGTATGATAGGAATAAAAAGATATAGAGCAAAGGGTTAGTGTCAGCCCCACAACTGATGCTGATATAATGATGATGATGATGACAGAAAGCTAAGAGAGATCTGGAAGGAGAAGGTTCAACTTCATGTCACAGTCCAAATATGTGTTGGGCCATGAGCTTGATCTACTCTATGACAGGGCAGTTCTCTAATTCCCCTTCTCCTGCCTTTTCCAAGAGACTACATCATTTTCTAATATTTTGAGAATATAAATATTGTGGCTACAAAAACAAGTCAGAGGCAGGAATTCTGGAGAGAGGAACACACTTCCTGATTCCCAAAAGCCTTCTACCATTCACAAGGCACAGGTTATGAGTTTGATGAAATACCTGGATGGGTGCAGCTCCAACAATACTCAAGTAGCTTGATGCCATTTGGGACAATCAGTCTACCTGGTTGGCACCATCTGCACCATCTTAAACTTTCACTCTCTCCAACACAACTGTGCAGTGGGAGTGTGTCAAACCACAACACGCACTGCAACAACTCACCAGGCCGACTACAGCAATACCTTCAACACCCTCCAACCTTGACCGCCTTGAAGCACAAAAGCAACAGATGTGTGCGAACACCACCACTTGCAAGTTCCGCTCCAAGTCACTCACCATTCTGTCTTGGAGCTATTTCACAGTCCCTTCACTGTCACTGGATCAAAATCCTGGCAATCCCTTCCTGGCCCAGTGGTCTGATAGATAAGGCACTGGCCTCCTAAGGCAGGGATTATGGGCTCAAGCCCTTTTTGGGTTTAAACCCACAATACAGCAGCATGGTGGCACAATGGTTAGCCTCACAGCGCCAGGGACCTCAGTTCGATTCCTGGCTTGGATCACTGTCTGTGTGGAGTTTGCATGTTCTTTCCACGTCTGCGTGGGTTTCCTCAGGGTGCTCCAGTTTCTTCACATAGTCTGAAACATGTGCTGGTTAGGTACTTTGAACAAGTACCAGAGTGTGGCAACTAGGGGAATTTCACAGTAATTTCATTGCAGTGTCAATGTAACTATCAATGGCAATGTCAATGTTAAGCCTATTTGTGATTTTAATAAGTAGGTTTATTAAAAAAAAACAGCACTGTGCATACATACCTACAAAACATGAATGCCCTATCACCTTTTCATACAATTCTTACGTGCAGAAGACCATTAGGCCCATCGAGCCAGCACTGACAGCAATCTCACCCAGGCCCTATCACCCCACATATTTACTCTACTAATCCCCTTGACACTAAGAGACAACTTACCACAGCCAATCAACCTAACCCACACATCTTTGGACTGTGGGAGGGAAACCGGAGCACCCGGAATAAACCCACGCAGATACAAGAGGGATGCGCAGACCCTGCACAGACAATGATCCCAGCCAGGAATCAAACCCAGAATCTTGGTGCTGTGAGGCAGCAGTGCTAACCACTGTGCCACCACGCTCTTCTCAAGTGCAATATGTTACAGACAATAAATGGCACTCTAGGCAACACCTCCCACATACCATGAACAAATAGAAATAAATGCTCTGCTCATATTTCATAGCTTCAGCTTTTGTAGTTATATTTGTATTCTTCCCTTATCTATTAGTCAGTTACTTTTCATTCTTAACAGCCAGAAGTGCTGGCGACATCTAAAGCTGCTCATTCTGGGTAGGAAGATGCAAGAACACAACTTGCTTCTTCTCTATGTTACTGTTTGTGAAAGTATGCAGGCTCGTTCCAGGGAATAGCATTCTTCCAGTTTCAAGTGCCTCAATACAACTATCTCACCCATTAAAGCTAAAGCGGACCATTACTTTCATCATGTTTAACAAATATTCCAGGGGGAAAAAAAAATCATCAAATGTAATTCAGGAAATCAAAGTCTTTCCAGTAACGTGCTCTGGATTTTTGCCAGACATTATACTGATCTTAGCTTCCAATAGGTGTGACAGCGATATTGAAAACAGGCTAGATTTAATCTTCTATGCTACTATAAAATGGGGAGTTAGAAGTACTTCAATAAACTTAACTATATTTTGGTTTGTGCAATGATTCATCATGAGAGATGCTTATCTGTCCCTGAACAGTAGCCTCACCGAACTGTATTTAATTAGCCATGTAATGCATATAGTGTCAGGAAAATTAAACATTACTATTTGCGATGAGCTAGAGCAGGCACAGTGAAAAATTCATGGTTGCATCCAAGGAGTTTGCAGAGGTCTCGGCTGCCTTTATTTACATAAGACTGCATTTACTGCAGCCTATAAGCTCATTAACTCTCTGTGAAGACAAATGCACCACCTTGGAACTCAAATCAAATAAAAATCTATCAAAAAAACAAAGAGGTTTTTATTCATCCCAAGGGTACATTAGGATATGAAATGTTCATTGTCCCCACAGAATTTTACATGACCCTGTAGATTTGTATTTACAGGAAGTGATTTGTTACAATCAAATACATCTCCTGGAATTGGAAAGTGATGGATGGATGTCATTAAAACAACTGATTTATTACATTCCTGCGCATGTCCACTTTGACTTTCATTCCATTGTCTGCCTAGATTAGTAATTACCCTTTTGCCTGGGAGCACTAATGCTGTGGGTTCAAGTCCCACTCCAAATGTTGAAGTACACAATTAATAGTGAGTGAGGGAGGTTGGGTCATTGAATATTTTCAAGGCTGAGTTAGACAGATTTTTGGTCCAGAAGAGAGTCAAGGGTTATGGCAGGAAATGGAAGTTCTAAATGCATCACGATCAAACAGAACATGAGCTGCTTCGAAGGGGCCAAATGATCTCCTGCTGCTCTTATTGCTTATGGTCCTGCATTCCTAACTCATAAGCTTTGGATACAGTGAGTCAACAAGGAAGAGTGCAGAAAAGATTCACAAGGATGCTACCAGGACTTGATGGATTGAATTATAAGGAGAGGCTGGGTAGACTGGGATTTTTTTCTCTGGAGCGTAGGAGACTAAAGGATGATCTTATAGGAATCTATAAAATAATGAGAGGCATGCATCAGCTCGATGATTGCCTTCATGGCGATAGCATCTCTGGTGTTCCTCAAGCTAAACCAACTCCAATCTCAAGAACCTGTCTGGTGGCCATCACCCAATCTTAATTAATGTTTTCAAAGGTGCCTTTTTACTAATTTGATTTGATTTGATTTGATTTATTGTTGTCACATGTATTGGGATAAATTGAAAAGTATTGTCTCTTGAGCACTATACAGACTAAACATAAGAACATAAAAACATAAGAAATAGGAGCAGGAGTAGGTCATTCAGCCCCTCGAGCCTGTCCCTCCATTCAATAAGATCATGGCTGATCTGTAGTGGTTCAGTACCACTTTCCCGCTTTCTCCCCGTAACCCTTAATTCCCTTGTCAATCAAAAACCTATCCACTCTTGACTTAAACATAGGGAAGGAAAGGAGAGAGTGCAGAATGTAGTGTTACAGTCATAGCTTGGGTGTAGAGAAAGGTCAACTTAATATGAGTTAGGTCTATTCAAAAGTCTGATGGCAGCAGGGAAGAAGCTGTTTTTGAGCTGGTTGGTACGTGACATCAGACTTTGTATCTTTTTTCCAACAGAAGAAAGTGGAAGAAAGAATGTCCGGGGTGTGTGGGGTCCTTAATTATGCTGGCTGCTTTTCCAAGGCAAAGGTAGTCAGAATGAATCAGACTTCCCAAGAGCTGTAGCCTCAGCAACGGCCACTACCTGCGGTAGCACTGTTGAGGCTACTGAGCCGCCAATCCTCTGATTAGTTCTTCCTCATTGATTGCGACTAGCCAATTAGCACCATGGATCATGTAAAGTAGGACTATCCTTGCTTCCATCTTTGGCATAGGGACTTGTTGGTAAGCAACAAAATACAACCCTCTGTGTTCTAATCGTACAATGTACATTTTTCACTTCTGATAACCCTGCCAAATATAGAAGAGTTGTTCATTACTCTGCAGTCATTTTTTTTATGTCCCTTGTTTCCCAGTTGCTCACCTATCCAGCAAGTGATAATATAAATCTTTTACCTCAGAACAAAATTCACTGATTCCTCAATCCCAGTGGGGATGGGAAGGTGTGTTCTCAGAGAGAGTATGAGGAATTGGCTATCCGTTTTTTATTTCTGTGAGGGTGACTTCTCATGGGGGACTATGAGATCAATCCATATACTCTTACTGTCATCACAGTGCAGAATGCATTGAACCAATCATTCATCTTTTTCACCATTGCTGTAAGGATTAGCGCTGTCAAATTCCCCATTTGTGGTTTAATAAAAATGAGAGGAATGAGCTGCAGGGAAAGGATGAGGAGTAGGAAAATCAGAGATGATCTTGCAGAGAGAAAGCACAGAGACAATGGGCTGAATAGCGACCTCCTCTGTGGTGACCATGCCATGATTCAATGACAAATGATTTTTTTTCAACTCTCTCTCTCTCTACTCTAACTAAACCCTGAATAAAGGATGGCACAGTGGAAGAGTGGTTAACACTGTTGCCTCACAGCACCAGGGACCTGGGTTCACTTGTCAGCTTTGGTCACTGTCTGCACGTTCTTCCTGTGTCTGCATGGGTTTCCTCCAAGTGCCCCGGTTTCCTCCCACAGACTAAAAGATGTGCTGGTTAGGTGCATTGACCTTGCTAAGTTCTTCCTCAGTGTTTCCAAACAAAAGCAGGAGTGTGGTGACTAGGTGATTGTCATAGTAACTTCATCGCAGCATTGGTATATTTTCTTTTATTCATTCATGGTACGCAGGTGTTGCTGGCTGGTTAACATTTATTACATATCCCTAACTGCTCTTGTTCAGCGGGCAGTTGAGAGTCAACTACATTACTGTGGCTCTGGAATCACATGCTGACCAGACCAGGTAAGAATGGCAGATTTCATTCCCTAATGCACATCAGTGAACCAGATTCTTTTTCTGACAAGAAAACAATGATTTCATGGCCATTAGTAGATTCTTAATTCCAGGGAGTTTTTCTGCCATCAGCTGTGAATGCATGTCTACTTGTGGTGCTAACAAAGTCAAAAAAACAGAATAACAGTATAGGGATTGCCTGCACAAAAAGTCACTGGATTGAGTCCAAATACTGTGCTTTTGTTGCTCAAAATGAATTACTCCAAGTGAACTTCACTTGGAAAATTAAAATAAAAATCACCGACTGTGTGGATCTTACAATGTTTACATCACAATTTCCACACAGATTACAATTCAGACTCTGAAGTAATATTCACCTTCTGCCTCCTCTTGGTCCCTGGTCTCCATTCGCTTTTGTTCAGCCTCGTACAGTATCTCGTTATTATAATTAAAAGGAGAGATCTTACCTCTGGGGCTCCAATGTGAATACAAGACCAGGCGGCAAGAATATAGATCTCTCCTTTCCTGATGACTAAAGGGCAGAGATGGAATGAGTCCTGGGAGTCTTGACCCAGTTCCTAGAGAATGATTACATGGAGAAGACAAAGAAAATCTGCTTAGAATCAAGAACTAATTGGCCTGAACTCAACAGCCCCGCCGAGTCAGAGAGGCACTGTAAGAGCCAGATTGCATTCCTCAATGACGACTAATCCCTTTCCATGTGAAACCGTGCTCCACGAGGTCGGAATCTAAGCGGGAATGTACTGTTGTAGGTCAACTGAGACTCTGCTCAGAGATGAGTTGATGGGAGCATATGTTCTGCAAGACGTACTCCAAGGAAACTGCACGCTCTCAGTAACTGGATGCATTCATGCTACAGTCTCCTAGTTACATTCCTGCGCTAATGAACAAGAAAAAGCTCAGGGCAATTGGTGAAAAATGGTCTCTGCCCTATCGTTTGGCCAATTCTCTGCCTCACACTCTGACCTTCCCCACCTCCTGGGGGATTGATGTATCAGTGAATTCCAAATGCTGTTCTCTAGTGTAATTCAGAAATAGTTGCAATACACTCCCAACAATCTTGAGTGTGAGGGAAGCAAGTAAGATTAGGTTTGAAGATAGCTTTGATTTATATACTTAGTGCCTTTCACAGCTTGAAGTTTTGCAAAGTACTTTATAACTAATGAACACATTTTAAAAGCATAGAAGTTAGAAGCAGGAGTAAGCCATTCAGTCCTTCAAACCTGCTCTGCTATTCATCTTGATCATGGCTGATCATCAAATTCAAAGTCCTGATCTCCCTCATCCCTCCTTGATGCCTTTAGCTCCAAGAGCTATACGTAATTTCTTCATGAAATCACACAACATTTTAGCCTCAACTACATTCGGTGGTAGTGAATTCTACACATGCATCACCCTCTGGATAAAAGAAAAATCTCCTCACCTCAGTCCTAAAAGGTTTGATCCTTATCCTCAAACTATGACCCCTAGTTCTGGACTCCATCATTGGGAACATTCTTTCTGAATTTATCCTGTCTAATTAGAAATTTATAAGTTTCAATGTGATTTCCCTCTCACTCTTCTGAACTCCAGTGAATATAATCCTAACCAACTTAGCCTCTCCACATATGATATTCCAGGAATCAGTCTGGTTAGCCTTCACTCTACTCCCTCTGTAGCAAGGACTTCCTTCCTCAGATAAAGACGCCAACACTATACACAATACTCCAGGTGTGGCCGCACTAGTGCCCTATGCAATTGTAATATATCTTGACATGTGAGAGTTAGAGAGATCATTGACAATACTTCAATTTTAGCAGCACCACTGAGAACACAAGAAGTTGTGGTTAAGTTATGGTAACATAAGAACATTAGAAATAGGAGCAGGAGTCAGACGTTCAGCCCCTCAAGCCGAATCCATCATTCAATAACATCAGCACTGATCTGATTCCGGCTTCAGTTCCATGTGCCTTCCTTTTCTCCATAATATTTAAATTCCCTATGGCTCAAAAATATGTCTGCTTCAGCCCTGATTGATCCAGCCTTCACTGCTGACTGAACATGAAGCTCCCTAAATTCATGACTCTCTGAGAGAAGAAATTGGTGCACATCTCCGTCCCCTTATTCCAAAACTCATAGAATCCCTATAGTACATGGCGTCTGCACCAATTTTCCAATAGAACATCCTACCCAGACCCTATCCCCATAACTCCTGTATTTACCTTGCTATTCTCTCCCTAAACCACTCACTGGGGCAGCACAATGGCACAGTTGTTAGCACTGTTGCTCATTGCGCCAGGGACCTGGGTTCAATTCCTGGCCTCTGTCTGCGTGGAGTTTGCCTGTCCTCCCCATATCTGCGTGAGTTTCCTCCGGATGCTCTGGTTTTCTCTCACAGTCCGAAAGACATGCTGGTTAGGTGTTAAATTTGAAATTAAAACATGTCAGGACACCAAGGAGCAATTTAGCATGGCTAATCCTAACCTGTATATTTTCGGACCTTGGGAGGAAACCAGAGCATGGGAGGAAACTCTCATAGAGAAGGGAAGAACGTACAAATTCCACATAGTCTCTTAGGGTTGGAACTAAACCTGGGTCTCTGGCACTCTGAGGCAGTAATGTTTGCCACCGTGCCACTGTGCTGCCAAATATTATCCATACTGGATATATACAACATTCCCCTGAAATGCCATTACTATTCAGATGCAGACAACATGAAAAATAATTGAATGGTTTGTTGCTGATGCACTTACATTATAGTTCTGTTGTGGTGAGTTAACATCGCATGGAAGTAGGGTAGCTCATGCTATTCAAGATAGTCAGATTCCATAGATGTTGCAGCCAGTCTCAGAAGTGAAGAATGGAGACAGAGGTGAACTGTTTCAGAAGTTAAAATAATTTATATTGTTAAAGAGATCTTCACACAGAAGAATAATTCAGAATTCCTTGCAGGTGTTTGGAGGAAGGGTTGGAGGTAAGGTGTGGTTGTGAAGAGTTACCTAAGAAACAGATGCCTTCCATTTATCTAATGCATTTCATGACCTCAAGTTACGTGTTTCAAAGTTAAATGTGGTGGAATTATTGTTATAATTGTTGTACTTTAGGAAACAATACAGAGGATTTATGCACAGCAACCTCCCACAATGTTTGTGTGACAGATTCTCTCCTCTATAGTGCTTTTGGTCAAGAGACGGACATGGGCCTCCATATTTAGAGATCTTTAATTCCGCAATACTTTTTAAATCCAACAAAAAAGTGCAGGATGGGCTGCACAGTGGCACAGTGGTTAACACAGCTGACTCACAGCGCCAAGGACTTGTATGTAATTTCCAGCTTGGGTCATTGTCTGTGCAGAGACTGCACATTCTCCTCATGTCTGCGTGGGCTTCCTCCAAGTGTTCTGGTTTCCTCCCAAAGCCTGAAAGACGTGCTGGTTAGGTGCATTGGCCATGCAAAATTCTCCCTCAGTGTACCCAAACAGGAGCTTGAGTATGGAAATTGGGGGATTTTCATAGTAACTTCATTGCACTGTTAATGTAAGCCTACTTATGACACTAATAAATAAACTTTAACTTCAATCTTTCCTAAAAGTTCATCCAAGTGGATGTCGCCCGTGACAGTGTGGCAGTCCCACTGCAAGTTCTGCACTGGGACTGTCAAACATGAATACACTGTCAAGTCTCCAGGGTGAGGCTTGAGCCCATTATCAAACCTCTGAGGAGCATTTTCAACGAAGCTCTAATTTTCCTCTAACTGGAACCTTGGCGACTCGGAAGTTATCAGTTGATGAACTGAATAATAGAATCCCTACAGTGCAGAAGGAGGCCATTCGGCCCATCGAGTCTGCACCAACAACAATCAGCCCGATCCCCATAACCCCATATATTTACCCTACTGGTCCCTCTAATCTATGCATCCCTGGACACTAAGGGGCAATTTAGCAAGATCAATACACTTAACCTGGATCATGAGAGAAAATTGGAGCACACAGAGGAAACCCACGCAGACATGGGGAGAATGGCCAAACTCCACACAGGGATCAAACCACAGTCCCTGGAGCTGTGAAGCAGCAGTGCTAACCACTGTGCCATCGTGCTGCCCTGGTTGTTCACTTTGCCTCATAAAATACTCACCACATTTCAAAAAAGTCTTTTCATCCTGTGAACATACAATGGAGCATTTGGATTCCAAGGGTGTTTTATTAATCCAAGTTTTGCTTTCTATATTTTGCAGGTAGAAAATCAGTTTAGCACATTTTGTAAGGATTTTTTTTATTACTTCCTTAATAGATTTTAAACTCTTTAAAACTATATCCTTTTACACAGCTTTGAAACCTAATTTGCAGCTTAACTTTTTTTTGACCAGTTTCTATGAATCTTTTATAGGAACAATAACACTGTGAAGGCAGTAATTGAGTTCAAGCTAATTAAATGGAAACAGAATATGTTGGATTATTTGATTAGAGTTTCTCCACCTCGCTACAAAAAGATGATGCAAATTGATTACATCTGCCTGCTCCAGGACAACAAATTAATATCGTTTGGAGAACTACACAATATTGAGTTTGCTGCAAGATTGGCTTCACGGAAAGTCTCACAGTGACGTAATGTCTTTCACAACGTGCAAGATATTCATTAGATTGTATTTAGATTGGTCGGCGCAACATCGAGGGCAGAAGGGCCTGTACTGCGCTGTTCTACGTTCTATGTTCTATTCCTTAAGTACTTTACAGCCAATTAAAAATATTTCCTGCAAGAAAGGTAGCAACCAATTGGTGTATTAAATGCTTCCACAAGTAGCAATGACTAGATAATGGGCTTGGTATACAGGTTTCGTAATTACCCATCACCATAGAACATAGAACATAGAACACTACAGCACAGAACAGGCCCTTCGGCCTTCGATGTTGCGCCGACCAATATAAAAAGCAATGCCCCTCCAAACTAAACCATTCCCTTCTCTTCCATATACTTATCAACTAACCTCTTAAACGCCACCAAACTTGGCGCATCTACAACTGCTGCAGGCAGGGCATTCCACTCCCGAACCACCCTTTGGGTAAAGAACCTACCTCTGATATCCGTCCTATAACTATCACCCCTTAATTTAAAGCTGTGTCCCCTCGTGCTAGCTTTCTCCATCCTAGGAAAAAGGCTATCACTGTCCACCCTATCTAAACCTCTAATCATCTTATATGTTTCGATTAGGTCCCCTCTTAGCCGCCTCCTTTCTAACGAAAACAACCTCAAATCCCTCAGCCTCTCTTCATAAGACCTGCCCTCCATACCAGGCAACATCCTGGTAAACCTCCTCTGTACCCTCTCCAATGCCTCCACATCTTTCTTATAATGCGGGGACCAGAACTGCACACAATACTCCAAGTGCGGCCGCACTAGAGTTTTGTACAGTTGCAACATGACGTTGCGGCTCCGAAATTCAATCCCCCTACCAATAAAAGCTAAGACTCCATATGCCTTCTTAACAACCTTCTCGACTTGACTGCCTACTTTCAGGGATCTATGCACATACATACCAAGATCCCTCTGTTCATCAAGACTACTAAGAATCCTACCATTAGCCCTATACTCTACACATTTATTATTTCTGCCATAGTGCATTACCTCACACTTTTCCACATTAAACTCCATTTGCCACCTCTCGGCCCAGCTCTGCAACTTGTCTAAGTCCCTCTGTAAACTAAAACACCCCTCTTCACTATCTACCACTCCACCGACTTTAGTGTCATCTGCAAATTTACTAATCCAAGTACACCAGGGAGCTTGTATTCTACAAGTCCCGCAGGAAGATCAGTCAGGGACTCCCCATGCAAATCCTGGAGGTTATCACAATCACAAAAGCCTATTTATTTTAATCAAAGCATCTTGGTTCCCATGATACGAGGAGGGACAGGTGCTGTGATGGTAGGAGGGAAACTTGAGGTGCAGAAGTGAGAGGCAAACATGACTTGCAAGATAGACAGGCTTCTCCAAAACAAATGTAACCAAATTGCAGCAAGGTTATCTCTATAAGACACCAGTTTATTGCTGGGGTAAGCACTTTACAAGTGCTAAAAGTCTTAACTTCTCATTCTGCTGTTCTCTGAGTAGTGGCAGGTGCATTGAACGGCATTGAAGTTGCTCGCCATCCAAAAAAAAACAGCAGGAGGAGGCGCTAGGCGCACGCACTTTCCAGCGTGGATTACAAGACATTGACGAAAAGTGGGAGCCCCGGCTGACTATTCTTCAATCAGGATGATGAACTCATCAGTTATCTTTAGGCCTTCCCTTTCCAGGTGCTGACACATTCTGTTTTCCTATGGCTTCAAAGTGATAACCTCTGTGAGCATCGCAGTGTGTCTCACTGAGGCACCGTGGCCTCTGCCCGCCCTTTGCGATGCAAAATTTATGAGAACCCTTTGTCAGAGATAAATCAGTGGCTTTGATGTTCAAGGTAAGTTGCTGCCTTTCCCGTGTCCATCAAAGAAAATAATTAAAGAGATGGAAACTGTCAAAGGATTTCAGTCAGTTCCCTAAACAGTCTTTACCTCCAGCAAATAACTCTGATTTCCCTACGGAGCAGGAGTCCCTGAACATATGATTTCCTTTCCATCACATCTCTTCTGATTAAGGTGAAGGCATGTACGTCCCCAGATTGTACACTTGAAGCACAAGGTCCTTGAAGTAATGACATTTGAGGACGTGCGTGCAGAACATTAGCTTGAGGACAGTGGTCTTTAGCACTGAGAGCTCCTGTCAGAGACACATCACATATAAAGATTGAGATTTGAATTCACAGAGAATGTTGCAACCCAGTTATCAGGCCTCAGAGATAAATCACGACTGGTGTGGGTCTGGTCAGTTCAAATTCTTTCCTTACCTCAGGGTTTAAGAAGGTCAATGTTTTATTCATGGCCTTGACACTTTCAGTAACATGAACACAAAATTACACGTAAGTAGTATCACTCAGGAAAGTGCCATCTGCTGTATTTATACATTAATGTTCATGATTTTATAATCTATCCTACCTTTCACTCATTCATAAGACATGGGTGTCACTGGCTGGCCCGCATTTATTGCCAATCCCTAGTTTCCTGAGGGCAGTTTCTGTGTGTCTGGAGTCACATGTAGGCCATAAGGATAGCTGATTCCCTTCGCTAAAGGACACTAGCGAACCAGGGACATTTTCTGACAATCGACAATGGTTTCATGATCATCAGTAGATTTTTAATTCCAGGTATTTTTTTATTGAATTCAAATTCCATCATCTGTCGTAGAAGGATTTGAAGCTGCGGCCTTCATTATGCTGGCTGCTTTTCCAAAAAGTGTAGACAAATTCAATGGATGAGAGGTGAGTGAGCTGGACTTCATTAACAAACTTATGTAGTTTCTTGCCACCTTGGGCAGAGCAAGAGCCATACCAAGTTGTGGTACAATCAGAAAAGATGCTTTTCATGGTGCATCTGTAAAAATTGGGGAGGGTCATGGTGGACATGTGACATTTCCTTAGCCTCCTGAGGGAGTTTAGGCATTTGTGGGCTTTCATAACTATAACTTTCTTAACTGTATAACTGTATCTCCTGGATTTGGTACTGTAGCTCCGAATTGCAAGTTTTGCTGTGCATTTACTCCCACTTGATCAGGCCATTTTGGATTGTGTTCACATATTTACTGAACAATAGCTTCACAGAGTAGCTCAGGAAGATATCTGCACAGAGAATGTGCAAACTGAGTAGTGTTCCTTTAGTTGAATAAGGAGTCTCTGTAATTTTGAAGAAAGTGATACAACTCTAGGTTCTATGATTTGCTATGAGTTGTTGTGGTGCAAATTAATTTTTTCAAGGTATGAATAATGAATAGTAAGGTATGTGGGCAGCACGGTGGCACAGTGATAAGGTACTGCTACCTCACAGCACCAGGGACCTGGTTTGATATCCAATTGGGTCAGTGTCTGTGTGGAGCTTCCATGTTCTTCCTATGTCTGCATGGGTTTCCTCCAGATGTTCCAGTTTCTTCCCACAGTTTGAAAGACGTGCTGGTTAGATGCATTGATCCGAACCGGTGCTGAAGTGTGACGACTAAGGGAATTTTGCAATAACTTTATTGCAATGTTAATGTCAGTCTTCCTTATGATTAATAGATAAATTCTAACTTTAGATTTCTCTACTTTTTCAAAAGTTCTTGGCCAAAGGGGTCTGAATTTTCAATGAGTGAAACCTAGGTAATACGCAAATTTACTGAACTCATCGCTGTTGAATTGAGATTGATTGTCACGTCTTACTATTTGGGGGGTACCAAATGAGGCAAAAATCTGGTCAAGCTTTGGCGTGACTGCTTTTGTTGAGGTAAACATATCTCAACTATAATTGAGAGTCTGCTGTCCTCGCCAGTGACGACGAGTGGATGTTTATTTACCAGTGTGCAAGTCTGCGAAATCACTGCTAACTTCAATACGTGGCCCTGCAGTTATTTGAGACATCCAGCATGGCTCATGAAGATTTGACATTGTGGTTGCTTAACATGGCAAACACTGATTGATTTTGTGCTCTACCATGCGGTCAATTTCTCGGAACTATACCTTTTCCCCAAGGAGTTGTTTGGTTTTGACAATTCCTTGGTGACTTTCATGTGCTGTATCGACAACACACATTCCCTCCATTATTGTAGAATGACAATACTTTTGCGACACAAAATTCAATGTTGTGAAGGTGTGTACATTGTGAAGATCTTGTTGTACGTGAGTGATTTTGCTTGTAGGTGCTCTCCTGATCATATCATTCCAGTTCTGTGATTCCACAATAATCACACACAGTCACAATGCCTCATCTATTTCTTTGTCACTTTGATGTCAGCTCGGTTTAGTGATTTTGGCATTGCATTTAAAGTTATGTAGTTAAGACATTTCTTGGTAAACTTTTCCTCCCATCAAGTAGGGCTGGTGGCAAAGTTTGTCATCAAAGGTGGTCTACACTACTGAGCTTGCCTGCCTGGTATTCACCATGAAGCTCACACTCTTGTGATTTATTCCAGTCGATGATTCGCTGTGGATTCTTGAACAAGGTTACCAGTGGCCTGTGATTGATTATTACTTCAAACTCACTTGCATACAAGTAGAGATTAAAGTACACGATACACAATGTCATCGAAAGGATTTCTCATGCTGTTTGCAGCTAATGTTGTTCTATGGGTGATCTGCTTGCCATCAAAATGAATGAGGGGTTACCTGCTTTTTCTTTCTGTATGAGGAATGCACTTTAGATAACTCGCCCGCAACTGGCTGAGAAATTTTCCATAGGTTGAAATGGGCACTTGTACAATTTGCTGGCGGCCATCGTCTGTTCTGGTGTACAGTTTGTTTGTGTATTTTAGTCCACTCCTACTATTTTTATTCATTCATAGGACATGGACATCGCTGGCTGGCCAGCATTTAGTCCCCATCCCTACTTGCCCGAGAGCAGCGGAGAGTCATCTACTTGCTGTGGCTCTGGAGTCATATGTAGGCCAGACCAGATAAGGATGGCAGATTTCCTTTCCCAAAGAACATTAGTAAACCGGGTAGAGTTTTCCAACAATTGACAATGAGTTCATGGTCATCAGTGGATTCTTAATTCCAAATATTTTGTATTGAATTCAAATTCCACCACCTGCCATGGTGGGATTTGAACACAAGTGCCCAGAACATTTGTTGAGTTTTTGGATGAATAGTCTGACAATAATATCATTGGGACATCACCTCTTCTGGTCTCTTTTGTCAAATGACAAAAACTTACAGAGGGATAGGTAACGTCAGAAGGCCAGTAATGAACCAATAAACAAATTGGGCCAAAGGTCCTGTTTCTGTGCTGAAAACCTCTGTGATTCTATGGGTTTAACCAAGTCACATTTGTAGATCCCCAGTATTTGCCCTGGCTTCAACTTTCTATGGATCAGGTGATAGTCCTTCATTAATAAACAAAGAGCAAAGAAAATTACAGCATAGGAACAGACCCTTCGGCCCCTAAGCTGCCTTCTCAAACCACTGCAGTCTGTGAGGTATAGGTATACCCGTGGTGTAATTGGGAAGGGAGCATCTGGATTTTGACCCAGTGAAGGAATAGCATTGTATTTTCAAGTCAGAATGGTGAGTGGCTTGGAGGGGAACTTGAGGGTGTTGGTGTTTGCGTGCAGTTGCAACCCTTACCCTAAGCAGTAGAAGTCACAGGTTTGGAAAGTGCTGTTGAAGGAGCCTTGATGAGACGCTCTCTCCCTTCTGAAAGTTAATTATAAGGCATCCCTGCCCCTTTTTCCCCTCCTACCCGCCGACACCAGGACCTCCACTCGGATATTGGGGCTCCACTCATGGACACCAGGACACCTCAGTGGATATGGGGAACATCCCCGCAACACCCACATGCAGAAAGGGAACACTCCACAATGGAGGAGCGCAACCCCTGCCAGTATTCTCCGTTATTGCCCCCTGGCAGGGCACCATGACAGTATTAACTCATTGCTGCCAGATTCATGGTGTTTTTCATGCACTTTCTGTTTTTATTTCAGAGCTGCAGCATCTGCAGTATTTTGCTTTCACAAACCTGTTAACATAAAAAAAAATGTGAATGGAAAGAGTTGACAGATGGGTCTTTCCAATGACTAGGGCGGTGACTCTTTTCACTGGCAGCTTGTTCAATTATGACACTGTCCTTGAGAAGAAAAATTGTTGATACTCTGAGTGGGAGTTTCCATGATGTGGAAATATATACGCATATGAAATATAGGGTTAATGGAAGGACCCTTAATAGTGTTGTCGAGCAGAGGGATCTTGGGGTACAAGTACATAGCTCTTTGAAAGTTGGCACCCAGGTTGATAAAGTTGTTAAGAAGGCGTGCAGTGTGCTAGCTTTTATTGGTAGAGGGATTGAATTTAGGAGCCGTGAGGTTATGTTACAACTGTACAAAACTCTGGTGCGGCCGCACTTGGAGTATTGCGTACAGTTCTGGTCGCCGCATTATAAGAAAGATGTGGAAGCATTGGAAAGGGTGCAGAGGAGGTTTACCAGGATGTTGCCTGGTATGGTGGGAAGGCCTTATGAGGAAAGGCTGAGGGACCTGAGGTTATTTTCATTAGAGAGAAGAAGGTTACGCAGTGACCTAATTGAGGCGTATAAGATGATCAAAGGACTGGATAGGGTGGATAGTGACAGCCTTTTTCCTCGGATGGTGATGACCAACACGAGGGGACATAACTTTAAATTAAGAGGTGGTAGTTATAGGAGGGATGTCAGAGGCAGGTTCTTCACACACAGAGGGTGGTGAGGGCGTGGAATGCCCTGCCTGCAGCAGTTGTGGACTCGCCTACTTTGGGGGCATTCAAATGGTCGGTGGATAGGCAGATGGATGATATTGGAATAGTTTAGGTTAGAGGGTCCGCTGGCCGGCGCAACATCGAGGGCCGAAGGGCCTGTACTGCGCTGTAATGTTCTATGTTCTATGTTCTATAATATGCTTACTCCAAAACTCCAAAACTCCAAAACCGGAAATTCCCAGTCGAGGTCAATAGGGTTTTGCATAGTCCATGTCCCGCTTGCTATAATTCCTGTGATGAGTAGGACAGGAAAATTCTGTCTGTGGAAACAAATAGTCTTTGTAGTTTAAATGGATGCCTGTCTGATTTGACAGTTCAACCATGATCTAATTCAATGGTGCAGCAGGCTTGAGGGCCTGAATGGCCTCTACTCCTGTTCTTAGAATCATAGAATCTACAGTGCAGAAGGTAGACATTTGGCCCATCGAGCCTCCACCAACAACAATTCCACCCAGGTCCTGCTCTATTCATATTTACCCTCCTAACTCCGTTGTCATTGAGGGGCAATTTATCCTGATCTATCAACCTAACCTGCACATTTTTGGACAGTGGGAGGAAACCGGAGAACCTGGATGGAATCCACGCAGACTCCGGGAGGATATGCAGACTCCTCCTGAGGCCGGAATTGAATTTGGGTCTCTGGCACCATGAGGCTTTGGTGCTAGGCACTATGCCACCCTAAAATTCTCCAAATGCCTCACACTATTTATGCAGCAAGTCAAAGAAGTGAATTTTCTTTTTAACGAAGACCACAGCAAATCATCAATAAAGTCAGCTCTCTGTCTGAAGCAAAGTGGCACACACACAGAGGAGCATCTTACACCCTCAATATAAAATCCGCAGTGTAGCTTACAGGGCAATTGATTTAAACATCTCTTGCTGTATATTAATTTCAAGTAACAGTATATTTGTCCAATTCCAGCACCTAAATTATTCAGAAGAAGCAGCCGGGCCAGAACAAAATTGGTGAGACTGGTTGTCTGAGGAGAGTCACAAGGCGAGGAATTCAATCATAGGTGGGACAAAGGTTCAGGTTTAATTTCCCAACTGCACTCTCAGTGGTGTCACTTCATTTGCTGTTTACGTGAAATTTATCAAAATGTCGCATTTTAAAAGTGAATACCATCTTTGACTTTTCTTTATACAAAGACGTAGGAGCAGAATTAGGCCACTCAGCCCTTCGAGTCTCCCCTGCTATTCAATCATGGTTGATATTTTTCTCATTCCCATTCTCCTGCCTTTATCACTATAACCCCTGACCCCCTTATTAATCACAAACCTCTCTATCTCTGACACTCAATAACCTGGCCTCCACTGCCTTCTGCGGCAAAGAGTTCCACAGATTCACCACTCTCTGGCTTTAAAGGATTGTCCTTTTAGCCTGAAATTGTGCCCTTTGGCTCTAGTTTTTCCTATTAATTGAAACATCCTCTCTACATCCACTTTATTCAGGCCTTGCATTATCCTGTAAGTTTCAATAAGATCCTCCCTCATTCTTCTAAACTCTAACAAGTACAGACCCAGAGCCCTCAACTGTTTCTTATAAGATAAGCTCTCCATTCCAGGAATCATTTTTGTGAATCTCCTTTGGACTCTTTCCAAGGCCAGCACATCCTTCCTTAGATATGGGGCTAAAAACTGTTCTTAATACTCCAACTGGGGGTCTGACCAGAGCCTTATAGGGCTTCAAAAGTACATCCTTGCTCTTATATTCTAGCCTTCTTGACATGAATGCTAACATCGCATTCGCCTTTCTAACTACCAACTGAACTTGCATGTTAACCTTATGAGAATCTTAAACAATGACTCCCAAGTTCCTTTGTGTTTCTGATTTCCTAAGCATTTTTGTCTCTTACTGAATCAAGTGTAACCATATTGTGAGGGATGGTAGAGGGGTAACGAGGGAGGGACAATAAATGCTGGACAACCAGAGACGCCCATGTCTCACAAATTATTAAGAAAAAAACACATTCAGAACCAGTGGTTCTTAAAGGGGCCACTGGACCCCTCTTCCAGCAAGACACAGGGAGCGACCTTATCACCTGTTCATGCCACACTTCTGCTGCAGTGAGGTCAGAGAACCTGGTGCTCAGCCAAATCTCCATACAGTGCAACAAAAATCGGGATGGGAAAATCCCACCAGCGTGAACGTTGGGGACATTCTGACTACTTTATAACAATTTAAACTTTTCAACAAATTAACTTCAGTAAATCTATCAGCTTGGTCAAAATATTGGCAGGAATTCTCCGGCCATTCACGCCCTGCTGTTGCTGTGAATAAGAATGGAAAATTTGATGCATAGCCAAATTACCATTCACTGCAGCAGGACTGGAGAATTCCACTCCAGGGGCGAGGTTGGAGAATCCAGCCCGTCACCTTTTATATTCACCAGTGAGGGCAGATGATGCTTTGACCTAGAATTGTCAGCCTCTGGGGTGGTACAGTGATCTCAGATCCTTTTCATTCAGAGGCACAGTGTGGTATTTTCTGGTTGCACTCTGCACAAAACCAGAAAATCCCGCCCGAATTCAACAGATCTTTACATGGTTTGCCCATCATCCACTACAATTCCCGGGGTTGGCGGGACAGGAAAACTGCTCCCCTGATGTGTTACTAATGACATGGGATGGCATTGTGGATGGCACAGTGGCACAGTAGTTAACACTGCAGCCTCACAATGCCAGGGATCTGGATTCGATTCCTAGCTTGGGTCACTATCTGAGTGGAGTTTGCATGTTTTCCCAATATCCGCACTGGGTTTCCTCCCACAGTCTGGCATTGTCCCGAAAAAGTGCTGGAGTGTGGCAACTAGGGGAATTTCACAGTAACTTCATTGCAATGTTAACGTAAGTCTTACTTATGACTAATAAATAAACTTTAACTGAGCCACAGTTAACAATTAGAGTCCTGGGGTTTTAGCAATCCAACACAACAGCACATTTCTGCTCACCACTGGGCTGAGATTCATATTAGTTGGAGCCAGTATCTGAATCCCAGTAGCCCAGCGTCCCTGCTTACGTTGAAATATCTTTCCTTGTAGCTTTTCAGCAGCTAAAGGAAAGAAGACAAAATTGCTTAAAATGAATTCATCACTCGCTAAACTCGGCAATAATTGAATCAGGCCTGAGTATATACATCACAAAACGCTCTTAACATGAAGTAGTGGTCCTTTTCTATTATTCACTTAAATATATAATGTGATATCGTAAGAAATTACTTTGTGACCCTGAAGTTTTATTTCATACAGGAGGCTGGTTGAAGCTGTTAAATATAGCCCTTCTGACACATGTGCGATTGCAATTTCAGTCTGGCCAGTGTAATTAACCAGAATAATATATTGCATTTTGCCTGATCGTTTGTATCAAATGCAAAAGGTATATATTCTTTTCTAGTGCCCCAGTCAGGCTCTTGCAGAGGTACGTTGGCTTTGCCAGCCCCAGAGGCTGATTGCATTGACCTGTCCTTGATTGTCTCAGGGCATCCATCGATCAAACATGAAAGACGCCCCTGCATGAAAATGATTGGACCTTTTCAGCCATCATAAAGATTGTCTATCTGAGGATAAAAAGAAAGCAGACAAACTACGGGACTAGAAACTCCGGTTCTTCCTGTTTCAATGGCAATTGACACCTTTTTTCACAGAATTCCTTCAGTGCAGAAAGAGACCATTTGGCCCTTCGAGTCTGCACTGACCACAATCTCATTGAGGTCCTACTCCCGCAACCCCATGTATTTACCCTATTTGTCCCCCTGGCATTAAGTGACAATTTAGCATGGTCAATCACCCTAACCCACACCTCTGTGCGAGGAAAGCGGAGCACCCAGAGGAAACCCACGCAGACACATGGAGAATGAGCAAACTCCACACAGACAGGGACCCAAACCAGGAGTCAAACCTGGATCCTTGGCACTGTGAAGCAGCAGTGCTAACCACTGTGCCACTGTGCTACCCCAAAGAGACACTGGCATTGACTGAAAGGTGCTGTGGCTGCCCCTCAACAGGAAAGCTGGGCTGTCAGCTCTCTCGGCCTGGGATTCAGACACTGGCTCCAATAAATATGAATGTACGTTGGGCAATCTCAGTTAGGAGATTTTTTCCCTTTGGGCTTCCAGTTTTATTTTGTGTGTTGGAAGTAGTTTAGTAGCAAGCTAAGAAGCAGCCTCACTCTCTCCCTGTTCTTCTCTTTGATTCTGAAACTATGATTGGTGAGCTGAAGGGGAATGGGGCTTATTGCCATCTTGTCTTAAAGAAACTGTATTTTGGGAAACAGATTCGACTACAACCTCTTCTGAACTTCTTCGCAAGGGATTTTCAGTATTCAACACAGGAGGCAGGCCTTCTGTAACAAGTGAGCATTAACCTATGCTGTATTGTATCTACTTGGAGGATTTTGAGTATTGGATATTAGCTTTGGGAATCTCCTTAAGAGTTATACATTATCGCGGCTGTTGTGATTCTTATTTGTAATTGTTAAAAGTTCTTGCTAAGTGTCTTACTTTTCATGTCAATATTCTTAATTAAACTTTGTTTTTGATAGAAGTTCTCTGTGGGCCAATTGAATCATATCTGAAGTGAAATTCTTGATGTTCTTCATAGTCAAATTCAATGTAAACATTACAGGTCAAGTGAGCTTCATAAAACACTTGAAGTATCCAACCAGACATGTAAAAATCTGCACGTTTTGTGCTCTTTGTATGAATATATCTGTTCCTAACATCAACAGCTACAGGTTTTATTCACCCTTTTAAAAACTATTTTACTTTCCTGTTCTTATGGCCAAAGTGAATAAACGCTCGCTTTCCTACATTTTACTCCATCTACTATCTTAATGTGTCTCTCTACAGCCTGTGTTCCTCCTCACAGTTTATATTTCCACCTAACTTTGTGTCAAGAACAATTTTAGAGACATGTTGCGCCTGGATAAAACCTTAGTTCGGCCACATTTGGAGTATTGTATGGAGTTCTGGTCTCCACACTCCCAGACGATATGAGGGTTTTGGCAAGATTGCAAAGAAGGTTCACCAGGATGTTGTTCGGAGGGTTATGAGGAGACGTTGAATAAACTAGGATTGCTTTCATTGGAAAGACGGAGGCTGAGCAGGGACCTATCAATGTCTACAAAATTATGAATGGCATAAACAGGGTGGACAGTCAAAGGCTTTTTTCTCAGGGTGAAAGTGTCAATTACAATGGGAAAATCTCATTAAAAAGCCCAACAGGTTTATTTGGTAGCAAACAACACTAGCTGTTGGGGCACTACCTCTTTGTCATGTGAGTGGGGAGTTCTAATCACAAACAGGGCATATAAGGCACAAATTCAGTTTATAGAATACTGATTAGAATGTGAGTCTTTACAGCTAATCAAGTCTTAAAGATACAGACAATGTGAGCAAAGAGAGCATTAAGCACAGGTTAAAGAGATGTGTATTGTCTCCAGACAGGACAATGAGTGAGATTTTACAAGCCCAAGCAAGCCATGGGAGTTACAGATGGTGTGACCTGAACCCAAGATCCCTGTCGAGGGCGTCCTCGTGTGTGCGAAACGTAGCTATCAGTCTCTGCTCAGCGACTCTGCTCTGTCGTATGCCTGCCTTGGAGAAGGCTTATCCAAGGTTGCTTTCACGACACACAACAGCACAAAGTCACTGAGCGCATATTGTTAGCCAATATCTCCACTCACCCTAATTATCTGTAAAGACTTGTATTCTAATCAGTATTCTGTAAACTGAGTGTGTGCCTTTATATGCCCTGTTTGTAATCAGAACTCCCCACTCACCTGACGAAGGGGCATCGGCAATTTGGCATTGCTACCAAATAAACCTGTTGGACTTTAACCTGGTGTTGTGAGACTTCTTACTGTGTTTACCCCAGTCCATCGCCGGCATCTCCACATCATAAATCAAAGTAAGAGAGGGAAAGTTTCAGGGAGATGTGCGGGGGGAAGCTTTTCATGCAGGGAGGGGTGATGGCCTGGAATGTGCTGCCAGAGGAGGTAGTGGAAGCAGGCACATTAGCAACACTTAAGAGGCAATGCCCTGAAATCATTAATACTGAGAGCAAAAAAATAAAACCAAATGCTCACTGATTTAGTGATCTCTAAACAGCATCCGTTAATTATTAACAGAGATGTAACCTGGTCGACATAAAAGATAGCTTGCTGCTAATTCAATGACTTTTGTAATGCAACCATTGGGAATTGGCATCAAAGATTGGCTGAACATTGATGGATGAATACTGCGATGGGACTGTACATTTTTCATGGACTTTCCAGAACGCTTCATAATCGCTTTGGTTCATGACAGTCACTGGCGGTTTGCAAGCATTTTTAATTGAACGTTTGGGAATTTGCATTTGTTGGAATCCTGCCACTTGCACTACTAATGGTCATGAATGTCAATAAAGCAAGAGGTGCTGCTTTTACATTCAAGGGTATTGCAGTGCACATGCTTCTTAACGTTGATGGATGTTTGTTGAGAAGGAGTACAGAGGCTTGCAAATTCCACAAGAACAGTTCATAATTATTTCAGCAAGGTCAGTTCCTTAACAGAGCAGCGCATTAATATCTATTAGGAATATTTGTAATAATTTTATTTTTCTTCCTCGGATGTGAGGAGTCCCGGATTTCAGTTGCTAAAGGGTTGCTTTACTTATGACGGAGTTTGTGCCATGCAATTTTATCACGTTCTTCCTTACCGTCCCTGACATCCCTTGTTCTCATACTATGCTAATTCATTTGCCACATAGACTGCGGCAGTTCAAAAAAGCAGCTCATCCGTGCCTTCTCAAGGGCAATTAGGGATGTGCAACAAATGCTGACCTAGCCAGCGAAGCCCACACTCTATGAATTAGTAATGAAAGATCTGAAGTCAGATAACCAGGTCAGAAAACAGATGCAATCTTCTGCTTAATCTGAGGCTTATTTACAGAATGCAGAATTATGTATCTCTGCCTAGTTTCTCATAAAATATGCAATATCCCAGGAGTTTCTCTTTCTATATTCTCAAGCTACTTAATCAATAACTGTTCTTCATCTGCATTTTGGCGAATCAGGTTTCGGTGTGAATTATACTGTAAATGGCAGACCCTTGAGAACACTAAAGTACAGAGGGATCTGGGCATACAGGTCTACAGTTCCCTAAAAGTGGCAACACAAGTAGCAAAGCTGATTAAGAAAACTTATGGCATTTTGCTTTCATCAGCTGGGGCTTTGAGTTCAAGAGTTGGGAAATCATGTTGCAGCTATATAAAAACCTTGGACATTTGGACTATTACGTGCAGTCCTGTTCACTGCACTACCAGAAAGAGATAGAACCTTTGGAGAGAGTGCAAATAAGATTGATCAGGATGTTGCCTAGTCTCAAGAATGTTCACAATGAGGACAGGTTGAAAAAAGTAAGATTGTTTTTAATGGATGCTGAGGGGAGACATGATAGATAGCTAGAAAAGTATGAGAGGCATAATCAGGGTGGATAGTCA
The DNA here is from genome assembly GCA_024679065.1 of Sphyrna mokarran. Lineage (NCBI taxonomy): Eukaryota > Metazoa > Chordata > Chondrichthyes > Carcharhiniformes > Carcharhinidae > Sphyrna > Sphyrna mokarran. The sequence goes on from JAGIQG010000004.1 coordinate 8,618,197, forward strand.
AAGGCTTTTTCCAAGGGTGGAAGTGTCAATTACAAGGGGACATAGGTTCAAGGTGAGAGGGGAAATGTTCACGGAGATATGCAGAGGAAATTTTTCTCACAAAATAGTGGGTGCCTGGAACATGCTGTCAGTGGAGGTGGTGGAAGTAGGCACATTAGCAACCTTTAAGAGGCATCTGGATGTTTTCATGAATAGAGAGGGAATCGAGGGATATAGACTGAATAAGGGCAGAACGTCTTTTTTAGTTTAGATAGGATGTCATGATCAGTACAGGCTTGGAGATCCAAAGGGCCTGTTTCTTTATAGTATTTTACTTTGTTCTATATCTCTGTATCTAGTGGTATCCCACAGATCATTTCATTATGTTTGTCAATGGTTGGATAAAGGAATAGGAAAAAATATTAATAAATCCTGATGACACTAACCCTGAGGCCACAATGTAGAGGGCAAACGGGAACAAAAAATTGTCAAAGGAATGCTGCTGGATCAAGCAAGTTGGTAAAATGAGGACAGATGGAGTGTGGTGTAGGGAAGTGGAGGGCCATTCACTTTGGACTGAAGAAAGAAAGGTCTTAGTATTGATTTTGAGTTGTGGAAAACTCTTAAGTGAGGAAGTGAAGAAAGATTGGCTGCCAACACAAAGGCTGGAAGGTTAGCGACAGTCACACAATACTCCCGTTAAACTACAACTGCAGCATTGCGTTCAATTCTGGGCACCACAGGAGCCCAGGAAAAGATATAAGTTTGCAAGAGTGAAACTGGGTTAAATTATGAGGGCAGGTGGCAGAGGCTAGGGATAGGATTTTCTGGCCACACTCACCCCAAGGTTGGAAATTCCTGCCAGAGATCAGCAGAAATCTGCATGGTCTGTGTTCCGCCCACTGTGATTCCCATGACAGGTGGTCTGGGAAAATCTTGCCCCAGGTCTGTGTACATGTGAGCATGGAGGATATGGGTATGATCAAATAAAAATATTTGAGATGAGAGCCCCTTTCATTTGGCCAGCGAATCCAAAACCTGTGCGTGTGTGTGTGTGTGTGTATGTGTGTGTGTATGTGGAGGCGGGGTGGGGGGGTGGCGGGAAGGAGTGGGGAATGCACAACGTAGCCTTAAAGTTACAATAGAACACAGAACATAGAACATTACAGACAATAAGACCATTCAGGGGTGATATCAGAGAACATTTCTTCGCATAAATAGTTGTGGAAATCTGAAACTCTCTTCCTCAACAAAGATGTTGAGTTGGTAGCATCATCAGTGTTACATCTCACTCAACATGTCGCTTCCAATCATGACCAGAAAAAATAGTTTTGATGACTCAATCATTGACCAGTTACATTGCCTGTAAAATGAGTCATTTTTTGTCGTGCTAAGGAGTGATAACGATAAACTAGCAACCAGGGACCTCCTCCCAAACATCCCCACCCCACCCCACCCTTCCCCCTTGTGCCTCTCACCCACTGGAACTCTAGCACGGTTCTGCACAGTTTTCAGGAGATTTGAAACTGTGCCGAGTTTTTCAGGGTGCACACTTACATTTCATGAAAAGTAAACACTGAATCTTTTTTTTGCATGTCCATTCATTTGTTCTATTTTATTTCATGGTACATATTATATGAAAAACTTCAGATTTCAAGAAGAAATTAGATATCACTTTTCAGGCTAAAGGGATCAAGGGATTAGGCAGGGAAGGTGGGATCAGGATGTTGAATTTGATGGTCAGCCGTGATCAAGATGAATGGCAGACAAGGCTCGATGGGCTGAATGGTCTACTCCTGCTTCTAATTTCTATGTTTCTGTATGCAGTAGGAGGGAGGATGGAGCGACATTGGGACTTTCACTTCACAATGTGTAAGAGTCCCTTAAGCAAAGAAAAACATTGAAAAACATTGAGTTGGGCAAAAGCGTTCTTGACTATCAAGCTTTGTGCACATTTCATTTCAGACAGAATGGAACTAACAAGCCTGCATGTAGAATTTGTATATAGCGTGACCAGCCTGTTCTATATATGTTGCTAATGGGAGGAAAATATCTGCCAACCCAGAGCTGCCATGTCACCAAGACACAAATAAATATCAGCGCATATACAAACAACCAGAACAAAGACATAATCACAGTTCTTTGCAGGAAGGTGGAGGGATTGATTAAATAAAGGATGCCTTCAGAACAGAACAAATGTTAAATATGGCACCTCCTGCCTCGGTGGGGCAGTAAGCAAATCCCTAAATGAGTGTGGGACAGGAATGACAGTCATAAACTTGCAAAATGATTTTTCGGTGTAACCAACCAGCAAATCTCAAAATACAGCAGCTAAATGTCAGGGGAATTGAGCTAAGGAACAGAGGACTTCAGAATGTCAGCTCTCATTTTGACGCAGGAACTCTGACTGGGATAGCTGTTTTCTCCTTAATATGCCTTGAAATTTTATGAGCAGATTACAGGCAAGAATGCCACACCTGTCACTTACAGAGGAACACAGTTTGATCTGTCAATGACACGGAGAATTTCAAGAACAGAGCTGGCTTATTTAATTTCTGTTTTACATGGCATTTGCAGTGAAGAACCAGGCCCCTGGGCCCACCTCCTTCATGTCAGTGTTTACGCTCCATACGCAAGTCCATTTGCGCAAGCGGAGGAATTCAAGGGCTGAGTTTTACAGAAGGGTAAGCTGCTCTGAAGAAAAGTTCGCTAGCCGCTGACACATTGGAAAGAAGTGGATTGAGAGGTGAGGATGGAATGGAGTTGGTGGGAATGGAGGCAATGGAGGGCCATCTCTGAAGGGCATGTGACAAGAAAGGGAAGTGGGTGACTTCTTGTGCAGATGGTTGGGGGGGTGGGAGGGAGGTGCCCCCTGATGCACTCTCTCCCTTGAATGAGGAACCTCACTTATGTCCTTCAACCTCTCAACAACAATACAAATAACAACCTGCCCACCCCAGCCCACCAGCCCATGCCAACCATATTGTGGCTATGGATTATACCAGTCAAAAGGTTTACCAACTGTAATAAGTTTTTAGAGGCAGAAGTCCCTTCACCAACATCCCTTTATTTACAATTCCAACAGCAGTACACACAGAGTGCTAACAATCAGCAGTCCATTCTCGGAGCCTCGCCCACCCCTGGGATCTAGGTGGGTGTGCCAGTAAAATTCTGGCCTTTGTGTCTGCACTCTCCAGGATAGATAGAAAAGTACCAAATTTCAATGGGAGCAAATGTTCATATTGTCTGAGGATGAGGTGCTGATTGGTTGACAGCCAACTCCGATTCCTCAACGCATTGTCATGAAGAATGTACTGGGGAATTATCATCCTCCAATACTTTCGTTAATTCAGGAAAGATGCAGTGCCTGGACATGTACCTTTTTCCAACAGAGGACAATTTCCTGCAACTGAATGTATGTGGCTTCTAACAAGTTTAAGGGAGCCACATTGTGAGCCCAATAGATAATCTTAAGTTGGTTATTTTGCAGAATTTTTAGTACACTGGGGATTGTTCACTAAGTGCTGTCTGGTCGTGGAATCAGAGATAACGTTAAACATTGTGTTTTGAGTTCTTGCAAGCACAGGCTTGTTGAGCACAATTAATATCCTGCCTATCTTGAATGCTTGAAGGGAGTGCTGATTGATACTGGGATGCATGGCCAACAGACCAGGTGTTCCACTAATGATGAATTTCATTTATCACATTAATCATTTGTGAGATCAGCAGAACTTTTTGGTTTGAAGGCAGCATCCAGTTAGTGGAGAATAGCAGTTCTTTTGCTCTTGTAGTGTAGCAGTGTGAAAAAATTAGCTCCACTTGTCTTTGAACTACCTTAACAATTCCAGGGTCCACCTCAAGCTTACTCTGGGTGATTAGAGGGGAACTAGGAGATGACCGAGTCCAGCTCCCATTTCTTATGCTCTTGGATCTTTCTGTATTATCGGTGTTATGGTGAAGAATATATTAGAACATAGAACGTAGAACATTACAGCGCAGTACAGGCCCTTTGGCCCTTGATATTGCACAGACCAGTGGAACAAATCTAATGACCCTCTAACCTAAACTATTCCAATGTTATCAATATATCTATCCTCTGACTATTTGAATGTCCTTAAAGTTGGTGGGTCCATAACTGCTGCAGGCAGGGCATTCCATGCCTTAACTACCCTTACTGCAATTAATCAATTGCATCTACAACAGTAGATGGAGCTTAATCATGGAGGTAATACAAATAGTTCACTCATTCCTGACTGATATTTTGACCAACGTGCTGTTTCAATGTTTGCTGTTAGGACAACTTCTCAATTACATAGATAAAAATGACTTTGCAAAAGAGGCAATTTATTTTTAACATTATTTCAAACCTTGTCCCAAATTTTGAGTTTTTGCTTTTCATTTCCAGTTTTATTCAAGTCTCACTTTCCACTTCGACATGAGATCTTCAACTTCTCTCAGCCTCTTGTCATTTCTCCAAAAATTTAAAACTCTTAATTCACCAGTTGTTGTTAGCTGTTAATTTTGTTAATTTATTTCCAATATTTCCAATCTAATCTTTTCAATTCGATCAATTGGCCAATTTGTTTGCTACACTGCAGAGCTTTCTCCAGCACCCTTGCACAGTAAGTATTCCTATTTCGTATGTTCGTATGTTCAGCACTGACAACTATCATGGAGACCTTGGTGCAGGATATCAATCCTGCACTGTTGCAGGTACTCTATCACTGTCGGACTTGGTGGCATCCATCAGTGGCCATGCAAGAGCAGGGTGGGGCTCCTTGATCTTGTCCTAGCTGCATTTTCTCTTCAAGGAGTCTGCCAAGGGCTCCCTGCCACAAATAGAGAAGGGGCATCCCAGGTCATCCAACCAGGTGGCTGTGGAACTCTCCAGCCGATCATACTCTGTTTTCCTTGTGCCAAAGCCACCCTCCTACGCCCCCAGATATTTAGTATAAAGTTAGACACTGCACTATCCTCTACTCATGGTCAAACAGCTCACCCATGCTCACCAGCTGGCCTGACACATGACAAAGACAGAATGATGACCTGTGACCCATGCAACTATGGTTCAGGAAGAAGAGCAGGCAGGAACTTGGTGAAGAAATAATGGTGTACAAACAGTAGATGAGGGTTAGAATCTTTCGTTCTGGGGTCTAGCTTCAGTGGCAGGTGAGCAAGTGGGAGTGATTTATATTCAGGGATGAGAGAGACAAGGGCGGAGTGCAGGGTGATTCGGACAGCTGACAATATGCAATACCCCAATGTTCAACTTATTAAATATGTTCACTGATTCTTATGGAGGTCATAATCCCAGTGTTGGACTGGAATAAACACAGTAAGAGGTCTGACAACACCAGGTTTGAGTCCAACTGGTCCAACCAAATCGGTTGGCCTCAAACCTGATGTTGTCAGACTTCTTACAGTCTTATGGACGTGACAGCCATGAAATCACATTCCCTATTGTTAGTTCATTGGGTCAAATGCCCGAGCACAATATTTAAATGGTCAGCCTGCACTATCCCTTCCACCTACTCCTGACCATTGCACCACCCTTGCCCTTCCTCCCTCCTCCCACACTTCCTTCACCATCCTCCACACATCCTGCACTGCCACAACCCAATCTGCAGCGTAGGCTGGCATTTACTGACACCACCCAAAGGGGACAACGCAGCAGCAACTCCCTGTAGAAGAAGTCATTCTTGACAGCTGCATGCCACTCATGCCATTGTAGAACTGGCAGGGAATTAATTATGTGAGGTTTGCTTTTAATCAGCATGTATGATTTTGCTGATGCATATAAAAGGACTTCCTAAACTTTTCATTGGGGAAATCAACCCACCTTTAAAATCCCGATGAAGCTTATCCAACCGTGAGGGAATTCAGCTTCAGCCTCATGCCAAGTTAAGTTCTTGCCAAGCTTCCTGGTGCTGACGGAACTGGAAGCTTCCACAGCAACTAAAAGTTCAGCATATTGAAGGAAACTTGTGTGAGTTCTGAATCGCCAGAGCTTTTTGGTCAATTTATAACCATCCACCACTGCTGCCTCACAGGGATTCGACTCCCAGCTTGGGTCAATGTCTGTGCGGAATCTGCACGTTCTCCTCATGTCTGTATGGGTTTCTTCCCACAGTCCCAACTATGTGCTGGTTAGGTACACTGGCCATGCTAAATTCTCCCTCAGTACCCGAACAGGCATCGGAGTGTGGTGACTAGGGGAATTTCACAGTAACTTCATTGGAGTGTTAATGTAAGCCTACTTGTGACAATAATAAATAATCTTTAACTTTCAACTTTAGAACTGCAGCTTGCACTAAGTCACATCATAATTTTTTTAAGGACTTTCTAGATTTGCACATTAATTGTCCATTAAACGTCCCATAGAAAGTTGAGTCTGATCATTAACAACATAATTACCCTTTTAGCTACATGATAATTGTTAATGCAATGCTAATCAAACTCTCTGGCTCAGTAAAGGAACAAGTTAAGTTTCGCGAGTAGTCAGTTATTAGAGGTTTCTAAAAAATGATTTTCTTTTCTTCTTTCATTTTGTGTCCAATTTGTTTCCCCTCTCTTAATTTTACTTTTGACTTGACTTTAATGTGCCCTATTTCCAATTCCCCTTGTTCTTTCTAAATCCTTAAATCCCAGAGAGATTATCCTCCTCACACCTGTATAGACAGAGGTTCCCAATATCCTGATTCCCTCACCGCAGTTATAATTAATTTATTTGTGTCGCAAGTCGGCTTACATTAACACTGCAATGAAGTTACTGAGAAAATTCCCTAGTCACCTGTTTAAGTACACTGAGAGAGAATTTAACATGGCTAATGCATCTAACCAGCCCATTTTTCAGACTGTGGGAAGAAACCGGAGCACCCAGAGGAAAGCCATGCAGAAATGGGGAGAACGTGCAAAATCCACCCCGGTTCCCTGTTGCTGTGAGGCACAGTGCTAACCACTATGCCATTATGCCATCCTATGTTTTTCTCAGTCCACCCTTCCAGAAGGGTTAGACTGCAAATTATATTCAAGCTGAAGTGTGCACAGAAAATGCTTAACAAAATATATATTGCAAAATTCTCCACTCCATCAAGAACAGCCCCCCAAAGTCTTGAGGTGAGGCTAAAAATAAGTTTAAGTGAAACAGTCCAACATTGAGATCTTTAGAGGTAATGACACTCATAAGGTTAGGACTGAGAACAGAGCCTTATAGCCAGATTGGAGGAAAGGTCAGAATAATTTTTATTACAGCTTTGTAACAGTCAGACCATTATCAATTGTAGCTAAAGTATCCCCTCCAAGCAGACTTTCCTACTATCAGATCATGTTGTTTAAGGAGAATTCTATTACTATTGCAGTACAATAAATTCCCTTGTATAGTTTTTATCGATTCCACTCCAAGAACAAAACCGCAACAAATAAAAATGTCGCCCCACTGTAGGGTTGGTAACTCAATGCAACTCTGCCTGTTTGCACCCTGCCTTCCCCCAAATGCCCCTACCCCCCCCACCTCTTATGGACAAAATCAAAAATACTTGCTTTGGATGTTATCGGGTATTGTCAGGCAATGCAAATCAATTCATCTGAGTGAAGAAAAACAAATTGATGAGATTAAAAGGGATTTCTTTGACCAAGTATTTTTTGTGCTATTATACAGGCAGGCTAAATAGGATAGTCACGGAGAAATAATGACTTTGTATTATTCTTCAGGAGATTTTACTTAAGAGGACAACTCGTTCTGACACAAACAAGCACAGTAATCCTCTCAGTCTGCATTAATCATTGGTAGGATAAGTGCATCTTAAGCAGGAGAGGGAACTGAAATGACTGCATTTCCATACAAAATGGAATAAATTTCTCCAAAAAGTCTCATGGATAATGAAATTACCACAAGGCGGATGAGAAGAGATACTTGCTTGATTATATTTTCTGGAAGGAAGATAGGCCTGCTCTGCTCAGTCTCTCCTTTTATCCAGGAATCAGTCAAGTGAACTTTATTGCACTCTCCCTACAAAGAGTGCAATAACTATCCTTCCCTGAGGAAGGAGACCTAAACTGTACACGGTGCATCAGCATCACAAACTGAAAATGCTGAAAAATCTCGGCAGGCCTGTGGAGAGAGGATAGAGCCAATGTTTCAGATCAGGATGGGTCACTCACTGCCTTCCAAGAATGCCTAAGCTGAAGAACTACTGCTCTTTTCAGCCCTGATCAAGGACCATCCTGATTGGAAACATTCTCTCTCCTCATAGATGCTGTCAGACCTCTTTTCCAGCATTTTCTCTCTTTGGGTTCTTTGCGTGGGCTCCCTCTGGGTGCTCCAGTTTCCTCCCACAATCCAAAAGACATGCTGGTTAAATGAATCAGCCATCCTAAACTTTCCCTCAGTGCACCCAAACAGGTGCCACAGAGGAGATTTTCACAGTAACTTCATTGTAATGTTAATGTTAGCCTACTTGTGACAATAATAAATAAACTTTAATATTCTAAGGGCATGGATTCAAATCCCACCATAGTAGTTGGTAAAATTTAAATTCAATTCATAAAATCTGAAGTTGAAACCTAGTCTTGGTGATGGTGATCGTAAACGATCGTCACTATGAGTCTTTTGGTTCATTAGCGTCTTTTAAGGAAGAAAATGTGTTGCCTACATGTGGCTACAGATCTACAGCAATGTGGTTGACTATTTAGTCCCCTCTGAAATGGCTTAGCAAGCCAGTCTGTTCAAGGAGGATTACAGATTAGCAATGTGATGTATCTATATGTTAAGATTTGGGGTACGGATGGCCCTTTTGAGAGTATAGGTCAGATAACCCCCTAGGCTATTAATTTTGCCCGGTGTGAGATTCTGTTGGGCCATACTAGACCCAAATGAGTGAACACCTTCAGTAAACAGCTCCCAGTATTGAAGTTTTCAATCCTGATTCTTTATGCCCTTAGTCCACAGGGGCATACATAAGAGGCAACAAAGGCTGACCTTGTCAGCAAGATGCACATCTCATGAAATAGTTAATAAATAACGCTTTTTTACTCTTATGCTTGATGGGGTGGAACAGTGCTGCCCTATAGTGCCAAGATTTTAGGCTCGATTCTTGGCTTGGGTGAAGTCTGTGTGAAGTCTGCACATTCTCCCTATGTCTCCATGGGTTTCCTCTGGGTGCTCCTATTTTCTTCCACAATCTGAAAAATGCAGGTCAGGTGCTTTTGCCAGACTAAATTTCCCCTTGTTATCCTGGGCTGTGTAGGTTGGAGGGATTAGCAGGGTATATTTATATGTGGAGTTATAGGGATAAGACCTAGGTGGGATTGTTGTCAGTGCAGACTCAATGGGTCAAATGCCCTTTTTCTGTACTGAAGGGATTCAATGGTTTTCTATGAATATTTCCACAGGGAGGAACTGGGGTCATTGGGGATGATTTTTCAACATCACTCTCTTTCAGAAAGCCTTCACTGACACTATTTTATTTAATTTCTCGCTTTCACTAAACCATTGGCTTCCCACTATTATTGAAACATTTCTCCAGTTTCTGCCTTGGAGGTACCCACACTTACTTTCATTAATTTTTTACTGTTTACACACTTGAAGAAGATTTTGCCATGCCTGTTTTCATGTCTGGAGCTAATTTTTAAAAATCTTGCCTTTTTCTAAGTTTTTCCGGCCACGAGACATCACAAAGTGCTTTTCAGCCAATGGGGAACTTTTTGAAGTGTGGTCATTATTGTAGGAAATGAAGCCACCAATCGGCCCACAGCAAACTCCCACAAATAGGAACACAATAATGACAAGAGACAATAATGTTTCATATGACGTTGATTGAGGAATAAATAATGGCCAGAACATTGTAACACCATAAGATACAGGAGCAGAATTAGGCCACTCGGCCCATCAAGTCTGCTCCACCATTCAATCATGGCTGATAATTTTCTCAACTCCATTTTTCTGTCTTCTTCCCATAACCTTTGATCCCCTTACCAATCTATCTCTTTCTTAAATGCACTCAATAACCTGGTCTCCACAACCTTCTGTGGCAATGAATTCCAGACTTACCAATCTCTGGCTGGAGAAATTTTTCCTCGTCACGGTTCAAAAGGGTCATCCCTTTACTCTGAGGCTTTGGCCTTGGATCCTAGTCTCTCTTCCTTATGGAAACATCTTCCCCACATCCATTCTATCCAGCCCTTTCAGTATTCTATAAGCTTCAATGAGGTACCCCCTCACCCTTCTAAATTTCATCGAGTATAGACCAAAGTTCTCAAACACTCTTCATACATCAAGCTTTTCATTCCTGAGATCATTCTCATGAACCTCCTCTGAATCTTTCCAAGGCCAGTACATGCTTCTTCAGATATGGGGCCCAGAATTGCTCGCAGTCCTCCAAATCTGGTTTGACCAGAGCCTTATAAAGACTCAACTCAAAGTCTGCTAAAGAGCAGACATCCCTGCTCTTGTATTTGTGAGACAGTTTTGATGCTCTTCCTCAAAATATTGAGATCTTTTAGACCCATCTGAGTAGGCAGATGAGGCTTCAGTTTCACAATTTATCTGAAAGGCAGCACCTCAGTATTGTAATGCCAGCCTTGATCTTTACGATCAATCCCTGACTGATACTAGAATTTCATAACTGTGTTTCTGAGGTAAAAATGCTTTCATGTGAACCATAATGGACACTTTCATATTCTATTTTCTCTTTCTTTAATTGATTTTTTTTGGTCATCATTTTCTGCATTTTAAAATCCTCCTAATGCTCAGATTTAATTCTCTTTTTGGCAACGCTATAAAACTTTTACTTTAATCTAACTTTCTGACTCTTTAATTCATTCATGGGATGTGGGTGTCGCTGGCTGGGGCAGTACTTATTGCTCAACCATGAGGGCATTTAAAAGTCAACCACATTGCTGTAGGTCTGGAGTCGCCTGTAGGCCAGATTAGATAAAGATGGCAGATTTCCTTCCCCAAAGAACATTAGTAAACCAGATGAGTTTTTCCCAACAATTGACAATGATTCCATGGTCATCTTAATTTCAGGCTTTAATTAAATGCAAATCTGTGGGATTTAAACCCAGGTCATCAGGGTATTACCCTGAATCTCTGCATTAATAGTTCAGCAACAATATACTATACCACTTCCAGTGAAATGAAGGCAAAATGTTCTGAGTATTGGAGATCTGAAATGAAAACAGAAAGTACTGGAAATCTCAACAAGTCTGGCAGTATCTATAGAAAGAAAAATAGAGTTAATGTTTCGAGTCCAAAATTACTCCTTGGAATACTGTTTCTCTCCCCACAGTTGCTGCCAGACCTGTTAAGTTCTTCTCGCACTTTCTGTCTTCATGCCATGAATTTCCCTCGTTAGTTACAGTTGGATCATTTTCTGCTTTTTTTTAATTCTTTAAGAGAATGGATATTTGTTGCAAACCATGCATTGTTATTCAGAGATCTTGCGGCACAGCAGGTAGCACTTTACCCTCTGAACAAGAACCTCTGGGTTTGATTCCTGGTTTGGGTCACTGCCTGTGTTGAATTTATCGTCAGAATTAGGCCACTCAGCCCATCGAGCCTGCTCCCCATTCAATCATGGCTGATATTTTTCTTTTCCCCATTCCCCTGCCTTTTCCCCATAACCTCCAATCCCCTTATTAATCAAAAACCTTTCTATCTCTGTCTTAAAGACACTCAATGCTTTGGTCTCCACGGTCTTCTCCAGCAAAGAGTTCCACAGATTCACCATTCTGTGGCTGAAGAAATTCCTCCTCATCTCTGTTTTATAGGATCATCCCTTTAGCCTGATTTTGTGCTCTCTGGTACTAGCTTTTCCTACCAGTGGAAACATCCTCTCCACGTCCACTCTATCCAGGCCTCACAGTGCCCTGTAAGTTTCAATAAGATCCTCCCTTATTTTCTAAACTCCAATGAATACAGGCTCAAAGTCCTCAACCATTCCTCATATGACCTCTTCATTCCAGGGATCATTCTTGTGAATTTCCTCTGCACCCTTTCTAAGGCCAGCACACGCTTCCTTAGATATGGAGCTCAAAACTGCTTAGAATCCTCCAAATAGGGTCTGACCAGAGCCTTATACAGCCTCAGAAGTACATCCCTGCTCTTGAATCTGAGCCCTCTTGATGGTATTGAGGCAGGTAAGGCAAAGTATGTGTCTAGAGCTTGGATCAATGTCAACAGCAGCACATTTATCAGTGCCTAGGAAACACATTAGAACAATTTGTCAAGTTAAAGGTACTACAGAAGTGCAAGTTGTTGTTGCTCAGCTTAATTGCAAGAGAGGTTGAGCTCCGCTACATCCTCAACTGTGGCAACCTTGCTCCATTTCCAGTCAACAATAGGATGAAACTTTCACCAATCACATGCATCCAATCATCATGTACTGTTGTTAGGAGTGATCGTGTGCCGATTGTGATGTTAGTGTACCTTTAAGAAAGGCTTCTTTTAATTATTATTTCTACATTATTTCTCATAGCTTTAATGTTTTATTAGCTCACAGCCCTTGTTGATCTCTGTGCTGCCAGGCAGGCTACTTGGTGATTTTTTTTTATTTCTCCTTAAGTGGTCTGGATGGGAGTTGTTTGTTTATAATTTGGGATTATTTTTATAACTCTGCATAAGGTTAGGAGGAAAAGTCTTTGGTTGGCAGGTCAGGTGACACAAGATTTTTTCATTTTCAGATCTGAGAAATAGTTTTTTTCAGAAGGGACAACAAACTAAAAAGAAGTGTTTTCCCTATTGTTTTGGAAATTCTGCTGGTTATCTGAAAGCAAAGTTTCATCTTCCTGCAGTAAAGTTCTGCGCTTGGGGGATTGCTTGACCAAAAGAGTCTCTCCCTGGGATTCTGAGAAGATGTTTTGACTTCAACTTATTCTGAGTGAATCCAGAGGACTGCAGATTACAAGCAAAGGACTCAATTTCCAGTATCAGGTGAGCATTAGTCTTTGCTGTGTTGAACTTATTTAGAGGGATTTGTCAATGGAAAGTTTTAGTTTTGTTTGGAATACATTAGGTATATTTGTTAAGAGTTATAGTAGTTGTTTTGGCTTCTTGTTTGTAATTGATGAAAGTTCCTGCTAATTTTCTTACTATACATGTTAACTATATTCTTAAAAAAATGTTGTTTAACAAATGCTCCCTCGTGAAACATCTCATGCTTATCCTGACAAAACTCAAGATGCAAAACTTATGATTTAGGCAGGGTGCCTAAACTCCTAAACAGGAGTTTCTGACCCAAACTATAACACAATAAACTCCCAGCTTAGATTCTAACCTTTCAGGAGCCCTTGATGGTAAAATACAGGGAGAGTGTGCCACAATATCGCAAGCCCTATGCAGTTGACATTCAAAGGGTTAAATGAGCCCCATCATCGATATAAGCACAATAAGAGGTTTGAAAAGAACTCTCACTGATTGTTATGAAACACATCTGTTTCCTTGAAGTTTCTAATCACACGTTTAGAAAAAAAATGATACCCATTGACACACTGAGCCTGGATCAATCAGATTTAAAGGATTACCCATCATAATTTCAGGTATTGGACATCAGCCACTCATTCTTTCTCCCAGCAAATCTAATTTACAGCCGAACCAGTCTGACAGGACAGCATGTCACCCTGGCCTTCAAGCTAACTACTTTTAGCAATCTCATCCTTTATAAATATCTTTGAAAGGATTCTACCCCTCCCCCATCTCACATCCGCTCCCCACACCAGTTCTGGTGAAAGGCTCGATCCGAAACATTAACCTTTCCTTCAATGGTGACTGACGCCTTCTGTCGTTCCGACCTTTGCTGCTTTATTTCCTTTGCCCATCTGACATGTTCTGCCCAGCTGGGCAGCTGGCCAGAGGCAGCAAGCAGTTCAAACTGAATTCACGCCAATCTGCTTCCTTTTCTTAATGCACTGAGATAATAAACCACTTTTAAAGGAATGGAGTGTGTTGGGAAGTGGGGAGCTCCAAGAGGTTTTATGAAGTTCCTCTAACGTGACAGAACTGGGACCCAGGCGTGATTGCTGGCTTGGGTCACTGTCTGTGTGGAGTCTTCACATTCTCCTCGTGTCTGTATGGGTTTCCCCCAATTATCCAAAAGAACTGCTGGTTAGATGTGTTGGCCATGCTAAATTCCCCCTCAGTCTACCTGAACAGGCATGGAGTGAAGTTAAAGTTTAAATATTAGTTACAAATAAGACTCACATTAACACTGCAATGAAGTTACTGTGAAATTCCTCTAGTCGCCACAATCTGGCCCCTGTTCAGGTCAATGCACTTAATCAGCACGTCTTTCAGACTGCAGAAGTAAACCGGAGAACCTGGATGAAACCCACGCAGAAATGGGGAGAACATGCAGAGTCCAGCCAGACAGTGATCCATGCTGGGAATGCGAACCTGGAACCTTGGCGCTGTGAAGCAGCAGAGCTAATCACTGGAATGTGGTAACTAGGGGGATTTTCACAGTAATTTCATTGCAGTGTTAATGTAAGCCTACTTGCAACAAATAAATAAACTTCCTTTCTTTTCTTTCTTAGCAAATTTCATTTGGAAGTAATGATCAGTCCCCAGGTACACATTCATTCTATTTTGCAATTTGCACGCATCTAGGGTGCGGTGGAACCTGCAGCACTGATGCACTGGGAATTAACACTGAATTTGTTGAGTGTTAGTTTTTGAGGCTGTCTCTGATGTTTCGCAGCCTGATCCTTAATCCTCCCAGCTTTTGTGACAAGATACTTCTGACAATTTATTACTGGAGTTAAGCTCAACATTGAAATATCAACTCAAGAGAAAACAAACAGTTACATTGCTGGGATGATGAAGAAAATCTCATCTAGTTTAAAATTGTATTTTATTCATTTATTATTTAGAATGTTTGCTGCCTGTTTTCCTCTGGCTATTACAGATAAGTCTAGAATTGAAATCTATATGGTATCCTATGTTAAAACAGAAAGAATTGATTTTATGCAGCACTGCATCACATTTCAAAACCTTTCCCTTAATGATTTACTTGTGAAGCGCTGTTGTTGTTATCTAATCTGGTGGCCATTTTGTGCACAAAACAGCTGGCCTTGCAAATAGCGATAAAATATTATTTTTGATAGGCTGCATTGAGGGTAAAGTTTCAGTTAGATGACCTAATGAAATCCCTGCTTTTCCACAACTTGTGCCATGGGTCCTTTTGTACCCATCTGAACAGGCAGGGGACCTTGGGCTGCTATCTTATTTGAAAAACAGCACCTCATTTAATGCTTTACTTCCTTAGCACTGCACATGTAATATCAGCCTGGATAATGAGTTCAAGCCCTGAACACTGGGAGTTGTTTTTTGATTTGATTTGCTTTTTATTATTATTACATGGAGCAACAAAGAATAAAGAACAGTACAGAACAGGAACAGGCCCATTGGCCCTCCAATACTGCACCAATCATGTTGTCCTATCAAGACCAACTGCCTGTATCCCTCTCTTCCCCGTCTGTTCATATGTCTATCCAGGTAAGTTTTAAATGTTGCTAACATGTCTGCCTCAGCCATCTCACTTGGCAGTGCATCCCAGCCCCCACTACTCTCTGTGTAAAGAGCTTCCCTCGCACATCTCCACTGAACTTCTCCCCCCTTATCTTGAACTTGTGCCTCCTTATAATTGACTTTTCTGCCTTGGGAAAAAGCTTCCAATTGTTCACTCCATACCCATGAATTGGTTTACAGTGAAAAGATTTATTTCTTGCATGCTATTCAGACAAAGCATACTATTCAGAGAGTATAGAAGGGAGAAGGAAAGGAGGGGGTGCAGAATATAATGTTACAGTCATAGCTAGGGTGCAGAGAAAGATCAGCTTAATATAAGGTAGGTCCATTTGATGGCAGCAGGGAAGATGCTGTGCTTGAGTCAGTTGGTACGTGAGCTCAGACTTTTGTATCTTTTTCCTGATGGAAAAAGGTGGATGAGAGTGTGTCTCTCATGGGGTCCTTGATTATGCTGATTGCTTTTCCGAGGCAGTGGGAAGTGTAGATAGAGTTAATGGATAGGAGGCTGGTTTACATGATGGACTGGTTTATATTTACATCCTTTTGTAGTTTCTTGTGGCCTCGGTCAGAGAAGGAGTCATACCAAGCTGTGATACGTCCAGAAAGGTTGCTTTCTATTGTGCACCTGTAGAAATTGGTGGAAGTCTAAGAGATGACCAACTGAAATTGGGTGGCATCTGTAAACTCCATGCATTGAGAGGGTGTCAAACTGGCAATGTTTTGGGATTAGTAATCTGTGATGAATATGTATATACATAATATATATAGTATGTTGGGGTTTTGGGGTACGAACTGCCTCTTTAAGAGTACAGGTCAGGTGACATCTGGGCTATTATCTCCAAATGTGGAGATGTCCACATTGGACTGGGGTAAACACAGTGAGAAATCTCACAACACCAGGTTAAAGTCCAACAGATTTATTTGGTAGCAAAAGCCACTAGTTTTCAGGTTTCTGACGCTTTGTCAAGTGAATGAAGAGTTCTGATCACAAACAGGGAATGTAAAGACATACACTCAGTTTACAAAATACTGATTAGAATGCGAGTTTTTACAACTAACCAAGTCTTAAAGGTGCAGACAATGTGAAGCATAGGTTAAAGAGATGTGTATTGTGTCCAGACAAGGCAGTAAGTGAGTTTTTGCAAGCCCAGGCAAGTCATGGGGGTTGCAGATACTATGACATGAACCCAAGATCCTGGTTAAGGCCATCCTCACGTGTGCGGAAGTTGGCTATCAGTTTCTGCTCAGCGACTCTGCGCTGTTCTGTGTTGTGAAGACTGCCCTAGAAAATGCCTACCTGAAGATCAGAGGCCGAATGCCCATGCCACTGAAGTGTTCGCCACCAGGAAGAGAACAGTCTTGCCTGTTGATTGTTGAGTGGTGTTCATTCATTCTGAATCTTTGGCTAAACATTCTCCAAGGCAGCCTTCATGACACACCATAGCACAGAATCCCTGAGCAGAAACTGATAGCCAAGTTCTGCACACATGAGGATGGCCTCAACCGGAATCTTGGGTTCATGTCACACTATGACTTGCCTGAGCTTGCAAAATCTCACTTACTGTCCTGCCTGGAACCAATACACATCTCTTTGACTTATGCTTAATGCTATCTCCATTCACATTGTTTGCACATTTAAGACTTGATTAGCTGTAAAAACTCACATTCTAACCAGTGTTCTGTAAATTGAGTGGATGTCTTTTCATCCCCTGTTTATGATCAGAACTCTCCACTCACCTGATGAAGGGGCAGAGCCCTGAAAGCTAGTGACTTTTGCTACCAAAGTAACTTGTTTGACTTTAACTTGGTGTTGTGAGACATCTTACTGCTATTACCTTCACCCAGTGTGGGACCCTGTTGTTGAATTATGTGAATAATGTGCAGAAAATAGCTCCCGATAGTGACATATTCAAGTCTACCTCATGATCCTTTATGCCCCTTAGTCCACAGGAGCACATATAATATAATCCAGAAGACTTGGCTAATACTCTGGGGATGTGGGTTTAAATTAATCATAGAACTCTACAGTGCAGAAAGAGGCCCTTCAGCCCATTGAGTCTGTACCAACCACAATCCCACCCAGGCCCTATTCTCACATCCCTACACATTAGGGATATAATTCAGTCATTTAATCTGGAATTGAGGCTAGTCTCAGTAATAGTGACAATGAATTGATCATTGGTTGTTGTAAAAACCCACAAAGTTCATCAGTGTCCTTCACCAAAGGAAACCTACCATTCCGTATGTGATTCCAGATTCACACTAATGGCTTGACTCTTAATTGCCTTCTGAAATGGCCTATCAAGCCATTCAGTTCAGGGGCAATTAGGAAACAGAAACAAACATTTACTTTGTCTGTGATACCTACATCCTGGGAAATCCCATGGGGGAAAGGGGGATCAAGAAATTGAATTTGATAATCAGCCATGATCGTAATGAATGGCAAAGCAGACTCGAAAGGCCAAATGGTCTACTCTTGCTTTCTAGTTTCTATGTTTCTATGTAACTTTATTTCTCTTGAGATCTGGTATAATATTGCGAGGCTATTAATCTCGAAACTCAACCAATGTTCTGGAGATCTGGGTTCAGCAGATGGTTCAAACTTCAAGGGTTCTCCGTGGACAACTTCCTCCCAGCCCTGGTTGTTATAAGTTCCATTCCCGTTGGCCTTCAATAAGACAGGGAGATATAACAAAGGCAACAAAAAGCAGGACAAGTTTATTGAAGGTGGAGAATGGAGGAGGGGAATGGTTTAGGTTAGACGGTCACTGCTTGTTCCTAATTAGTCGGCGCAACATCGAAGGTCGAAGGGCCTGTTCTGCGCTGTAATGTTCTATGTTCTATGTTCTATGAGGAGAAGGGTTTTTTGAGTTCATTACATTTATTATTTTCACATGTATAAGTGAAAAATATTGCTTGTTATGTGGTATTCAGACCAAGCATACCATTCATAGAGAGGGAAAGGAGAAAGTGCAGAATGTAATGTTGCGGTTATAGCTCGATATTGAGAAAGATCAAGTTAATATGAACGAACAAAAAATATTGGAGTTAAGAATCGACTGATGAACATAAAACCAACGTTGATTGTTGGAAAAACCCATCTGGTTCACTAATGTTCTTTAGGGCAGGAAATCTGCCATCTTATCTCGTTTGGCCTACATTGAACCCCAGAGCCACAGCAATGTGGTTGACTCTCAACTGCCCCCCAAGGGCAACTGGGGATGGGCAATAAATGCTGGCCAGCCAGTGATGCCCAGGTCCCACAAATGAATTAAAACAAATACTAAGGTCAAAGAGTAAGAGAAAGGTCACCAGGGTTTGTCATCTGGGGAGAATGGAAGAGTGAGTTAATGTCCCCCTTCAAATGATGGCACTTTAAGCAGTGCCAGCTGAACCATCAGTATGTTACCTTCATAACAATGGGTATAGCTGTCATTGGCATTTTACTGCATTCATTTCCGCTCCTGTCAAACTGGCATAATGAACAGAGACACTGAGTGTCAGACAATCAGTATAATTCCACCGACAAGAATTCTCCTTTATTAAATTATAAGCATATTACAGGTACTATAGTGCAGCATAGCGATCTGCAACCGAGTCATGAATAATGGAATATATGTCACTTTAATGAAATTTATTTGGAACAAAATTAACCTGATACAATTATATGCATTCCATTTTAATTTGTGGAATTATTTGCCTTTGTCAATATAAAATGACCCCATCACATGCAGAACAGGAGCATTATTCCAAGTCCATCAAAGCGTTTTTTTAATATATAGAGGGTAATATGAGGCACAACGTTCAGTCAAGAAGGCAGAGGACAGTAAGCATTTCAAATTTTCCTTACTGAATCGTAAAATCAAACAGGGAAAGTGTGGATAAGGCCTTGCTATGAAGGCTTAGATTTGATACAAATGCTGTGTTAAAACAATAAGACTGAGCGCTCAATTGTGAAGATGGGAATTCCACCCACCCTCACCTCCCCACTGCCCTTCTCCCCACTGATCTCCTCCCCTACCACCCTCCCTCCATGCTGTCCTTTTTTATTAAATTTCTAAGCCTGTTCCAATTGCCCACATTTGGCCAATCCCTCGATACCCATTTTACCCATGTAACTGTCTAAATGCATTTTAAAAGACAAAATTGTACCCACCTCTACTACTGCATCTGGCAGCTTGTTCTAAACACTCACCATCTTTGGTATTAAAAAATTGGACACTTTTGTATCTCTCCCCTCTCAGCTTAAAACTATGCCCCTTAGTTTTAGCCTCCCCTAACTTTGGGAAAAGATATTGACTATCCATGTCCCTCATTATTTTACAGACCCCTATAAGATCAGCCTTCAGCCTTCTACGCTCCAGAGAAAAAAGTCCCAGTCTATCCAGCCTTTCCTTATAACTCAAACCATCAAGTCCTGGTAGCATCCTTTCTGCACTTTTCCTAGTTTAATATTATCCTTTCTATTATATGGCTAGAATTGTCCACAATATTCCAATCCTTGCCTGCATGAGGCATAAGATCCCACCCTCGGTCAATGGAAAATGTCAATGTGCGAGCCTCGTCCACCCCAATTCTGGGACGAGCGTGCCAGGAAAATTCTGGTAAAAGTGTTTGCCTTGTGTCAGTCAGAGGATTTGAAAGAGATCTTCTCACACTTGCAGCTTCCTAGAGTGAGAAAGGGGAATCCTTTTTGCTGAATGCAATGCTGCGGTGATTTGGAAGCCATCCAGCTGTCCAGGGGGCAGGAGACTTAAGTGACCTATTTTTTGCCTGATGCTTGATTCTCTGGGTCAACACAATTTTCAGCAGGAGCCATGGATCTGACCACTTCCTTATCCAGCCTGGAAGGAACACAACGCAAAAATAAAAATCAAGTTGACGGTCACTTTTATAAACTATAGCCTATATCCTCCTCTGAGGTTAAAGTTCTGCAGCAAGGTCCAGCTGATTTCAAGTCAACCTCAATTTCAACCGGACACATTGCAACCATGTTCCTTGCTGAGGTTAAGGAAAGAAAATACTCCTGATGCCTTCCGGTTGAGAGTCCTGTTGAGAACAAGAAACTATAAGGGGTCATAAACAAAGCCCAGACCATCACACAAACCAGGCTCCATTGATTCTGCCTACACTTCCCGCTGCCTCAGCAAAGCAGCCAGCATAATTAAAGGGCCCCAAGCACTCTGGACATTCCCTCCTCCAACTTCTTCCATCGGGAAAAAGATACAAAAGTTCAAGATCACATGCCAACCCTGTCAAGAACAATTTCTTCCCTGCTGCTGTCAGATTTTTGAATGGACCTCCCTTGCATTAAGTTGATCTTTCTCGATACCTGAGCTAAAACTGTGACATTACATTCTGCACTCCTTCTTGGCCCTCTCTATGAACGGTATGCTTGATCTGCATAGCACAATACTTTTCAATTTATAGTAATACATGTGACAATAATAAATGAAATGAAATCAACAAATCCCTCTCCTCCTCCTGCTTCTCCACCCCCAATAAACTTGTTCTGTTCTGTGTTGTCTTTGCTATATCTCCCTGTAATATTGAAGGCCAAGGGGAATGGAAGTTATACTAACCATACTGGGAGCAAGTGGCCCAGGGAGGATCCTTGAAATCTGAGCCAATTCCTTTACAACATGAATCACTTCCCCTTATAGATTTCACCATCTTTACCTTTGAGAATAAAAACACAGTACTTTTACAAATTCAAATGGAGCCAGTAAAAATCAATCCGTCCAAAAGTAATTGATGGTCCTTTTAAATAGCAGTGACATGAGATACCAGCATTTGACTGGCATCCCTAAATTCTCATGACTCACCTGATGAAGGAGCAGCTCTCTGAAAGCTTGTGATTCCAAATAACATTACGCACTATCCATTGAAATGTGCCCGCTATTTATACATTGAACACACGCTTCTATCATGCACTCTAACAATATCGTTGAAATGGCATCTGGCAGTGGCCATGTCCACAACAGATGGCACAGGCACTGCTTTCGACTAGAAAGATCAGCCATAAGGATGAAGAATACATGTGCTCCAGAAACATTGAAAATAAAAGCAAGAGTTGGCCATTCAGCCCTTCAAGCCTACTCCACCATTCATTTTCATCATGGCTGATCATCAAATTCAATATCCTGATCCTAACTTTCCTTGCATATCTCTTTATCCCTCCAGCCCCAAGGCCAATGGAGCCAAACCTTGTATCTATGAAATCTTACAGCACACAAAAAATCATTTCAGCCCATTCTGGTTGTGTCAGCTCTTTGAAAAAGTTATCCAATTAATCCCATTTGCCTGCTCTTTCTCGAGAGCCCCGCAGCCTTTTCCTTTCCAAATACATTTCCAATTCTGCTATGAAAATTATTGTTGTATCTGCTTCCTGTACCATTTCAGACAATGGATTCCAGATCACAAAAAAAATCACTACAAGAATACTTTTTGTCTTTTTTTTTCCTCACTGATCCATCTGCCAATTGATTTAATCTGGGAGCCCTGGTTAGCAGTGAAAAACTTTCTCCTTATTTGCTCTATTAATAGTCCTCGTAGTTCCCAGTTCTAAAATAACCCCAGTTTCTCCATTCTCTCCATATAAATGAAATCTTACACCCCTTGCACAATGCTAATAAATCTCCGTTGTAACCCCTCCATGTTTTTTACTGTCTTCTGAAAGTGGTATCCAGAATGGAACATGATACTCAAGTTAAGGCCTTGTTTGTTGTATTTTATGCCTTGGAGATATGCAGAGATGACACACCAGTTTCCATGTCTAAACAAGAGCCAATTGCTTACAGTGCTTCTAAAATGTCTACTCTCATGCTTATAGTTTCTAGTTTTAGTTTAGTTTTCTTTTGTTTCCTTCTCTACGAATGGTATGCTTTAGCTGTTTTGCGTGCAACAAACACTACTTCTCACAGTATGCTAATACATGTAACAATAATAAATCAAATCAAATCAAATCAAATCCCTCTCTGTAACCATGCTCAAGTTTGAGTAACAGAACAAAAAATAGAGTAAATTCATGCTCAGACAAAATTAAATGCAAAACAATTGACCGGGGTTCGAATCTCATCACAGCTGACAGTGGAATTTGAATTTAATAAAAGATATCTCAAATTAAAAATCTACAGATGACCATGAAATCATTGTCAATTGTTACAAAAACTCATCTGCTTCCCTGATGTTCTTTAGGGAAGGATATCTGTCGAACTTACCTGTTCTGGCCTACATGTGACTCCAGAACCACGGCAATGTGGTTGACTCATAACTGCCCTCCAAGTGCGACAAGGGACGGGTAATAAATGCTGGCCAGCCAGTGATGTCCATGACCCACAAATTAATTAAAAAAAAGCCATAAGCTTCATAACAATTCAACATAGCCTCCTTACTTTTGGACATTATTACTATATTAATGAAGCCAAGGATTTGATTTCTTTTTGACAATATTCCCAACTTGTCCTGCCAGTTTCAATGATTTGTGTCCAATCTGTCCCTGACTCTCTTTATTCTGACACCTACTTTACCATTTAGTTTATATTGTCTGTCCCTATACTTCTTATCAAATAAATCAGTGCACATTTTTTGCAGTAAATTTCATTTGTTGTGATGTACACATTTTACCATTCTATCCATGTCATCTTGAAATCTGTTACTACCTTCCTCAATACTACTGTGAGATTTTTATTAATTTGTGCGACATGGGCATTGCCAGTTAGGCCAGCATTTATTGCCCATCCCTAGTTGCCCTTGAGAAGGTGGTGGTGAGCTGAGTTCTTGAATCACTGCAGTCCACGTTCTGTGGGTTGACCCACAATACCATTAGTGGGGAATTCCAAGATCTTGACCTTGCGACTGTGAAGGAATGATGATATATTTCCAAGTCAGGATGGTGAGTGGCTTGGAGGGGAACTTACAGGTGTTCCCATGCATCTCCTGTCCTTGTCTTTCTACTTGGAAGTGGTTGTGGATTTGGAAGATGCTGTCTAATGATCTTTGGTGAATTTATGCCAAACTTTGAAATTATAGTCTATGTATATCTCCAAGTGTGAATCCTTAATGTATAACAAAATGAGCAGTGACCCTAACACTAACCTTTGGGAAGAAAACACTGTATACTTTTTTTGATCTGATATCTAATCAATGACTTCTCTGTGCTTTATCCAGGTCAATGTTTTGGAAACTTAGGAATAAAGAGATTGAGGAACATTGGGACATGAGAACACTGAAGTTTGAAAATATAGGAATGTAGGAATATAGAATCATTGTCACATAGGATTATTGGGACGTAGAACATAAAGACATGGAAACATAGTGATATGGAAACATAAAACATTGGGACATAGGAACATTGGAACATAGAAAATCAAAACATGGGGACATAAAGTCAGGAGAATGTTGAGGCCCTTGAGTTTGTTACTTCATGGTTATTTCATATACTAACTCCACAACTGCCTTTGAGAAGAGGGAAAGAAGGTAAAGTGTAGAAGCGAAAAGGCAGAGTAAGTTTTATAGTAGTCATGAGATAGCATTTAGGAACAGTGAGTTTGTTCCTCCCTTCTTTACAATAACAGCCAGGTCATTAGTTTGGATCAACCCTCCTGCTGTCCCACAGCGTAATCGAGAAAGCGAACTTTTAACTTTATTGACCACACCATTCCACAATGCGCAGAATATTTCATTAAGGAGCCGTTACAGTAATATCACAAAGTGTGTTTTGCAGAACCAGAGAAATCACAGCGCAAGAAGAGGGTCATTTGGCCCACCTCGGGGACAATTCTCCCAGCCCACTGCATTGCTTGAGCTGCATAATGGACCAGGAGACATCAGTGGAAGCCATTTCACGAGCTTCCTGTTTGACGTCACAGCCTCTGCGCGTCTTGCAGCCAAAGACTTCCAGTGTCATCAGTTCCATTCCGGAAATCTGCATGGAGCTGATTAGAATACGGAAATCTTCATTTCCATTTCATTGGTGGGCCAGGACTGAAATCTCTGGGCCCACTAGTACTTCCCCATCCCCATTGAGAGTAGTTTATTCTGGTAGGGTTTACGACTGCTCCTTAAGAACGGGAAACAGGGGGCCAACCCAGCTGGAGGGAAGAGAGTCCATTGAGGTCCCCAAAGGAGATCAGGATAAGGGGGAGTGTTGTCCCTTATGCAATGCCGGGCTGGCAACCACGGTCTGGCACTCTGGCACCGCCCAAGGGTCAAACCGGAACTGCCCAAGGGGCAACTTGGCAATGACAAGCAGATGGAGCCATAGGGGCGGAGGGGTGGGCCAATTTGGTGGGCAGAGGGAGGGAGGATGGCAATCGGGGTTGGCTACCTGGGCGGCGTGTGGCGGGGGTGGGTGGTTGGGGCTTCAAGGCTGCTGGGAGGAGGGTCTGGGAGATCAGGGCTGGACAGGGTGGAGGGGACATTGGGACTTGCCCAGGAAAGTTCAGGAGGCCAGTGATCAGGGAGTGGGGGAGTTGGAGGAGGGCCAGCAATGGGGATTACAGGCTGGCCAGCAATCAATCTGACTAGCGACCAGGAAACTAGCAATACATGGCTGTTCCACATGTAGCAATCTCAGCTCTGAAAGGTTGTCACATGTGCAATGGCCCACTCAGTGCTATCTCCGTGCCTCTCCAGCGTAATCAGGCCTCATCCTCAGATTTTCAGAAGGAATCTTGCCTGGAGACTTTGTGGTGCACGGAATGTTGGAGATTCATTCTGGAAATCACACCAGAGAAGAACAGTGGGATTTTTTCCCAACTTCTCACAAACTGGGGATTTAAAATTGTTTTGGGAGAATCTCAGCCCTTAATTGTTCTTTAGATTCAATATTCTATCTCTGTTCCGTTTCTTTATTGATAGTCTCCACCTTGCCAAGTACTTGTGGCTGGGTAATCCAGAAAGATTGCAAACTAGTTCTGCATATTACTCTTCTATTAACAGTGCTGAATCTGCCATGTATTATCCATTCACCAAGTAATATCATACACTTACCCATTATCAACATGCATAGTTTTGAATTTGTCTATTTAATTTTCTCCTTTAGCCTATTCTGTATCCTCAAAGCTACTTTTCCCCAGTTTTCCAGATGCTTGGTCACCTTCTGATCATCCCAGAACTCAATGTTATCTGACAATAACTTTGGGCATTTCACCTCGCCTGCACAGTTAGAATATTGATAACCATCAAACAGAGAGAGGGGCTCAATACCAGTCCTTGGTGCAATCCACCTTAAAGTTTGAAACTCTCATCCTCCCATACATTGTTTCTTACTCTTGTCTAATACTTTTCATAAACGTCATGCAATAGCCACTAACACTTCTAAGGGATTAGGTAAGGAATATTCTTGCTCAAGTTCAGATGAATGAGGTGGGATCTCATAGAGACTTACAAAATTCTAACATGTCTAGACAGGGTAGTTGCAGGCAGGATGTTCCCAACGGTGGGGGAGTCCAGAATGAGGGGTCACAGTCTGAGGATTCAGGGCAGACCATTTAGGACAGAGATTAGGAGACATTTCTTCATCCAAGGAGCGGTGAGCTTCTGGAATTTATTATCACAGGAAGTAGCTGATGCCAAAACATTGAATGTACTCAAGAGATGGCTAGATATAGCACTGGGGTGAATGGGATGAAAGGTTATGGTGTAAAAGCAGAATTAGGCTATTGAGTTGGATGATCAGCCATGATTGTAATAAATGGCAATACAGGTAAAACGGGCAATTGACCTCCTCCTGCTCCTTGCTTCTATAACTCCATGAATTCAGCACATCTCCAGACTTCCACCCAAGGCCTCTGACCATAAGCCTTCTCTGGATTAAATCCAGTCTTTCTGTTGCATTTGCCTTCCTGATACATCTCAAAAGAAAACTGGCATTGGCTGTGCTTCCTCCAGGTATGAATTCAAACTGACCTTCATGGATTGCCACTACTTTTCCTCAAATTCTACTCTATAATTTTCTCCACATCTAGGAGTTATGTGGTAGGAGTTTAATTCTTCTGTAATCTTTGTAATTTTGAATATCTCTCCTTTTCTTTTCAAAATCATTCTTGGGATGTGGGCATCATTGGCTAGGTCAGCATTTACTGACCATTTCCAATTGACCTTGGGAAGATGGCAGTGAACCACCTTCTTGAACTGTTCTG
This sequence comes from Sphyrna mokarran, assembly GCA_024679065.1. Taxonomy (NCBI): domain Eukaryota; kingdom Metazoa; phylum Chordata; class Chondrichthyes; order Carcharhiniformes; family Carcharhinidae; genus Sphyrna; species Sphyrna mokarran. The sequence goes on from JAGIQG010000004.1 coordinate 8,644,843, forward strand.
GTCCATGTGGTGTAGGTACATCCACAGTGCTGTAAGGGAGGGAATAACAGGATTTTGAATATTAATACATAGAAACCTCGAAATTAGAAGCAGGGGAAGATCATTTGTTCCTTCAATCATGGTTGATCATTGACTTCAATATCCTAATCCCTCTTTCTCCCATATTAAAATGCTTTGCCTTCTTGCCTTTGGGACTTTCTCTCTTATGATAACACAACTGAATATCTTGGTCAGGACCTGGACCCCATTATTACCTTGGCAGGTCTATGTTTCCATTGAGATCTCAAAGAACAAAGAACAAAGAACAAAACAGCACGGGAAACAGGCCCTTCGGCCCAACGAGCCCACACCGCCACCCCAATGTTCCCACCTCTACCCATGATCCCTGTCTATGTTTATAGATCTATGGATTAAAAACCAAATTTGAGACAATTTAGGGAGAATTTGTTTTGCCAATTAGCCTAAGAGCACATCTTTGGGATCTCATCTTGACTGACCAGTTTGTTCTTATTTATTCTTTTCAGTTCTGTTCTGATCTATTTATAATTGATGCCAATTATCTTTTGCTGACTTAAGCTACCTCTTTGGTCCTTGTTCTCGAGTTTTCTTCTTTCGTAAGTCTGTTAAATATTGACTCCATCATCTTTGATTTCATCTTCTTTGATTTGATTTATTATTGTCACATGCATTAACATTCAGTGAAAAGTATTGTTTCTTGCATGCAATACAGGCAAAGCATACCATTCATACAGACAGAAATCAGAAAGTGCAGAATGTAGTGTTACAGTCATAGCTAGGGCATAGAGAAAGATCAACTTAATGTGAGGTAGGTCCATTCAAAAGTCTGACTACAACAGGAAAGAAACTGTTCCTGAGTGGGTTGGTATGTGAATTCAGATTTTTGTATCTTTTCCCAACAGAAGAAGGTGAAAGTGAGAAAGTCCAGGGTGTGTGCTGTCCTTAATTATGCTAGCTGCTTTGCCAAATCAGTGGGACGTGTAGACAGAGTTAATGGATGGGAGACTGGTTTGTGTGATGAATTGGCCTACATTCACAATCTTCTGTAGTTCCTTGCGGTCTTGGGCAGAACAGGAACAATACTAAGCTGTGATACAACCAGAAAAAATGATTTCTATGATGCATCTGTAGAAGTTGGTGAGAGTTGTAGCTGACATGCCAAATTTCTTTGGATCATTCATTTTCTCTCTGATCAGCTCAGGTCCATCTGCGTTAGCGACAGCATTTTAAAACATTCATTTAAACGTGTCTTTCAGCACTAAATGTGGGATTCAAAGCATCTCCTTACCATTCAACGGTTTTATCTTTTGAGGAACTGGTGAATTAAAATTGATCCTCAGGTTTAGATTCTTTGCTGTGACTGAGTGGGGGAAAGAGAGTTCCTCAAATATATCATTTGCTGCTTCCCTAATGCGAGATGGAAACTGGTTTTCATTAAAATTCAGAAACTACTCTTTGCTCAATGAAAATTAGATGCAAAGTGCATTCATTTTTGGTTGCAAAATATCTTGCCAATTCAAATGCAAAATGTGAAATACTCCAATGGGGAGCTCGGTTGGCACATGAGCCCAGACATCAGAAAAAATAAATTGGAAGGCACATTGCAATGTTTGGGGTGCGTGAGGTCCTTAATTATGCTGGCTGTTTTACCAAGGCAGTGGGAAATGTAGACAGAGTCAATGGATGGCTCGAGGATCAAGTAGTTTCTTTGATACACTTGAGCTTCTCAACCTCAAGCTTGAAAGGGGCAGTACCAAACAATTGAAACAGAACCATGACGGACAGCATTTGGACAACTTAATAAGAAACTTTGGTCAAAAGGTTGGGTTTGAGGATTAGAAAAAATGGCAGATTAGCTTCAAAGGGAATTCCAGAGTATATCGCTTAGGCAGCCATTAATGGTACAGTAATGAAAATCAAGGTTATGCATAAAATGGAGGTATGCAAAGATCTTGGAGTGTGATAAGAGCTGGAAGATGTACCAGACATGGGGCCATGGAGAGCAAAGCACAAGAATAAAGAAAATTACAGCACAGGAACATTCCCTTTGACCCAAAACTCACACCAGCCATGCTGCCCATCTGATCTAACATCCCCTACACTTCTGGGAACCATATCCATCCATTCCCATCCTATTCATATATTTGTCAAGATGCCCCTTAAAACTCCCTATTGTATCCCCTTCCACTACCTCCCTGGCAATGAGTTTCAGGTACCCACCACTGCTGTGTAAAAAAGTTGCCTCATACATGGCAGGAGTACAGGAGTAGGCTGTCTAGCCCTTCGAGCCTGCCCCACCATTCAATGAGATCTTGGCTGATCTGAAGTGGATCAGTTTCACTTTCCCGCTTTCTCCCCATAACCCTTAATTCCCTTGTCTATCAGAAACCTATCTACCCGTGATTTAAATATATTCAGTGAGGAAGCCTCCACCACTTCAACGGGCAAAGAATTCCAGAGATTCACCACCTTTGAGTGAAGAAGTTCCTCCTCAACTCTGATCTAAACTGCCCCCCCACCCTTATTTTGAGGCTGTGCCCTCTAATCCTGCTATCCTTTCTAAGCAGGAAGAATGTCTCTACCTCTACCCTATTTATCCCCTTCATTATCTTACACAATCCCCCCTCAGCCTTCTAAACTCCAATGAGTACAGACCCGGTCTATTCAATCTCTCTTCATAGGCTACACCTTCATCTCAAGTATTAGTCTAGTGAACCTTCTCCGCATTCTCTCCAAGGCCAATATATCCTTCCACAAATGCGGCAACCAAAACTGCACATAGTACTCCAGCTGCAGCCTCACCAGTACCCTGTACAGTTTTAGCAAGACCTCTCTGCTTTTATATTCTATCCTCCTCACTATAAAGGCCAACATTCCATTTGCCTTCTTGATCACCTGCTGCATCTGCAGACTGGGTTTTTACAATTCGTGCACAAGGACCCCCAGGTCGCTCTGCACTGTAGCATGCTGCAGCTTTTTGTCTTTAAATAATAATCCCTCCCACTATTATTTCTTCTAAAGTGAATAACCTCACACTTACTAACATTATACTCCATCTGCCAGGTTCTCGTCCACTCACTCAGCCCAACTAGATCTCTCTGCAGAGTTTCCACATCTTCCATGCAATTTGCTTTTCCACTCATCTTCGTGTCATCAGCAAATTTCGTTACCCTACACTCAGCCCCCTCTTCCGATCATCTATGTCCTTTAAAACTTGCCCCTCGCACCTTCAACCTATGCCCCCTAGTAATTGACTCTTCCACCCTGGAAAAAAGCTTCTGACTATCCATTGTCACCTTGCCCATCATAATCCTGTAAACTTCTATCAGGTCACCTCTCAACCTCCATTATTCCAGTGAGAACAAACCAAGTTTCTCCAACCTCTCCTCATTGCTAATCCTGGTAAATCTTTTCTGTATCTTCTCCAAAGCTGAAAATGGGAAAGTAAATTTTAAAATTAATATAAATTTTATTTATTACTGTCACAAGTCAGCTTACATTGACACTGCAATGAAGTTACTGTGAAAATCCCCTAGTCGCCACAGTCTGGCACCTGTTCGGGTACACTGAGGAACAATATAACACGGCCAATGCACCTAACCGACACATAGAACTATAGAAACTATAGAAACTCCACAATGCAGAAGAAGGCCATTTGGCCCATTGAGTCTGCACTGATAACAATCTCACTGAGGCCTTATCACCGAAACTCCCATGCTTATCTTGCTAATCCCTCAAACCTATACATGCCGAAGGCAATTTGGAATTGCCAATCAACCTGACGTGCACATCTTCAGACTGTGGGAAGAAATCGGAACATCCAGAAGAAACCCACGCAAACATGGGGAGAATGGGAAACAGAAAATGACCCAGGTCCCTGGTGTTCTGATACAACAGCGCTAACTGCGGTGTGATGCTCTGTTTAACAAGTAGCCAATATAAAACAAGATGATGTGTGAATAGGACTTGGTGCAAATTCAGATGTTGGCAGCAGAGTTTTGGATGACCTGAAGTTTAAAAAGGGTGCAACCCTTTTTAAATCTCAGTCACAGATGGACTGAGCTGGGCGTGGAAATTGACAATGCTTGAGAGGTGGAGGTGGAGTGAGCAATAATCCTAATTTTTGGATCAAGTGGATTATCGGTATATGTTCACCATTTTACATAGAATTACATAGAGCGTACTGCACATTTGACCCAACCAGTTCTTGTCAGCATTGATGCTGTCCTTGAACCTAATGTACAAACAGTTTGACACCGTGTTCTTTATATTGAGCAGTTGTTGCGAAGGAACACATTTTTTCCTTGCTAATTTACATGTGAAGATACTTTGAATAATTTATTGCTGTTGTCTGGGTGACATGAATATTGGGTTATCAATTAAGCGCTCAGCATCTTAAATCTTTCATTGGGTGTGCAGTAATTGTTATTTTGGTGATAAAATGAAGCCATTTGTTATAATAAACAGAAAATGTTTCTCTTTAATTAGTATTAAGTGAATCGTCAAGATCATTCTTTTAATCTTTGTACTATTCACGATTTGACCAAATAATCTTTTTTGATTGATTTGATTTGATTTATTATTGTCATGTGTATTAAAAGAGTGAAAAGCATTGTTTCTTGCATGCCAAACAGACAAAGCATACTGTTCATGAAGAAGGAAATGCCAGAGTGCAGGATGTTGTGTTACAGTCATAGCTTAGATGTAGAGAAAGATCAACTTAATGCAAGGTAAGTCCATTCAAAAGCAGCAGAGAAGAAGCTGTTCTTGAGTCAATTGGTACACAACCTCAGACCAAATGTTATACTTGGGCCTTGAAAGAAAAGTAATTTTTTAAACTGTATTTCAGCTTTCCTCAGAACATACCTCGATGGTTTACAACCAATTGATTCATGTTGTAAAATGCAGCAACCAATTATGTACACAGCAAGCTCCCAGAAAGCGATAATAACCCAACAATCCTTTCGGCAATGCTTTATGAGGGGCTAATGATGGCCAGGAGATCAGGGAGAATATCCCTCTCTCAAAATACTGATCATGGGACTTCTTATGTCCCCAAAAGGACAACCGTGGTCCTTGTTTAAATGAAACATCCTCTGGTAGAGCAATACCCCAACAATTTGGTTCTCTTCCCACCCCTCATGGCACCTAAGGCAAACCTTCATCTGTTCCCACCGTGAGGTTGTATTTTCCTGCAGCAGGTCTGTTTACAAGGGCTTATAGTATGAGGGACTGCACTTCAAATCAAGCATGGTTGGCCAGGAGTTTTTCCCACTTCTACTGCCAGCCATTGGAAGCATGTTTGGAAGGATTTTGCAAGTTAACACTCAACCCGTTTAGCCGCCTTATGAAGGCACATTCCTTATACATCAAGTCTGACGGGGTGGAATTCGAATCCAGAGTGTCTGGCTCAAACGCAGGGATGCAATCAACTGTGCCACAAGGGCTCCTGCACTCCAATAGTGCTGCTTTGAAATCATAGAATTGTGGAATCGTACAGTGCAGAAGGAGGCCCTTCGGCCCACCAAGTCTGCACCAACCACCTGGCTCTAGCCCCATAACCTCAGGCATTTACTCTAGCTAGTCCCTCTGACAGTAAGGGTCAATTTATCATGACAAATCAAACTGACCTGCACACCTTGAAGTGTGGGAGGATCTGGAGCACCCAGAGGAAACCCATGCAGACATGGGGAGTATGTGTAGGCATCACACAGACAGTTACCCGAGGCTCGAATCGAACCTGGGTCCCTGGCACTGTGAGGCAGCAGTGCTAACCACTGTGCCACCGTGCCACCCATAAAGGTGAAATGTCAGCTTTGATATTTTGGTGTTCAAGTCCCCGGAATGGGAGCATGAAGGTATAAAGAAGCTTCTAACTTAGAAGCCAGATTGTTGTTCACTGACTTATAGCTTTACAGCAACAAAAACAAGAGCTTATGTTTATAAATTGCTTCTAGCATCGTGAAACATTTCAGGACATTTCACAGGGAAGTTACCAAAATAAGTTGACACGAGGTATTTGTGAGATCAAATTTAAAGTCGATGTGACTTTAATTATCTTGTGAGGCCCTGGTATAAAATGTGTGAATGCTTCCTGATTTGTCTTGATTTATCATAGAATTGTACTGCTTAGAAGGAAGCCATTTGACCCATCACCCCACACTATCTCTCTGAAAGAGCTATCCACTTCAAAATTTTCTCCTTCAAATATTTATGTGTTTCTGTTTTAAAAGCTGGTATTGATTTTGCTACCAGCATTATTTCTGCTGTGTTATTCCATGCCCTAAAACCAGGCTTGATTTGAAATCAAAATTTTCCAACTTCTCCCTCAGCGATCATATTAAATGTGTGGCTCGAGTTACAGATTCATGAATAATGGGATTAGTTTCTTTAAATTTATTTACCTCATTAAGATTTCAATGCCTCCATCAGATCTCCTCTTGATGTTTTCAGGAATGGGTGAAAACACACGGCAATTTATTTTTGTTAAGTCTTACTGCGCCCGTTAACCAACAGTGCACAGCACATTTTCACACCTCGCTATCCTCATTCTCAGGATGGATTTTATCATCCAGCTATTTCAGCTGCTTACCATCAATGATCTTTTCTTCACCTTGAGATCAATTCACTGATGGTTGCGCAGTGCCCCTGTTCCAGATACTGTGGAACTGGTAATAAAGTCATGTATGTGTCAACTGTAAGACCAACACTTAGGCTTGGACAGAAAAGCCCAAGCATTCTCACCACTAAAAGCACTCCAAGCCACCTCCATCAAGAAAATTTCACCATCTCCCCTTGCTATTCAATGGCATTACAGTTGTGGAATATTCTGACAGGAAGAACAAGTCTGAGAGCCAGAGAACTTTATGACCTCCTGACTCCTCAAAGCCTTTCTGCCATCTTCAAAGCAAGACAGGGGTGGGGGTGGAGGGGTGTTGATGATGGAATATATTCTTCATTTGGTTGGATGAATGCAGCTCGAACAACAAGTGTGAGGTAATGCATTTTGGAAGGTCTACTAGAGATGGGAAATATATATTAAATAGCAGAGTATGAGTATTGATAGGCAGAGGAATCTGGGTATAAAGGTACACAGGTCACCGAAAGTGGCAAAGCAGGTGGAAAAGGTAGTCAAGAAGGCATATGGCATGCTTGCCTTCATCGGCTGGGGCATTGCGTTTTAAAATTGGCACGTCATGTTGCAGTTGTATAGACGTGTTATTCCGCACTTGGAACATAGTGTTCAATTCTGGTCGACACACTACCAGAAGGATGTGAAGGCTTTGGACAGGGTACAGAAATGATTTACCAGGATATTGCCTGTATGGAGGGCATTAACTATGAGGAGAGATTGGAGAAACTTGGTTAGTTCTCACTGGAATGATGGAGATTAAGGTACAACCTGATAGAAGTCTACACGATTATGATGGACATGGACAGAGTGGATAGTCAGAAAATTTTTCCCAGAGTGGAAGAGTAAATTACTAGGGGGCACAGGTTTAAAGTGCAAGGGGCAAGGTTTAAAGGAGGTGTACGAGGCAAGTTTTTTACGCAGAGGGTATTGCGTGCCTGGAAGGTAATGGAAGTGTTGCCAGGGAGATAATGGAAGTAGATGCTACAATGTGTTTTAAGGGGCGTCTTGACAATTGCATGAATAGGCTGGGAATAGAGGGATATAATCCCCAGAAGGATAGGTGGTTTAGTGCGGATGGGCTGCATGGTCAGTGCAGAATTTAGATCACAGGGCCTGTTCCTGAGCTGTAATTTTCTTTGTTCTTTGAGGCAGTGCCTGGCCTTATGCATCTCCATCTCTGAGACATCCTTCAGTTCTTATAACACTTCCAAAATCTTTGTGTACCTCCATTTTATGCTCAACCCTGATTTACATTGCTGCACATTTGACAGTTGCCTGGGCCATAATCTCTGGATAGGAGGTTTTAGTTCAGATGGGCAGCATGGTTAGTGTAGGTTTGCAGGGCCAAAGGGCCTGTTCCTGTGCAGTGATTTTATTCCTTCACTCAAGAAGCTTGACAATATTCAGGATGAATAAGCCCTAGTTGATTGAATCATAGAATTGTTACAGTGCAGGAGGAGGCCATTCAGTCCATCGTTTCTGCACCAGTCCTCCAAATGAGCATTGTAACTTGGTGCCGTTCCTCTGCCTTTTCATGAGAATGTGCAGACTGTGCACAGACGGAGATCCAAACCGGTAATCGAACCCAGGTCCCTGGCGTTGTGGAACAGCAATGCTCACCACTGTGCCACCACGCTGCCCCAATCTTTTCAGATGAGACATTAATTCACAGTCAGATAAGCTCTCTCAGGTGTTTGTTCATGATTCCCCAAGACTATTGTAAAGAAGAGCAAAAATAGTTCTCCCTGGTGTTCTGACAAATGTTTATCCTTGCATCAATATGACTGAAACCAGGTTATCCAGTCATCATCACACTGTTATTTATGGGAGTATATTGGCTGCTATGTTCCCTGCATTACAACAATCACCACAGTTCAAATGGTATTTCATTGCCTGTAGAGTATTTTGGGGTAGATTGATATTGTTAAAGAAGCTGTGTAACTGCAAACCCCTTTCCTTTTCTCATAAAATAGCAATACAATCACTAACAGTGCATGAGAAGTTTAATTACCATCTTAAAATATTTTATACTTCTATAACTGCAGGATTTTGGAAAGAAATGATTTATTGCTGGCTGAAATATTGTGCATAAATAGAATCACAGAATCCCAACAATGCAGAAAGAGGCCATTTGGCCCATCGAGTCTGCACCGACAACAATTCCACCCTACCCAATCCCCATAACCACATGTATTTACCCTGATAATCCCCCTGAGACTAAAGGTCAATTTAGCATCTACCTAACCCACACATCTTTGGAGTGTGGGAGGAAACAAGAGCCAACACAAGGAGAACATGCTAACTTCACACAAATAGACATCTGAGGACAGAATTGAACCCGGTCTCTTTTGCTCTCAGACAGCAAGGCAAACCACTGTGTAACCGTGCCACCCTAAAACAATGCAGCCACATGGTGGTACAGTGATTAGCCTTGCTGCCTCTCAGCACCAGGGACAGTTCAATTCCCAGCTTGACTCTCTATCTGTGTGGAATCTGTATGTTCTCCTCATGTCTACGTGGGTTTTCTCCAGGTGCTCTGGTTTTATCCCATAGTCTGAAAGATGTGCTTGTTAGGTGCCTTGGTGATGATAAATTCTCCCTCAGTGTACCCAAACAGGCGCCGGACTGTGGCGACAAGGGGATTTTCACAGTAACTTCATTGTAGTGTTAATGTAAGCCTATACTTGTGATTAATTCTTTAACTTTTGGATCTTCATTCGGAACTACAACTGGTTAAATAAGTTGCGATTTATGAGAATTTATTCATTTTACAGGGACAAAATCAACAGTCAACTGATCCTAAAAGTAATAATCTATTGATGTCCAGTTATCTCTTCCCCCAGTGCTTTTTCTCAATGGTTCAGCAATCTTAGGAATTATATTTATCTGCTTAACAGTCTGCTGATAGTTTGAAAGAATTTGTCAGCGTCAGCAAGTAACTTTACTTTAAATTAATGAGTTCCTGAACAGTAATAAGCACAAAGAAATTAAGCTTATCTCCGCCAGATGTTTTACATCAAACGTGCTGATAGGTCTAACCAGTTACTTGTGTTGCTGATCATGTTCATCCAGGTATATGACACATGCAGTATGCCATCCCTACTGACAGGTCCAACCACGGAGAAAATGGCAACAGTCTCCTGCAGCTGATATTGAAGTGAAGTGTTCATGCATGAGTTGGACTTCAGGAGTACCCTTTATTGCAACTGCTTTTGATTTGATTTGATTTATTATTGTCACATGTATTAACATGCAGGTACTCACAGACATCTTCAACCTCTCGTTACAACAATCTGAAATCCCTATCTGGTTCAAGAAGACGACCATCATCCAGAAAGAATAACCAATCAACACTCCTTAATGACTGTCGCCCGGTGGCTCTGATATCTATCATTATGAAGTGCTGAGAAAGGTTAGCCATGGTATGAATCAATTTCAGGCTCCCGAACTACCTGGATCCTCTACAGTTTGCTTACTGCAGCAATAGGTCCACAGGAGACTCCATTTCTCTGGCCCTGCATTCAACTCTGGAACACCAAAATAACAAGGACACCGATGTCAGACTCCTATTTATTGACTACAGCTCAGCCTGCAACACTATCTTTCCCTGGTAACTCAACTCCAAACTCCGTGGCCTGGGCCTTGGCACTTCCCTCTGTGGCCTGATCCTGAACTTCCTAACTCACAGACCACAATCAATAAGGATATTCAATAACACCTTCTCCATGATCATCCTCAATACCAGTGCCCCTAAAGCCTGTGTTCTCAGCCCCCTACTATACTACTTATACACCTATGACTGTGTGGCCAAATTCCCCTCCAATTCGATTTTCAAGTTCGCTGACGACACCATTGTAGTGGGTCGGACTTCAAACAATGACGAGACAGAGTACATGAGTGAGATAGGGAATCTGGTGAATTGGTGTGGCAACCTCTCCCTCAATGTCAACAAAATGAAGAAGGTTGTCATTAACTTCAGGAAGCATAAGGAGTACATGTCCCTGTCTACATCAGTGGGGACGAAGTAAAAAGGGTCGAGAGCTTCAAGTTTTTCAGTGTCCTGATCATAAACAGCCTATCCTGGTCTCCCCATGCTGGCACTATAGTTTAAAAAGCCAACCAATGCCTCTATTTTCTTAGAAGACTAAGGAAATTTGACATATCAGCAATGACTCTCAACAACTTTTACAGATGCACCATAGAAAGCATCCATTCTGGTTGTATCATAGGTTGGTATGGCTCCTACTCTCCCCAAGATTACAAGGAACTACAAAAGGTCATGAATGTAGCCCAATCCATCACGCAAACCAGCCTCCCAATCATCGACTCTGTCTATATTTCCTGCTGCCTCGGCAAAGCAGCCAGCATAATTAAGGATCCCATGCACCCCGGACATTCTGTCTTCCACCTTCTTCCTTCGGGAAAAAGATATGAAATACTGAGGTCACGTACCAACCGATTCAAGAACAGCTTCTTCCCTGCTGCCGTCAGACTTTTGAATGGATTCAGTTCATCTTTCTCTACATCCTAGCTAAAACTGTAATACTACATTCTGAACTCTTTTGCTTCCTTCTCTATGAATGGTATGCTTTATCTGTATAGCACACAACAAACAATACTTTTCACTGTTTCTTAATACATGTGACGATAATAAATCAAATCAAAGTTACTGTTTCTTGCGTGCAATATAGATAAAACATACCGTTCATAGAGAACAAAATGAGAGAATGTAAAATATAGTATTACAGTGGAACACTTTTTGTGGAAGGTTAAAACTTATCTCTTTAACCAACAACAACCTAGTTTGTATAACACCTTCAGTGTAGAAAAATGTCCCATGGTACTTGATAAGTACAATCCCAACTGAAGCATGTTTTGACACCAAGTAGCAGAGGGGATGATCAAAAACTTTGTCAAATAATAAAGTTTCAAAGAACATCTGAAAGAGAGAGGTTGAGAGAAATAGAGAGAATAGGGAGGGAATTATAGAATGAATGGCCATCAATGGTGGAAGGATTACAATTGTGGATATGCAATGATGCCTGAATTGAAGAAGTGCGGACACATTGACAGCATGTAAAGTTGAAGGAGGAACCAGTTGTGTGATATAGTGTATAGTACAGAGCTACAGTTTGACTTACTGGGTCTGCTTAGGATGAGGGCAATTCACTGAGAGACCATAAAACCATAGAACCATTGAGTCATAGAGTCCGTAAATTGAGAGAGAAAGAAACGAGAGAGTGCAAAATGTAGGGTTACAATCATAGCTGTGTGTAGAGAAAGATCAACTTAATGCAAGGTAGGTCCATTCAAAAGTCTGATGGCAGCTGTTTTTGAGTCAGTTGGTACTTGATATCAGAGTTTTATACCTTTTTCCCAATTGAAGAAGGTGGAATAGAGAATGTCCAGGCTACTTGGGATCTTTGATTATCCCATCCAGATCATCGCATCTGTACCGACTCTCAGATTGAGCATCCCTCTCAATCCCTTCCCTCTGCTCTATTCTTTGAACCAACTTTCTTGGAAGATTAAGGAAATTTGGCATGTCAGCTATGACTCTCACGAGCTTCTACTAATGCACTATAAAAAGCATTCTTTCTGGTTATATTACAGCTGAGTATGGCTCCTTCTCTGTTCAAGATTGTAAGAAACTTCAAAGGGTCTTGAATGAAGTCCAATCCATCACACAAACCAGCCTCCCATCCATTGATTCTGTCTATACCTCCCACTACCTCAGAAAAGCAGCCAGCATAATTAAGACCCCATGCACCCCAGACATTCTCCCTTCCACCTTCTTCCATTGCAAAAAATATACAAAAGTCTGAGACCATGTACTAATCGACTCAAAAACAGCTTCTTCCCTGCTGCTGTCAGGCTTTTGAATGGACTTACCTTGCATTAAGTTGATCTTTCTCCGAACTCCAGCTATGACTGTAACACAGCGTTCTGCACTCTCTCATTTCCTTCCCTATGAATGCTATGCATTATCTGTGTAACATGCAAAAACAATACTTTTCACTGAATACAAATATATGTGCCAATAATACATCAAATCAGATCAAATCAAATCTAACGACATATCTTTGCACACAAAGGGACAGCTTAGCAAGGCCAATCCACCTAACCTGCATGTCTTTGAACTGTGGTAGGAAACTCATGCAGACATGGGGAGAATGTGCAAATTCCATACAAACAATAATCCAAGACTCGAATTGAACCTGTGTCCCTGGATCCATGATGCAGCAATGCTAATCACTGTACTGTTATGCTGCCTCACACTTAGTTATTATCCCTTATTCTCTTTAATACCTTACATTGAGTTGATCTTTCTCTACACCCTAGTTATTACTATAACACTACGTTCTGCACTTTCTCCTTTTTTCTCTCTGAACTTTATGCTTTGCGCGCAAGAAACAATTCTTCTCACTGTATGTTGAGACATGTGACAATAATATATCAAATCAAATAATGCTTTACAAAACCTATCTTTATGACCAAACATTTGATTATCTGCCCTGTTATCTTCTTCTGTGGCTGGGTGCCACAGTCTTATTTGATAATACTCCGATGAGAAGCCTTGGCAAGTTAAACTGCATTAAAGGTACAATGTAAATGAAAGTTACTGCTGTTAACACCACTGATGTGATGAATGGGCAGTTGAATTGGGAGGAGTTGAAACAACTCTTTCCAATGAAAGAATTGGAAAGGCTCTATCACTGCTCAAGGTTAAACAGCCTGCTGACCTTTTACTGTCTGGACTCACTCATTACGACTACCTACTGAGTAAAGGTCATTGCTATCCAATGAACAGTTCTCCAGCAGGAAAAAGTATGCAAAGAGATATGAAAAAAAAAAGCCCTTTGGATAAATTACCAATCAAGAATAGATGGTAAACAGGTGGATGAGCATTCTAAACACAAGATTGCTCCAAATTATAATTATATAATTCAAATGATACCAATTACATTAATCAGAGGATCCATATTACATCAACACTGTGGTATAATTATGTTGCTTACTGAAGCCAGGCATTTATAAATAAACTAGTCAATCTCTTGCTGTGTTTCACACAAAGGAATCAAGATATAGCCTTCAAGAGAGATTTGGTCAGAGGGTTAGCAATAAATGAGCCATTTTGAAATTGTACATTCCATCCTTATTTCTGTATTTATTTTATACGCTCCTGGTCCACATTTAAAATTAATTTATGCAACAAAATTGTGCTGTAATCACAGCCTCTGCAAGTGATGGCTTTGCATCATCACAGTGTGACCAAGTTTACATAGGTTGATTCTATTATAAATGTGGGTGTAGGAAATTTGCAGAGAAAAAGTTCACAGGGAGTGATGCACCTTTTTTCTACTTAATTTATAGCCAATATCCACAGCACACACATTTCACTGCGTCTGTCATGGCTCAGTGGGTAGTAAGAACAGTTGTGAACCAAAATGATTTGCTTTGATTTATTATTGTCATATGTATTAGTATACAGTGAAAAGCATTGTTTTTTGCACGTTATACAGACAAATGGTCATGGGTTTGAGCTGCACTTCAGCATAAAATATCAGTTGCCACTCCTAATGCAACAGCCTGGTGGTATTATCAACTATTCATCCAGAAACTCAGCTAATGTTCTAGAGATCTGGATTCGAATCCCATCACGGCAGTTTGTGGAATCTGAATTCAATAAAAAAAAAATGCCTGGAATTAAGAATCTACTGAAAACCATGAAACCATTGTTGATTATCGAACAATCCACTTTGTTACCAAGTCCTTTGGGGAAGGAAATATGTCATTCTTACTTGATCTAGCCTATATGTGATTCTGGAGCCACAGCAATATGGTTGATTCGCAACTGCCCTCTGAACAAGGGCATCTAGAGCTGGGCAATAAATCCTGGCCAGCTAGCAATGTAAGAAGCCTCACAGCACTAGGTTAAGGTCCAACAGGTTTATTTGTAGTAAACACCAAAAGCTTAGTGGTGTTTACTACCAAATGGTTTTGTGAAGGGTAGGTCGTGCCTTACTAACCTTATTGAGTTTTTTGAAAAGGTGACCAAAGAAGTGGATGGGGGTAAGGCAGTTGATGTGGTATATATGGACTTTAGTAAGGCGTTCGGTAGGGTGGCCCATGGAAGGCTTCTGCAGAAAATGCAGATGTATGGGATTGAGGATGATTTAGCTAATTGGATTAGGAATTGGCTAGCAGATAGAAGACAGAGGGTAGTGGTTGATGGAAGATTTTCATCGTGGAGTTCGGTTACAAGTGGAGTACCTCAGGGTTCTGTTTTGGGGCCCCTGCTGTTTGTAATTTTTATAAATGATCTGGATGAGGGTATTGAAGGATGGATTAGTAAATTTGCGGATGACACCAAAGTCGGAGGAGTGGTAGATAGTGAAGAGGGGTGTTATAGTTTGCAGAGAGACTTGGACAAGTTGCAGAGCTGGGCCGAGAGGTGGCAAATGGAGTTTAATGTGGAAAAGTGTGAGGTAATTCACTTTGGCAGGAATAACAAATGTGTAGAGTATAGGGCTAATGGTAGGACTCTTAATAGTGTTGATGAACAGAGGGATCTTGGTGTATATGTGCATAGATCCCTGAAAGTTGGCAATCAAGTCGATAAGGTTGTTAAGAAGGCATATGGAGTCTTAGCTTTTATTGGTAGGGGGATTGAATTTCGGAGCCGCAACGTCATGTTGCAACTGTACAAAACTCTAGTGCGGCCGCACTTGGAGTATTGTGTGCAGTTCTGGTCCCCACATTATAAGAAAGATGTGGAGGCATTGGAGAGGGTACAGAGGAGGTTTACCAGGATGTTGCCTGGTATGGAGGGCAGGTCTTATGAAGAGAGGCTGAGGGATTTGAGGTTGTTTTCGTTAGAAAGAAGGCGGCTAAGAGGAGACCTTATCGAAACATATAAGATGATTAGAGGTTTAGATAGGGTGGACAGTGATAGCCTTTTTCCTAGGATGGAGAAAGCTAACACGAGGGGACATAGCTTTAAATTAAGGGGTGGTAGTTATAGGACGGATGTCAGAGGTAGGTTCTTTACCCAGAGGGTGGTAAGGGTATGGAATGCCCTGCCTGCGTCAGTTGTAGATGCGCCAAGTTTGGTAGCGTTTAAGAGGTTAGTAGATAAATTTACGGACAAAAAGGGAATGGTTTAGGTTTGAGGGTCATTGCTTTTTCCTAATTGGTCGGCGCATCATCGAAGGCCGAAGGGCCTGTTCTGTGCTGTAATGTTCTATGTTCTATGTTCTAAATAAACCAGTTGGACTTTAACCTGGTGTTGTGAGACTTCTTACTGTGTTTACCCCAATCCAACAACGGCATCTCCACATCATGTCAACCAGCAATGCCCATATCCCATGAATGAATAACCAGAAAAAGGTTGTTCAGATGTTCTATCATTCTGATGTGTTGCTAATCCAAGGCCTCAGTGCCCTCATCTTAAGGTGGATGTGGAAGATCCCATATCACTTTTCAAAGAAGATAAAGGGAGTATCATCCAATTTCTTAATTAATATACGTGTGTAAGCAACACAACTGAAGAAAAATGATCCGTTACTTATTTAGCTGCTGCTTGAGGGAGATTGCAAATTGGATTCTGCATTTCCTACATCATAGCAGTGACTATACTTCAAGGGCACCCGTTGACTGAAAAGTACTTTAGGACGTTCTGAGTTTGTGAAAGAGATTATACAAATATATTCTTTCTTTCTATCTTCCTTTCATGATGTCAAAGAAGGGGAAGGTCCCTCTCAATATAAGCCAAGGGCGGTATCTTTGAAGATCAAAAGCTTGTAACAGGGAAAGACTGATATTCAATTTAGATCATGTTGCAGTAACATTAATGACTGGCATACAAGGAGAGCAGGGAATATTCTCAGGAGGTCCAGTTGCTTTATCAGAGGCAGAAGGGCCATTTGACACATCCAATCACTAGTTTTTTTTATTATTAGCCATGAGTTTGCTAAGCACAGGGACTTCCCATAATGGTTTACAATTTACCCGGATTGAACATCCTGACCTCATTCAGCTCAAGTGACCTGGCAACCAGAACATCTAACACATATGGTCAATGTTACCAGCCATTCATGTTCTCAGGCCAAGAAATTATCTCACCACTGGGTCTTGTAGATACATAGTTCAAGCAGATACAAGCACAGCAATGGGGTTCATTTACAGAGGAACAGATTTGATAAGTAGAGGAGTGATGTTAAACTTGTATAAAACCATGGTTAGACCACACTTGGAGTATTTTACAGAACTCTGGGATGGGAATTTCCAGCTGCACTTGCCCCAAAGTTGGAAAATTGCGACTGAGGTCAATGGACTTTTTTATTGTCTATACCTATATCGCACCTGCTACAATTCCTACGGTGCGCAGGATGAAAAAATTCCACCCCGGTCTCCAGAGAGGATAGAGACACCAGAGACTGCTGAAACCAGATTTATAATGAAGACACCAGAATTGAGAGAAAACTCTGAGAAAAGATTGACTGGACTTTTTTCTCCATTAAAGAAAAGATTGAGAAGTGACTTAATGGAATCTTTGAAATGATGAGGGTTTGATAGGTTAATCATCAAGAAGATATTTCAAAAGCTTGGGACCATGAATTAAATAGTCAGTAATAAAAGGAAAGCTAAATCAAGGTAACATCACCATTGTCTCAGATGACCAGAGGCTGCTTTCCCCTTTGAAAGACAGAGCTGACTGTGGTAATCTAAACTGAGGATCACTGCATTTCAGGCAAAGAGCAAGGTTTAGAAAGTGGGGCTTCCTTGAATAATGTCATTTGGGATGGGAATTGAACCCACACTCCTTTTATCATTGTGCATCACCAACCAGTTGTCCAGCCAAATGAGCTAAGCCAGCTAAATAAGAACATGAAGGAGAAAGGAATAAGATGATATGTTGATTGAGTTAAAAGAAGTAGATTGGGAGAAGGTTCATGTGATATAAGCAATGGTAATGGGACTGTTTAGGCCACACATGGAATCCTACAGTGCAGGAAGAGGTCATTTGGGGCTCATTGAGTCTGCATTGACCACAATTGCACCCAGGCCCTATCCCCATAACCTCACATATTTACCCTGGCTAGCCTCCCCAGCACAAAGGGAAATTTAGCTTGGCCAATCCACCTAACCTGTGCATCTTTAGAATGTGGGAGGAAACCGGAGCATCCGGAGGAAACCCACGAAGATATGGGAAGAATGTGCAGACTTGACACAGACAGTAACGCAAACAGGGAATCGAACCCAGGTCCCTGGATATGTGAGATGCTGACCACCGTGCCATACAACATGTTTCTGTGGTGTAATTTCTGAGTAGCCCCATGCAATACAGAAGTATATATGGTAGCCTCTTGTGCACTCCCTTCATAACACATAGAATTCTTTGCTAATTTGGCAATTTTGTGTGGAGGGGAACAAATTGCATCTGTCAGTGCTTTCAGACTGTAAGAATTATTTGTTCCTTTGGCCTATCATCCCTCACAGATAGTTTTGGTAAATGAAACATGATACAGAATTGAACTCACTTTCTCTCCCTCCTAATTAGCTGCTGAACATTAATTCACTTTGTGACTGTGATATCGTTAACCATCCTGTAAAAATTGTCCTGTTTAGTAGTTGAAGGGTTTAAGCACAGACTATAATTAGATTCTAATGGAAACTTGTGTGCTCTAGCGTAAGGCAGCATTAATTACAAAAAGTAATGTTAACCTCACGAGGATTCCTTTGCACTTCTCCTGCTCATTAGTTATCTGTTTCTCGGAGAGTGACTGATTACAACGGGAATAAGTAATTGCTTAGAACCTGTGAATGCAGCTGTTTTTCCTTGTCATATTGTTTAACTGAATGAGCAGTGGAATGTTTTACATCCTCCCTGTAAATGAGATTAAGTAGGTGTTCTTGTTCGAGAAATGACACTTCAAATGAGTCGGGTGCTTGGCAGCCAGAGAGGGGTTGGGGGAAGGGATGCGTTGGTAGATGAACGGCAAGCAGTTCTGTCACCGAAGTCTTGAGTCGAATGGAGGAAGCCATATCTCCTGCTCTGTACAGTTTCAGCTGCCCACATCCTGAGGCTATGAAAGCCACCGTAGATCAGAGAAAAAAAAATACTACGATGCTCAATATCTAGAAATAGCAATAAGAAATGTTGAAAATATTCAACAGGACTGACAGCACAGTGGAGAGAGAAAGGGTTCAGGCCCATAATCTCCCAACAGACTGGAAAAGGTCAGAGAGACGGGACAGCACCGTGGTACAGTGGTTCGCACTGTTGCCTCCCAGTGCCAGGGACTCAGATTCAATTCCGGCCTTGGGTTACTCTCTGTGTGGAGTTTGCATGTTCTCTCCGTGTCTGTGTGGGATTCCTCTGGCTGCTCCAGTTTCCTCCCACAATCCAAAGATGTGCAAACTAGGTTGATTGGCCATGTTAAATTGACCCAACATCAGAGGGATCAGCAGGATATACACGTGGGGTTTCGGGGTTTGGGCCGAGGCGGGATTGTAGTTGGTGCATCCTCGATGGTCCAAATGGCTCCTTCTGCACTGTAGGGATTCTATGAGATGTGACTAATTTTAAGTGCAGACAGAAGTATAAAAAAGAGAGAACAAGAAAATGAAACCAGAGAGAAGGCCAACACAAGGGTAGAAAGCACGAGTGCATGATAAAATATCCGATGATACACGTTAAGAGAAGATAGTAATGGAAAACAATGAAACAAGAAATGGATTTGGAATTGTAATAAATGGAAGTAGTGGAATCCTTTCAAATATGTTATTCACGATAAATCATCGTAAGGTACTGGCCCAGGTCATTCAGTCATCAGGTTGTTGGAAACCAGACATGTTCCCCAGTATATAAGATGTTACTCTTCACAACTCCCAATTCACCATCCCTGTTCCCTGGAACACTTGGAGAAAGTTTCCAACTCTGAATTAAAGACTTCAAAAGGTTTGATATCATTCTTGTGATCAGATGGGAAATGATAGAAAAATCCTAGTCTAGTTCCTCGTTTGTGTCTTTTAAGAGACTTCAAGATGAGTACATGGGATTTAATGGGATTGTGGGTTATAGATACGCGTGGTGGGTAGGGATATGATCGGCGCAACTTGTGGGCTAAAGGGCCTTTTTGTGCTGTAGTGTTCTACATTCTATGTACTATGTTCTATGTTCTAACTCATGGACATTTTCACAACAGACCCTCAATCACTCATACTAACCACCCAGACTCCCCTCTCCACCCCCTGATTTCCCACCCTCTAACATCACCATAAGAGCTAATTTCCTCCCCCTATCCCAGTACACCCTGATTACCCTCTGACTTCCCTCTGACAAAACTTTCCCTAATCTCATCCATTCTTACTATCTCGCTGGCCACCCACCCCCTCCTGACCCAGTGACCCCCCCACAAGGTGACCAGGTCTGATCTCACCCCATGAACACTCTGACCTGACCTGACCTCACCTCTTGACTCCCCTCAACTTGCTGCAGTCCATCCTAATCTGACCTCACTCCTCCCTACCCCCTTGCCACCTTGGCATTCTGCCAACCAGCCACCAACAACTTTATCCACCTGCCATTCACCCACTCTTAACCACCTCCTTCACCCACCATACTGCTTTACCCACCTACACATTCACCCACTCACTCACTCACCCATTCATGTTTCAATATCCTACCTTTCAGTGTGTTTAACGTTTGTTTTTTAGTCACAAGTAGGCTTACATTAACACTGCAAAGAATCTACTGTGAAAATCCCCAAGTTGCCATACTCTGGCACCTGTTCCGGTACACTGAGAGAAAATTTAGCATCACCAATCAACCTCACCAGCATGCCATTCAGACTGTGGAAGGAAACCAGAGCACTTAGAGGAAACCCACACAGAGTCGGGGAGAATGTGCAAACTCCACATAGACAGTGACCTGAGGCCGGAATTGAACCCAGGTTGCTAGTGCTCTGAGGCTTCAGTGCTAAACACTGTGCCATTGTGCTGCCCCTGATTGACACAGCTAGTTTCATAAAAACTGAAGTAGAAAGGTTTGAGAGCTTCAAGTTTTCAGGTGTCCAGATCACCAACAACCTGCCCTGGTTCCTACCCCCCACCCCCCCCAAATTCTCGACACTATGGTTAAGAAAGCCCACCAAAGATTCTTCAGAAGGCTAAGGAAATTTGACATGCCGGCTCTGACTCTCAACAACTTTTACAGATGCGCCATTGAAAGCATTCTTTCTGATTGTATCACAGCTTGGTATGGCTCCACAAGAAATTACAAAAGGTCGTGAACTTAGCTCAATCCATCACGCAAACCAGCCTCCCATCCATTAACTCTGTCTACACTTCCCACTGCCTCAGCAAAGCAGCCAGTATAATTAAGGACCCCACACACACTGGACATTCTCTCTTCCACCTTCTTCCTTTGGGAAAAAGATACAAAAGTCTGAGGTCACTTACCAACTGACTCAAGAACAGCTTCTTCCCTACTGTCATCAGACTTTTGAATGGACCCACCTTGCATTAAGTTGATTTTTCTCTACACCAGTTATGATTGTAATACTACATTCTGCACTGCCTCATTTTCTTCTCCATGAACGGTATGCTTTGTCTGTATAGCATGCAAGAAACAATACTTTTCACTGTGTACTAATACATGTGATAATAATAAATCAAATCAATCAAAAAAACGGAAGCTGAACTTTGATCAGAACTGGGAATAGTTAGAGATAGACCAGGTTTTCAGCACCTACAGAGGCAGGGAAAAGAAGTGGACTGAGGAGAACTGAAAATACAAAAGAAAGGGAAAAGGAAAGGAAGACAAAAGATAAATTGTAAAAGGCAAAAAGGGGGCTGGTGATGAGACATGTAAATGAACTCCTGGTAGAGATTTAACTGACAATAGTAGAGGTATCCTATCTATAAAATGAGGGCAGAGATTAGGGTCTCTGGTGGAACAGTGGCACAGTGGTTAGCAGTGCTGCCTCACACTCCAGAGATCTGCGTTCAACTCCAGACTTGAGTGAGTGTCTTTGTGGAGTTTACACAGTAAGAAGTCTCACAACACCAGGTTAAAGTCCAACAGGTTTATTTGGTAGCCAAAGCCACTAGCTTTTGGGCCTCTGAACCTTTGTCAGGTGAATGGAGAGTTGGAGTTTTCACATGCTCCCCATGAGTTTCCTTCAGGTGCTCCAAAGTTCTCCCAGAGTCCAAAGATACCTGGATTAGCCGCATTAATCATGCTAAATTGCCCTTTAGTGTCCTAAGATGTGTAGATTATGAGATTAATAGGGTTAAATATTTTGGGTTATGGGGAACAGGTCTGGATGGAATTGTCAGTGCAGACTTGATAGGCGAATGATTCCTTCTGCACTGTAGAGATTCTCTGATTCTATCTGAAATTGGTGAGCCCAATGTTGGGTCTAGAAGGTTAGATGGATTGGCCATGCCAAATTACCTTGTAGTGTCCTAGGATGTGTAGGTTAGGAGAGTAATGGGGTATATACTTTGGGTTATACAAAACAGATCTGGATGGGGTTGGCCCTTAGTGTCAGAGAGATTATATAGTGTTACAAGGATAGGGCCTGGGTGGGATTTGTTAGTGGGCAATCGGTGACAACTTTGTATTCGTTGTGATATGACCAATGGGAACAAGATTTAAGAGTCAGTTGACCCAGTAAACCATGGAACCAATTGCAGAGTGATGTGATAGTCAGCTGACCAGCTGATTCACTACAAATCAGAAACCATGTAGAGAGCTTGGAGTGGCCTGAGGAGAGGCCTCAAGTTTGGAATGATGATGTTTTCTTTATTCAATCCTTTCTTTGATTGATAAGTTGGAATAAATTTTGTTGTGTTTTTGTATCTGTATTTTTGAACAGTTTGTTCTGAGGAAGCGGATTGTTGTCAGTGCAGACTTGATGGGCCAAATGGCATCCTTTGCATTGTAGGGATTCTATGATTCGAATTGTAAGAGAAGCTGCAGTTTCTTAAACATCCCTTGAGTCTCATTGGAATAGCACTGGAGGCTGTGGAGAATTAAAATGTCAGGTGAGTGCAAAGTCAGGTTACACTTGTGGACTAAATGAAGCATCTTACATTGTGATCATCCAATTTGCATCCGGTATCCCCAGTGTAGAGGAGGCAGTGGGCACAATGCAGTCAAACTTCCGATGTACATACAACACCTGGTTTTCTCATTTCATTCCCAGCAAAGATTGTAAACATATCCAGGGTTCAGAGATGATCCTTTTATTCTGAATTCATGGCACTTGGTTCTTAGACAGGCATAATTTTGCACCTGTTTAACACTTGCTTATTTGTCATACATCTAAACAAATCACACAATTTACTGCATTTACTGGAATCTGAAACCAAAATGGAAAATGCTAGAAATCTCAGCAGGTCTGACAGCAGCCGTGGAGAGAGAATACAGCCAGCATTTTGAGTCTGGATGAACTTTTGTCAAAGTAGGCAAGTTGCTCCTCAGGATGATATTCTAACCTCTCTCTCTCTATACAGAGAGAGAGAGCGAGGCTAACACATAACTGATTGCTAAGAATGATATATCATCATCTGAGGCATACATGAGCAGATCCCATCTGTTACCCCTTCATACTGTGGCCAGTGTTTTGTGTACACAAGCCTGGACTGACTTAGTTCCTCAATTCTTTCTTGGCTTCTAAAATGGGGCACCATAGCAGCACAGTGGTTAGCACTGCTGCTTCATAGTGCCAGGGACTTGGGTTTGATTCCTGATCTGGGTCACTGCCTGTGTAGAGTCTGCACATTCTCTGTGTGTCTGAGTGGGTTTCCTCCAGGTGCTCTGGTTTCCTTTAACATTTTGAAAGAGGTGCTTGTTAGATGTATTGGCCATGCTAAATTCTCCCTTAGTGTACCAGAACAAGCATCATAGCGACTGGGGGATTTTTCACAGTTACTTCATAGCAGTGTTAATGTAAGCCTTCTTATGACACTAATAAATGAACTCTAAAATAAAATAAACAATTAAAGATGAGAGAAGATTAAGAAGACCTCTCAATCATTCTTAAACTTGTGAGGCAGCCAGTTGTACCTCATGATTTTTTTTTGCTCCTGTCCATTTCTCCGATGCCATGACGCCATTGAAATCATGTGATGTGTTTAAATGTTTATTAATGTGTAACTGGAGCTGTTTAACTTCTGTTGAAACACTCAAAGCAACCACTTCCATCTAAAGAATGAAACCTTTGAAGTTTGATTTATGCCTATTAATGATGTTTTTCCCCGCAATTTGCAAGGACATTAATTCTTAAAACTGTCTTTAATTATGAAGACTTTGAACGATCGATATTAGAATTCCGTTTCAGCCCAGCGCTGATTTTACTAAAAAAAACATCAGCACTGCTTAAACAGTCCTTTTTCCTTTCCTCTCTACAATGCATTCACAGATTAGAATCATCCTTTCATTTTTTTCCCCTCTCCACTCAGAAATGTTAATTGGTTTCTATAGTAATCAACTGGCAACGTGTGATCTCTCTCTAGTCTGTGCATTTTTTGATCTAAACACAAGAGGGCCTCCTGATGAGAGTTAAGCAAGTTGTCGAAATGTCCCTTCTCCTGTATCTCTTAGTTGATGGAAATCTGAGAGAGGCCAAAAACAAAGCCAGCTTGTTATAGAGAGTAGTTGCTTTGACATGGCAGGGAGCAGCCTATTATTTGTGTTCGGTGGAATAAGTTTCTTGAGCTTGTTCATGGCTTCTCATGCGATAAAAAGACTTACATTTACATTGCGCTTTTCATAGCCACCGGATATCTCCAAGTGCTTCAGGGCCAATTAGGAGGCACTTTTGAAATAT
Source organism: Sphyrna mokarran (assembly GCA_024679065.1). Classification (NCBI taxonomy): domain Eukaryota; kingdom Metazoa; phylum Chordata; class Chondrichthyes; order Carcharhiniformes; family Carcharhinidae; genus Sphyrna; species Sphyrna mokarran. Next base: position 8,669,338 of record JAGIQG010000004.1, read on the forward strand.
TAACATTGATGTAGAAAATGCGGCAGCTAACAGCAATGACCAGTCACCATCCTGTCTTTTTTTTAATCATCCGTGAGATATGGGCATCACCGGCTGGGCCAGCATTTATTGCCCATCTCTAGTTGCCCTTGGAAGGCAATTGAGGGTCAGCCACATTGCTGTGGCTCTGGAGTCACAGGTAGGCTAGATCAGGTAAGGACAGCAGATATTTTTTGCAAAAGGACATTAGTGAACCAGGTGAGCTGAAAGACTTGGAAATACATCGGTCGTTCCTTCACTGTGGCTGGGCCAAAACCCTGGAACTCCCTCCCTAACAGCATTGTGGATGTACCTACACCTCAGGGACTGCAGAAGTTCAAGAAAGCAGCTCACCGCCACTTCTGAAAGACAAAGAGGGATGGTCAACAAACACTGGTCTAGCTGATTATGCCTACATTCTGCAAATTAATTTTAAAAAGTGCGATCTTTTACAACCAAAAGCAGCAGGATCTTGGTTTTAACATCTCCAGTGCTCCTGGAATAGTACGCTGTGAGTGTTGGGTTTGATTTTTTTTCTGAAGTAATTTTGATGACAACTTGCAGTGAGATTGCCTCCTCCACCTGGTGGCACAGTGGTTAGCACTGCTGCCTCACTGTGCCAGGGACCTGGGTTCAATTCCTGCCTCGGATCACTGTCTGTATGGATTTTGCACATTCTCCCTGCATCCATGTGGGTTTCCTCTAGATGCTCCGGTTTCCTCCCACATTCCAAAGATGTGCGGGATAAGTGGATTGGCCATGCTAATCTGCCCTAGTTAGCAGGGTATGTACGTGCGGTTTTGGGGATAGGACTTGGCTGAGATTGTGGTTGGTGCGGGTTCAATGGGCCAAATGGCCTCCTCGTGCACCGTAGAGATTCTATGATTCTTTGATCCCATTGTCATATTGATAGGAACTGTTGGCCTTGCAGTATCACCTGCAGTTCACAATCAGATTCATAAAAAAAGCAGCATCCCTCTCGACTTTCTCTATGATGATATATCTTTGATGTGTATTAACTTGTGTTTTTGAGTTGGCATTTCTTGAGACTGTCAGTTCTTGCTGTTTTCTTAGACTAGCAGATACAGGGACTGAAGGAAGGTAAATATTGTTCATGTTAAAGAAAGGGGTAACAAGAACCTTCCCAAAGATAAAAGCAGAATTCAGATGTGAGGAACAAGGATAAAGGCTAAATAAACATTTCTGCAGAAACAGAGAAAAGATCCATTATTAGTCAAATAAAGCTTTTAAAATTCACCCATTGTCCCTCAGAAATCTCAATAATTTTGTTTTTTATGCCTGAACATACATTCACAGGAGATATCAGCTGACTATTGTTACTACAGGGAGAATTAGTGAAGGGAATGGGCAGTATGCAGATAAGCAATAAGATGGAGCCATTTTGGTAGCCTCTAAAGATAACTCAGTGTTTAATTTATTCATTTGATATCACATGTAAGCTTACATTAACACTGCAATGAAGTTACTGTGAAAATCCCCTAGGTCACCACATTTTGGTACCTTTTTGGGTACACTGAGGAAGAATTTGGCATGGCCAATCCACCTAACCAGCACATCCTTCAGACAATGGGAGGAAACCAGAGCACCTGGAGGAAACCCATGCAGACATGGGAAGTACATGGAGTCTCCACACAAACAGTGACCCAAGCTGAGAATTGAACCCACTGTGAGATACAAGCACCAGCCACTCTGCCACTGTGCCAATTTGGGAATGAGAAGACAAACAAGTCCACTGAGGTTATGTTGATCAGTCATGTTAAGTTGACCCTTTGGTAGAATTTTATGACATGTTTGCCTGAGATTCCTACAATCCTGCCCAAGGCCAGTGGAGAATACCGTTCTGAGCCTTGCCTGCCCCAGAATTGGTGTGGGTGTGCTGGTAGAATTCCGGCCTTAGTGTCAGGAGATTAGCAAACTAAATACATGGAGTTAGTGGGATAGGGTTTAGGTGGGATTGTCATCACTGCAGGCTCAATGGATTGAATATCCTCCTTCTGCACTGTAAGTATTGTATTTTCCAACTTCCTAAACATAACTGGGAAAATAAAAAAAAAACTTGCATATTGATATCCACTTTCATAGATTCAGCACATGATTGCTACAACATGTACTAACCTGTCCAATGCTCAGTAACAGTTACAGAGAGACAAGCATCATCTGCAAATTATCTTGGTGGAAAATATCTGCATTCCACACAACATTGCTGCTAATGCAGGCGTAATGATGTATAGGAATATGAGTTTTATATGAATTCTGTAAAATGAACCAGGAGCCAAACAAAATAGAGGCCTTTGACTCAGTTGGTCCTTGCAATGACACTCTTCCTGCTATAAGTACAGTCCATGCAAGCGATCCACACCAATGGCAAGAGAGACAGGACTGATAGTTCACGAGTGATCCTCTGCAATGCTAGCAGCAGCAGGGTGAGAGTAGCCTCTTCACGTCCCTTTCAAGGTCAGCATGAGTGAACAAGATCATCCTTACCGGCCTCCGGCCCTGTCTGACTGTCGATGGGAAGAAAGAGGAAGAACACACACAGCTGGCAACGTGAGAAATTCTATCTATTAGAACTCATTTTCCGAGCTATTGAAAGAAAATGAAGGATAGCTTTGTGGAGATTCAACAGCTTTCTCAATAACAAAGAGTGAAATGGTACAACTGTAATATAAGATCTGTTCTCAGTATATAATTAACCACAGTATCATCTGCACAAGTTCCTCAAGAAAAAGGTTAACAATTGCATCGAAGGGGCATCATCTTCACTGCTGATGTTTTAAACTGCAAAAAGTAACTCATTTTCTGACTACTTGGAGATAGTTCAATGATAGCATTCCAAAACAATATTACAATACATGAACTTTGAATTTATTTCTCACCTTGGTGCCACACTGGACAGGTGGTGCAAAATTGGAAGCAGTCTTTGCTTGATTGGCACTGTTGCGTGGTGACTCACAACCCGAAGCTTCATCACCATCATCAATAACAATGATCCATAGAGCGGAATCCCTACCGTACAGAAGGATGCCATTCAGCCCTTCGAGTTTGTGCTGACCACAATCTCACTCCAGCCCTATCCCCATTATTTTTCTCTGGCATGCTCCCCTGAAACTAAGGGGTAATTTATCATTAACAATCCACCTAACCCACACATCTTTGGACAGTGGGAGGATACCAGAGCATCCGTAAGAAACCCACACAGAGATGGGGAAAATGTACAAATTTCACACAGGCAGTGGCCCAAGCCAAAAATCAAACACATGTCTTTGACGCTGTGAAGCAGCAGTGTTAACCACTGTATCCCCATGCCACCCCATGATGACCTTTGTACCTCTAGAATGCTTAGAAAATATCTTAAACACTCAACAGTTCCATTCTGTGCAGGTTAGAGCAAGGTTATGTTCATGAAATGCAAAAATAGTCAAAACATTGCCATTGATAATATGTCTAAGATTAACAAGCATCAATAATAACATGCAGCTGACTTTAAGTGAGGCTGTCTAACAATAGCAGCAACAATAATGTCCTCAAAATGGAATTAGTGGCATTCATTTCTGATTTATTCAACGATAAGAGCATCACTGGGAAGACCAGCTATTTTTGCCCATCCGTATTTGCTCTTGAGAAGATGGTGGTGGGCCGTCTTCTTGAACCGTTGCAGTCCATCCACAGTGTTGTTAGGGATGGAGTTCCGGAATCTCTCCCCAATATCACTGAAGGAACTGAATTATTGTTCTAATTCAGGGTGGTATCTGTCTTGGAGGAAAGTTGGCAGTCTTCCAGTATTTCTTCTAAGTGCAAGAGGTCACGGGTTAAAAGGTGCTGTTGAAGTGAGGCTTGGTAAGTTGTGACAGTGCATCTTGTAGATGGTATCACACTGCTACTGCTGTGTGCCAGTGGTGGAAGGAATAAATGGGAAAGGTGGTTGGTGAATGCCAATCAAGGAGGCTGCTTTGTCCTTGATGGTATTGAGTTTCTTGAGTGTGGTTGCCAAGCAAGTGGAGAGTATTCTATCACAATCCTGATTTAGATGGTGGACAGGCTTTGGGGAGTCAAGAGGTAAGTTCCCTGCTGCAGAATTCCCTGCCTCTGACCTGCTCTCATATGCAAATCTGTGTGGAGTCTGCACATTCACAAATTTGATTGAATTCATTGAGGACGTAACTCAATGTATGGACAAAGATAGAGTTAATGTTGTATACATGGATTTTAGTAAGGCGTTTGATAAGGTTCTCCATGGTAGGCTGATGAAGAAGATAAGGATGTGTGAGATGGAAGGAAATTTGGCTGATTGGATAAAAACTGACTGTCTCATACAGAGGGTGATGGCGGTGGAGAGAAAATTTTCTGACTGGAGGCCAGTTACCAGTGCTGTACCAGAGGGGTGAATGCTGGGTCCTCTGATTTTTGTGATATTTATCAATGGCTCGGAAGAGGGGGCTGAAGGGGGGTTAGTAAATTTGTTGATGACACCAAGATTGGTGGAGTAGTGGATAAGGTAGAGGGCTCTTGCAGTTGCAAAGAGACATTGATAGGATGCAGATCTGGGCTGAAAAGTGGCAGATGGAGTTCAACCTTGATGAGTGTGAGGTGATTCATTTTGGTCGGACAAACTTGAATGTGGATTACAGGGTCAACGACAGGTTTCTAAGGAATGTGGAGGTACAGAGAGGTCTTGGGGTTCATATCACAGATCTCTGAAGGTTGCCACTCAAGTGGATAGAGCAGTGAAGAAGACTTATAGTGTGTTAGCATTTATTAACAGGGGGTTTGAGTTTCAGAGCCATGAGGTTATGCTGCAACTGTACTGGACGTTAGTGAGACCACATTTGGAAAATTGTACTCAGTTTTGGTCACTTCACGATAAGAAGGATGTGGAAGCATTGGAGAGAGTGCATGAGAAGATTTACTGCTGCCTAGTTTGAAGGGTTGGTCTTATGAGCAACGGTTGAGGGAGCTGGGGCTTTTCTGCTTGGAGTGAAGGAGGATGAGAGGCAATTTAATAGAGGTTTATAAGATGATGAGAGGGATTGATAGAGTGGACGTGCAGAGGCTATTTCCTCGGGTGGATGTAGCTGTTACTAGGAGGCATAACTTTAAGGTTCATGTTGGGAGATATAAGAGGGATGTCCAAGGTGGATTCTTCACCCAGAGAGTGGTTGGGGTGTGGGATAGACTGCCTGCTGTGATAGTGGAGTCAGACACTTTAGGAACTTTCAAGTGGTTATTGGATAGGCACATGGAGCACTCCAGAATGATAGGGAAGGAATAGCTTGATGTTGGGATTGGACATAGCTAGGCACAACACTAAGGGCCAAAGGTCCTGGACTGTGCTTTAATGTTCTATGTTCGATGTTCTAGGTTCTATATTCTTCCACTGTCTGTGTGGGTTTCCTCTGGTGCTAACGGTTCCTCCCACAGTCCAAAGATGTGCAGGTTAGTTTGATTTGCCATGCTAAATTGCCCTTTGATGTCCAAAGATGTGTAGGTTAAATGAATTTGACATGGTAAATGTGTAGGATTATGGGGACAGGGCTGGAAGAGGGCTTAGGTAAGATACCGGTCACTGTATCAGTCAGATTTGATGCAGGTGAGAGAGGCAATGGCCTCCTTCTGTACTGTGGGGATTCTATAAAACTTCCATTTTATGCTATCCTTGGGACTCGACACAGAACCCATCATCCATAATCTGCCACTCCTGCTGCTACCAGTCGAAAGTGGACAGACATTGGCCAGCCATTAGGCAATGGGATAGCCTATTTAACAGGCACAGCTTGTTTAGACAGACATGAATGAAGCTGGAGTCTCCAGAACCATCCTTTTTCCTTCAACACGAATGTGGGCTATTCTCCCGCACACTCCATTTGACAGTCAGCGGTCAAGAATCAAAATCGACAGCGATACTGGTTAATATGAAGTATTTTTCACGTTTCTTTGATAGATGAAGCGAATTAAATGTTGTTGGCCTCTCACAGCTCTGTCAAAGACTGCAAGAAACTTGTTCAATTCTAGCAACATCAATTTATGCCTGAACACTATTTGATTAAAGCTGTGACAGGCAGTTAGCTGTGGAATGACAGCTCTAAATAGAGAGTAAAAGAGTTTTCAATGTCACGATTCTTGGAGTGGATTAGAAGAATGCTAAACAAGGAAAGAATGCTTATTCATTATCTCCACTATCTACAAGGACTTGCATTTATATAGCACCTGTAAAGTAGTAAATTTCCCAAAGCAGATAAGCATCCTTTCCAGATGTGTCACAGCTTGGTATGGCTCCTGCTCTGACCAAGACCGCAAAGGGTTGTGAATGTGGCCCAGTCCATCGGGCAAAGCAGCCTGCCATCCATTGACTCCGTCTACATGGCCCACTGCCTCAGAAAAACACCTAGCATAATCAAAAACCTGCACAGGAATACTCTCTTCCACCCTCTTCCATCAGGAAAATGGTATAAAAGTCTGAGGCCTTGTACTGACCAACTCAAGAACAGTTTCTTCCCTGCTGCCATCAAACTTTTGATTGGACCTATCTTGCACTGAGTTGATCTTTCTCTATACCCTAGCTATGACTGTAACACTACGTTTTACACTCTCTTCTTTCCTCTCTATGAACAGTTTGCCTTGTCTGTACAGCACACAAGAAACAATACTTTTCACTGTATACCAATATATGCAACAATAATAAAACAAATCAAATAAAGAGAGTGTGGGAATAATGGACGCACCACCTCCAGCTTATTTGTAATATCAGATTGTGGGATGAGGGACGAGCAGCATTTGAGAAGGTGCATAAGAAATTTTACATATTTTACTATATCAATATATTGTATATGGTGTATGATGCCAGAATCCACAGAACTGCTGTGCATGTTGGAGTTAAGCAAACTAAGTAAAGCACGGTGCACGTATTGCCATCCTGAACTGTTCCAGCAAAGCTGGTTCCCATCTACTCCACTGGGCCATCCCATTCCAATCCTTTGCTACTTGTTCCCGTATGTATGATTTTGACCTGCAGCAGCGAGAGGAGAATGCCATTGGACATTTTTCCAACATGTACGTATGGATCCAAAAGAGAAAATGCTGGAAATCTCAACAGTTCCGGCAGCATCTGTAACTGGAGAAAAAAAAACTGACGTTTTGAGATGAGATGACCCCTTGTCACAGCTAATTGGTAAAATGGGAGATATTTATACTGTAGGGTGAGGGAATGGAAGATGAGTCATAGCCAGAAAAACAAGGGGGAAGGCTGCTAATGGCAGCCCACAGAAGATGTGAATGGCCAAACAGCACAGAAGCTGAAATCAGCAGGTAAACTGTGACAGATGAAGATGAGGGGGCGATGGGTGGGAGAGAGGTTAAATTGAGAAAACGTGGGGGGAAAGACAAACAATGGAAGAGAAAAGACTTGCTGTGATTTTCCAGCATTTTTTTCTTTTGGTTTCAGATTCCAGCATCTGCAGTAATTTGCTTTTATTGTGCACATGTGGATTATGTGTTAGTCATGGCCCATTAGGTAGATATATGTAGAAGGTGCGAGATCTGGAGGCTTACAGCAGTGATAAGTATGTAAGGTGAGATGAATGATAGGATTTGAGTCCTAATTACCGAGTAAGTGATGGAGGTAATTCATAGAAATCATAGAAACCCTACAGTACCGAAAGAGGACATTTGGCCCATTGAGTCTGCACCGACTACAATCCCACCCAGCTATACTCGCATATCCCTACATATTTTATCCACTAATCCCTCTAACTTACACATCTCAGGACTTTAAGGATAATTTAGTTTTAGCATGGCCAATCAACCTAACCTGCACACTTTTGGGCTGTGAGAGGAAACCAGAGCACCTGGAGGAAACCCATGCTGACACGAGGAGAATGTGCAAACTCCACACAGACAATGACCCCAACTGGGAATCGAACCCAAGTATGACGCATTGAATTTTTAAAATATTATTCGTGGGACATAGGCATTGCTAGATGGCCAGCATTTACTGCTCGTTACTAGTTTTCCATGGAGGGTAGTTGAGAGTTAACCACATTGCTGTAGTTCTGGAATCACATGTAAGCCAGACCAGGTAAGGATGGCAGATTTCCTGAAGGACATTAGTGAACCAGATGGGTTTTTCCGACAATCGGAGTGGACAAGGAGCGGACAATGGAACGGTCTATGGAATTTCCAGTCTTGCTCGAGTGAGGCCCTACAATCCCACCAATTAACTCAGTTTCTCTCTTCACAGATACTGTCCAACCTGCTGAATTATTCCAGCACCTCCAGTTTTCATTTCAGTTTGATTAAGATGAACACAACCTAGTCCTTAAAGACATTGGATTTGTCCTGTTGGAAACCATAGCCATGCAGAAACTGTGTCTTACTCCAGTATAATCTCATGAATGAATGACTTTTACTTTGTAAAAAAAAATGCCAAAAATTGATCACTCTGCAACAGAAACTGATTAAAAAGATCAGTTTATGAAGGAAGGTGCAGGAGAAGGTATCAGGAGAGTATGCGTGGCTTTGCTGTATGGTAACATGATGCTTACTATCAATACACTCTTCCTAAGAGAGTGAGAGAGATGGTAATTGCATTCCCTAAGGAAAGTATCAATACCCATTATTGAAGAAATAGATTCTGCTCTGTAGACAACATTCGTGAAATTCCCTAAATATATTGTTAATATCCTTTGCATTTCCTGAAATTGATCCTTTATGTTTGCTTATTTCAGTTGCTATATTATCCACCCTTATTCATTGGATTTAATAGCAGATCCTCCACATCAGCAAAAAAAACCAGAAAGCTGTCCTGAAGGCTGAGTGATATATTAGCCAATGTGTAGGTGAGACGTAGAGAGGAGAAAGGTTCAAAGTCCGACTGTCAAACTACACAGAGTTAGCTGAGGTTATTAAGGGTGGTGGGAATGGTACGTACACTGTTGTGTGGTGATCCAACCGGGCAAGAAGAACAGGGATTTATAGACAGTCAGTCAGTTCATCTCACTGCTGCAACCGATTGTATGCCTGTTGTTGATATGTATTGTGTCAGTCACAATGTCTCAAAATGTTTTACAACCAATAAAGTACTTTACTGATGAAAACACTTAAACCAATTTGCACATGGCATATTCCCACACACAGACCAAAGGAATAATGTCCAGATAATCTGCTGATTGAGAGGCAAATATCATACACTGGGGAGAACTCCACCTCTCTCCAATGAGAGGGCAAATTTGACAAATTTGAGGGCAAACATTGATTCAGAATCCTCTACTAGTGGGAGGACATTCTTCAGGAGGATCATGTGACCCAATCACCCAATGAAGAATGAGCCAGGGATCTCGGTGCATAGCGTGGAGTTTTGCAACTAGAGTAGATCCTGGAGTTGGAAGTGTTAACATCGTGGAAGTTCTCTGTACAGGCATCTGCTTGTAAATAAACCAATATAATTTGGAATACTCACTGATGGATGTCAATCCTTGCAATTACTGTACCTTCAAAGGTCAATATGATTTATAGCACTCACCTGTCAATATTCCATTAATATTGAATAGTTTTCTTTCCAAAATCTTGTGAGTAGAAAAGGAAATTTATACAGCTGTATGTGAAGTTTACTGTTCCATCTCAAATTGTGGAAAGCTGTGGGACTTTGTGAATGAAGCTGTCACACTAGCTATGCTGAAATATGCACAACAATGATGATCACTTGAGTGAGGAGAAGGGATATTTGGCTGGAATGATGGCTGAGAAAGAATTCTTCAGATCAAGAGAGAAGAAAACTGATGAGAAAGGAGATTTCAACTGTATGATTTAACTTGTCATGTATGGTTATCTAGTTTATTCAATATTCTGCGAACTGTCTACAAGACACATTGCAGCAATTCACCAAAGATACTTAGACAGTACCTTCCAAATTCATGACCACTTCCATCTGCATTGACAACGGCAGCAGATACAAGGGAATACCATCATCTGCAGGTCCCCTTCCTGACTTGGAAATATATCACCGTTCCTTCGCAGTGGCTAGGTCAAAATTGTGGAATTCCCTTCTTAACGGCATTGTGGGTCAACCCACATCATGTGGACTACAGCGATTCAAGAAGACCACCTTCTCAAGGGCAACCGGGATGGGCAAAAAACGCTGGCTAGCCAGCGATGCCCATGTCCCATGAATGAATTGAAAAAATGGGCTAAGAAGCAAAGGCAGAGCTTTGATCCCACGCTCAAGAATTTTTTTTCTCAGAGCTGGTGAGCTCTATTTGGATGAGAAAGCCCCCTTAGCCCATTTGACTGCACAAGTCATACAATAACACTCTGGCCTTCCTATCTCAGCATGACCTTATATCTGAATCTGGAATCTCAATTCAACATCTCATCTGTTGGACAATATGGCAATCTCCTCAGCACTATAATTATGTTTCAGCTTGTCCTTTTCATGGGACATAGATGTCACTGGCTGGGTGAACACTTCTATTGCACAACCCTAATTGTCCTTGAGACTGCGGTAGTGAGCCATCTTCTTGAACTGCTGCAATCCATGTGATGTAGATACACCCACAATGCTGTTAGAGAGGAAGCTCTGGGATCTTGGCCAAGCAACATTGAAGGAATGGTATAAAATGATGAAGAAAAATGCAGTACAGTGCCACAGCAGTTCGTATAGCTGGTTCACAGCTCCGGGGACCCATGTTCAATTCCAGCCTTGGGTCACTCACTGTTTGTGTGGAGCTTGATGTTCTTCCCGTGTCTGCGTGGGTTTTCTCCGGGTGCTCCAGTTTCCTCCCACAGACTAAAAATGTGCAGATTAAGTGGATTGGCCATGCTAAATTGCCTCTTAGTATCCCAAGATATATAGGTTAGATGGATTAGCCATGGGAAATGTGTGGGGTTACTGGCGTAGGACAGTGGAGAGGCCAGGATAAAATACTCTGCCAGAGAGTTAGTGCACGTGAGATGGGTCAAATGGCCTTTTCTGCACTGTGGGGATCCTTTCACTCTCTGATTCTATATATTTCCAAATCAGGACGCCGTATATCTTGAGGAGGAACTTATAGGCGGTTCACCTTCATCTGTTGTGCTTGTCCTTTTAGATCGTAGAGACTGTAGGATTGGATGATGTATTCAAAGGAGGCTTGGTAAGTTGCTGTCGTGAATCTTGTGGGTTTTTTTAATATTAATTTTGTTGGATATGGGCTTCTTTGAGTTGCCAGTATTTATTCCCATCCCTAGTTTGCCCTTGTTCAGAGGGCAGTTGAGAATCAACAACATTACTGTTGGTCTGGAATTGTATGTAGGCCAGGCTGGGTAAAGACTACAGATTTCCTTCCCTAAAGGACATTCATATATACTGCTGCCGCGATGGTGAAGGGAGTGGATGTTGGAAGTATTGGACAGAGTTCCAATCAAGCAGGCTGAGTTGTCCGAGATGTTACCAAAATTCTTGAATGTTGTTGGAGCAGCACTCATCCAGACAAGTGCAGAGCAGTTAATCACTGTTCTGACTTGTGCCTTGTAAGTGGTGGCAGGCTTTGAGGAGTTAGCAATTGAGTTATTCTCTTCAGAATTCCCAAACTCTGACTTGCTCTTGTAACCAGAGTTATGAATTTGGGGTAGGAGTGAGGTTAGATTCGGCTTGCTCTTAGATCTAGTCAGTAAAGCAGAGAAAATATTTGCAGTCAACTGATCCTCGAACACCATGAGTTTTATCATTGTAATGTCACATTGACAGTTAGTTAATTACAGTTTTCCGTATCAAGTGACACATGAGACATTTTATTTCTTGCAAGTACTGTTTGCTGAGAACAAGTTATTTGACTGCAATTGTAATTCCCCAAACTTGATACTTGTATTTGCAAATCTGTCACAAATTCGTCTTGTCTTGAGGTCCCTTCTGTAACACAACAAGTGGACAGAATACAAACATGATTAATAAATCCTCGATCAGGAATATTACTTTGCTGGCTTGTAGTTTGGCTCACATCTTCCAAGGAAAGGATAGATGCAAGGTCATCTGACCATTATCTATTAAAACCCACTGCAACACTCAATATGTTGCGTTAGTCTGTAGTGATTGTGGTGCCTGTCTCTTTAAGAGGGTCACCAGGCTTGAGGGACCAATGGGAACCAAGAGGGAGTGGTCATCCCAGAGGGTAGATTCTTCTCCTGGGCAGAATATGTCTTGAAGCCATGTGGTAAGCATGTAAGGACTGAAACATCAGGACTGAAACAGCCAGGGGAACTGCTGCCCAAGGCAGCCTGGGACTGCAAACCTTTCATAGAATCATAGAATCCTTACAGCGCAGAAGAAGGCCATTCAGCCCATCCAGTCTGTACCAACAACAATCCCACTCAGGCCCTATTTCGTCTGTACATAGTTTTTCTTTATCAACAAATATCTTTTGTTACTTACAAAACCTGAAGTCTGTGTGGGGTTTGCACGTTCTCCCTGTGTCTGTGTGGGTTTCTCCGGGTGCTCCAGTTTCCTCCCACAGTCTGAAACACATGTTGGTTAATTGCATTGGCCATGCTAAATTGGCCTTCAGTGGACCTGAGCGGGTGCTGGTATGTGGCAACTAGGGGATTTTCACAATAACTTTATTGCAATATTAATTCCACTTGTGACATGAATAAATGAGCTTAAGCTTTAAGCTTCACTTGATGATGCCTGGACTGCCATGACACAATATAGCCCAAGGTTGTTTGTACTTCAGTTGCCTGGAATATTGTCCTGTATAACATGAGGAGACTTTGAATTTATAAGGCTTCAATGTATTTACTCCCACCATGAGGTTCTCAAATGCTTAATTACCAATGTGTAAGTGTAATACTTACTTCCTTCACTCAATCATTCTTTTCTTCTAAATCAAGCATTTGAAACTCATTCTTGCTTTCATCTAATCAATACTCAATTGCATTCATTTTCCCTCCTAGTCCTTCGACTTTGAATTCTTTTCCTTTGCTTCTCAATAAAAGCTTTGAAAATGATTCCTTTTCATGCCATCTCATCACAGAGTAGAATCATAGAATTTCTACGGTATAGAAGGAGGCCATTCATCCTATCAAATCTGTACCAACAACAATCCCATCCCATCCCTGTAACCCCACATATTTATCCTGCTAATATCCCTGATATTAAGGGTCAATTTAGCACGCCCAATCAACCTACCCCACATGTTTTTGGAATGGTAGAAAACTGGAGAACTGGAAGAAACTCACACAAACATGGAGAGAATATGCAAACTCCACGTAGACAGTGATCCAAGCTGGGAACTGAACCTCGATCCCTGGCGTGTGAGTTAGCATCACTAACCACTGTGCTATCATACTACCCAAATTTTTGCCAAAGAAGTGATACCAAAATTCACACAAAAAAATGAAACTTTGACCTCATGTATACAATGAGATAGAAATCACACGCCTTGTGATTCATTCAGACAAGGCAATATGTTCTATTGACCAGTCTCCAACCCTCTCGTGCAGAATATCTAGTTCCCATCTCTTATAGGAGACGTAGTTACCAACTAAGCTAAAAGCAAAATACTGTGGATGCTGGAATCTGGATGATCCTTCGTCAAGCTTGCATGGAAGGTCATCCAGACTTGACGCATTGACTCTATTCCCGCCCCATAAATGCTGCCAGACCCGTAGAGATTTTCCAACATTTTCTATTTTTTATTGTGTGTGTGTGTGTGTGTGTGTGTATGTGTGAGAGAGAGAGGCAAATTTCTGGGTGGGAACAGGGTGTGTGTATTATTTACAAAGCATTGCAGTTGTGTGTGACTGGCTGGATGGATCACAGCATCACGGGAACACAAGAAATTGAAGCAGGAGTAGGCCACCAAGCCCTTCTGCCGCCATTCAATACCATCATTGTTGATCTATGCCAGCCTCAATTCCTTTTCTGTGCCAATTTCCCCATAGCCATCTACTCCTTGACCTATCAAATATTTATTCACCTCCACTTTAAATACTACAAGCGATCCAGCCTCAACTACTCTTTGGGCAGGAAATTCCAGAGAATCACCTCCTGCTGTGAGAAGGACTTTCTTTGTTTCTCAGTTTTAAATGAATGGTCCTTTTCCTGTCACTCATTATGCTTACATTAAAACCAGGCCTGAACAGGTTACTGCACAGTGTAATGTTAGCATGCCTTCAAAAGATTTTTTTTCAATCAAGCTCACATCCTTAGGTGATATCATTGATGAAAGGAGAAAAACAATCATGCAGATCAGGTGACAAGGATTATTTTTAGTTGCAGTTTGGAGCTGAAGTAGGAGATGAGTTTTAGAAGAGTCGGCAAACTAAAAATAAGTGTTTTTCCTCTCTTGTTTTGAAAATTCTGTTAGTTTCCTGAAAAGTGAAAATCTCTTGCTGTTGAGGGACTGGATCTGACTCTCTCTGCCGTTTTGGGAAGTTACCTTCAAACTGTTCTGAGTCTCAAGATCATTGGACTGCAGAATTCAACTAATGATCTTGATCCCAGTATCAAGTGAGCATTGTGTTTAACCTGTGAACAGAGTGTTTGTTGTCTACTGGGTTTTGGTTTGAATTAGAACACATTAGAGATATTCATTAAGAATTACATATTATAGTGGCTGCTTTGCTTCTTATTTGTAATTGATAGAAGTTCTTGCTAATTTTCTTACTATATTTGTGAACTATGTTCTCAGCTAAACTTACTTTGATAAAAACTCCCCTGTGGATCTTTTGAATCATACCTGAAGTGAAAGCTATCATGCTTATCCGAGCCAAATTCAGGATGCAAAACTTATGATTCAGGCGAGAACTACAAAACACTTTGGAGTTTCTAATCTGAACCTGGCAACAGATGCTTGCACAAAACAGCTGAAACCGTGGACATTCTGGATTCTTCTCGCTGCTCTAAAATTCTTTTTTTGGCACTGTGTTAAGTTTATGTTTATGTTTGTCTCCACTGGATATGTTAGATTGATTGTAAAACATTCATAATATTTAATGTATTCAATCATGAAATGAATCTTCCTAAACCTACATTCATAAACCTTTCCTTGATGTCAGCTCTCAATCGTCCGAGTC
Organism: Sphyrna mokarran; assembly: GCA_024679065.1. Classification (NCBI taxonomy): domain Eukaryota; kingdom Metazoa; phylum Chordata; class Chondrichthyes; order Carcharhiniformes; family Carcharhinidae; genus Sphyrna; species Sphyrna mokarran. Next base: position 8,684,419 of record JAGIQG010000004.1, read on the forward strand.
TATCAATTGTCCCCGCGATCATTAGCCTTTCATTTTACGATGATACAATTAGATGGGATAAAATGAGGCTGCTATCAGAAGATAAGATGAATGATGAATTCTGTGTTTAATCCAAAAGCAATTTAACTTCAAGCAGGCATATATAAATTAAATGAGGCATTGAATTTGCTGTAAAACTGAGCATAAATCTCATTAAGCAATGAATAGTTGAACCTCTACATCACCAAATGACCCAGTAACTTCAAAGTCTTACAGTGGGTTATTTAATGCTTGTATCACAGTGTATTAAAATGCTTCAGTTTCATTCAGTGTATTTTTTTCTCTTGCAAAGCACATTGGAAAACACAGCAATCCAAAATACGCTTGCATTTATGAGGAACAATTGCTAATCAGGTGCACAGATTGAAGATTTCTGTTCTTCGTAAATAAAAGAAGCTGCAATTTGCTTTAAAAAGGCCATTAAAAGAGCAGCTGAACACTACAGTGATCTGTTTGCAAGGAGCTTAAATTGATTAAAAGTGCGGCTCGCCATCAGCTGTGTCAACCTTGCTCTGACAAAAGGGTTTATGGAATTTAAACAATTGGCATTGGGTGGAAAATGCATCAGTCTCCTGCAGCAGTTAACAACCTGACTCCCTGCAAAGGAATCGATTGTATGTGATACTCAAGCAGGAACTCTGCCCCCTCGTCTGCTTCCATTCCATGATAGGCGAGAGTCCGATAATGAAAATCTCCATTGACCTCGGGCGGGAATTTTCGGTCTTGCCCAAGTGAGGTCACAGTTTAAAGTCTATTTGTTAGTCACAAGTAAGGTTTATGTTACATTGCGATGTAGCGAAATTGCCCCAGTCACCACATTTTGATGGCTGTTCGGGTACACTGAGGGAGAATTTAGCATGGCCAATGCACCTAATCTGCACGTCCTTCAGACAGTGGAAGGAAACTAAAGCACCCAAATGAAACCCATGCAGTTACGGGCAAAACGTGTAAACTCCACCCAAGGTAGGAATCGAATCCAGGTCCCTAGCACTGTGAGGCAGCAGTGCTAACCTCTGTGCCACTGATGAGTTGACTATTGCTTTGGCTGCACATGGGTATGGGATGAGAGGGGAAGTCACCCATTTGTAGGAATACTTGATGCTTAGCAGCCAAACCATATCTTTTATCTTAATGTTCCAGGGACCCAGATTCCATGGTAGATGGTGGAATTTGAATTCAATTTAAAAAGACTGAGGATCTACGGATTCGGAACCGCACACATGAGGATGGCCGCAACCGGGATTTTGTGTTCATTTCGCACTATCTGTAACCACCATGACTTGCCTGGGCTTGTAAAATCTCACTTACTGTTCTGTTTGGAGACAATACACATCTTTTTAACCTATGCTAATGTTATCTCCATTCACATTGTCTACATCTTTAAGACTTGAATAGCAGATTAGCTGTAAAGACTTGCATTCTAATCAGTATTCTGTAAACTGTATGTGTCATTATGTCTTTCTCTGATCAGAACATTGCACACACTTGATGAAGGAACACCATTTCCAAAAGCTTATGGGATTACTATCAAATAAACTGGTTGAAATTAAACCTGGTGTTGTCAGACTTCTTACTGTATTTACCGCAGTCCAACACCAGCATCTCTACATCGTTATTTGAAAAAACATTGGGTTGCTAGACTCCTGGCCAATGTGTATTCCCCTGTACTGTAAACATTACTTTCTATTATTATTACTATTTGCAAAACTTTGGGTCTATCATAACTCAGGGAGCCCGACTGGAAAGGAGCATAATTTATTACAGAATGCAAAGTAAAACCACTGCTATGTATATACAAACACTAGTCCCTGCCTGGGGCAAGTAGCTCAGCAGACCCAGTCCCGTGCCTGCTTTATGATAGGGTTAGGCAATGAGTTCCAGTTGAGCAAGACATTGTTCATGACCAGGGGAACTCATATTCAATGAACCCTACTGGAAATCAGTCAAATGATTTCCCCATGAATCTCATAGGGCTTACTGCAGTGAAAGAATTGAGCATGGCCAATGCATCTAATTTTGGCTATTAAACTATATTTCCCACTTAAACACAAAAAATTACACCTCAAAAATAATTAGGATAGGTGATAGCCTAGTGGTATTATCGCTAGGCTATGAACCTAGAAACTCAGCTTATGTTCTGGAGATCCAGTTTCAAATCTCACCATGGCAGATGGTGGAATTTGAATGCAATAAAAAAAAACTGGAATTAAGAATCTACGGACGGCCATGAAACCATTGTTGTTTGTTGAAAAACCCATTTGGTTCACTAATGTCCTTTTAGGGAAGGAAATCTGCCACGCTAGTCTAGCTGGTATGTAACTCGAGAGCCACAGAAATGTGGTTGACTCAAGCAACTAGGGATGGCCAATAAATGCTAGCCAGCAGCGATGCTCATATCACACGAATGAATAAAAGAAAAATAACTCGGTCATAAGATTATCAGTGAAAGCCTGTCTGTATTTCTCTTCTTTCAAGCCCAGTTTCACTGAATCCATGCTTATTAGCTATAAATTGCTTTGGGATATCCTGAAGACATCTCCATTTAAGTACACACCTATCTATCTTTATTTTGCTCCTTTTAAACACATGATGATGAAATCACACTATGGTCTTTGAGTGGAGTCAGTGATGAGAAGTGATGTGTATTGCTGCATTTTTGTTTGGCACAATGGCACAGTGGTTAGCACTGTTGCCTCACAGTGGCCAGGGTTCAATTCCTGACTTGGGTGGTTGTCTGTGCGGACATTGCACATTCTCCCCATGTCTGTGTGGGTTTCTGGTGAACACTGGAGGATGGCAAATGTTGTCCCTTTGTTCAAAAAGGGGAGTAGGGACCATCCTGGAAATTATAGACCGGTGAGCCTGACTTCTGTTGTGGGCAAGGTCTTGGAAAGAATTATAAGGGATAGGATTTATAAGCATCTAGAGAGGAATAAATTGATTAGGGATAGTCAGCACGGTTTTGTGAAGGGTAGGTCGTGCCTCACAAACCTTATTGAGTTTTTTGAGGAGGTGACCAAAGAGGTAGATAAGGGTAAGGCAGTTGATGTAGTGTATATGGATTTTAGCAAAGCGTTTGATAAGGTTCCCCATGGTAGGCTACTGCAGAAAGTGCAGATGCATGGGATTGAAGGTGATTTAGCAGTTTGGATTAGGAATTGGCTAGCTGATAGAAGACAGAGGGTGGTGGTTGATGGGAAATATTCAACCTGGAGTGCAGTTACAAGTGGTGTACCTCAAGGATCTGTTTTAGGGCCACTGCTGTTTGTCATTTTTATAAATGACCTAGATGAGGGTGTAGAGGGTTGGATTAGTAAATTTGCTGACGATACCAAAGTGGGGGGAGTTGTAGACAGCGAGGATGGATGTTACAGTTTGCAGAGGGACATAGATAGGTTGCAGAGCTGGGCTGTGAGGTGGCAAATGGAATTCAATACGGATAAGTGTGAGGTGATTCACTTTGGTAGGAATAACAGGCATATGAAATATAGGGCTAATGGAAGGACCCTTAATAGTGTTGTCGAGCAGAGGGATCTTGGGGTACAAGTACATAGCTCTTTGAAAGTTGGCACCCAGGTTGATAAAGTTGTTAAGAAGGCGTACGGTGTGTTAGCTTTTATTGGTAGAGGGATTGAATTTAGGAGCCGTGAGGTTATGTTACAACTGTACAAAACTCTGGTGCGGCCGCACTTGGAGTATTGCGTACAGTTCTGGTCGCCGCATTATAAGAAAGATGTGGAAGCATTGGAAAGGGTGCAGAGGAGGTTTACCAGGATGTTGCCTGGTATGGTGGGAAGGCCTTATGAGGAAAGGCTGAGGGACCTGAGGTTATTTTCATTAGAGAGAAGAAGGTTACGCGGTGACCTAATTGAGGCGTATAAGATGATCAAGGGATTGGATAGGGTGGATAGTGAGAGCCTTTTTCCTCGGATGGTGATGACCAACACGAGGGGACATAACTTTAAATTAAGAGGTGGTAGTTATAGGACGGATGTCAGAGGCAGGTTCTTTGCACAGAGGGTGGTGAGGGCGTGGAATGCCCTGCCTGCAGCAGTTGTGGACTCGCCTACTTTGGGGGCATTCAAATGGTTGGTGGATAGGCATATGGATGATATTGGAATAGTTTAGGTTAGAGGGTCCACTGGCCGGCTCAACATCGAGTTGCCATGGTAAGTTGGCCATTAATTTTAGCAGGATTAGCAGGGTAAACACGTTGGGTTACAGGAATAGAGCCTGGGAGGGATTGCGATCGGTGCAGGCTTGATGGGCCAAATGGCTTCCTTCTGCACTGTAGGGATTGTATGATTCTTTCCTTTGCATTTTCAGGTGAGGTTCTGTACTATTTGGATGCTGAAGAAAGTTAATGTGACCACCTTTTACAAAGTATTAATCCAATGTGAGTCAGTAGCTTCAGGACAGGATGGAAAAATACTTGATCAATGACATTCCTTAGGCAGTGAAATGATTAACTTTACCATTTGAAGTTGATAATGTGTGCTTTGTTATTTTGCCATTCAATTGTGAGTAGACATTCCTCATGTGTTAGCTGACATAATGAGGTGGCTTGGGTCAGAGTTTATCCCTGGATGATGGTGAGCAGCTGATAGGGATGATTTGATATTTGTATGGGTGCTCAATCAGATGAGATAACTTCATAAAGCTTGAGCTTCAAGACCAAGGGGCACAGTGGAGCAGTGGTTAGCACTACTGCCTCACAGCACCGTGGACCCAGGTTCAATTCCTGGCTTGGGTGACTGCCTGTGCAGAGTTTGCATTTCTCCGTGTGGCCTGCGAGGGTTTCCTCCGGGTGCTCCTGTTTCCTCCCACAGTCCAAAGATGTGCAGCTTAGGCTGATTGGCCTTGTTAAATTGATTCTAGTATCAGGGGGTTGGCAGGGCAAATATGAAGGGTTATGAGAACAAGGCCTGGGTGGGATTGTGGTCGGTGCAGACTTGATGGGTCGAATGGCCTCCTTCTGCACTGTAAGGTTCTATAATCACTTCAGCACAGCCTGACACAATGGGGCAATCACACCAAAAATATCCCAAGTGCCAAACAAGTGTGAAATTTGCGCTTTTCTTGGGTGAGTTAAAAAGAATTTCATTTCCATCTGTCAAACAAATTAAACCAAATCTTGTTTTCCACCAGGGTGGCATGGGCAAGTTGGGCTGAAACACCTGTTTCCATGCTGCAAAATCTATGATACCAGCCAGTGGAGGGGTGGGTCCTACTGTTGGGGTCACCACATCTGGTCCTTGTTAATGGAGACCATGGGTGATCCTCACCAGAGAGAACCTTCATTGCGAGGATCAGCTACGGTTGTAGAGGCAAGTGACCCCAGACGATTGTGCCCCAGGCTCACTTGTAAGGTTTAAATCCACGTTACATTGGATTTAAACATTCCAATCAACCCTGTACCCGAGGCTGATCTCGCCGGATGTCCAGTAAGATGGAGAGAGGGGCGAAATCTGATTTCTTGATTCTCTCGCAATCTTACTGGCTCACCCTGCCCATCGGTCAGCAGGACAAAAAGCAAGGTATGTCCAGTGTGTTTGCTGGTGCGTTACCAGTGTTGAGGAAGAGAAGGATGACCGGTGATTAAAATCATAAATTGTGTTGGTGGATTAAATAAAGAGAAATTGCCTTTGGTGTAAAAAAAGGGTGGAAATAAAAGGACACAGATTTACAATGACTGGGGTTTTCCAGTCCCGCTAATGGTGGATAAAGTTGAGGGCTGAAAGGGAAATTTTGGACAGTGGTCAAGGGTCAACAGTCCAATCTCCATTATTCCCGTCCACCCAGTGATAATACCACATCCCGCACTCTGGTGAGACTGGATAATCCCAGTGAGCAAAATGACCAGAGACAACATGAAGAAATGTTCTTCTATTCTGTGGGCTGCTGTGATCTGGAATGTGTTATCTCAAAGAACAATGGAAGCAGATTAAATCATCAATTTCAAAATGATATTGGATAAATATTGGATATTGTGAGTGGCATAGTATCACAGTGGTTAGCACTGCTGCTTCACAGATCCAGCGTCCTGGGTTCAATTCCTGGCTCGGGTCACTGTCTGTGTGCAGTTTGCACATTAGAACATAGAACATAGAACATAGAACAATACAGCACAGAACAGGCCCTTCGGCCTTCGATGTTGTGCCGACCAAAATAAAAAGCAATGCCCCTCCAAACTAAACCATTCCCTTCTCTTCCATATACTTATCAACTAACCTCTTAAACGCCACCAAACTTGGCGCATCTACAACAGCTGCAGGCAGGGCATTCCACTCCCTAATCACTCTTTGAGTAAAGAACCTACCTCTGATATCCGTCCTATAACTCATACCCCTTAATTTAAAGCTGTGTCCCCTCGTGCTAGCTTTCTCCATCCTAGGAAAAAGGCTATCACTGTCCACCCTATCTAAACCTCTAATCATCTTATATGTTTCAATAAGGTCCCCTCTTAGCCGCCTCCTTTCTAACGAAAACAACCTCAAATCCCTCAGCCTCTCTTCATAAGACCTGCCCTCCATACCAGGCAACATCCTGGTAAACCTCCTCTGTACCCTCTCCAATGCCTCCACATCTTTCTTATAATGTGGGGACCAGAACTGCACACAATACTCCAAGTGCGGCCGCACTAGAGTTTTGTACAGTTGCAACATGATGCTGCGGCTCCTAAATTCAATCCCCCTACCAATAAAAGCTAAGACTCCATATGCCTTCTTAACAACTTTATCCACTTGACTGCCTACTTTCAGGGATCTATTGACACATACACCAAGATCCTTCTGTTCCTCAACACTATTAAGAGCCCTACCATTAGCCCTATACTCTACACATTTATTGTTCCTGCCAAAGTGCATTACCTCACACTTTCCACATTAAACTCCATTTGCCACCTCTCGGCCCAGCTCTGCAACTTGTCCAAGTCACTCTGTAAACTATAACACCCCTCTTCACTATCTACCACACCACCAACTTTAGTATCATCTGCAAATTTACTGATCCATCCCTCAATACCCTCATCCAGATCATTTATAAAAATTACAAACAGCAGGGGCCCCAAAACAGACCCCTGAGGCACACCACTCGTCACCGAACTCCACGATGAATATCTCCCATCAACCACCACCCTCTGTCTTCTATCTGCCAGCCAATTTCTAATCCAATTAGCTAAATCACCCTCTATTCCACACATCTGCATTTTCTGTAGAAGTCTTCCATGGGCCACCTTATCAAACGCCTTACTAAAGTCCATATATACTACATCAACCGCCTTACCCCCATCCACCTCTCTGGTCACTTTCTCAAAAAACTCAATGAGGTTAGTAAGGCATGACCTACCCTTCACAAAACCATGCTGACTATCCCCAATCAATTCATTTCTCTCTAAATAACTATAAATCCTATCCCTAATAATTCTCTCCAATACCTTGCCCACAACAGAAGTAAGACTCACTGGCCTATAATTCCCTGGAAGGTCTCTCTTCCCCTTCTTAAACAATGGGACCACATTCGCTATCCTCCAGTCCTCCGGAACCACACCCGTAACCAACGAGGACCTGAAGATCAGAGCCAGAGGCTCTGCAATCTCCTCTCTTGCCTCCCAGAGAATCCTAGGGTAAATCCCGTCCGGCCCAGGGGACTTATCCAACTTCAAACCCTCGAGAATTTCTAACACATCCTCCCTATCTACTATAATACTCCCCAATTTGCAACCCTGTACTCAGTGCTCTCCATAGCTACATTTCCAGCACATTCTTCCTGTGCCTGCATAGGTTTCCTTCTGGTACTCCGGTTTCCTCCCACAGTCCAAAGATGTGTGGGTTAGGTTGATTAGCCATGCTAAGAAATTGTTCCTTAGTGTCCAAGGATGCGTAGGTTAGAGGAATTAGTGGATATAATGTGTAGGGATATGGGAATAGGGTCTGGGTGGGATTGTGTTCAGTGCAGACTTGATGGGCCAAAGGGCTTCTTTCTGCACTGTAGAGTTCTATGATCTACGATCTAAGATTGTTAGAGGAAAATAATTTCAGGACAATGGAGAAAGGAAAGGGAAATGGAATTCCTTGGATAACTTCACCAAAAGTGGGCCAAGTGGCTGCCTTCTATGTTGTATCATTCTCAAAATTCTCTGAACAACTCACTTATATAGATAAAACATTGTTAATAATACAATGGTCTGGCCTCACCATATACATGGGGGTGGTATGGCAGCACAGTGGTTAACACTGCTGCCTCACAGTGCCAGAGACCCAAATTCAAGTCTGGCCTCGGGCTTGTGTGGAGTGTGCACTTTCTCCCCACGTCTGTGTGTGTTTCTCTGGGTGATCCGCATCCCCCCCACACTTCAAAAGGTGTATAAGTTGGATAGATTGGCCATCTTAAATTGTCCCTGAATGTTCCAAGATGTGGAGGTGAAGCTGGGTAAAAAGGTGGGGTTGCAGGAATAGAGCCTGGGATTGATGTTGATGCAGACATGATGGGCCAAATGGCCTCCTTCTGCACTGTAGGGATTCTATGATTCTCTGATGCGATGGATGTATGGCGCTGCGCGTTCACTCCCAAATCTCACTAGGGCCATTTGAGATTGGAGAAGGAAAGGGGAGTGAACTTGGCATATTCAGTGTTGCTGAGAACCCCTTTGAGATTCCCCCAGCTTCCACGCCCCAGTATAATCTGGTTCACATCCAGTGAGGGTGGGAAACGGATTAGCATATTTAACTAGACATTAAAATATTCTAAATCAGTTTCAAGGAGGATTTTCCCTACTCCCGGGATTCTCCAAGTCTCAGCGGCAACAAAAACCACTGCTGGATTCAAAAATCAAAACCTGCTGTGATGGCCGCATCAGGGAGCACGGAGGCCATTGAAGCCCCCAGGGTGGTTGGGGGCATGGCAGGGTGGTACCCATCTAGCAGTGCCAACCTAGTAGGGCCAACCTGGTAGGCAGTGATGGGCCAATGCCAAGGGAGTGGAGCCTGAAAGAGGAGGAGCCTGGAATGGGGCAGGGCCAGAAGAACACGGACTTGAAGGGAGACACACTGGGTAGGATTCAGTGCTCTGAAGATGGCTATCTGTCTTTGGTGGAGGGTGAGGGACATCAGGCTGGTGAGCTATGTTTGGATGGAAATGGGGGCAAACATGCCATCAATGAGATATGTGGGGTCCCAATCCCCGTGGCAGCACCTCAATCTCTGTAAAGTCAGGCTTTCCAGCCTGTTTAGGTCCCATCTCTCTCCAAACCAGTGTAAAACTCTCTCTCTTCCCAAGATCGTGATTAGATTCCCAGCATTACACTGATTCCCTCATCTGAAAATAACACTGTGGTCACCAGGTCAAGATCCTTTAAAAGGAGCAACAACAGAAGGATCACATGCCAACATATCAGCACAATGTATTTAGCTAATTAATTCCTTCCTAAAGGACATTAACGAACCGGACAGGCTTTTACAATAATCAATGATAGTTTCATGGTCTCCATGATTGAAGCTTATTTATTATCTGCATCACATGGACTGCAACAGTTCAAGAAGACAGTTCAACATCACCTTCTCAAGGGCAATTCAAGATGGGCTATGAATGTTGGTCTATTCTATGAAGCCCGCATCCTTTGAATGATTAAAAAAGAATATAAAATCACCGATTTATTCATTGAATTCAAATTCCACCAGCTGCCATGTTGGGATTTGAAGCTGTGTTGCCAGAGTATTCGTCATGAGGAAAAGCATTTTCACGCAATGAGTTGTTACTGCCTGAAAGGTTGGTGGGAGTGAATTTATTCTTTCTAAAGGAGAGTGTGTAGATGTTTGGACAGAGATAACAATTACAAGGAAATTGTTAAATCAATTGGCTATGCTAAATTATACCTTAGTGCCCAAAGATCTGCAGTTTTAGTGAATTGGCCGTGCTAAATTTTTCCTTATTGTCTAAAAATCTGCAGGTTCGGTGGATTTTCCATACTAAATCGTTCCTCAGTACCCAAAATTGTCCCTTAGTGCCCAAAGATATGCAGGTTGTGTGGATTGGCCATGCTAAATTGTGCCTTGGTCTCCAAAGATACGAAAATTTGGTAGATTGGCTGTTCTAAATTGTCCCTTAGTGCCCAACGATGTGTAGATTCGGTGGATTACGCATAGTAAATGAATGGGGTTACAGGGATTGGGTGGAGGTTGGCTGTGATGCTGGATAGGATGCACTTTCCAAGAGTCTGTGCAGACTCGGTGGGCTGAATGGCCTCCTTCTTCACTGTTGGGATTCTATAGTCTATGGTTCTGTGAAAGATCAGATGAGTGAAACTAATTTGGATAGCCTCAGAGCTAGCATAATATAGTGGGTCAAATGGCCTCTTTCTCTGCTTAACGATTCTCATGTAGTAAAAACATCTGGGTGGAACCTAGGGCCTAGTTAATCTGCTTCACAATCTTGCGCCAGCATTAAATCCACCAAGTGAGTCAGCAAGAATGCGCAGCATGGCATCTATTTAATTTTTGTAATCTGCACCATAGTCCCAGATGTGTCCAGATGTTAAAAAGTTACAGCCTGTGCAAATGAGTAAAAAAGAAAGCTGCAGTGTAAACAGAGATATATATTAATGTCAACCAGCAGAGGCATTTGCACAAATCTAAATATAGCGCCGCACCAGAGGAAGGGACTGGCTAAGTGCTCGGTAAACATTGACGCATACTCAAGGAGCAACTCAGTTCATTATTATCTAATGAGCAGCCATAATTAATAATCAACTCGAGAGGGATAAGAATGTGCGCATATGAACCACAAATCAAGTAACACAATGTCAAGATGCACTGAGCAAACAAGCTGATTACACAATATAACCTTTTAATGGCGCGTAGCCCTCTACTTAGCTTTCCTGTAATTGCATTTAAAACACTCTAACCAGACTCCATGTATAATCAACTCTGTTCCTCTAACCAAATTACCACATTATAAAGAACACAAAGTAATATTCCCCATTGCCAATGTAATATTGAATAACTTTGAATGAGACAATAATATTTTACAGCCCATAATTCCTTTTTTTTCAACTGGGCAATTGCCCTTATGCTGGCGATTGACAAAATATACATCTTTTATTCATGGGTAACAAGCTCGCTGCACCTACATTCAGCTCCAGCCTATCCTTACTCAATAAGCGCAAAGGGACTCTAATTGTCACATTTCAGATCTCGCTGAATTACAGTCAAAAAAATAAAACAAAATCCATTTTTATAAGACCATAGGATCAGAATTAGGCCACTCGGCCCATTGAGTCTGTTCCGCCATTCAATCATGGCTAATTTTTTTTCTCATCCCCATTCTCTTGTCTTTTCCCCATAGCCCCTGATGCTCTGATTAATCAAGAAGCTATCTATCTTAAAGACACGCAATGATCTGGCCTCCATAGCCTTCTGTGGCAAGGCTTTCCACAGATTCACCATTCTCTGGCTGAAGAAATTCCTCTCCTTCTCTGTTTTAAAGGATTGTCTCTTTAGCCTGAGATTGCACCCTCTGATTCTAGATTTTTGCACTAGTGGAAACATCCTCTCCACGTCCATTCTATCCAGGCCTCGTAGTATCCTGTGAGTTTCACAAAGATTTCCCCTCATCCTTCTAAACTCCAATGACTACAAACCCGGAATCCTCAATCATTCCTTATATGTCAAGCTCTTCATTCCAGGGATCATTCTTGATTTCCTTAGATAACAATTTCCTCAAATAATACCCAACTTGCTCCTCCCCTTCAATTGAAATAGACATTCTAAAGATGGAATTGTACTGCCTGCCTGCCACGGGAATTATAACAAGCGGAACACAGACCATGCAAAGATCCATTGACCTTAGGTGGGACTTTCTGGCCTTGGGGCGAGCCCTTATAAGCTAGTGAAAGCAGGTATTAAACATTTGATTCAATTGTTAGGAGCAAGGGTATCACAACCGTATTGAATTCTAGTTGAGATGACCAACATTGCAAGTGGTTGGGGGGTTGAGTGGTGGCTTTGGGAGGGGTGGGGTACATGATGGATTCATTACAAGATAGCAATCAGGAGTGTGATATCTAGCACTTTCTCCACAAGTTTAATTTAACAAATGTGCTGTCAGACGACTCAAGGAATGCACTATTTTCTCATGACGTGATTCACTGAGCAATTTCAGTTTGGTACAGCGCCTGGTCTGCCCAAGGAGCTGCAAAAGTTAAATCAAATCAGATTAATTTGAAGGCCTGTGGCCTTCCCAGATGCTTCACTCCCTATGATATTTTCCTGAGGTTTCAACTCAGCCTTTGTGGATTTAATGCTGAGCAATATGGGAGCGGCTCCGTAGATATGGTGGTAGGAATGATGGTGGAAACCGTGGTGGGGATGGTGGTGGGAATAGCTGGGACCAGCGATCAGTTTTAAGTGGGTAACATTCTTCCCATTCTGTTCCTTTAAAGTCACAAGAAACAATGGGATTTATTTTGAACAAAAACTGAAAAATAAGCACTTGGTGGGTAAAGTGCTCAGAAGCACTAGCTTTTGAAATCTGGATTTAGCTCACAATTGCATTGTAACCTAGTTTGAAACATCTAGAGCTGCCAAACCAGGGAAAGGCAATGACCTAGTGGTGTTATGGCTCGACTATTAATCCAGAAACTCAACTAATGTTCTGGAGACTTGGGTTCTAATCCTGCGATGGCAGGTGGTGGAATTTAAATTCAATGAAAAATATCTGCAATTAAGTATCCCCAGGCCACCACTATTGGTTGTTAGAAAAACTTATCTGGTTCACTAATGTCCTTTTGGGAAGGAAATCTGTTGTCCTTACCTGACCTGGCTTAATGTGACTCCGGAGCCGCAGCAATGTGATTGACTCCCAACTGCTCTTCAAGGGTTACTAGTGATGGACAATAAATGCTGGCCAGACAACGATGCCTGTGTTCCACAAAATAATTTTTAAAAAAACATTGGTTTACTGCAATAAAGTTACTGTGAAAAATATATATTTAAATGGAGTCATTCTTGTAGGGTTGAAAGTTTAACATTTGATGTTTACACAGCAAGTTATCACAAAGAACAATGTGATATTGACCAGATTATTGCCCTCAAAATGGTGTTCACATTAAAACACTGAATGGGCACAATTTCAATAGAACAGTCCATGTGGAAGGTTGTCATTGCAGTTTCCACTTGAGGGTATGGAGTGCAGTGGCTGATTTATAGCAGCAAGCGTCAGAACTGCTAAGTAACTGAGGGAAAGGGTAGACTGGTTGTCAGATGCAGCACCAGAGCATCTTATGGATGACAGGTACCTAATGCCTGCAGATGTCCTGTTGAATCCCAGGCATGGTACATTGGGGAAACTATGCAGACACTACAACACCGCTCGACAATCACCAGGGTAAGAATGTTCTCTTCCTGTTGGTGACCACTTCAGAGGTTACGAGCATTCGGCCTCTGATCTTCAGATAAATGTTCTCCAAGACGGCCTTCACGACACATGACGATGCAGAGCTGCAAGCAGAGACTGATAGCCAAGTTCCGTATACATGAGCATGGCCTCAATCGGGATCTTGGGTTCATGTCACACTATTTGTAACCCCCAAATCTTGCCTGGGCTTGCAACATCTCATTTACTGTCCTGACTGGGGACAATACACATCTTTTTAACCCATGCTTAATGCTATCACCACTCACATTGTCTGTACTTTAAAACTTATTAGCTGTAAAGACTCACATTCTAATCAGTATTCTGTAAACAGAGTGTGTGACTTTATATACATTCCCCACTCACCTGACGAAGGAGCAGCACTCCAAAATCTACTGGCGTTTGCTATCAAATAAACCTATTGGATTTTAACTTTGTGTTGTGAGGCTTCTTCCTGTGAGACTTAAACCCAGGGTTCCTGGTTCAGAAGTAGAGATGCTACACTGTAGTACACTGTAGTACACTGTAGTACACTGTACTACAAGACCTCCAAACAATAGTACTGAAAACAAGTAGTCTCGTGATTTACCTCATTGCTACTTTGGGGAGTTTGTTGAGTCCAAATTGCTAAATACATTTTCCAACGTTAGAACAGAGTCTACACTTCAAAAGAACTTTATTACCTGCCAAGCACTTTGAGATGCCCTGAGATTGTGGAAGGCATTGTGCAAGTGCAAGTTGTCTAAAGTCCTTTATGGAAGGACCTTGTTTGGACTGCATGTAACCCCAGACTCACAGCAATGTGGTTGACTCTTAACTGGCTTCTGAAATAGTACAGCAAGCCACTCAGTTCCAGGGAAATTAAGACATAATTAAGGACCTTATGCACCCTACGCCTTCTACCTTCTTCCATCAGAAAAAGATACAAAAGTCTGAGGTCACGTACCAACCAACTTAAGAACAGCTTCTTCCCTGGTGCTGTCAGATTTTTTAATGGATTTACTTTGCATTAAGGTGAACTTTCTCTGCACCCTAGCTATGATTGTAACACTACATTTTGCACTCTCTGCTTTCCTTCTCTATGAACAGTATGTTTTATCTGTATAGCACGCAAGAAATAACACTTTTCACTGTATATTAATACATGTGACAATAATAAATCAAATCAAACCAAATCAAATTAGGGTCTTGCCAACAATACCAACATCCCATGAAAGAATAAAGAAAAAATGTCATTTTTTTAAGTTGCCTCTTTTGAAAGTGTTAAGTGTGGGGCATCGATTTCACACTTTTTTACTCAATTATTCATAAATTCATTCGGTATAAGAGCAGAGTTAGGTCACTCGGCCCATTGAGTCTGCTCCACCATTCGAACATTGCTGATTTGCTTCTCATCCCAATTTTCCTGCCTTCTCCCCATAACCTTTCAACCTATTACCAATTAAAAATCTTTCTAACTACTACTTAAATTTACCCACTGTCCCAGCAGGTAGCGAATTAAATATCTAATACAGAGTGCCTGGGCTCACAGAAGAAGAAGGACATCGCAGATGGTTACAAATAAAAAAAAATGATTTTCTGCTTCAATCCAGCAGATTAAAATTCACAAATCTTAGCCTACATGTACGATCTCAATTCAGAATGAAAAGTTCCACAACGCTCAAATAAGCTTCAAATTGCAAGGGGAAAGAAAATGCAAAATAGAAAATATATTTTTGCTGAATGCACAAAGTTTGAGCTAAAATCTTATTATCCCTTTTCTTCGCAATGAGATGAATGAAGATGTGATACGGTGGAAACATTACGAGGGCCTATGGGATTTCATTCAGCTCCCAGGAGTGTCCTGACCCAATAAATCATCAGTGACAGAGTTGAGATTGAGTTATGGTCAGCGCGATGAGGGGGACATTAATCACACCCCATGGGTCCCTTGAATGTAGTTGGCTGATACCACGCACTAAAATTTCAATGGGCAAAAGAATTAGGTGTAGTTAATAAGATAACAGAGACAGGTGTAACGATGCTTTCGGTCCATTGTGGATTGCAGTCGGAGAGCCTGTGAGTCGGTTGCTGGCTGGTGCAGACTGAGGATATTTACAACATGAACACAGCAGCTCACAAGAACCTAGGAGGTAATCAGCTGGAACGGAACTCAAATCCATTGGGTTGCCACCATATTGAAAACCCTGAGTAAAACCGAACTTGAATGATAGGCATTTTCTTTTTTTTCTCTCTGCTCTCCCCCATCCCCCCAATACATCAGCACTAGAATCATAAAATTCCTACAGTGCTGAAGCAAGCCATTTCACCCATTGTGTCTCACCGATTCTCCAACAGAACATCCCACCCAGACCCTGTAATCCCTCATATTTACCCCACTAGACCCTCTAATTTACACATCTTAGGACACTAAGGAACAATTTGGCATAGCCAATCCCCATAACCTGCACAGCTTGAGATACTATGGGGCAATTTAGCATAGTCAATCCACCTAACCTGTAGACCTTTGGACCACTATCCAGTCAGCCTGGAAATTAACACAGCACTCCATAAGCCTAGTACAGCAAACCTCAGTTGAGGCGTCCTACTCTGGACCATCTGTGAACCCAACTGTAAAAATTCCCAAATCTTTATGGTTCACCTCGGCAGTGACAGTCAAGGAAGTTAATTGAATGACCAGGGTGACACCAGTTTAGAGGTTTGACCATCCCCACTGCTGTAGATTTGGTGTAGAGATGCCAGCGTTGGACTGGGGTAAACACAGTAAGAAGTCTCACAACACCAGGTTTAAGCCCAACCAGTTTATTTGATAGCAATCCCACAAGCTTTCAGAAACATTGTTCCTTCATCAGATGTGTGGAACCTAACGAAGGAACACCATTTCCAAAAGCTTGTGGGATTACTATCAAATAAACTGGTTGGACTTTAACCTGGTATTGTCAGAACTTCTTACTGGCTCTAGATTTGACCATGTTTCAGTCTCCTTCCCCTCGCCTGATTGAGGGGAGAAAGACTCTCCAAGATTACATAGGGTCAGTGAGGTTCTGCAATCAGTTACCATGGCTGAGGGAGGATTGTGGACAAGAACATCTTCTCTTCTCTAAATATCACCAAGTATTCTTTCAGCTCCATCTGATCAAGCAGATAACTCACTGGAAAGACAGTACCTTTGGCAACACAGAGCAGTGTGCCATGATCAACTGTCTATTTATCAGAAAGAAAAATCATTCCTGATAACAGTTTATCATCAAGTGGACTCTGGGGCATCTTTTGAAGCATAAAATTGGTGCTCAGCTTTTAAAAGAGGATGTTTTTTGATATCCAACAAACACAAAAAAATAGAACTAGTCCCTAATGAAAGTGTGAGCTTGCTCTTAGAGTGGTACTGAGACCAATCGACCTGGGAGGGGCTGGGTTCTGACTCTGGTTTCTGTTGATGTCAGTCAGGTGACAGTCAACAAGTATTGGGTTCCAGTGAGTTCAAGGAGGAAAAGAAGCAGGTTAGCAGTAAACAATCTACCAGTGATGCAGTGGCAAAGCACAGGCTTGGGTTGAAGTTGTCCTGCCCTTCCTTCATCACAAATGGCATTCATTGTCCAGGTTTACATATGAAGAGTTTCCTTGGGTCAGGTGAGAAGCACTCAGCCTGTTTCTATAATCTCACATTCACCTGCCACAATCAATCAAATCCATTCCCAAGACTTGCAGAGTGTGATTAATGCCCCACTAATCACACTGACCATAGTTCACAGTGGCACAGTGGTTAGCACTGCTGCCTCACAGTGCCAGGGACCTGGGTTGAATTCCCGGTTTGGATCACTGTCTGTACAAAGTCTTCCATGTCTGTGTGGGTTTCCCCTAGACACTCCAGTTTCCTCCCTTGATCTGAAAGATGTGCTGATTAGGTGTATTGACCATGCTAAACTCTCCCTCGGTGTAGTTAAACAGGTGCCGGATGTTGCGACTAGAGGATTTTCACAGGAACTTCATTACAGTGTTAATTTAAGTCTACTTGCGACAGTAATAAATAAACTTTAAACTCAATCTCAGTTCTGTATTTGGGTCACTTTTCAGACGTGTGTGAAATCCCAGTGGTGGTTTGTTAGGCTGGTGGCTGTGGAGTTATTTGCTGATATAGCTATAATCTTCAGGACGCAATGAAATATAAGGATTAAAAGTAATGCAAAACAAAAATCCTCTTATGAGTCATCTTGTCAGCTAAGCTTTTAGGTATTTTCTTTGATTGCAATGTAGATCCAAGTCTTAAAGGGTCTCGATATGCAGTGATGGAAGAGTTAAGAATTATAAAGAGTGACTGAGGGGGTGAATTTGATCTTGCTTTGATTTATTATTGTCATTTATCTCCATTCCCCAGACTGCTTTCATGTGCAAGCTCCTTGACGCACGCTTTCTGTGGCTCCCTTAAAATGGACTACTGTCACCAAGAGCTGCTGGCAGGAAGGCACTCAGAATCTGGACATGGAAAGGTTCATTCCTCTCTGAATTTCAAGGCCAAACACGCTTCACCAGCCCACATCCAGCACTTTGATCTCTCCATAGTTCTGTCACACACAGGGGGGAAATCAAGCCTATTATTCATGACCATTAAGGACTTCAAAGAACACAAGATGGCACAAAGGGAAGAAATATTGTCAGAAGTCCAATATCCAGTTAACAAAGCCAGCCGAATGCCTTCCTTCATCAGAGACGAGCAGATTACTTACTGTCTGCTGCTGCCATGTAATTGGCTCCAGACTGAGAGACAATTACACTCTGTCATCCCAAATAAATACATCTGAACTCAAGCAAGACAAATCAGCGCAGGAGATTCTCCTTCTCTTGGCTGTGTGCTATGCATTTTCTTTTAACAATAGGCTCACAGAATATGAAATAAAGTTGCTGAAGAAAAATCGCATTAACAGCTGCAGCAATTCCTTGCAATGCTTTGTGTCAGCAGATAGATTATTCAGCACCATTTGTGAAGCTATAAGTTACTTTTAAGAGATAGGATTGTTTACCAGTGGGCCTCCATGTCAGTCACTGTGTTAATATGGTATTCACTATAGCTGAATACATTCCTGGTAATATTCTCTCATGGGTGACAGGATATGGAACAGTAAGATTATTAGGTTGCGAACCAGATTGCTATTTGTTCAAATCTAATTTTATTATTTGAAACCAATATCTTTATTATTATGAACTTATCTTGGGAGTTAAAAACCCAGGAAATTGGACACAGCATAGACAAGGTGCTGGAATCATGGGAAAATTATGTCAAAATTTAAAATACCTCACTGCATCAAAAGGGAGGCACGGTTGGCACAGCGGTTAGCACTGCTGCCTCACAGTGTCAGGAACCTGGGTTCGATTCCTGGCTTCGCTCACTGTCTGTGTGGAGTCTGCACATTCTCCTCATGTCTGCATGGGTTTCCTCTGGGTGCTTCGGATTCCTCCCACAACCCAAAAATGTGTGGATTATGTGGATTGGCCATGCTAAGTTGCTCCTTAGTGTCAGGGAGACTAGTGACGGTAAGTGTATGGGATTATGGGGCGAGGACCTGGGTGGGATTGTGGTCAGTGCAGACTCAATAGGCCAAAAGGCCTTCTTCTGCATACTATGAAAAAGCTGACAGCTTTGAAAAACAGCTTGTTTTCAAAATTTATTTATTCGTGTCACAAGTTGTTTACACGGCAATGAAGTAATTGTGAAAATCCACCAGTTGCCATTCTCCAGCGCCTATTTGAGTACACTGAGGGAGAATTAAGCATGGCCAATGTACCTAACCAGAACATCTTTCAGACTGTGGGAGGAAGCCAGAGCATCTGGAGAAAACCCCCTCAGACACAGGGAGAACGTGCAAACTCTGTACAGACAGTGATCCAAACTGGGAATCAAACCTGGGTCCCTGTGCCCTCAGGCAGCAATGCTAACCACTGTTCTACCATATTATTCTCTTGGGTCAGAGTAAGATGTAGATGTTTCCCTCTCTCTAAGATTGGAGCTCAAGGGCATTGAGTGACATTGGCACATACAAAGGGCATTAGTTACACAAATATATAAGATTTGCAACCACTATATAAACTAGTCCTGATTGGAAAAAACGTGGTTAAGCATGGAACTAAAAACGATTGGGGAATGAAAGGAGTTAATTGGGTAAGAGCCAGGATGAGACGTGCCTGGATATCTTGTTGTACATTGACAAATTCTAGGAAACAGAACAAAAACACATCAAGAGACAAGAGTGTGTTTGAGAGAGAGTGGAGTTTTCCAGTTTTGAAACTTACGCCTCGTCCTGCCCGTTGTTTGATGAGGAGAGGTGGTAAATTGAATGAGAGGAGAAAGATAGTATTCACGTTAGGTTTCTCACCTCACTCGGCCCTGTTTTAACAGTGAAATTGGCAAAGTTGAGTTAAGTATTAAAGACATGCTTAACATGTCATTTGTGAGTCCTAGACACTATTGTTCAGGCTCACTTACACTTGCCGCCTTACCAGTTGAGCATCACACTGGCAAGAATCATAGCTGGTTTCCTTCAGTGGATGCCAGACTTGATGGCATTGCTGGGGGCAGGTGGAGGGTGGGCGGTAGGGGTTTGGATAGGAAGCCATTGAAGTTCCTTGGTGGTCGGAAGCAGAGATGAGATGGTGCTCTTGGAGAAGTGCCAATCTGGCAGTGCTCTCCTGAAATCCTGGTACAAGCTACCAGACACGCTGGCACTGTCCATCAGGCACCATGGCACTAGACACTGGGCAGCTTAACCGGACAAGGGCAGTTCCAAGGCAGTGGAACCTGAGTGGAGAGGCTTTGATTGGTGAGTCTGAAAGAGACAGGCAAACACTGGTCCAAACCAAACAAACGATTAATTTGAAGTAGCACCCCACCTAATCCCCTTGTTTATCAGCATTCCGGCTCCCCTTACTGGGGTTCAGTTTGCCATCACTCAATTGCCCTTCTGCCTGCCATTATTTCCCCCTTCCTCCAACCTCTAACAATGCCAACCTACCACTTGCCCATCTCTGTGTGACCATTCGCCTTTCTCCCTCACCCTCTCTACTTCAAATTAATGAATCAATCCAGTGGATTGAAAAGCACAAGCTTTCGGAGAGTTGCTCCTTCTTCAGATGAGTGAAGAGTTGTGTTCACAAACAGGGCATTTGTTGACACAAATACTAACTTACAAGGTAATGGTTGGAATGTGACCCTCACAGCGTTAGGGACCTGAGTTCAATTCCTGGCTTGGGCCACTGTCTATGTGGAGTTTGCACATTCTCACCATGTCTGCATGCGTTTCCTCTGGGTGCCCTCCCACAGTCTGGAAGATGGGTTGATTAGTTGTATTGACCCGAACAGACACTAGATTGTGGCGACTGGGAGATTTTCACAGTAACTTCATTGCAGTGTCAATGTAAGCTGATTTGTGAATAATAAAAATAAAAGTTTAAAAAGCTTTTTATCAAATGTGATTCAAATTAACAT
This sequence comes from Sphyrna mokarran, assembly GCA_024679065.1. Classification (NCBI taxonomy): domain Eukaryota; kingdom Metazoa; phylum Chordata; class Chondrichthyes; order Carcharhiniformes; family Carcharhinidae; genus Sphyrna; species Sphyrna mokarran. The sequence goes on from JAGIQG010000004.1 coordinate 8,705,342, forward strand.
GATATCCCATGGTACATAGAATCATAGAATCCCTACATTGTAGAAGAAGGCCATTCAGCCCATTGAATCAACACTTTCCAGACTCTATCCCATGACCCCTTATACACCTTGTGAACACATTGACACTAAAGGGCAATTTAGGATGGTCAATCAACCTAATCTAGACTGTGGGAGGAAACCAAAGCACCCACAGGAAAGCCTTGCAGACATGGAGAGAATGTGCAAACTCTAACAGACAGTTATCTGAGGCTGGAATTGAACTTAGTTCCCTGATGCTGTGAGGCAGCAGTGCTAACCACTGTGCCATTGTGCTACATAACTCCAGTGAGAGATATATTTAATGATCATTGATGTGATGGTAATGAACGAAAATGATGTTCATGTCATCAGCTAGTGGTGCTTTTAATCCACTGTCGGCAGAATTTCAATGTGTTTTCACGCTGGCAGGAATCTAATTTTTTTTTTGGCTCCCACAAGATTCTCTGCTCCCACATATAAAACCATAGAATCATAGAACACTACAGCACAGAAACAGGCCTTTACACTCTAGCTGGCTGTGCTGAACCATTTTTCTACCTAGTCCCACTGCCCAGCTCCTGGAACATATCCCTCCACACCCTTCTCATCCATGTACCCATCTAAGTTTTTCTTAAAGAAAACCGGCTAAGAGGAGACCTTATTGAAACATATAAGATGATTAGAGGTTTAGATAGGGTGGACAGTGATAGCCTTTTTCCTAGGATGGAGAAAGCTAGCACGAGGGGACATAGCTTTAAATTAAGGGGTGGTGGTTTTAGGACAGATGTCAGAGGTAGGTTCTTTACCCAGAGGGTGGTAAGGGTATGGAATGCCTTGCCTGCGTCAGTTGTAGATGCGCCAAGTTTGGTGGCGTTTAAGAGGTTAGTAGATAAGTTTATGGATGAAAGGGGAATGGTTTAAGTTAGAGGGTCACTGCTTGTTCCTAATTGGTCGGCGCAACATCGAAGGCCGAAGGGCCTGTTCTGCGCTGTAATGTTCTATGTTCTAAATGTTAAAAGCAAGCCTACATTTACCACTTTATCTGGCAGCTCATTCCACATTCTCACCACTCTCTGTGTCAAAAAGGCACCCTAATATTCCCTTTAAAATTTTCCCCCTTCACTCTTAACCCATGTCCTCTAGTTTTTTCTCCTCTGGCCTCAGTGGGAAAAGCCTGCTTGCATTCACTCTATCTATACCATCATAATTTTATGCAACTCTATCAAATCTCCCCTCACTCTTCTACACTTCAGGGAACAAAGTCCTAACCTATTCAACCTTTCTCTGTAACACAGTTTCTCAAGTCCTGGAAACATCTATGTGAACCTTCTCTGCACTCTTTCAACCTCATTAATATCCTTCCTGTAATTAGGTGACTATCACTTAACTTGCAGTAGGCAGAATGTGAAAATTCCACAAGTTATTAAGTAGCTACTGTTCAACCTTGCAAACTCTAGACCTTTTCACAAGACAATGTACAAGCGCACAATCAGTACTGGGGGCTGAGGGAAGGTATAAATTCCTGCTGTGGTGAACCTCTGACTTTGCTGCCAGGAGTTGGTTCCTTTTCACCAACCAATCTCCAAGCCATTTGCTGGCAGGCAGTAAGTTCAGTTCCTACCCAGCCAGCTTGAATGAAAGCAAATCTGAAATAAAAGCAGAAAATGAAGGGAAAATTCAGAGTTCTGAAGAAGAATCATTCAGTCATCCAGCACTGAAAAAGTCCTTCGGCCCATCGAGTCTGCACTGACAATAGTTACCACTAAACATACAATAATCCCATTTTGAAGAACTTGTCCCATATCTTCGAATGTTATGTTATTTCAAGAGTTCATCCTAATGAACTACAAAGAAAAGTTTTTGGGTAGGGCAGGAGATTCAGAGAGGATTTGAGAAAAAAAAAACTCTCAGAGGTAAATCTGAAATGTGCTGCCTGGAAAGGTAGTGGAAGCTGGAAACCTGACAAGTTTTAAAATGTATTTGATTTAACTTGATTTATTATTGTCACATGTATTAGTATATAGCGAAAAGTGTCATTTCTTGCGTGCAATACAACAAAGCATACCATTCTCATAGAAAGGAAGGAGAGTGTGCAGACCCTGCAAAGGGTCTTGAATGTAACCCAGCCCTTCACTCAAACTAGCCTCCCATCCATTGACACTGTCTACACTTCCTACTGTCTCAGAAAAGCAGCCAAGGACTTCAGGCATCCCAGACATTCTCTCTCCCATCTTCTTCCATTTGGAAAAAGATACAAAAGTCTGAGATCATGTACCAACCGACTTGAGAATAGCTTCTTCCCTGCTGCCACCAGACTTTTGAATGGACCTACCTCACACGAAGTTGATCTTTTTCTATGCCCTTCACATTGTAACACTATATTCTGCACACTCTCTTTCCTTTCTATGTGAATGGTATGCTTTGTTGTATTGCATGCAAGAAATGACACTTTTCGCTATATACTAATACATGTGACAATAGTAAATCAAGTTAAATCAAATATATTTTAAAACTTGTCAGGTTTCCAGCTTCCATTACCTTTTCAGACAGCCCATTTCAGATCATCCTCTGAGTGTTTTTTTTCTCAAATCCTCTCTGAATCTCCTGCCCTACCCAAAAACTTCACCCCCTCCTGATCAAATCCTCAATCAAGGTGATCAGCTGCTTCCTATGGAAGTCAAAAGAACTTGAACTGTTCAGTCTATTTTCTCTGTTCATAGATGCTGCCAGAGTTGCTTTTTCTCAGTATTATCTCCGGCAGCATTTTTGGACTTCGCTGACTCCGAAACTGGAAAACCTCACCCGGAATCAACAGAACTTTCCATAGTCTACCCCCTCACCTATTCCGAATCACATAGTGGGTGAGATGGTAACATTAACCTCTTCATGTTTTTTTATTAATTTAGCCAATTTGAAAATGGTGCAAAGAATGGGACATAAACCAGCACATACCAGGTGACAACAAGAAATCCCTGGATCACACACCTCTGTTTCCATCCTACAGATCACTGAAAATAAGGCTCAATATCTCCATACCCTTTTTGCAGCAACTGCAAATTATTTTTCAGAAGATATAATTGACACAAGGATGACAGCATAGTTAATAAAATAAGCCATTAGCATCTCCTTGATATTCCCATTTGTTTCATGGTCGTAATTTGTATTAATCATGATTTATGAATTTTTGCAAAGCACATTGCGAATTCCTTTGTTAATGCTTTTCATGATATTTGTTGCATCTGCAGTGACTTTTATTTTTAATTAACTCTGTTACTGATCTGACACAATAAAGACATGAGAAAGCTAACACAAGTGTTAATTTCTGTTTACTGTATACATCTAACTGTTAATTTGGAGGTAGATTTACCTTTGTGTCTAGAACGAGTTGCCAGAGGCTATAGTAGAGGTAGGCACAATATTGTCTTTTAAAAAGCATTTAGATAATTACATGGGTAAGATGGGTATAGAGGGATATGGGTCAAATGCGGGCAATTGGGACAAGCTTAGTGATAAAAACTGGGCAGCATGGATAAGTTGGGCCGAAGTGCTTGTTTCCATGGTGTAAACCTCTATGACTCTATGTTTTTTTAACTTCTAGACTCAACAATACTAATTCTTCTTAGCTGGCTGCCCATTTTGAATTCTCCATGAAATTGTACTAATGCAAAATTTTGCTGGTCTTTTCTTAACTTATGTCATGTCAAAACCTTACCTTTGCTTGCTGTCCAGCAATAATTAATTTTCAAAAATTCCTCCTACCTCGGTTTTCCAAATTCCTCCATGGCCTAACTCTTCCTTGTTTTTGAAATCTCATCCAGCTGCACTTCCCTTTAAGATCTCTGCATTCTTCAATTTGACCTCTTGCCCGTTTTTGAGTTCCATCAGTCCACCATCGTGCAGTTGCCTCAAACTGAAGTTCTGGAATTCCCTTCTTACACCTCTCTACCTCTTTACTTCTCTTTACCTTCTTTCAGACCCAGCTTAAAATCTACCTTTTTGAGCAAGCCATTGCTCGAATGCCTGAAAACGTCCTTACAAGCGGCATGGTGGTACAAAGTAAAGTTTACTTATTACTGTCACAAATAGACCGACATTAATCACTGCAATGAAGTTACTGTGAAAAAATCCCCTAGTCGTTACTCACAAATGCCTATTCAGACACACTGAGAAACAATTTAACATGGCCAATTTACCTAACCTCCACATCTTTGGACTATCGGAAGAAACCAGAGTATCAGGAGCAATTAGCACTGCTGCCTTATAGCGCCAGGGATCCAGATTTGATTCTCAGCTTGTGTTACTATCTGTGCAGAGTCTTCATATTCTCCCTGTGTCTGTGTGAGTTTCCTTCAGGTACTCCAGTTTCCTACCATAGTCCAAATGATGGGCTGGTTAGGTGCATTGGCTATGCTAAATTCTCTCTCAGTGTATTCAAACAGGCACGCGAGTGTGGCGGCTTGGGGATTGTCACAGTAACTTCATTGTCATGTTAATGTAAGCCTACTTGTGACATTAATAAATAAACTTTAAACATAAACTTTACGTGACCTGATATCATTGTGAAGTGATTTGGGATACTTTACTAGAATGAATGTGCTCTGGAAATGCGAGTTATTGTTATTGCGTCAATTTTGCTCGTTCATTCCAAATTTGAAACACTGTATTGAAGTCAAGACTTGTGGACCCATCAAGTGTATGATTCTTGTTCTCTACCTCTTTCCTTGCTCAGACTACAGCGCAGTTCTACAAATGCACTCCTGCTCTCTTGCATAAATGACCATTCTTTTTGTGTGAGCTCAGCATCGAGTATCAGCTCATATGATGGACATTCTAAAAATACAAGCCTTCCAATAAACTCATTCATGGTAATTGGAAGTGAGTGGGAAGCCTTGCTGAACTTATCCATTACTCAATAATGGTAACTCACTTCAATTAAATTGTCTCTGACTTGAAAGCTAAAATGTATTGCTCATTGGTAGTTGCCCTGAATGCAACAGAGCAATATGTTTGGTCACTTTCAGTGCAGTTCAGAATCAACCTTGTTTCTGTTCGACTGAAGTCACATGTTGACCAAACTAAATAAGAATGGCATGTTTTCTTTCCGAAAGTGGGTTATCAATTTAGTCAATCTTGATGACATTGAAATAGTTAGCTTCATGGTTGCTTTTATTTTATTTGAATTTCTTTTTGAATGCAAATAGTCGCATGGTGACACAGTGGTCAGCATTGCTACCAGGTACCCAGGTTCAATTCCGGATCTGGGTGACTGCCTGTGTGGAGGTTACAGGTTCTCGTGTGTGTGTGTGTGTGTGTGTGTGTGTGTGTGTGTGTGTGTGTGTGTGTGTGTGTGTGTGTGTGTGTGTCTCCTTTGAGTGATCGAATTTCCTCCCACACTCCAAAGATGGGCAGATTAGGTTGATTGTCCATGCTAAATTGCCTCTCAGTGTCAGGGGGACTAACTAGGGTAAATGCACAGAATAGGATCTGGATAGGATTGTTGTCGGTGCAAGCTTGATGGGTCGAATGGCCTCCTTCTACACTATAGAATTTTTATGATTCACATGAGGCAGACCTTACATGAAACCCAAGAATTTCATGGCTCCATTCAACCAACTGTTCCAGCAGGAAAACTTTATGCATCAGGGAAATGGCCATTCTCCTCATCACATTTGTCCCAGCTGTTTGCCAAACCCTTTCCTTTCCGTTGCTGTTAATATGTAATATTCTGCTTCTGGACTATAGATCAAATTATCTGATTCCTGGGTTACTTTCACCACTTTGTAGAACTTCTCCACTTCCAGAAACATTTATTCAAATAATGGTTTTTTTTGACTGAGCCAATGCCTCTACCAATGAATTTTATTGATTTTTAATGTTAAATCTATTGAATGAGTTTCCTATGAGACACCCTGTTGAATACCTTCTGAAATCCATATTTACTGTTTCAATTGAATTCCTTTGATCTGCCCAACTGCACAATTGTCCAATTAAATGTGTCAATAAATTATAAAGAACATGTTTATAAAAATAGGATAAATCTACATATCTTTTGCTGCTGTATTGAGGTTTATTTGGCTTGACTTAAGCATCCAGTGGCTGCTTGCTTGTATTCACATAACCAAGAACTAAGATCAGTTGGAAAACCTAATGAAGAGAGAGCAGGAGTATGGCATTGAGTTAGAGGTCAGCCATGATCACACTGAATGGAGGTGCACGTTTTATGGACTAAATGGTCAATTCTAACTCCTACTTTTCATGTTTTTTTGAATCTCATGAAATTGATTTCTCCTACATTGGTGGAGTTCATTTTGCCAAAGATACAAGGGGGTGAGTTTCAGCAGATATCTCTTTGGGAATGGGCTAGGAGGTGGAAAGACTGGCAAAATGGTGCAGAAGGTGATGGGTGTTGCGCCCATTAGCCATTGAATGAAGTTATGGGGTTAGGGCAGAGGCAAGGGCTTGGGTGAGTTGATCTGTTAGAAAGTCAATGCAGACTTGATGGGCCAACTGGCCTCCTCTGCATTCTTAGGGATTCTCTGCTTGCAAGGAAACTGCATATCAGAGGTTAAGTGAACTTTAGTGCAGTTCCAACAACACTCAAGAATCTTAATAGTATCCAGGAGAAAATAGCCCATTTAAACAACACCCCAGTCACCACCTCAAACATTTATTCTGTCCATCACCGGTGCACAGAGGCACCACCTACATAATAGCCCAGAGTAATTGGTTAATGAATATAAGGTAACAACGGTGGTCAGATGACAAAGAGGTGCTAAGAGAGTTAGATGTGGAATAGTCCGTGTCCTGAATACCAGGCACTTGCCCTGAGATTTTTGTAAATATTTCCTCATAAATTATTTGAAATTAACCTGTGCTGACTAGCTCTGTCACAGCTCTTGTAAAATTTCACTCAGCAACAACATCAAAACATCTGAAAGTTATAATTTTGGCACCAGTGGTTAATCATTTATTTATGTTGGTTTGAAGTGTTTCTATTGCACTATAAACCCGTCATGTTGCAGAACACTCGAAGCAGAACACTCTCCATAGAACCATAGAACCCTGCAGTCAGAAAGAAGCCCTTCAGCCCGTCGAGCCTGCACCGAACACAATCCCACCCAGGCCCTATCTCCATATCCCTACATATTATACTCACTAATCCCTCTATGCATCCCTGGACACCAAGAGGCAATTTCTTAGCACAGCCAATCAACCTTTGGACTGTGGGAGGAAACCGGAGCACCTGGAGGAAACCCACGCAGACACAAGGAGAATATGCAAAATCCACATAGACGGTAACCCAAGCTGGGAATCGAACCTAGGGCCCTGGAGCTGTGAAGCAGCAATGCTAACCACTGTGCTACTGTGCAGTCCATGTTTAGTCATTTCACAGTTTAATGGGGTATCTACCAAGCTCAAGAAGAAGGAACCTCAGGATGATAAGGAACTAACCATGCATAATGAATCTCATTACGCAACAATCATTGCTGAAAAGTTTACTTCTCCTGTACTTCATGGTGCTGCACAATATTTCTGCACAGCGCTCCTTATTGGACTGCAACATCACCCAATTGCACCAGCAGTGTAATTCTCTCAGGTTCGACCGTAACATTTCAGTTAGTGAAGGTTTGAGCTTTGACAAGGAACAAGCTATTACTGTTTGACATCAGTTTGCAACTGGGTAATAGGACTGTGAGGGATGCGATAACCTGACATGCAAAAGGCTATGTGACCACACCAAACTGAAACTGCAATCCAAACTTCTATTAAACATCATGTAGGGATATGACAGGGGTGACCATTTAATAAGAGCGACCTTTCAATTGATTCTCCAAAAAGAGTTCAAAATGTGAAAATGTAGGTTCGATTTTGAGGTGAATTCAATTTTTTCTTTCAGTTTAATTGCACTGCGAAAATAATAAATAGCGCATTCTTGGGAAGTTTAATGAAACATTAAACAATTTGGTGTGTGTAACAGAATTGCACCGTGGCACAGTGGTTAGTACTGTTGCCTCACAGCGCCAGGGTCCTGGGTTTGATTCCTGGCTAAGGTCATTCATCGTGTGAAGTTTGCACTTTCTCCCCATGTCTGCGTGGGTTTCCTCCAGGTGCTCTGGTTTCCTCCCACACTCCAAAGATGCGCAAGATCAATTGGTTGGCCACGCTAAATTGCCCCTTAACGTCAGGGAGATTAACAGAGTAAATACGTGGGGTTATGGGGATCCGGCCTGGGTGGGATTGTTGTTGGTGCAGACTCGAAGGGCTGAATGGCCTCTTTCTGCAAAAGGATCACTTTGAGAGCATTTTCTGAGGCTGAGGTTTGCTAAAGGCTGCACTCTTGCAACAGGAAGAGAAAACCAGTCACTCCTAGGCACTGTCATGCATAGCCAAGCCATCTGAAAGTGTCTGCATTTCCAGATTAACACTGATGTTCTCTCCACATCCTGTGATTGAATAATCTGCTGATATTCACTTCAACGTTTACAGATGAATAAGGGCTACTTGGTCAATACAGTGAAGAATGTTAATGTTTATATAACCACATAGGTAAACAATAAATGGATTGTGTGTGTGTGTGTGTGTGTGTGTGTGTGGTGGGGGGACGGGATGGGTCAGGCAGGGGATGGGGGGTTTGTGCAGAATTGCTCAAACTTAATGAAGAGATAAAATTACCCGGTCTTCAAAGTGCTCATTCAGGAAGTTAGTTTTTTTGTTATTATTTTGTCCATTATCATCATGGAATCCCTATAGTCAGAAAGATGCCATTTGGCCTAACTCTGATAGACCATTTCTGCCCACCCTCCCACCCTATCCCCATAATCTCACTCGTTTAGCCCTGCAGACTACCTAACCTGCATATCTTTAGAGTGTAGGAGGAAACCAGAGTACCTGGAAGAAACCCACCCAGACCAGGGAGAATGTGCAAACTCCACACAGCTAGTGAGATGAGATTGCAATTGAAACCTGGTCCCTGACAATGTGAAGCAGCACTGTAATCATTATGCCATCTCGTTGCTCTATTACACTGGTGGTGAAGTACATTTCGGGCTCCTCCATTACTTAGAACTTGTAAACTGAATGGTAAATGTCTGATTTTAAAAGTTCAAGTCTATTTGCTTCTGCCACTCAGGTGGCTTGCAATAAGTTTTCAGTGAAAAATTTCAGAGAGTTTGCCCATTCCTTAGCAGAGTTCCTGTCCTGCACTTTGTTCATCTCATTGACTGAGCAAAAATGACAAAGCCCAGAAAAGTTTCATTCAAAAGACTTTGCCCTTATAAAGGATTAATTACATATCTAAGGCTGGATACATTTCTTTATTGCTTTACTGGTCATGTCTGGGTCAGCGAACACAATAGATATAATTTGGCTGTCATCAATGTAAGATTAAATCATCAGGTGATCGTAACATTTCAACTGGGAGGAGGAAGTTCCGAGATTATAACAAATGCATAACTGGATCCACGGTCGCTGGGTCAGGATTCTGGGACTCCCTGCCTAACAACGTGTGCGTGTACCTAAACCACATGGCCTGCAGAGATTTAAGCAGAAAGCTCATCTTCAAGGGCAATTAGGGATGGGCAATGAAAGTTGGTCTAGCTAATGGCATCCATTCCATGAAAGAATAAGTAAAAATTGTTTGAGTGTTGTCTGTATTCATTGGTTTAATTTTATACTTTGGCCTTAGGGTGCCAGGGACCTGAGTTTGATTCCCAACTCGGATTACTGTCTGTGTGGAGTTTGCACATTCCCCCCATTTCTGCGTGCTGCGCTGGTTAGGTACATTGACCTGAACAGGAGCCATAGTGTTGCAACACAGGGAAATTTCACAATACTTCATTGCACTGTTAATGTAAGCCTTACTTGTGACTAATAAATAAATAAACTTTGAAAAGAACAATAGTATTGGCACATCCACATGTATAGTGTGACTTTGTATGCTCATGCCTTTTCAGAGGTATCATACAGCAGATAGATAGATTGCTGCTTTACAAGAGAATTATGCCACGTGCACTCACTCTTGGCAGTAACATCAGGAGAAACCTGCAGCACACAGAATCATAAAATGCCAATATTACAGAAGAGGCCATTTGGCCCATCAAGTCTGCACCAACTCTCTGGCCGAGTGTCTTACCCAAGCTCTATCTCTTAGGCCATCCACAAAACCCCAAACAATACTATGGCTAATCCCATTAACCTGGACATCTTAGGACACTAAGACACAATTTACCATGGCCAATAAGTTTAACCTGTGCATCTTTCTGACTGTGAGAAGAAACTGGAGCACCTAGAGGAAACCCATGCAGACATGGGGAGAACATGCAAACTCAGCACAGTCTTCCAAGACCGGAATTGAACCCAGGTCCCTGGCGCTGTAAGACAGCGGTGCTAGCCCACTGTGCCACCGTGCCAACCTAAGTTCATCACTTTTGGGTGTTTACTACTCTGGTGGAAGCTGATTAAAAAGTAAATTTTAAAAGAATTCCATTTTATATTCAAAAAGAGAAACAAAATTTCATAATCAGAAAAAGGCACAGTAGAGCAGGTAGTGTCCTCCAGTATGTTTACAGTTCTATTTAAGGGACCCACTGTCATCATGAAGCATTCTGGGAGTAAATTGACTCTGTGATAAAGTTGTTCTTTTAAATCAAATTGCTCAAAACAATTAGTATTTAAGGCAATAGGCCAAGCGATGGTAAATGGGTTAGATGGAAGGTCAGGTGTTTCTCGCTTGTCAGTGCAGACTTGATGGGCTGAAGGGCCTCTTCTGTATTCTACCCTATTAGGGGCAGTGCTCTGAAAGCTTGTGGTTTGTGCTATCAAATAGACCTGCTGGAATTTAACCTGGTTTTTGAGATTTCTTATGATGGGAGGAAGACAGAGTACTGAGAGGAAACCACGCAGACTTGAGGAGAATGTCTAAACTCCACATGAACAGTCACCCAAGATCAGAATTGAATCCGGGTCCCAGCACTGTGAGGCAGCAGTGCTACTGTGTCATGTGTATATCCATATTAGGACTAAGGCTTTGATGAGATCTGGAGCCAAATGGTTCTGACAGATTCAAGTTATGTAGGTGTTATTTATAGCATGCCAATGACCCCTCCCATCCCTGGGTTGATCCTGAGTACATGTTGCAACTTGCCCATGATAGGGCAGGTGAAAAATAAACAGTAAATCATTGTGAATGAGGATTGTGTACCATTTCCTTCATTACTACACACCTGGGACCTTTCACCTTTCCGTTCCCCTGGGCTCGTATCCTCTGTCATTATCATTCTCATGGATCTTTCAGCAAAAACTCAGAAACTATTTTTCATTAGAGAAATCACATAGTCATAAAAAAACCATACAGTGCAGAAGGAGGCCATTCGGCCCATCAAGTCTGCACTGACCACAATCCCACCCAGGCCCTTTCTCCGTTACACCACATATTTACTCAGCTAATCCCTCTAACCTACGCATGCTAGGATATTAAGGGAAATTTTGCATGACCAATCAACCTAACCTGCATATCTTTGGACTGTGGGAGGAAACTGGAGTACCTGGAGAAAACCCATGCAGACCCAGGAGAATGTGCAAACTCCATACAGATGATGATCCAAACAGCAATTGAACCTGGGTCCCATGCGCTGTGAGGCAGCTGTGCTAACCACTGTGCTACTGTACCGCTCTGGGCCGTTTTATTATAAATAATATAAATTATCATTTATAATACAACCTAGCCTGCTGCAATCCAAAATCATTAGATCAGCAGTTTTGTTGTTTTATGAAGTTTTATGAAATCAAACTTATGATTGAGTTGTAAGTCAGGATCAAGATAGACACTGAATTAGCAGTTTAACAGTGAAATATAGAACTACATCAATGTCCACAGACTGAAGGTAATCCATTCCTGAAAATTACTGAAAAACTGATGAATTGAAGAAATTCAAATGAATGAGTTGTCTAAGGGATGACAGAAGAATAATACATTTTTGAAGATTGACTGGAAGAAATAATGGAAGGCAACAGGAGAGAAAATAGTGAAGTCAGCCAGGCACATCTTGAGGTAGAGTTGGACAATCTTGTGAGAAGCAGACCCCCCACTTAACAAGGGAAGAAAGAGCCAGTCAAAGGCAGAACGCTTAATGTCTGGAGGCACTGCACCCTTTTGATCAGCGAGGCACATTGCACAATTCCTATGAGGTAGACAGTGGAAAATTTTCATGTTGAATAGACAGTAAATTCATTAAGGCAGGCTTTTTATTCCATTTAGTTACAAAAGTGAAGTGTGACATTGGAATTTTTTTTCCCCTGTTGCATCGTTTCTCTGTAGCCAGGTTCACTCTAGGCAAATTGGCTTTGGCTGTCAATCTGTAAAAGTGCTACTTTTGTATTAGTCTTCAACATTGCTTCTCAAAAACGCAGTAGAAAAATAAACAACCACCTTGGTCCATCAAATCATTGACATGTCTTTCTTAGAGCTGCACTTTGCTCATTTTTGCTACCTGTTCTATTTACCCCAACCTGGAGATGAAGCTTTCAAATCACTTGTGATGCCACAAGATATTGGTTCTGCTATTTTCCATTTCTAGAAGGAGAGATAGTTGCCGTGGATAAAAGTAGTCGCCTGGAAGAATAACTTACTGTGAACAAGGGTCTTAACATGTTCGATCTGCAAAATCTTAGATGTAAAGAATTGAATCACATGTGATGTGCAATGACTCAAATCATATTGGCCAGCAGTCTGCTTTGTTAAAAAAAAGATATTGGATGGTTTCCACTCCTGAATTTGCTATGTGACAGAATTTCATGGAAATATTGATGCTTTCATCATACACGTTTAGCTCCAAAAGACCAACCTTGTGCCTGTTTTTGTGAAAAATTTCAGACTACATTAAATATCCTCAGGCAAGTTTACTTAATACCCATATTCACAGTGTATTCAGAAAGTGTGGGAATGTCTGCTAGTTTAAATTATTATAGAGTGCCAGAGGTAGCACTGCCCTTCTTTCAAAGAGGCAAAATATTGCATACAGCCATCTAACATATAAACCTTTCACGTGTGGGGGCGTAAGGTCTCACCCTGTGTATTTTATGAAGTATATATTTGATGTTTCTAATGCATAGTCGAAGTCTTTTTCCCAGGGTAGAAATGTCAATTACCAAAGGATACATGTTTAAGACAAAAGGGGAAATGTTTTAAAGAGACGTGAGAGGCAGGGTTTTTTTACACAAAGGATAGTAAGCGCCTAGAATGTGCTGCCAAAGGAGGTGGTTGAAGCAGATACAATAGCAATGCTTAAGAGGCAGCTCGGCACATACAAGAATAGGGAGTCAATAGAGGGGTATGGACCGCATAGAGGCAAAAACTCTTTAGTATAGGAAGATGCCATGTCTGTCAGCACAGGTTTGGTGGGCCGAAGGGCCTGTTCGTGTGTTGTACTGTTTTTTGCTCTTTGCTCTCTGTTCCTGATATCTTCATTGTTATTTCAGAAATTTTAAAACTGAACAAGATTTTTAAAATGTCTGAAAGTTTGTCTGTCTGTGACCAATTCCCCCATCCTCTCAACCCCCCAACCTCATCCCCCTGCCTCCCCCCTCCCCACCATCCCAGACAGAAGAAGCCACATTGTAATTTCAGAGGAAGGAGTCATTAATGACCACCTGTGGACTGCAGAGGCCAACTTCAAAGCTGGTTATATAAAAACCATCTGCATTTAACAATCCAGACTGGCCAGAAGAAGACTAATGACTACCCCACCTCCCCTGACCCCTCCCCTGCTCTGTCCCCACCCTCCACCAATCTCCCCACCAGCCTTTCTTTCAATTTACTATGGCTGAGACATTTAACAATCTTTTAAACCCAGTTGCATTCCCAACCATTTGTTGGAGACCAGGTGGAGAAGCGGGGGCCATATGATCTTGGTTTCTGGCTTGTTAAAGAGAGTTAACATTGCTTGGCTGAGTTGAATAGCTCAGTTTGCTCTTTACACTCTGAGTACCAGCATCACAGACAAGATGCTGTGTCCAAGTGGAATGCCTAGCCACATTCATATTGCTACTGCTGGAAATTCTGAGCCATTGCCTGCAAGACTGGTTCAGTTCTGCACACCTTTCTCATCTTGTGATGTTAGTGTGATTTGAAAAGTGAATTATACAACATTGGTTTCTAAGGTTGCAGTCTCCATGAAGGAATATCTCACTGAACCTTGAGTCTGGACTCTGGAACTCAGGTGAAACAATTTTTTCCTTTGTGACCTCTGCTATAAAATCAATTTCTCTCTATTCCCCTTTCACTGTTTCAATACAAGGGCATGACATTGCGCCCCTCTGTTCCACATGTTTTGAGTGTGTGCAATAAACTAAACCTTTGAGTTCATCCTAACTCAAGTTTGCCATGGGGTTATTACCAAAGAATTGGATTACACCAAAATCAAGGGATTTATATCAATGGTTTGTCTCATGGGTTTTTCTCTACATGCTCCAGCTTCCTCCCACGGTCCAAAGACGCAGGTTAGATGGATTCGGTATGGTAAATGTGGAGCTTGCAGTGATGGGGTAGGGGGGAAGGTCTGCGTGGATGCTCTTTCAGAAAGTCTGTCTGGACTTGGTGGGCCAGATGACCTCATTCTGCACTGTGAAGATTCAATGATACTTTGGATTTAGGGAAATCTTGATCAAAAAGATGGGTTCTTAAGATGGTCAAGGAAGAAGAAGAAAGAGCTCTGGAGGGAGATGTGCCCTTTTACCTCCTCCCTTCTCACCATCCATAACTCCCAAACAGTCATTCCGTGTGAAACAGGATGGTTCTAAGAATGGAAAACATTACAGAGATAGGATGGGGATGAGACATCATTGGATACAGGGCCGAGGATGAGGATTTTAAATTTGAGGAGTTAGAGTATTGTGAGCTTTCTGTTTCTCTGAATCCGTTCACTCCCTCCACTGTTTCTGTAGTTGGTAGCCATTCCTTCAGCCAGGAGGGTCCATGCCCTTGAATTCTCTGTGGATGTCTATTCTTCCTCAGGCCTCTGACATAACTTGAGCCATCGCTTATAATAAGGGAATCAAATCAAAGCACCTTTTTATTTACAGATAGGTGGTGAGAGGAGAAATTAATGCTATTTAACTTAAACTCCCTTCTATCCATAAGACATATAGAAGAACATAGAAAATAGAAAAGCTGCAGCACAAACAGGTCCTTCGGCCCACAACTTGCGCCGAACGTGTCCCTACTGGGCTTACCTATAACCCTCTATCTTACTAAGTCCCACGTACTTATCCAAAAGTCTCTTAAAAGATCTTATCGGATCTGCCTCCACCACCACCACCAGCAGCTGATTCCATGCACACACCACCTCTGAGCGAAAAACTTACCCCTGACATCTCCTCTGTATCTCCTCCCCAGCACCTTAAACCTGAGTCCTCTTGTGGCAGCCATTTCAGCCCTGGGAAAAAGCCTCTGAGAATCCATTCAATCATACCCTCTCAACATCTTATACGCCTCTATCAGGTCACCTCTCATCCTTCGTCCCTAAGGAGATAAGACTGAACTATCCTCATAGGCATGCCAACTAATCCAGGCAATATTATTTTATGTAAATTTTATATAAAATATCTTCATCCAAATCAAGTTGAAGCTGTAAGTTTCCTCTCTCCCCATGCAGTTAGAGGTCATTGGCATGTCGATATAACATATTTCTTGAATAGCTTGTGTGTAGTCGTTATTCACAAATCCTCCTCCTTTGTCCACCAAAAACAAAAGTATAGGGTAAACTATCCCCATGGGGAAATCATTGTCCGAGTGTTGTGATCTCAACAAAAATGAAAAACCAATGGCAGTGCTACAACAGGAACTTCCATTTATTTATTGAGAAAATGCTCAAGTTACGTCAGAGGCCTGAGGAAGAATAGACATCTAGAGAGAATTCAAGAGTGTGGACCCTGCTGGCTGAAGGAATGGCTGCCAACTACAGAAACAGTGAACAGATTCAGAGAAACAAAAGGCTCCACTAACTCCTCAAATTTAAAATCCTCATCCTTGTCCCTGTATCCAATGATGTTAACACCCCCATCCTATCCCTATAATTATCTCCATCCTTAGAGAGACCCTGTTTCACACGGAATGACTGTTTGGGAGCTATAGATGGTGAGAAGGGAGGAGGTAAAAGAGTACATATCCCTCCAGAACTCTTTCATCTTCTTCCTTGACCATCTTAAGAATCCATTTTTTTGATCAAGGTTTTGGTTTCTCTAAATCCAAAGAATTATAGAATCTTCACAGTGCAGAATGAGGCCCATCATTTGGCCCATCAAGTCTGCACAGACTCTCTGAAAGAGCATCTACGCAGACCCTCTCCCCTACCTTGTCAACACAAGCCCCACATTTACTGTATCTAATCCATCTGACCTGCTTACCTTTGGACTGTGGGAGGAAGCTGGAGCATGTAGAGAAAAACCCATGAAGACAAGGAGAGGCATGGGCAGGACAGTGATGTAATAGCTACTTCACAGCACCAGGGACCCGGATTCGATTCCTGGCTTGGATCACTGTCTGAGGAGAGTCTGTATGTTCTCCCTGTGTACGCATGGGTTTCTACTGGGTGCTCCACTTTCTTCTGACAGTCCGAAAGACACGCCGATTTGGTACATTGGCCATCCTAAATTCTTCCTCTGTGTACCCGAACAGATGCCAAAGTGTGGTGGCTAGGGGATTTTCACTGTATCTTCATTGCAGCCTTGATGTAAACCTGCTTGTAACACTAACAAATAAACTTTAATCTGGAAACTCCACACAGATAGTCATCCAAGGACACAATTGAACCCGAGTTCTGCCCTTCTTCAATTCTGTCTCCATTGTTCAGGTTTCTGTCAAGTGCAATTAACTTTTCTTCACTTTGAAGATATTCTACGATTAGGAAATTTAACATTGGCACCTCTTGGGACCATCGCACAACATAGTAACATCTGATTGTCTTTTGTTTGGTTTACATTGCATCTATTTGTATCCTGCGGCAAACCAAACATTACTTTTTCAAGATTTTTCAGACGGTGACACTTCCTTTGCCCTGAGGTGTTTGAGGATTACATTGACCAAAGCTTGTACATCATACACTTTGTCAGTTCAAACTTGAGATTTCATTAACATCTGCAGGAAGGAACTCATCTGATGCAGACATCAATAACTCCACTGATTCATCAATGACTTCTTTCTGCTTTGCAAATATTAGCAGCATGGATCCTGAGGTCCTGTATCTCCAATCCATTTTGGCCGCTTGATATTAATAATAACTATCCCCTTGTGCATTGGCATCGCGAGTTCATGTACAGTGCACCATGTTTCCTCTGGAAGATGTTTGCGTTTGACATTAAATTATAGACCTCCTTTAAAGCTCTCGATTGCTGTTTTCTCTGCCTGGCCCAATGTGAAAGTCATTACGCAGCATGGGAAAGTTGTGATGAAAGCTTTCTGGCTGAATCTTGCTCTGATCCTGTAATTTCAGGAGAAGCTGGAAGTTCATTGCAAATGTGTTTTTGCAGTGGCTCAGCCTCAGCTTCGATCTGTCAGCATCTCAGTCTGGTTTTAGTGAGCAGCAGCTTTCTCTGTCAGCCCCTGCTATCCTTCCTCTAGTTAAAATGCATGATATTTTTACACATAGCCTTCTCTCAGTCCTGCGCATTATTGAATAATGTGCTGCATTGTCTGCAGTGTAGTTCTACATATCCCACCTGCACCTCCTTCCCCCCTCTCCTCTCCCCAAGATTACTTAACTATCCTGACACAATCACATTTGCTTCCAAGTTCTGCTTCCTTTGGAGTTAACAAAGGACAACAAAGAACAAAGAACAGTACAGCACAGGAACAGGCCCTTTGGCCCACCAAACCTGCGCTGATCGCGTTATCCTATCTTAACCTATCACTTGTATCTCTCTGTACCTCTGTATGTGGCTGGCACATACAGAGCACTGCTACTTTACAGCACGAGAGTCCCAAGATCGATTGCAGTCTCAGGTCGCTGTCTGCTTGGAGTTTGTACGTTTTCCCCGTGTCTGCATATGTTTCCTCTGGGTGCTCCGGTTTCCTCCCACAGTCTGAAAGACAAGCTGGTTAGGTGCATTAATTTGAGCAGGTGCCAGACTGTGATGACTAGGAGAATTTCACAGTAACTTCATTGCAGTGTGAATGTCAGCCTTACTTGGACTAATAAATAATAAATAAATGTATACCTGCCTGATTTGATTTATAAGTGTCAATTGTATTAGCATACAGTGACAACTATCGCGTCTTGCACACAGTACAACTAGGGCATACCATTCATAGAGAAGGAAACTTGAGCATGCAGAGTGTAGTATTACAGTAATAGCTAGGGTGTAGCGAAAGATCAACTTAATCAAGGTAGCTCCATTCAAAAGTATGATGGCAGCAGGGAAGAAGTTTTTTTGAGCCGGTTGGTACGTGACATCAGACTTTTGAACCTTTTCCCGATAGAAGAATGTGGAAAAGAGAATGTCTGGCATGCATGGGGGTCCTTTGATTATGCTGGTTGTTTTGCGAAGGCAGTAGATAGAGTCAATGGATGGAAGGTTAGATTGCATGATGGTTTGAACTACATTCATAACCTTTCATAGTTTCTTGCAGTCTTGTGCAGAACAGGGGCCATACCAAGCTGTGATATCACCAAAAAGAATGTTTTTGATACTGCATCTGTAAAAATTAGTGAGAGTCAAAGCTGACACAAAAGCCTGTTCATATGCCTACCCAGATACATCTGAAATGTCACACAATCTCTGCCTCACTTGGCAGTGCATTCCCAGCCCCCAGCACCCTCTGTGTAAAACATAACTCCTTTTGCATATCTCCACTGAACTTTTCCCCCCTTACCTTGAACTTGCGTCCCCTTGTGCTTGTCAAAACTGCCCTGAACAAAAGCTTCCAACTTTTCACCTGACCTATGCCCTTCATAATTTTATAAACTTCTATCACCCCCTCAGCCTCCATCTTTTCAGAGAGAACAATCCCAGTTTACCCACTTTCTCACCACTCATGATTGTAAGACAGGATCCAGTGGAAAAGTCAGATGGGTCATCCATTGGAGTGGTTCCGAATGTTCTTTGATAAGCCGTGACACAACCCTTACGCCATAGAGAATGTTTGAGGCATGCTTTCTACATTTTTTGTCTTTTTCCCTAACTGGCAGTTTTATTTTTAACTTCTCCCCGTCTTCTCGCCTGTTTTTTTTTTAAACCTTTCTCTGTCTTCCTGCTTTCTGTCTTCACCTGACAAAGGCACAAACGCCGAAAGCTAGCAGATTTACGATCAAATAAATCGGTTGGATTTAAAACTGGTGTTGCCAGACCTCTTACTGAGTTTTCCCGCTTTCTGCCAAGGTTTCTGTGCCCTTTTTGCTTTTTGTGAGGGTGTGTGGGGGCTTTGTCTTCAGCTCCAAGTCCCATTGGTGACATGCATGGGCCTAACCAACATAAAAAATCCAAAACACGCATGTGAGGCTTTTTCCCAGCCACTACTATACGCGTGGGATGTCCAAGATTCATTGGGACTTGGAGGTATGAACCACAGAGTTGAAGACACAGGTTAATCTTAATTTAGTTACATGAATTTTGAATCACTTTGGAACTTTTATTGCAACATACCTTGGCGGGGTGAAGTCTTTGGGGATTGCTTTAGCTCAGTCCATTGGACAGGTGGCTACTAATGCAGAGTGATGCTCACAGCATGGCTTCAACTCCCATACCAGCTGAGATTATTTATGAAGGCTCCACCTTCTCAACTTTGTCCCTTGCCTTAAGTGTTGTGACCCTCAGGTTAATTTGTTACCGTCAAAGACAAGAGCAGCCTATGGATCACCTGGGACTATGGCATTTGACCTTTTATGTCTTTTAGATGAGACGTTAAACTGGCGGGCCCTCTGCCCCCTGAGGTGAATGTGGGAAATACCGTGACACAAATTGAAAATGAGCTAGGGGATGCCCTGATATCCTGGCCAATATTTATCCCTTGACCAACATCTAGAGTACCAGATCAGTATCACCTTGCTGTTTAGGGAATGGCTATGTTTAAATTATATACACTATCTATATTACAGACACTGAACTGAACCCTATAGTGTCATTTGATTATAAAGTACTTCATAATTTTCCGAGCTCAGTAAAGGTGCCTTAATTTCTTTTGTTTCTTCTTTCCGCGTGCTTTTAAGAAATTATATACTTTTTGGCACGTTCTGTCCTGTGAAGGCATCAATTCCTTGGAGGTCAAACATTACATAGCTGCTCAGAAAGCTATCACACTGGTTGCTTATTTGCTGTTGACTTGCGTAAGTGTCAATAATTCACCTCGGTCCGCTGCCAAGGACTCGCAATATACAACAATCAAAGTAACACATTGAAGATAAATTTGTAACACCTGGTGCCTCAGCCACTTTAAGAAATCTCAGGGTGAAAAGAAAGAAGTTACTGAAAAGGAATAATGCATGCTCCTGCAGCATTTAGTCAGTTGGGTTCTGATGCTTCAAGGAGCAGCAACAACGGCACAACAAAAGAGTTTTGATTCGAAACTTCAGACTCTGGCACGCTAATGCAAAAACATTTCTTTTGTGACTGGATTTAGCCATTTGAGTGTTTAACTCTCCTGGGACTGCCATCTCAGTTTAACACTATTGTACAATAATAAGAAAACTCCAACATGCAGCACATTAGAAATATCATTCAGCCTGCAGTGTTTTGAAACAATCTTAAGCTCCAAGATCCCCCAGTATAAATATAATCCAACACCTAGCATTGATGCAAGTCCCATTGTTCTCACCGGGCATTTGCACTTGTATGAGACAAGTGGAAACAGAAACCCAGTGGGGCTGCACAATCATTATGTGAAGATTAAATGTTTAAACGCTCTGCAAGCATTGTTAATGCAAAGGCTGCTGCAAAGCTTCCACAGCTGTGGCAGTCCTCGATTGTATTTGATTCCTTATGGCAATTGTTTAAAGTATTTTATATTCTTACAGTCTCCCCGTCCAAAGATACGACCATTCAGCTGAGTGCTCACCTTCAGGATACTGGCACAGATATAAGTGGTGCAAACGGATGTAAACGTCTTCTCTTGTCTCACCACTGGTGGTTCAGCAAGTTGGAGACCATGTATACTCTCATAGTAACATAGAAACTAAAAGCAGGAGTAGGCCTCTTCGAGCCTACTCTGCCATTCAATTTGAGCAAGGCTGATCATCAAATTCAATATCCTGATCCCCTCTCCCCCTCCATCCCTTGGTAACTCCAAGAGGTATATCTTATTTCTTCAGGAAATCAGAAAAGGTGCCTTAAGTTATCTTTCTTCTATTTTGGACTCAACTATATTCTGTGGTAGTGAATTCCTGGGTGAATAAATTTCTCCTCACCTCGTTTCTAAAATGTTTACCCCTTATCTTCAAACTCTGACCCTTGGTTCTGGACTCCCCTACCATTGGGAACATTCTTCCTGAATTTGCCCTGTCTAACTCTGTTAGAATTTTATAAGTTTCAATGAGATCCCCTCTCACTCTTCTAAACTTCAGTGAAAATAATCCTACCTGATTTAGTCTCTCCTCATAAGACAGACCTATCATCCCAGGAATCAGCTTGGTAAACCTTTGTTATAAACCTTCTATAGCAAGGACATCTTTCCTCAGATAAGCAGACCAAAACTGCACACAACCTTCCATATGCAACCTCACCAACACCCTATACAATTGCAGAAAAGCATCCCATGAATGGTCATGAGGAAGGGGCATTTTATTACTTCAAAGTTGACCTGGTCAGAGCATGAGGGACAATTTTTGGTGGTGAAGGGATATATCACATAAGATTTCTTCAATTTCCAACAATTGATTGGAACACAAACTGGTCACCACTAAACCATTGCTGTTGCCATTTGACATCCTGTACTGGGTAGGCAGAAATGCCCTCCAATTAAACATTCAGAAGTCTGAACCACTATCTTCAGTCCTTGCTCCAAACACGTGCCCGAGCTACCAACTCCATCTCCCTTCCCTTTCATAGATAACCCCGGAATGAGTTTCCAACTACTTGTCTATTCGATCATCGAGACCACCTATTTCAACCCTTACAGCATCAATCAATTTTATCCCTTCCTGAGCTCATCTGCTGCTGAAACTCTCATCCATGTTTTTGTTACTTCAGGACTTGACTATTCCAGCACACCTTTAGCTTCCCGAATTCTTTTCAGCATAAATCTAAAGCTTTAAACACAGCTTTAAATTAAGGGGTGATAGTTATAGGACGGATATCAGAGGTAGGTTCTTTACCCAAAGGGTGGTTCGGGAGTGGAATGCCCTGCCTGCAGCAGTTGTAGATGCGCCAAGTTTGGTGGCGTTTAAGAGGTTAGTTGATAAGTATATGGAAGAGAAGGGAATGGTTTAGTTTGGAGGGGCAATGCTTTGTATATTGGTCGGCGTAACATCGAAGGCCGAAGGGCCTGTTCTGTGCTGTAATGTTCTATGTTCTATGTTCTATGTTCTAAAGTCATCAAAAACTTTTAGTCTTAATTCACATCAAGTCTCGTACCTCTTTCATCTCATATGCTCATTGGCTTCCAGTCAAGCAATGCCTCGTTGTTAAAATTCTACGCGCTTGTTTTCGAATTCCCTCGTGGTCTCACCCTCCCTTTCTCTACAATGTCCTCCAGCCTCACAACTCTCTGTGATCCGTGTTTCTCTTATTCAGAGGATGGATTCTACTCAAATATCCTTAGCACTAAAAGAAAGCCCAACACAGATTAATTATTCAACACTACAAGTTTTGTTTATCTCTTAATAGATGCTATCAGGGGAGGCGATGGCCCAGTGGTATTGTCACTAGATTATTAATCTAGAAACTCAGCTTATGTTCTGGAAACCAGAGTTCGAATCCTGATGGTGGAATTTAAAGACAATAAAAATATCTATAATTAAGAATCTACTGATGACCTTGAAAACATTGTCAATTGTCAGAAAAACCCATGGTTCATTGATGTCCTTTCAGGGAAAAAAACCCTACCATCCCTACTTGGTCTGGCTTTCATGTGACTCCAGATCCATAGCAATGCAGTTGACTCTTAATTGCCATCCAAGAGAATCAAGGGATTGGTAATAATTGCTGGCCAGCCAGCAATGCTAATTTCCCACAAATGAATTAAAAAAAAGCACTATTCCTTGTCTTAATTACCTTCTACATTCCTTATGTCTTTTTGTCTGTGCCACTGTAATATATGGCAAGAGTCCCTTCACTAAAATCCCTTTATCTACAATTCTAACAGCAGTGCACATAGTGCTATCAGTCAGCAGTCTACCTTCAGGGAACACCAGAGGAACTGATAGCCCCAGTTAAAAAAAAGGAAAAGACTCTGTGACTGGACAATCAATTGATTCCTTAATCAGGAAGTTCATATAGGCCAACCTCAATGGCCTGATTGAAGTTATTACACATACCTCTATCAATTACAAAGCATCACCCTCTCCCCTCTCTCACAGTACAAATCTTGTCTGTTTTCCTTATCTTTAGCTCTGATGAAGGATCATCCTGACCCAAAACATTGACTCTATTCTCTCTCTGCAGATACTGTCAAACTTGCTGAGATTTTCCAACATTTTCTGTTTTTGTTTTAGATTCCAGCAGCCGCATATTTTGGCCTTTATCTTGTGTTTATTGATGCGTTTAGCACAGAGAAACGTTTCTAGGCTCTTGACAGGAGCATAATCAGACAGAATTGGGTGTCAAGCACATGCAAAGGGTTTTAAAACCTATTCAAAAAATTGGTTCCGAAGGAAAGCTTATCGGAAGGAAGCTGAGATGGATGCTAATTGTTCAGAACAGGTGCAGTACACAAAAGTGAATGTATACCAAAAACACGAAGGAACTTAAGAGAGAAAGAAGAAGCAGGGGGGAGAGAAAAGGGGGAACGAGAAAGTGAGAGAGAGGAGAGGGAACCCGAGAAAGAGAGGAACAGGCAACCAAGTCAGAGGGAGGAGCATAGAAAAAAGCAGAGAGGAACACTAGATGGCAATTGAGTCAAAAAGGGAAGCATGTGACATGGAGAGAGTTTGGAGCATAGAGAGAGAGAGAGAGAGAAGGGGAAATGAAAGAAAAAGAGAAGACAGAATGCAAGATGGAAACAGTGTTTGAGAAAAAATCTTTTTTATTTGAAAAAGATGCAGTGCTCTTTTGAAACCGTGCCCATAGAACATAGAACATTACAGCACAGAACAGGCCCTTCGGCCTTCGATGTTGCGCCGACCAATATAAAAAGCAATGCCCCTCCAAACTAAACCATTCCTTTCTCTTCCATATACTTATCAACTAACCTCTTAAACGCCACCAAACGTGGCGCATCTACAACCGCTGCAGGCAGGGCATTCCACTCCCGAACCACCCTTTGGGTAAAGAACCTACCTCTGATATCCGTCCTATAACTATCACCCCTTAATTTAAACTGTGTCCCCTCGTGCTAGCTTTTTCCATCCTAGGAAAAAGGCTATCACTGTCCACCCTATCTAAACCTCTAATCATCTTATATGTTTCGATAAGGTCCCCTCTTAGCCGCCTCCTTTCTAACGAAAACAACCTCAAATCCCTCAGCCTCTCCTCATAAGACCTGCCCTCCATACCAGGCAACATCCTGGTAAACCTCCTCTGTACCCTCTCCAATGCCTCCACATCTTTCTTATAATGTGGGGACCAGAACTGCACACAATACTCCAAGTGCGGCCGCACTAGAGTTTTGTACAGTTGCAACATGACGTTGCGGCTCCGAAATTCAATCCCTCTACCAATAAAAGCCAAGACTCCATATGCCTTCCTAACAACCTTCTCGACCTGACTGCCTACTTTCAGGATCTATGCACATACACACCAAGATCCCTCTGTTCATCTAGACTACTAAGAATCCTACCATTTGCCCTATACTCTACACATTTATTATTTCTGCCATAGTGCATTACCTCACACTTTTCCACATTAAACTCCATTTGCCACCTCTCGGCCCAGCTCTGCAACTTGTCCAAGTCCCTCTGCAAACTATAACACCCCTCTTCACTATCTACCACTCCGACTTTAGTGTCATCTGCAAATTTACTAATCCATCCTTCAATACCCTCATCCAGATCATTTATAAAAATTACAAACAGCAGGGCCCCCAAAACAGACCCCTGAGGTACACCACTTGTCACCGAACTCCACGATGAATATCTCCCATCAACCACCACCCTCTGTCTTCTATCTGCTAGCCAATTCCTAACCCAATTAGCTAAATCACCCTCTATCCCATACATCTGCATTTTCTGCAGAAGTCTTCCATGGGCCACCTTATCAAACGCCTTACTAAAGTCCATATATACCACATCAACCGCCTTACCCCCATCCACCTCCTTAGTCACTTTTTCAAAAAACTCAATGAGGTTAGTAAGGCACGACCTACCCTTCACAAAACCATGCTGACTATCTCCAATCAATTCATTACTCTCTAAATAACTATAAATCCTATCCCTAATTATTCTCTCCAATACTTTGCCCACAACAGAAGTAAGACTCACTGGCCTATAATTCCCTGGAAGGTCTCTCTTCCCCTTCTTGAACAACGGGACCACATTCGCTATCCTCCAGTCCTCCGGAACCACACCCGTAACCAACGACGACCTGAAGATCAGAGCCAGAGGCTCTGCAATCTCCTCTCTTGCCTCCCAGAGAATCCTAGGGTAAATCCCGTCCAGCCCAGGGGACTTATCCAACTTCAAACCCTCAAGAATATCTAGCACATCCTCCGTATCTACTTCGATATCTTCCAGCTTGCTACTCTGTACCTCAGTGTTCTCCATAACTACATTTACATCACCCTGCGTGAATACTGAAAAGAAATATTTATTCAGTACCTCTCCAATCTCTTCAGGCTCCACGCACGACTTCCCACTGCTGTCTATGACTGGTCCTAATCTTGTCCTAACCAATCTTCTATTCTTAACATATCTAAAGAAAGCTTTAGGATTCTCCTTAATCCTATCAGCCAAAGTCTTCTCGTGTCCTCTCTTAGCTCTCCTCAATTCATTCTTTAGCTCCCTCCTGGCTAATCTATAGCTATCCATTGCACTAACTGAGCCATCAAGCCTCATCCTGACATAAGCCTCCTTTTTCCTTTTAACCAGCAAATCAACTTTTTTCGTACACCAAGGTTCCCTTACTCGACCATTTCCTCCTCGCCTGACAGGGACATACTTATCAAGGACTCGCAGCAGCTGCTCCTTGAATAAGCTCCACATTCCAGATGTTCCCAGTCCCTGTAGTTTCCTAGTCCAATCTATGCACCCTAATTCTCTCCTGATGGCCTCATAATTACCCTTCCCCCAGCTATAACTACTGCCCCCAGCTTCATGCCTATCCCTATCCATTACTAAGGTGAACGTAACCGAATTGTGGTCACTATCACCAAAATGTTCACCAACTTCCAAGCCTAACACCTGGTCTGGCTCATTGCCCAGCACCAAATCCAATGTAGCCTCACCTCTAGTTGGCCTATCTACATACTGAGTCAAAAAACCTTCCTGCACACTTTGTACGAAAACTGACCCCTCTAACGAGCTAGAGCTATAGCTATTCCAATCAATATTAGTAAAGTTAAAGTCCCCCATAACAATTACCCTATTACTTTCACTCCTGACCAGGATCGACTTTGCAATCCTTTCCTCTACCTCTCTAGAACTTTTAGGAGGTCTATAAAAGACTCCCAACAGGGTGACCTCTTCTTTCCTGTTTCTAATCTCAGCCCATACTACCTCAACAGACAAGTCCTCATCAAACTTCTTTTCTGTCACTGTGATACAGTCTTTGACTAATAATGCCACTCCTCCCCGCCTTCTACCTCCTTCTCTACTCCGACTAAAGCATTTGAACCCCGGAACCTGCAACATCCATTCTTGTCCCTGCTCTACCCAAGTCTCTGAAATGGCCACAACATCGAAGTTCCAGGTACTGGTCCAAGCTGCAAGTTCCTCCCCCTTATTGCGAATACTCCTTGCATTAAAGTATACGCATTTCAAACCATGCCCTACCCCACCCGTATGCTGCTGTGTTTTACAGCTTTCCTCTATGACCCCCTTACTCTCATCCCTCTTAGCACCCCAACTATTCAGGATCCCACCATCCCCCCCCGAATCAATTTAAAGCCCCCTGCATAGCCTTAGCAAATTTTCCCCCCAAGATATTAGTTCCCCTCTGGTTCAGGTGTAGACCATCTCTCTTGTAGAGGTCCCACCTTTCAACATGTTTGTTGTAATACTGCAATATGAATGGCAATCAAATCATATTGAACATTCAGATAAATCTATTGATAAAATTATGTCTTTCTACTGCTATTTATCACTAAGATTTCAGACATTGCAGTGAATGTCAATGCCAGTTAAATAAAAAAATCTGAAGTTTAGCTATAAAAGTTCAATTTCAAGCTCTGGTAAAGACATTTCTCCTGAACTTCCTGACAAGATTTCAAGACCATCATTAGCAGGACCTCTGCTGATAAAGCCAACTTTATTTCCTCTCCCTAATTTTCCTTGAGAGAGTGCTGGTGAACTTTCTCACTGAGTCACAATAGTCATGTTTTGTAAGTTCATCCACAGGAAGGAGTTCCCAGCAATGCTTAAACAATGTAGGCAGCACGGTGGAACTGTGGTTAGTTCTGCTGCCTCACAGATTCCTGACTTGGGTCACTGCCTGTGTAGAGTTTGCATGTTCTCCCCATGTCTGCATGGGTTTCCACTGAGTAATCCAGTTTCCTCCCACATTCCAAAGATGTGGATTTGCCATGCTAAATTGCCTCTTAGTGTCAGAGGGATGAGGTGGGGTAAATGCATGGGGTTATAGGGATAGCGACTTGGTGGCATTATTGTCAATGCAGTCTCGCTGAGTCAAATGTTCTGCACTGTAGGATTCCATGATTCTAATAGCAATGTAGCTCTTGGTTAGGATGGTGTGTCACTTAGAGAACATGCTGATGTTCCCATGCATCTGCTGCCCTTATTCATTTCTGCAGAGTGCCAAACTCTAACCTGTTCTTGTAGTCATTGTACAAGACTACAACGACTTGTATGGTTATGGCTTGTACGGTTATGATTCTGGTCAGTGGTGACTCCTAGGATATCAATGGTGTGGGACTAATGCCAATGAACTTCAATGGGAGATGGTTGAATGTTCACTTAGAATCATAGAATTCCTGTAGTTCAAAAGGAGGCCATTTGACCCATTAAGTCTACAATGACTTTCTTTGACAGTACCCACCCAGACCCTTTTCCTCACCCTATCCCTGCAACCTCACACATTTCTCATGGCTAATATATCCAACTTACACGTTTTTGGACACTAAGGGTCAATTTAGCATGATCATTCCATTTATCTTACACATCTTTGGGCGATGGGAAGAAACAGGAACATCCAGAGGAAACCCATACAGATACAGAGATAATATGCAAACTCCAAATAGAAACTCACTTGAGGCCAGAATCAAATCTGGGTTCCTGGAACATCCAGGAGCATCCAGAGGAAGCCTCTGCAGACATGGGGAGAACATGCAAACTCCAAATATTCAATCACTCGGGGCCAGAATCAAATCTGGGTTCCTGCTTTCTTGCTTCTTGCAAAACAGCAGCGCTAAGCATTGGAGATAGTCATTGCCTGTGGCATTTGTGTGACATGAATATTACTTGTCATTTAGCAGCCCAAACCTGAATGTTGTCCAGGCTTTTCTGCATATGGGTATCATCATCTTCAGCACATGAAGTTTTACAAATTGAATTGCATATTGTGGGCTCATTTGTTTTTAGTTGTTCACAGGATGTGTGTGTCGCTGGTTCGGCCAGTCCTTTTCCGTATTGTACTTAGGAAGACATAGAACATAGAACAATACAGCACAGAACAGGCCCTTCGGCCTTCGATGTTGTGCCGACCAAAATAAAAAGCAATGCCCCTCCAAACTAAACCATTCCCTTCTCATCCATATACTTATCAACTAACCTCTTAAACGCCACCAAACTTGGCGCATCTACAACAGCTGCAGGCAGGGCATTCCACTCCCTAATCACTCTTTGAGTAAAGAACCTACCTCTGATATCCGTCCTATAACTCATACCCCTTAATTTAAAGTTGTGTCCCCTCGTGCTAGCTTTTTCCATCCTAGGAAAAAGGCTATCACTGTCCACCCTATCCAAACCTCTAATCATCTTATATGTTTCAATAAGATCCCCCCTTAGCCGCCTCCTTTCTAACGAAAACAACCTCAAATCCTTCAACCTCTCTTCATAGGACCTGCCCTCCATACCAGGCAACATCCTGGTAAACCTCCTCTGTACCCTCTCCAATGCCTCCACATCTTTCTTATAATGTGGGACCAGAACTGCACACAATACTCCAAGTGCGGCCGCACTAGAGTTTTGTACAGTTGCAACATGATGCTGCGGCTCCTAAATTCAATCCCCCTACCAATAAAAGCTAAGACTCCATAAGCCTTCTTAACAACTTTATCCACTTGACTGCCTACTTTCAGGGATCTATTGACACATACACCAAGATCCTTCTGTTCCTCAACACTATTAAGAGCCCTACCATTAGCCCTATACTCTACACATTTATTGTTCCTGCCAAAGTGCATTACCTCACACTTTTCCACATTAAACTCCATTTGCCACCTCTCGGCCCAGCTCTGCAACTTGTCCAAGTCACTCTGTAAACTAAAACACCCCTCTTCACTATCTACCACACCACCAACTTTAGTATCATCTGCAAATTTACTGATCCATCCCTCAATACCCTCATCCAGATCATTTATAAAAATTACAAACAGCAGGGGCCCCAAAACAGACCCCTGAGGCACACCACTCGTCACCGAACTCCACGATGAAAATCTCCCATCAACCACCACCCTCTGTCTTCTATCTGCCAGCCAATTTCTAATCCAATTAGCTAAATCACCCTCTATTCCACACATCTGCATTTTCTGTAGAAGTCTTCCATGGGCCACCACAGAAGTAAGACCTCACTGTTCAGTCTTTCCTGGTAAATGCTAACCTCTTGTCTTTATGAATATTTGAGTATACACCTTCGCTTGTGTTTTATTACAGTTTCACAATGCGCAGATCCTGAAATCTGAGCTTGATGTGGAGATCTGGTCCTTGATGTGGAGGTGTACCTTGCCCACCACAGAAGTAAGACTCACTGGCCTATAATTCCCAGGAAGGTCTCTCTTCCCCTTCTTAAACAATGGGACCACATTCGCCATCCTCCAGTCCTCCGGAACCACACCCGTAAACCAACGAGGACCTGAAGATCAGAGCCAGAGGCTCTGCAATCTCCTCTCTTGCCTCCCAGAGAATCCTAGGGTAAATCCCGTCCGGCCCAGGGGACTTATCCAACTTCAAACCCTCGAGAATTTCTAACACATCCTCCCTATCTACTACAATACTCCCCAATTTGCAACCCTGTACCTCAGTGCTCTCCACAGCTACATTTCCAGCACTCTGCGTGAAGACAGTGGTGATATTCATCAGTGCACCTTGATGATGGAGGGAAAGTGAAGCAGCTGAAGATTGGCTGGGCTAAGGATACTACCTTGAGGAACCTCGACATTAATGTCCTTGGATTGAGATGATTGACTTCCAACAACAATAACCATCTTCCTTTACCCCGGGTACGATTCCAATGAAGAGTTTTCCCTTCATTTCTATTGATTTTGGTTTATTGGTGACTACCTTATGTTCTTTACTCCCTGACAAATGAAAACATCTTCCCCATACTGACCATGCTGAACACCTTCACAGCTTTAAAAAACCCAATGGGCTGGACTTCACAGCTTCGCTCGTCCCGAAACCATAAAATCCCGCACGAGGTCAACGGACCTTCCCATGTTCCACCCCTCTCCTGCTCCAAAGCCCTTGGTGAGTGAGCCCCAGTAAAATTCCGGCCAATA
Organism: Sphyrna mokarran; assembly: GCA_024679065.1. Classification (NCBI taxonomy): domain Eukaryota; kingdom Metazoa; phylum Chordata; class Chondrichthyes; order Carcharhiniformes; family Carcharhinidae; genus Sphyrna; species Sphyrna mokarran. The sequence goes on from JAGIQG010000004.1 coordinate 8,736,330, forward strand.
AGTCACCCTTTCAGTCTTCTCTCTCTAAGGAAAAGAATCCTCACTGTTCAGTCTTTCCTGGTAAATGCTAACCTCTTGTCTTTATGAATATTTGAGTATACACCTTCGCTTGTGTTTTATTACAGTTTCACAATGCGCAGATCCTGAAATCTGAGCTTGATGTGGAGATGCTGTCATTGGACTGGGATGGACACACACAATCATAGAATTCCTGCAGTTCAGAAGGAGGCCATTTGACCCATCAAGTCTATACTGACTTTCTTTCACATTACTTACCCAGAAGTCTCACAATGTCAGGTTAAACTCCAACAGGTTTATTTGAGCTTTCAGAGCACTGCTCCTTCATCAGGTGAATGGAAAGGTGAGTTTCACAAACACAGCATGTATAGACAGACACAATTGCAAGATAATGGTTAGAATGTGAGTCTTTACAGGTAATCAAGTCTTTACAGGTACAAACAGTGTGAATGGAAGAAGGGATAAACAAAAGCTAAGGAGGTATGAATTGTCTCAAGCCAAGACACTCAGTAAGGTTTTGCAAGCCCAGGTCAAATGGTAAGGGTCGTTGTAGTGCGATATGAATCCAAGATCCCAGTTGAGGCTCTCTTCACGCGTGCAGAATGTGGCTATCAAGATCTGAGCTGTGAGCAGTATGCCAAATGTGGTTTAACGATAATTCTATACTTGTTAAACATAACTTCTTATTCTTTGATAAATGAATCCTGGTGTTCTGCTTGTGTTCATTTTAAGTTACTGCAAGAGATTCGAGTGGAAATACTATTTCTTGCCTCCATCCTCCCATTTCAGAAGGAACAAAATTGTTCTACCAGTGCCCAAGATGACATTTCTCTCTCAATTGATGCCTTAATAAATGGGCCAGTCAATCATCTGCTTTCTGTTACTAGAATCAGATGTGTAAAAAATAAAATCGCTGCCACATTTACCAAGCTCATAATCAGATTCATAGGAAGCACTTTGAGATACTTCGGAGAGAAGAGGTGATACAGATGAACAATTCTCTACTTCCTTGCTTGTGCTCAGAACATCTTTTCACATTTTTGAATTTCCTCCAGCTGATAATTGTGCTGGCGTAGGCAGCATAAAATCCCTACAGTGCAGAAGGAGGCCATTCAGCCCATCAAGTCTGCAACGACAACAAACTCATCCAAGCTCTTCTCTGTAATTGCAACTATTTACCTTGCTGATGCCTTTAGCCATCGAAGAAGTATTTTAATGTGGTTAATTAACCTAACACACACATCTGGGAGGACATCGGAGCACCTGTTGAAAACTCACGCGGAAAAGGGGAAAATGACAGTGACTCAAGGCTGGAATTAAACCCAGGTCCCTGGAGTTGTGAGACAGCTGTGCTAACTGCTGAGCTACTGTGCTGTCCAACAGACCATTTAGTTTTACTTTCTGTTTTTACCCCTTTAACCCATTCTATTGTTTTCTTTTGGTTCAGTGACATGCCAGTCTTTACAATTTTTCTTCACTTCTTCCTTTATTCTTCTCTCTTTTTGACCATTGTTAGATTAAAACCCACTTTAAAATATTATTAAAAAAAGTCAAGCTTCTCCCAGTTTGTTTTCCTCCAGAATTCTAACCCTGGCGCAATGTTTTTATTTTCATTTGATTTATTACTGTCACATGCAGTGGGATACAGTGAAAGGGATTGTTTGTTGCGCTATAAAGTTAAAGTTTATTTGTTAGTCACAAGTAATACCGCAATGCTGTTAATATTGCAATGAAGTTACTGTGAAATTCCCCTAGTCGCTACATTCTGCCACCTGTTTGGGTCAATACAACCTAACCAGCATGTCTTTCACACTGTGGGAGGAAACCGGAGCATCTGGAGAAAGCCCACACAGACACGAGAAAAATGTGCAGACTCCACACAGACCCAAGCCAGGAACTGATTCTGGGTCCATAGAGTTGTGAGACAGCAGTGTTAACTACTGTGCTACTATGCTGTCCATGTATAGACAAAGCATATTCATAGAGTACATAAGTGAGAAGGAAAGGAGAGAGTGCAGAATGTAGCGTTACAGTCAAAGCTAGAGTGGAGAGAAAGATCAACTTAATACAAAGTGGGTCCCAAAATTTTCTGTTTCAGATTTCAGCATCAGAACATTGCAACACACCCCTCTCCAAGGGTAGGAATATTGAGAAGACAATGGCTTGATTTTGATTTGATTTATTATTGTCACATGTGTTGGTATACAATAAAAATTATTGCATCTTGCACGCTATGCAGTCAAAGCATACTGTTCATAGAGACAGAAAGAAGGGGGTGCAGAATTTAGTGTTACTTTCATAGTTAGGGTGGAGAGAATGATCAACTTAATTGTGCCATTCAAAAGTCTGATGGCAGCAGTGAAGAAGCTGTATTAAGTCAGTTGGTATGTGACCTCAGATTTTTGTATCTTTTTCCTGATGGAAGAAGGTGGAAAAGAGAATGTCCAGGGTGCATGGGGCATTAAAAGAGCTGGTTGCGGATGTTGAGCCAAATCCTTCGAGGATTACCACTTCACTTCTATTTCTTTACCTTGTATGGAGTTCTGCATTTTGTGCTCGGATCTTCTCAGGAAGATGGAACATACCTGTTCTGGGACACCATCCCCACAGTTCAGGATGAGTAGCCAAGTTACATCTCCTTTATTCTGGTGCTAGCTGCTGTATTTCAGTAACTTCTAATATCCCAAATTCATTTTGAGAAGCTACAGAGAGATGGTGAGTCCATATGGAAAGTGGCTGAGAGGATTAAAGTAGCAGGTATAGGTAGTGAGGGGGAAGGGAAGAGGCAAGTAAATGGGTGAGAGAGAAGAGTGACAAGTCTGGGGGATTAAGGAGGTAAGGGGCAGGTAAATAGTTGAGGGAGGTAGGGTCTCAGTTGGGATAGGCAATATTATAAGTTGGGTTTCAGGGAGTACATAGAACACAGTACATAGAACATAGAACATTACAGCGCAGAACAGACCCTTCGGCCCTCGATGTTGCGCCGACCAATTAGGAACAAGCAGTGACCCTCTAACCTAAACCATTCCCTTTTCATCCATAAACTTATCTACTAACATCTTAAACGCCACCAAACTTGGCGCATCTACAACTGACGCAGGCAAGGCATTCCATACCCTTACCACCCTCTGGGTAAAGAACCTACCTCTGACATCCGTCCTAAAACCACCACCCCTTAATTTAAAGCTATGTTCCCTCGTGCTAGCTTTCTCCATCCAAGGAAAAAGGCTATCACTGTCCACCCTATCTAAACCTCTAATCATCTTATATGTTTCAATAAGGTCTCCTCTTAGCCGCCTTCTTTCTAACGAAAACAACCTCAAATCCCTCAGCGTCTCTTCATAAGACCTGCCCTCCATACCAGGCAACATCCTGGTAAACCTCCTCTGTACCCTCTCCAATTCCTCCACATCTTTCTTATAATGTGGGGACCAGAACTGCACACAATACTCCAAGTGCGGCCACACTAGAGTTTTGTACAGTTGCAACATGACGTTGCGGCTCCGAAATTCAATCTCCTACCAATAAAAGCTAAGACTCCATATGCCTTCTTAACAACCTTATCGACTTGACTGCCTACTTTCAGGGATCTATGCACACATACACCAATATCCCTCTGTTCATCAACACTATTAAGAATCCTACCATTAGCCCTATACTCTACACATTTATTATTCCTGCCAAAGTGCATTACCTCACACTTTTCTGCATTAAACTCCATTTGCCACCTCTCCGCCCAGCTCTGCAACTTGTCCAAGTCTCTCTGCAAACTATAACACCTCTCTTCACTATCTACCACTCCTCCGACTTTGGTGTCATCCGCAAATTTACTAATCCATCCCTCAATACCCTCATCCAGATCATTTATAAAAATTACAAACAGCAGGGGCCCCAAAACAGATCCTGAGGTACACCACTTGTAACCGAACTCCACGATGAATATCTTCCATCAACCACTACCCTCTGTCTTCTATCTGCTAGCCAATTCCTAATCCAATTAGCTAAATCACCCTCTATCCCATACATCTGCATTTTCTGCAGAAGACTTCCATGGGCCACCTTATCAAACGCCTTACTAAAGTCCATATATACCACATCAACCGCCTTACCCCCATCCACCTCTTTGGTCACTTTTTCAAAAAACTCAATAAGGTTAGTAAGGCACGACCTACCCTTCACAAAAACCATGCTGACTATCCCCAATCAATTCATTTCTCTCTAAATAACTATAAATCCTATCCCTAATAATTCTCTCCAATACTTTGCCCACAACAGAAGTAAGACTCACCGGCCTATAATTCCCCGGAAAGTCTCTCTTCCCCTTCTTGAACAAGGGGACCACATTCGCTATCCTCCAGTCTTCCGGCACTATACCCGTAACCAACGAGGACCTGAAGATCAGAGCCAGAGGCTCTGCAATCTCCTCTCTCACCTCCCAGAGAATCCCACGGTAAATCCTGTCCGGCCCAGGGGACTTATCTAACTTCAAACCCTCAAGAATATCTGGCACATCCTCCTTATCTATTTCAATACTTTCCAGTTTGCAACCCTGTATCCCAGTGTTCTCCACAACTACATTTACATCTCCCAGAGTGAATACCAAAGAGAAATATTTGTTCAGTGCCTCTCCCATCTCTTCAGGCTCCATGCACAACTTCCCACTGCTGTCCATGACTGGCCCAAACCTTGCCCTAACCAATCTTCTATTCTTACTGAGTAGTTGGTGGTGGGGTCGGGAGTAATCATGTGATGGGGGAACGGGGTCAGGAGTGAGAAAATACAAAAGTGATCCCTAGAGTGAACAGCTTTTCACATGGGGAACAGTTGAGAACTTTGGCTTTATACTCATTGGAGTTTAGAAGGATGAGGGGGAATTTTATTGAAACTTACAGGATACTGTGAGGCCTGGATAGACTGGATGTGGAAAGGATGTTTCCACTGGTAGGAAAAACTAGAACCAGAGCGAACAAGAATCAGGCTAAAGAGATGATCCTTTAAAACAGAGATGAGGAATTTCTTCAGCCAGAGTGGTGAATCTGTGGAACTCTTTGCAGTAGAAAGCTGTGGGGGCCAGGTCATTGAGTGTCTTAAGATAGAGATAGATAGGTTCTTGATTAATAAGAGGATCAGGGGTTATGGGGAAAAGGTAGGAGAATGGAGATGAGAAAAATATCAGCCATGATTGAATGGGGGAGCAGATACGATGGGCTAAGTGACCTAATTCTGCTCCTATGTCTTATGGTCTAATGGATAGTCAGGTGGATGGGATTTGTGTCAACCGTGTCCAATGTGTATGGGATTCTCTGATCATTCACACCAGTGGGAATCGCTGGTCCCACTTCAGTGAAGAGAGATTTGGCTGAGCACCAAATTCTCCATCCTTGCTGGCAGCAGTAGAAGGAAGTAAATGTCTGAAAAATTCTGGCGAGAGTGTTTCTTCAGCCAAAACTGGTTTTGATCTTTCGAATATGTCCTGGCTAGATATTTTGGTAAGTGAGTCTGAACATTCTAACTTAAATTCAAGAATTTTGAAAGGTTCCAGAAGCAGGAGAATTGTCCATCAGAAGTCAATACTTCCTCAGGAATTCCTACACGCTCAGTGTGTGGACAACTTTAAGGGGCTCCCCAATGCATCTTGCAGGGTATCTCTGGAATATGACCATCCAGAAATCGGAAGTGAAAGCAGTGGTATTTTCACTGGACGAGTAATCCAGAGACCTAAGGTAATGCTTCGGAGACCTGGGTTCAAATCCTTTCATGGGAGATAGTGAAATTTGATTTCAATAAAAACCTGTAATAAAAGTCTAATAATGATTGTAAAAAGCCATTTGTTTCACTTTAGGACAGGAAATCTGCCACCCTTACTCGAACTGGCCTACACGTGACTCCAGATCCACAGCAATGTGGTTAACTCTTAAATGCCACCTCAATATGGTTTAGACAATAAATACTGGCCAGCCACATCTCATGAAACATTAAAAAAAATGTTCTGGGCTATTGAATTTTGTTGTTGTGTAAGTAAAAAAGAATCTTAGAAATTCAAAGGTGGAGATTGCTGAGATTGTAGAATAACAATAAACACCTAGGTCAAGAGAGAGCCCAAAACCAGATTAGGGGTAGTTGCTGGGTGACTTGCATAAGCAGAGAACTGAGTCTGATGTGCAGCATTTGAAGACATTTTGCACGACCATAAATAATTTGGGCTGTCTGATAACACGTAATGAAGCAGACCCTTACGGCAGAGGGAAGAATAAATGAGAAGACAAGGGTGAAGATCGAGCAGATTAGATATCGATAACTAACATGTCAATTTTGTGGAATAGGAAGAAAGATGCTGTTTCTGAATAAGTAGAGCCCAAGATATCCAAACATAAAGATATCCATCTAAAAGGTTAGAGCTCTCTGATTTGTGGAGGAAACATACTCTATTAATACTCATTACTTAATGTTGGACAGTGAACAATTCTGCTGTTAGTCAATATGCTTCAGAGCTTGTTGTTTTAAACCACCCTGTGTCACTGCGGTGGGACTAACAATGCCGTGTTGCGACCATTTCAGCTACACATTCCTCTAATTCATTCATTATTCCCAAAGGCAATCTGCCTCCTGAAGTTTATCTCCCAGCAGATACGCTCGGCTTATCCCCCTGCACGCTGCGATAAAATGAGAGGCCTTGATCCACCTTGCACCAGGACAAGACCTCAATTTCTCACTCTCTCAATTTCAATCAGATCCTTATCTCCCCATCAACCCCCACCACCACCACGCTCTCCCACTCGGAGAAACCGCCAACAAGAAAGAAAATAAGCAATTTCCCCCACCAAAGGGTTAAATTATTTTTTTCTCTCTGAGGAGCGCACAAATTCAGCCTGTGACACGTTAGACCCACTGCACCCTCTGTCAAGCAAATTAATTCTGACTTTTAATTTATTTCTCAAGGAAATGGAAGGGTACAGTGTGACAACAGTCAATAGGTGATAAGCAACAGAGGTTTAATCACGTTGTTCCTGCATTTGTAGGCCTCTTTGCTGTCTGGTTTAATAGGCCCTCAGACCACACAATTTGTAGACTGTCTGATAGGTGCTTTTTTTTGATGTTGCGGTATCATGTGTTGAGGTGGTCCAGTTAATAGCTGCAGCAAATGACAACTGATTTTTTTTTTTGCCCACAGCAGATTAAGTGCATTCCCTCTTTCTCTTTTTTCTCTCTTTCCTGTTTGATTCTCCGTTATCTCCAGCGTTTGGAGAACAGACGAGCAAGAGAGAGAAAAAAAATCAGAATGCACAAGAGACATTCATAGAAACTGGCAGACTCTGAAAGGGAGGGTTCAAACACCAGCTGGAAGTGTTAACTGATAGTAAATGTTGTCCCAACCAATATTTATCTTTCAACCAATTCCTTAAACAGACACAGGAAAGAACGAGGAAACTCACCATTTATCTCATGGCAGTTTCTGGAGATGTGTCAACCAATTTGAGCCCAGCGAGGTACCACAAACAATAAGCAATATGATAATGATCAGATAATCTGTTCTCACTGATGTTGACTGGGGGATCAATATCGGCCACAGCACCGGGGCAAACTTCTCTGCTCTCCTTCAAGATGCTATCAGTGAGAGGATCCTGGCAGATATCGTCTCATTCAATGAACAGTCCCTCTGACAGTGTTTTATAAGTTAAAGTTTAGTTCTTAATGCCACAAGTAGGCTTGCACTAATGCTGCAATGAAGTTACTGTGAAAATCCCCCAAGTCACTACATTCCAGCACGAGTACGGGTACACTGAGGGAGAATTTAGCACGGCCAAAGCACCTAAACAACACTCTTTTGGATGATGGGAGGAAACCGGAGCATCCAGAGGAAACCCACATTTCCACAGGAAAATGTGCAGACTACTACGCTGAGTGAGAATTTAGATTGGTCAATGCACCTAACCTAATGGCACGGTAGCATAGTGGTTAGCACTGCTGCTTCACAGCTCCAGGGATCTGGGTTTGATTCCCAGCTTAGATCACTGTCTGTGTGGAGTTTGCACATCCTCCCCGTGTCTGCGTGGGTTTTCTCCAGGTGTTCTGGTTTCCTCCCAGGTTAGGTTAATTGGCTATGCTTAAATTGCCCATAATGTCCTGAGATGTGTAGGTTAGAGGGATTACTGGGTAAAATATGGAGGGATATTGGGGTAGAGACTAGGTGGGATTGTGGCTGGTACAGACTCGATGGGCCAAATGGCCTCTTTCTGTACTGTAGGGATTCTCTGGTTAGAACTGTGACACTACCACAGTACTGCACTACAAGTATTCGTAAGATTCTGATTTGATTTATTATTGTCACATGTATTGGTTTACATACAGTACATCAGGGTGTAAGAAAAGAGGGGGTGCAGAATATAGGGTGTAGAGGAAGATCAGTTTAATATATGTGAAGTCCATTAAAAAGTCTGATGACAGCAGGGATCTTGAGTTGGTTAATTCATGATCTCAGACTTTTGTGTCTTTTTCCCGAGGCAGAAGGTAGAAGAGAGTGTGTGGAGTTCTTGATTATGCTGACTGTTTTCCCGAGGCATTGGGAAGTGCAGACAGAGTCAATGGATGGGAGGTTGGCTTGCGTGATGGAGTGCTCCCTGGAATGCAACTTTAAGACCTACAACCTTCTGATTCTAAGGCATGTGCACCACTCATTGAGTGTGGCTAAGGATCATCACATTCTCAATGTAAATTTTACTCGATTGAAAAAAGCCTTGTGGATGTGAGTGTGTTTGTCACCTGTTTCACATTATTTGCCATCCATAGAAACAGTTTATGACATTTTACCGTATAAAGACAAATCTGAACCTGAGAGTTTCTGGGTGGCATGGTGGCGCAGTAATTAGCACTGCTGCTCACAGCACCGGGGACCTAGGTTTGATTCGCAATTTGCAGCACTGTCTGTGAGGAGTTGGCACGTTCTCCCCCTGTCTGTATGAACTTCCTTCAGGTGCTCCAGTTTTCTCCCAAAGACGCACAGGTTAGGTGGACCGGGCATGTCAAACTGTCCCTTCGTATTCCAGGATGCATGGTTAGAGGGATTACTGAGGTAAATATATGGGGTTAGAGAGGTAGGGTCTGGGTGGGATTGTGGCCGGTACAGACTCAAAGGACTGAGTGGCCTCCTTCTGCACTGTAGAGATTCTATGATTTTACAACGTGTGTCTTAAGGAGAATGTCACATGGCTGAATTAGTCAAAGCCTTTGAAAGGCCAAGCAACTGTAAGACGATGAAGCAACCTGACAGAAAATATCTTTAAAAAGCAATCTTGTCCTGAAGCCATACATAATTTGATCCAGACATTCTCCTTCAGGAGCAGACAGTGTCAGAGGCATCTTTTGCTGAACTTGTGTGAGGCTCCAGCTCCCACCTTCAAAAAGAAAATCTTGGCTTTCTAATGCCAAGGTTTCGCAGACTGCCTGAGGTTGAAATGATCAATTTTGGTCCCTTGTGCTCTGATATTTTGTTGATTATTCTTCTGTGACATATCTTTGAACATTTATCTCAAGTTTAAAGGTGCTATGTGAATATGATACGTATTAATGGGTCTTTGCAAACAAGCTAAGATACTAAAATACTTCAATGTTTCTTTAAGTGTTTATTACTGTTGATTTATAAGTCGGCCTACATTAACACTGTAATGAAGTAACTATGAAAATCCCCTATCGCCACACTCCAGCCTGTTCGGGTACACTGAGGGAGAATTTAGCATAGCCAATGCACTTAACAGCATGTCTTTGTAGGAGGAAACTGGAGCACCCAGAGGAAACCCACGCAGACACGGGGATAAAGTGCAAACTCCTCATAGACAGTGATCCAAGCTGGGAATCAAATCTGGGTCCCTGGCGCTGTGAGGCAACAACTCTAATCACTGGGCCACTATGAAATCCTGGTGCTTTGACCACAATCTTAAAAAAAAGATTATATACATAAAGTATTGCACGACTTAGTCGAGTGTTCATAATTCAGAAAGAAGAGAAGGGAGATACATGCAATATAATCAGATTAAAAGGATGTCTCATATGTAGAAATGAATATCAACTCTACAGCTACAACTAATTAGAAAGGATTTCATTAATCGCAGACAATGGACAGCTGCATTCACAACACAGTCCAATATACAGACAGAAGTCCGGATCAGAGAGGTTGTTAAAGCAGGTCACATATGCTAAACAATCCTTGGAAGAAAGAATGAGCTTGCTTTGACTTGGCATCTTATCAGAGTTTCCACACTTACCCAAATATTACAAGAGTGGATTACTCTCATCATTCAGTTTATGCTATTATAGAGGTAAATACAGTTTGTGAGCAGCAAATTGACACAAGCAGCAATGAATGGATAAATGTTCAGATAGCCTTTTGCATGTCATCTTGAAGGCAGGATTTTGGCCAAGAGACTTTCCCAGAACTTTGTCAATTAAAAACATTGATTGCTTTCATACCCATCTCGACGGATGAAAGTGAATGGATAGTTTAATTTTCCGACTAAAAATATAGCATGTCCAATAATGCAGCATTCCCAATCAAAAATACACTGAAATATCAGCCTGGAATGTGTGAAAATCCTGGATATAAAAATAAAGGTAAATCATAACACAGGACTTTTACTAACATGATGTACACTTGTTTTATTCGTTCATGAGACATGGGTGTTGCTGATGTGGAGATGTCACCTCATGATATCATCTCAGCAATTCACTGTACTGCAAGCTCTTCGATAACCTCACAATGCTCCACTTCTCCAGCTTCCACCCTAAACATGTTAAAGAATCCATCCCCTATGGACAAGCCTTCCGTATACACAGGATCCGCTTAGATGAGAAGGATCGCAACAGACACCTCCAGACACTGAAAGATGCCCCCATAAGATCAAGATATAGTGCTCGACTCATCAATTGACAGTTCTGACGTGTTACAGCAAAAAAACGCACGGACCTCCTCAAAAGACAAAGACAGGGTGTGGCAGACAGAGTAGCCTTCAGTACTTCAGTTCTGTACTTCCCCAGAGCAGAGGAGTTACAACATCTTCTCCAGAGTCTTCAACATATCACTGATGAAGATGAGCATCTCGCCATAGGCCATTTCCACACTCCCACTTCTTGCCTTCAAACAACTGCACAACCTCAAACAGATAATCATCCGCAGCAAACTACCGAGCCTTCAGGAGAACAATGGCCACAACACTATCAACCCTGCCACAGCAACCTCTGCAAAACATGCTTGATCATCAACACGCATGCCATCATCTCACATGAGAACACCATCTTCCGGGTACACAGGTACATATTCTTGCAACTCAGCCAGCGTTGCTTACCTGACACGCTGCGGGAAAGGATATCCCGAGACATGATACATTGGGGAGGTCATGCAGACACCTACAACAATGGATGAATGAACACTGCTCAATAAAACAAAGTGTTCTCTTCCTGTGGCCACAGGTATTCGGCCTCTGATCTTTGGGTAAGTGTTCTCCAAGGTGGCCTTCACAACACACAAAGCAGAGACTGATTTCCAAGTTCCGTACATATGAGCATGGTCTCAACTGGGATCTTGCATTCATGTCTCGCTATCTGTAACCCCCATGACTTGCCTGGACTTGCATTCATTATGATCATGGCTGATCCTCTCACTCAATAAATTAGCACAATAGTTAAATAATTTCCCTCTCAGCCACCACACATGAGCCATCAAACTGTGATGGTTCCCGTGCCCATGTCTCCTGAACCATTTAGTGAGGTGAATGCGGGCAATTGAGTGGACAAGCTGAGCCACCTGTTTCTCGCATTGCAGTCATGATGTAGAGATGCCAGCATTGGACTGGGGTAAACACAATAAGAGGTCTGACAACACCAGTTTTAAAACCAACCGATTTATTTGATAGTAAATTCACAAGCTTTCGGCATTATAGTCTTTGTCAGGCGAATGAGGTGTTCTGGTTTGCAATAGCACACGTATCAGCATAGACAGTTTACAGATTGCTGATGCATTGCAGACCATATATCTGGGCATTGACCATCCTGGGGCCCTCCTCCCAGGCAGGGTTGATTTGATGGTTCAGCCTCCTTTTTCTATCCTCTTGGGCGACGTCCCTATTACAATGAGCAGCACTTCGAGGGATGCATCAGGCAATCTGAGAAGCGAAGCTTCTCGTGATCGATGGGCCATTTCCTCCTTCAGTGAAGGGTAATATGATGTCTGAGTGCCATTTATATATGGTGTCTGAACATGAGGACAAGACATCCTCCACGAAAAGCAGGAAGTGGCAGGTGTCACATATGAGGACAGATTAAGTTGGTTAGGATTATATTCACTGGAGAAGAATGAAGGGGGAATCTAACAGAAACCTTTTTGATTTGATTTGATTCATTATTGTCACGTGTATTAGTATGGTTTCTGGCACGCTATACAGACAAAGCATACCATACATAGAGAAGAAAAGGAGTGCTGGATATATTCAATTAAAGCATTGCTTGAGAGTTTAAAAGCATTAGAATAGAAGTAAGGAACAAGAGTAAAAGATGGAATTAGAAATATGCGGGGAACAGCTTGCAAGAAGTCACCCCACACCAACACCATCTTGAGAATTGCTACAAAATTCTTACTGGACTAGACAGGTTCGAAGTTGATTCATTTTTTTGCTGGTTTTGGGATGTGAGCATCATAAGCAAGGCCAACATTTACTGCTCTTGCTCTTGCCTTCTTGTAATGGCCAATGTGGAATATTTTGTAACTATGCACAGATTTATTTTTCCCTTTCGCATCTTCACGCAGTTGAGAGAGTTGTTACATCATTACAGAAAACTGCTAAGACTTAATCACATTGCTGTGGATCTGGAGTCAGTCGGCAAGGGGTGGTGGGGTTGGACTGGGGTGTCATGGATTAGGGAACCAGATGAATTTTTAACAGCACTTTTGCGGTTTCATGTTCATTATTGTCGTTGTGTGTTAGCATGACTCAGTTCACCACACTCACGTCTCCAAGACTCAAGGGCCGGGATTTTCCAGCCTCATTCTCCCCGAAACTGGAAAATCCCTCCCAAGGTCAATGGACCTTTCCATGGTTCGCCTCTTGCCCGCTTCAATTCCCCGGGCAGGCTGAACGGGAAAATTGCCCTAAGGTTCTAACTTCAACGCCCAGTCCAGGGACTTCTTGTTAAAGTTGAGCAAGATATTGATGAGACCACACTTGGAATACTGTGTACAGTTCTGCTCACCCTATTATGAATTATACATCTGGATCCTTTTGTATTTTTCCCCCTCTCACCTTAAACCTATGCCTTATGTTTTAGACTGCCCCACCTGCAGTCCCAGTCTATTCCAGCCTCTCCTTCTGACTCAAAATACCAAGTCCTGGTAGTATCCCAGTTAATCTTTTCTGCGCCCTTTTTAGTTTAATAATATCCTGCCTATAATAGGGTGATCAGAGCAGTACACAGTATTCCAAGTGAGGCCTTACCAATGTCTTGTACAACTTCAACTCCAATGTTGAATACAGGAGTTGGGAAGTTGCAATGAGAACACCAATAAAATTCACTGTGCACACTCCAGTGCTGTGTTGCCAGAGGTGCAGTCTTTTAGGTGAGGAGTGAAACAGAGTCCCCATCTGTCTCCTGAGGATCGTAAGGCACTATTTTGAAGACAGCAGACTTATTAACCTGAGCTGACCAATACTTAGACATCCAAATCAACCAAAAAACACAATAATGATGTGGTCATTATCGCATTGCTATTTGCGGAAGCTTGCTGTGTAAACATCAAGTGCTATACTTTCTACCTTACAAAAATGACTTCACTTAAAATATATTTTTTTCACAGTAACTTCATTGCAGTGTTAATGTAGCCTTACTCTTATTATTCGTTCATGAGACACAAGATTCACTGGCTGGCCAGCATTTATTGCCCATCCCTTGCAGGGCAGTTGAGGGTCAACCACGTTGCTGTAGCTCTGAAGTCACATGTAGGCCAGACCAGGTGAGGGTGGCAGATTTCCTTCCTTAAAGGACACTATTGAACCAGATGGGTTTTTCCTGAGAATTGACAATGGATTCATGATCATCAGTAGATTCTTAATTCCAGATATCTTTTATTGAATTTAAATTCCCCCATCTGCTGTGATGGGATTCGAATTCGAGTCCCCAGAACATTTGCTGAATTTCTGGATCATTCGTTTAGAGATTATACCACTAAGCCATCACCTTGCTCTACTTGTGATTCTAATAAATAAACTTTAAATACTTATATTTCATTGGATGTAAAAGTGCCTTGGGACATCTAGGAACCGTGTAAGGCACCATATAAATTCAAGTGTCTCTTTCTTTCAAACTTCAGTTGAGCAGAATCTTTTGAAAGGGAATTAGACGGTTGTTCAAAAAGGATTGGTTTCTCTTCTGGAACATTCCACAATCATGTTACTATAAATTTGTTAAAGGATGGGGAAAAAAAATCTAAATTTCTTTCAAATACAATAATCAGTATCTAAGCTTTACTTTGCAACACTGCAAAGGCCACCACATGAATAATTTAAAGCAGAAAACCGATAGTAGCAGGTGATTGGAAGACATTTGTGCAATGGTCATTTTCAGCGGCACCGAGTTGGAGAGTCTGCCTGCTGAGAAATTAGGAAGAGTTTTAATATTTAATGAGCTGGGAGCATTTCTGAAATGAATCAGTGTATTTATTCCATGTCGTGATCAACCTCCTGCAATGCGATTTCCTGAGAGCACAAAGCAATTGTGTTACGCTTACTTCATTTATATCGAGCACTGTGTAATTGGAGAATTGAACAGGCAAGTGGCGAAGTCACTTTGCACTTAATGGAGACGCTCCATCCAACTCCAGCCAAAGTTAACTCCAAAGTTACAAGTTTGCAGTTAGGCTCAGAAATGACCAGAGAAATACAGCGACAGAAAGGTTTACAACATAGAAGCAGACCCTTCGGCCAACTTGTCCATGCTGCCCAGTTTTTACCACTAAGCTATTCCCAAATGCTCACTTTTGGCCCATCTCGCTCTATACCATCTTACCCATGTAATTGTCTAAATGCTTTTTAAAAAACAAAATTGTATCCATCTCTGCTGCTGCCTCTGGCAGCTTGTTCCATTCACCATCTTCTGTGTTGAAAATTTATCCCTCTGGACCCATTTGTATCTATCCCCTCTCACCATAAACCTATGCCCTCTAATTGTAGACTCCCCTACATCCGGGAAAAGATGTTGACTATCTTCCTTATTTATGCCCTCCTTATTTTATAGACCTCTATAAGATCACTCCTCAGCCTCCTACGCGCCAAGGAAAAAAGTCTCAGATAATGAAGCAGCTCCTTATAACTCAATCCATCAAGTCCACGTAACATCCTAGTAAATGTTTTCTGCACTCTTTGTAATTTAATAATATCCTTTCTTAGGGTGACCAGAACTGTATACAGTATTCCAAGTATGGCCTTACCAATGCTTTGTACAACTTCAATAAGACATCCCAACTCTTGTATACAATGTTCTGACAAATGAAACTAAGCATGACTAATGCCTTCTTCACCACCTTGTCCAGCTGTGACTCCACTTTCAAGAAGCTATGAAGCTATATCCCTAGATATATAATTGTTCTATAATTGTCCTCAATGCTCTACCATTAACTGAGGTTTGATCCACCAAAATGTATCACCTTGCATTTATCTAAATTAAACTCCATCTGCCATTCACTCGCCCACTGTCCTAATTGATCAAGGTCCTGCTGCAATCCCAGATAATCTTCTTCATTGTCCACTATACCATCAAACTTGGTTCCATCTGCAAACTTATTAACTATGCCTCATCTAATTCATAAATTCTCATCCAAATCATTAATATAAATGACAAATAATAGTGGACCTAGCACTGATCTCTGAAATAAACCACTGGTCACAGGCCTCCAGTTTGAAAAACAACTCTGTACAACCACCCTCTATCTTTTGTCAGAAAGCCAATTTTGTATCCAAATGGCTACCTCACCTTGGATCCCGCGAGATTTCACCTTATGCAACAACCTACCATGCGGTATCTTGTCAAAGGCCATGTAGACAACATCAACTGCATTGCCCTCATCTACCCTCTTGGTTACCCCTTCAAAAAAAATTAATCAAATTTGTGAGAAGTGATTTTCCACTCACAAAGCCATGCTGACTGTCCCGAATCAGTTCTTACCTCTCTAACTGCCTGTAGATTCTGTTTCTCAGAATATTTTTGAATAACTTACTCAAAACAGACATTAGGCTCACTGGCCTGCCATTTCCAGACTTTTCCCTGCAGCCCTTCTTAAACAAAGGCACAACATTTGCCACTCTTCAGGCACCTTACCTGGGGCTGTCGATGATTCAAATCTCTCGGTTAGGGGGACCTGCAAATTCCTCTTGAGCCTCCCACAACATCGAGGGACATACTTCATCAGGTCCTAGGGATTTAGCTACCTTGATGTGCTTTAAGACTTCCTGCACTTCCTTATCTGCGACATGTACGTTCCTCAAGACACCACTATTTATTTCCCCAAATTCTCTAACATCCAGGCCTTTCTCAACAACTGATGAGAGATATTCATTTAGGACATCACCCATCTCTTGTGGATCCATACATCAGTTACCTTATTGATCCTTAAGAGACCCTATCCTTACCCTAGTTACTCCTTTGCCCTTTATGTAGTAAATAGGAGCAGGATCACTTCCATCTAGAAGGGCAAAGGCAGCAGATTAATGGGAATACCACCACTTGCCAACCTCTCACCACCCTAATTTGGAAATGTATCGCCGTTCCTTCACAGTTGCTGGGTTAAAATTGTGGAAATGCTTCACTAATGGCATTGTGGGTGAACCTACAGCATGTGCATTGCAATGGTGCAAGAAGACAAATCACCACTATCATTTGAAGAGAAATTGGGGATAAGCAATAAATATTGGTCAGCTAGCGACTGTGATGACTAGGGGAATTTCATAGCAACTTCATTGCAGAGTTAACGTAAGTCTTACTTATGACTAATAAATACACATGAACTTTAAACTTTATCGAACTGCTTCTTGAAAACATTCATTTTTTTTGGCCTCAATGACTTTTTGTGGTAGTAAATTCCACAGGCTAACTACTCTCTAGGTGAAGAAATTTCTCTTTATCTCTGTCTTAAATGGTCTAACTCTCATATTCTCAGTCTGTGACCCCTGGTTCTGAATGCCCCTACCATCAGGAATATCCTTCTTCCATCTATCCTGGTGAAGTTCTATGATATCTCCCTTCATTCTTCTGAACTCCAGTGAATACATTATTCATCAATACAATCTCTCCTCATATGTCAGATCTGCCTCCTGGGAATCATTCCCTGTGTTTCGTACGGTGGGATGGGATGAATGGAGCTTGACCTGCTGCCATGTTCAGGCACTATATTCGAAATGCACCCAGCCATCATATTACCCACTAGTGAAGGAGGAGATGGCCTACCAATCGTAGGGAGGTCTGGACTGACACATCCCTCAAAGTGCCGCTCACTGCAATGGGAGCCTTGCTGCGGAGAATGAGAAAAGGAAGCAAAACCGTCAGGTCAGCCCTGCCTGGAGGAGGTCTCCAGCGTGGTCAGTGCCCAGAGAACTGGTTAATGGCCCTGTCGACTCAAGTGCCCACACTCACCTTACTGAATGGACCAGGACACACAGACATAGACAGCATCAATGTTTGATGCGTGGTGACTGAGAGGAGAAAAACAAACCAATATCTACTACCCACTACCGACCTCCGTCTCCAGAAATCCAAAGACTAAACGGCTCAGTGACGATCCTGCTTAGAGGAGACTATGAGCTAGAATCATAGAATCACACAGTGCAGAAGGAGGCCAACTGGCCCATCGACTCTGTACCAATTACAATCTCACCCAGGCCTTAAACCCATAACCCAATATATTTACCCTAGCTAGTCCCCCTGACACTAAAGATTAATTTTGCACTGCCAATCGACCTAACCCGCACATTTTTGAACTGTGGAAGGAAACCAGAACGTCTGGAGGAAACCCACACACACGGGGAGAATGTGCAAACTCCATACAGATAGTGACCCAAGCCAGGAATTGAACTTGTGAGGCAACCGTGCTCACCACTGCACCACCATGCTGCCCTGAACAAAGAATTAGTGAACTGGATGGGTTTTTCTGACAAACAACAAGGATTTCGTGGTCATTAGTAGATTCTTAATTCCAGATTTCTTCTAGTGAATTCAAATTCCACCGTCTGCTGTAGTGGGATTCGAACCTGGATCCCCAGGACATGAGCTGAGCTTCTGGATTAATAGTCTAGCAGTAATACTACTAGGCCATCACCTCCCCCATAGCTGTGGTTTAATGGCTAGAGATATCGCTTCTGAGTTGCACAATCAACACCTAAAAGCTGTCCATTATCACAATGCTGATTGAAGGATCTTGCTGTGTGAAAACTGGCTGCTACTGTTCCTATGTTACAATAACATCCACATTTTAATAGTTCCATTATCTGTAAAATGCTTTAGGATGTCGTAAGATTGTGAATGGGTGCTTTGTGAATGCAAGTCTTTTTGATTTTTTTATGATGTAGGACATACTAATAGTCATGTGGGCTTTGTCTCTTGTATCAGTCACTATTTTATTCTCAACATCCTCCCCTTGGAGAGGGGTCATGTTGCAACGCTGCTGATGCTGAAATCTGAAAGAGAAAATTTTGGGAGCACTCTGCAGTTCAGGCAGTGCCTTTGCAGAGAAACAGAATTAACAATTAATGTGTTATTCATCACTTAATGTGTTACTTCATCAATTAGTGTGTTAATTCATCACTGCCCAGAAGATTTGAACATAAAACTCCTCCATTGATTAAATTGCATATCATTTCCAGAGCAGAAAGTCAATCCATTTTACCCATGTTAACGTTTGTGCTCCACATGGACCTCTCCTTACCCCACTACATCTCACTCCTATCTTTCTGTTCTGTCAGTTCTGGAGTGTATCAGATGTGACTCAGTTGACAGCGCTCTTACAATTGAATCATTACTTATTGGGGCAAGCTCTTTCCCTTGTCACCTTGAGTACAGAGATCAAGGCTGACACTTCAGTGCTGTACTGGGGGAGTGCTGCACTGTCAGGTATGGCTGTTAAACCGAGGCTCCACCTTCCTATTAGGTGGATGTAAAAGATCCCAGTACATTATTTTGAAGAAGAGCATGGAAATTGACCCCATATCTGGACAATATTAATCCCTCAATCTACATCCCCTGTAAAAATTAGATTATCTGGTTATTATCACATTGCTGTTTGTGGGATCTTGCTGTGTACAAATTGGGTGCTACATTTCCTACATTACAAGTCACTGCCCTTCAAAATTAATTAGCTGGCTGTAAAGTCCTCTGTGACATCTAGTGGTAATGAAAGGCATTATTTTCTTTTCACCTTATCTCGCATCCTTTTCTACCTATTTTTACCACGCATTTCCACTACTCCTTTGACAGCGAGTTTGCTTTCTTACTCTTCCCTGAACAATTGAATTCTCTTGTTAGTATTTATTCTATATTCATGGCTGCTAGCTTTGGATATCTCCCCAACATTTGTAATCTGTAACTCTTGCACTGTTAAAGAGGGTGCAGAATTGAATAGGATAAAAAACGAATAGAATTATAACATTCTTCAACTAACTTTATTGAACTATGGTCAAACTCACAGGGATATGAGGAACACGCTGATAGCTGATGTTCAGGCAAATAACATCACACAGGGTCCATCACTGATAAAACCTATGAATAGATTTCTTTCATTTCTATTGATAAATGCCCACAGAAACTAAATTCTCCCAATCCAGCGTGTGTTCTACTTTTTAAACTTTGGGACAAAGTTTACATGTTCTCCCTATGTCTGCGTGGGTTTCCTCCAGGTGCTCCAGTTTCTTCCCACAGTCCAAAGATGCGCAGGTGCATTAGCTGTGTTAGATTCTCTCTCAGTTTAAGCCTGCTTGTGACAAATAAACAACCCTTAACCGTCCTCTTCAATTCAGCTCCCTGGTTTACTACAAACTCTGAGATCAGGATGGCACGGTGGCATAGTGGTTAACACTGCTGCCTCACACTGCTAGGGCCCTGGGTTCAATTCCAGCATCAGGTGACTGTCTGGATGGAGTTTGCACATTCTTCCTGTGACTATGTGGGTTTCCTCCGGGTGCTCCAGTTTCCTCCTATAATTCAAAAATGTACTGGTTAGGTGGATTGCCCATGCTAAATTGTGTCTTAGTGTCAGGGGGACTAGCTGGGATAAATACATGGAGGTAGGGCCAGTGTTGGATTGTGGTTGGTGCAGCCTCGATGGGCCAAATGGCCTCCTTCTGCACAATAGGGATTCTATGATACTCTATAGAGGGTATGCTTTATTTGTATAGTGCACAAGAAACAATATTTTTCACTGTATCCCAATACATGTGACAATAATAAATCATATCAAATCCCTTGCATCTTGTGTACATTCCCACAGCTTAACAGGTATGATTGTAATCACTGCATACAGAGAGGAATTGATCAATAATATTGTCATTTCAATCTGTTCACTTATGTTACAACCCGATCAAACCCTTCATTATTTAGAAACCTTGATCAGATCACCCCTTCCAGAGAAAAGAGTCCAAACTTTTCAGTCTTTTCTAATAATTACAACCCTTTAATTCTGGTATCATATGTGTGATTTTGTTTTTGCACAATCTCCAATACCCTTTTTATAATATAGGAACCAGAAATGAGCATTGTACAAGCGCTCAAGGCTTATACAAGTTCAGCATAATATTTGCGCTTCCCAATTATATTCCTCCGGATCCGAACCCCAGTGTTTTGTTTGTATTTTCTTGTAGACTTTGAAAGCTGCAAAAACTGAGGTCAAAATGGAAATCTTGATGGACAGGAGGGGCATAAAGAGATAAATAAATCACAGGCTGGCTGGATGAAACATTGCAATGTGCCTTCCAAGTCTCCCAATTTATTTTTTCTGATGTCTGGGCTCATGTGCCAACCACCTCCCCACTGGAATGTTTCACATTTTGCATTTGAATTGGCGAGGTATTTTGCAACCAAAAATGAATGCGCTTTGCATCTATTTTCATCGAGCAAAGGGTATTTTCTGAATTTTAATGAAAACCATTTTCCATCTCGCATTAGGAAAGCAGCAAATGATATATTTGAGGAACTCTTTTCTTCCTCACTCAGTCAGCAAAGAATTTAGCTCTGAGGATCAATTTTAATTCACTACTTTCTCAAAAGATGAAACTATTGAATGGTAAGGAGGTGATTAGATTCCCACATTTAGTCATGAAAGATGCTTTTAAATGAGGTTGTAAAATCCTGTCGCCAACACAGATGGACCTGAGCTGATCAGAAACGTGAAAGAGCTAAGGAAATTTGGCATGTCAGCTATGACAATCACCAACTTTTACAGATCATAGAATTATACAAACCCTACAGTGCAGAAAGAGGCCAACTGGCCCTTTGCGTCTGTACTGACCACAATCTCACCCCCCCATATCCTTATGTACCATAGAAAGCATTTTTTCTGGTTGTATCACAGCTTGGTATGGTTCCTGCTGTGCCCAAGGTTACAAGGAACTCCAAAATCTTGTGACTGTAACCCAATCCATCATGCAAAGCAACTTCCTAGCCATTCATTCTGTCTACACTTCCTGCCACCTTGGCAAAACAGCCAACATAATTAATGACCCCGGACATTCTCTCTTCCACCTTCTTCCATTGGGAAAAAATACAAACATCTGAGGACATGTACCAACAGACTCAAGAACGGCTTCTTCCCTGCCGCCATCAGACTTTTGAATGGAGCGACCTCACATTAAGTTGATCTTTCCCTACACCCTAGTCTATGACTGTAATACTACATTCTTCACTTTCTTATTGCCTTCTCTGTGAACAGTATGCTTTGCCTGTATAATGCACAAGAAACAATACTTTTCACTTTTACTTATTCATGTGACAATGATAAATCAAATCAAATCAAATCGAATAGAAGATCGAAGTAGACTAGTCATATTTGGTAATGAAGATTGCCAACTCTGAATGTATTTCTGAAGATAACTCTGAGTACAGGAAATGTTGGATTTTCAAAGTGCGTAAAACCATAAGACCATAAGGTATAAGAGCAAAATTAGGCCATTCAGCCCATCAAGTCTGCTCCTTCATTCAATCATGGCTGAATGATTCTCATCCCCATTCTCCTGCTTTCTCCCTGTAACTCCTGACCCCTTATTAATCTAAGAATCCACCAATCTCTGTTTTAAAGACACTCATTGACCTGGCCTCCACAGTCCCCTGTGACAATGAGTTGCACAGATTCGCCAACTTCTGGCTGAAGTAATTCTTCCTCAGTTCAGTTTTAAAAGAGCATCTGAGATTGTACCCTCAAGTAGTATTCTCTCCCACTTGTGGAAACACCCTGTCAACGTACACTCTATCTAAGCGTCTCAATATTGTGCAAGTTTCAATTAGATCCCCCCTCTTCCTTCTAAATTCCGCTGAGTATAGGCGCAGACTACTCAACCATCCTTCATATGACAAACCCTGGGATCATTCTTATGAACCTCCTTTGGAACCACCTCCCCTCCCCCCCCACCCAAACTCCCCGCAAGCCCTGTACTACCCAGCGCCCAGTACCATACAGATTTACAAGGATGTTGCCTGGATTGGGTGGCATGCCTTATGAGGATAGGCTGAGGGAGCTAAGTCTTTTCTTTCTGGAAAGACGAAAGTTGAGAGGTGACCTGATAGAGGTTTATAAGATGTTGAGAGGTATAGATCAGATGGATTCTCAGAGGCTATTTCCCAGGGTTGAAATGGTCGCTACGAGAGGACACAGGTTTAAGGTGCTGGGGAGTAGGTACAGAGGAGATGTCAGGGGTAAGTTTTTCACTCAGATGGTGATGAGTGAGTGGAAACGGCTGACGTCGGTTGAGGCGAATTTGTTGGGATCTTTTAAGAGACTTCTGGATGAGTACATGGGATTTAATGAAATTTAAAGGAGAGTTATAGATAGGTGTAGTAGGTAAGGATATGATCGTTCTATGTTGTATGTTCCTTAGATATGGGGCCCACAGCTGCTCACAATGGTGTTAACGCCTTATATAGCCTCAGCAATATATCTCTTCTCTTGCTTTCTAGTCCTTCGAAAATGAATGCTAACATTGAACTTGCCTTCGAACTCCTAACTGAACCTACATGTTAATCTGAAGAGAATCCTGAGGCTTGACTCCTAAGTCCTTTTGTGCTTCAGATTTCTGATGGCTTTCCCCATTTAGGATATAGTCTATGTCACTATTCTTTTTATCAAATAAATGAACAGCTGTCTTGTTGATGTTAAACAGGGTTTGACATCAGCCATGATAAAGTAATACAAGGCAGACCATGACCACTTGATCTCCCCAACTGCCACACCTGGACAAAGGTTCATTTTCAACAAAATTAAAAGATAACACGACTTTTTCAATGACCCTTGTGGATTTTTCTCCTTGGTTTTTGCTTGTAGCAGTATTCAGGAGATTACTTGATACCCAGAGACTCCAGGATAATCCTGAAAAGGTGCCTGTGAAAAGAAACAGGTAAAGTACCAGAGTGAGGATTCTTTGACTATGGCTGGGATTATCCAGTCCTGCTGCTGTGAATGGAGATTTGGCTGAGTGTGACATCAGAGAGTTCCAGACTGGGAGTCAGTTGATGTGTTGGATTGTCCTTCTGAGGGCAACACAGCAGAGTAAGGGTCACATGTCTTGGTGACCGATCAGGACAGTAAGTAGTCTGACAACACCAGGTTTAAGTCCAACCGATTTATTTGACAGTAAATAAATCTATTAAATAGATTGGACTTTAACCTGATGCTGTTAGACTTCTTACTGTGTTCACCCCAGTCCAACGCCGGCATCTCTACATCATGACCAATCAGGACTCAGTGTGAATCACTCTGTGGTGAGACAGTGTCCCAGGGCAGACATTATAGGAGCTAGATACTATCATGAGGCTGCCATACAGTTTTTATTAATAAATGTCTTTTGTATTCATTAATGACGCCTGTGAAGATGCATCTTTATATTCAGTCAAGAAAAGGTGCATTGATTATCAGACAGGGGAGCAGAAGGTGAAATAGAGGGAAGAGTGTAAGTGGAAAAGAGATGAGCAACTAAAGGATAGATTGATAGCGGCAAGTTGAGGACAATGGAATGCACAAAGAAACAGACATAACACACTCTAGTTTTTACTCATATCCTTCACCAACAATCCCTTATCAGTATTTTTCCCAACTCAGCGCATGAATCCATTATCGTGGAGCTGAGTCTGACTGAACAATATTTCTGGGCCTTGTTATATGGACAAAATGACAGAATTAAGTGAAAGTTATTTTGATAAAGGCAGCCGGAGGATATGTCACAACGCCCAGCTTAGTCTTTCACAAGATGCTTGTATCAAGACATCAGTGCATCACTTTATCCCGCCTGATGTCAATCCTACAAATCCTTTTGGTCACCAGCAAGACTTTTTTTTTGTTTTTGAGAACCCGACACTTCCTGTCATTTTTCACTTCATTGCCTCAGGAGCTAACCTGGGAATGAAGGCTGGTTGTGTCTGACAGAATGATGCCACCCTGACAGTGATTATCAGCGACAAGGAATTTGAAGCATGTACACTGGGAGCTGCAGGGGAGGGGGGGAAGGGGGTGAGAGTGATAAAGAGGGAGAGTTGGGGAGTGTGGTCAGGCTAAATCACCTGCCACAGACCTGCAATGACTTCTCGCCTCTTGGCTAATTTGGCTGAAAGTGTAAGCAGCTGTTAATGTCCGAGACGTGGATCCCTCTCAATTATTTATAAGCCTGAGAACTTGCTCCAATTAAATAAAACCAGGATACATAAGCAACCGACTGCAAAGGATGATTATGGGAGAGTTCCTCAAACGGTAATCCGATAAAAGTGTGAGGTAATGCACTATGGCAGAAATAATAAATGTGTAGAGTATAGGGCAAATGGTAGGATTCTTAGTAGTCTAGATGAACAGAGGGATCTTGGTGTGTATGTGCATAGATCCCTGAAAGTAGGCAGTCAAGTCGAGAAGGTTGTTAAGAAGGCATATGGAGTCTTGGCTTTTATTGGTAGGGGGATTGAATTTCGGAGCCGCAACGTCATGTTGCAACTGTACAAAACTCTAGTGCGGCCGCACTTGGAGTATTGTGTGCAGTTCTGGTCCCCACATTATAAGAAAGATGTGGAGGCATTGGAGAGGGTACAGAGGAGGTTTACCAGGATGTTGCCTGGTATGGAGGGCAGGTCTTATGAAGAGAGGCTGAGGGATTTGAGGTTGTTTTCGTTAGAAAGGAGGCGGCTAAGAGGGGACCTAATCGAAACATATAAGATGATTAGAGGTTTAGATAGGGTGGACAGTGATAGCCTTTTTCCTAGGATGGAGAAAGCTAGCACGAGGGGACACAGCTTTAAATTAAGGGGTGATAGTTATAGGACGGATATCAGAGGTAGGTTCTTTACCCAAAGGGTGGTTAGGGAGTGGAATGCCCTGCCTGCAGCAGTTGTAGATGCGCCAAGTTTGGTGGCGTTTAAGAGGTTAGTTGATAAGTATATGGAAGAGAAGGGAATGGTTTAGTTTGGAGGGGCATTGCTTTTTATATTGGTCGGCACAACATCGAAGGCCGAAGGGCCTGTTCTGTGCTGTAATGTTCTACGTTCTATGTTCTATATTCCTAAGTGCTAATGAATGGGAACAGCAGAGCGAGTGGGTGGAGAAACTTTGGCCAGAATCTTGTCACCATTCAACCGGCACGATTTTCCCATCGGGCTACAGTGAACAGAGATTTGGCTGGTCGCCAAATTCTCCGACTTTGCTACAGCAAGACCGTGGCATGAATGGCAGGTAAGATAGTACCTTTGTGCCAATTTAACCCAACTTTTAGTTTTGTTGTGCTGCCATTTGGATAGGATGTAACCTTGAGGCCCTGACTGCACTCATGTGGACTTTTGTTTGTTCAATGAACGTGGGGTGTCGCTGGGTGGGCCAGCATTTACTGAGGGGAAAGTAAAGAGTCAACCATGCTGCTGTAGATTGGCAGTCACGTGTAGCCCAGATCAGGTAAGGATAGCAGATTTCCTCCCCTAAAAGGAAATTAAGACGGTATGGTGGCCACTGTGGTTAGCACTGTGGCCTCACAGCATCAGGGATCTAGGTTCAGTTCTAGCCTTGGTGATTGTCTGTGTGTAGTTTGCATGTTCTCTCCATGCTTGTGTGGATTTCCTTCAGGTACTCTGGTTTCTTCCTAAAGATATATGGGTTGATTGGCTATGTTAAATTGCCTCTGTGGGCAGTGGGACTAGCAGGGTAAATATGTAAAGCTATGCTAGCGGGGTCTTGGTGGACTTGTTGTCAGTACAGGCTCAATGGACCTGTCTCTTTCTCCACTATAAGGAATCAACGATTCTATTCTCTGATTCTGTGGAAAGACATTCATGAACCAAATGGGTTTCATGCTCATTAAGGAGTTTGTACGTTCTCCCTCTGTCTGTGAGGATTTTCGCTGGTTTCTCAATTTGGTCCCATAGTTCAAAGACGTGTAGATTACATGGATTAGCCATTGTAAATATATGGGGTTACAGGGATAGGGCAGAGGAGAGGGCCTGGGTAAGAAGTTCTGTGAGAGAATGAGTCTAGACTTGATGGGCCAAATGGTCTCTTCTGCACTGTAGTGATTTTAAGATGATGTTTTCAGGCTGCTGTAGTACCAGTTAAGTTGAGTGACTCTACTAGACCTGGGCCAGGATTCCCCGACCTTGCCGTGCTGGGATTACTCCAATTCCTCTGCAGCGAATGGAGTCTTGTCAGAATATCAAGTTTTTCGTTCTCACTGGCAGTGGTGAGAGAGCAAATGACATCAGATAATTCCAGTCCTGAACTCCTGCAGAAAATAGGCCGGAATGGCTGTGAGAAGAATGATGGTAAATCTGTGCAGGCCATTCACATCAGTTCAGACCACTGATGAGTGTAAATGCTTTAGCCAGGGGGCACTGCTGACCCTGTAATGGGCCCAGTTTATCTGATGCCTATCACTGCAAAGAGTGCTTCAAGACAGTGACAGAGATGGATGTCTAAAAATTGCCAATCTTAGCAGCTGAAAAGCTGACTGGTTCCACAAAAAGGAACACACATGATTTAAGAAGAATTGATGTCATGATCCAGAATTGTGATGTGGGCAAAGACTCAATTATCTCGGATGTGACGCAAAACCAGCTCAGTGATCCTGTTTTGGAGGGAGAAGGAAGTGGTAATGCAGTTGAAAAAGGGGAAAATGAAGGTTGGATCTGGGTGTGGCAGACGTTACTGCCATGGCTTCAGTTACTTTAAAAGGACCCAGTGACTAAAATTGATCACTGCATGATTCCAGTGGATCCACAGAACCAAGAATGAGGGAGCAGAGCTGAGAATGTTCAAGAGAAGATCATGATTTTGTTAAAAATTGATCCTATGGAATCGAGGTTGAGTGGGGATTTGTCGTCTGGTGAGAATTTGGGGACGCGATGGCCTAGTGGCATTATCACCAGACTACTAATCCAGAAACTCAACTAATGATTTGGAGATCAATGTTCAAATCCTGTCATGGCTGATGGTGCAATTTGAATTTAATGAAAAATATCTGGAATTAAGAATCTACTGATGACCGTGAAATCATTGCCAATCATCGGAAAAACCATCTGGTTCACTTGTGTCCTTTAAAGAAGCGAATCTGTCATCCTTACCCGATTTGGCCTACATGTGACTCCAGAGCCACCATTGCAATATGGTTGACTCCCCAAGAACAATAAATACTAGCCAGCCAGTGACGTCCATGTCCCATAAATGAATGCAATAAAAAATTGCTTGCTGAATCCTTGGATGAGTTGGAATTCTAATTAAGGGGAATTAGAACTTTGAAGGACTTTGTGGCTGTAATTGGTGTCGAGTGGGATGGCTGATAAATCAGTGAGATCTATCTTTGTATATCTGCTATTTAATGTGAAATTTATATTGATTGTAATTTGTCCGTTAATTCATGTTGACTTTAACAATCAAACCAAAATCAACATAAATTAAAAGATTTAAAGTTGATTGTTTCTATTCATTGCGGTCATTTATGAAATTTAATTCTTTTGGTTTGTTGGATCTCGGCAGGGATGTTAACAGTGGAGTTTTTATTATTTTTAATCACTTATGCAGTATGAGTGTCAATGACTAGGCCAACATTTCTTGCCCATCTCTTGAGGAGGTGCCCTTGAATTGTCCTTGTCTTCTTGAATCTTTGCAGTCCATGTGGGGCAGGTACATTCACAGTGCTGTTGGAGTCATTGAGTCATAGAGATGTGCAGCACAGAAAGATGCCCTTTGTCCTATTGCTCTGGTCAAAGATAATGCACTTCCCGAGGGAGAAAGTCCCAGGATTTGGTCTGGAATGCACTGCCTGGGAGGGAAGTGGAGGCGGGATGTCTCATATCCTTTAAAAAGTACCTGGCTGAATACTTGGCACACTAAAACATTCAAGACTATGGGCCAAGTGCTGGTAAGTGGGATTAAGTGGGCAGGTCAGGGTATTTCATGAGTCAGTGAAGACTTTGTGGACCAAAGGGCCTCTTCTGCACTGTATTGTGTGATCGTGTGATTTTGACCCCATAGCAGTGAAGAAATGGTGATATATTTCCAAGTCAGAATAGTAAGTGGCTTGGAGATTCCTGTGATGATCCCAGGTATCTGCTGCTGTTAACCCACACGTGGCAGCACTTATGGGATTGGAAGTTGCAGCCTTCCTTGGTGAATGTCTACAGTACATCTTTCATGCTGCACTTTTCTGCATTTATTATCTCACTGGCTGTATTTATTTTTTCCCGGCATTGAAGAAAAGGATAAAGTTTACGCAAGAGCATCAGAAATAGGAGCAGGAGTTAAGACTGCACAGGCTGTCGAGCCTGCTCAGCCAATCACGCAATCAGAGGGCGATGTGAAGCATTGCAGCCCAGCTCAGTACTATCCAGAGCAACAACAAATTACATTTACCTACTGCCAGGAATGTCTCCAGAAACACAAGTTGCCTCAGTGGACCATTGAACTCAAAAGCAGTGAGTGATGAGATGGTGAATCACTGTGGCCTTTTCAAAGGCAACTGGGGAAGGGCACTGTCCACATTATCTGCAGCCATGGTGAAAAGCAGTTAGCATTGCTGCCGGGGACCCAGATTCAATTCTGATCTTGGGTCATTGTCTGTGTGGAGTTTACACATTCTCCTTGTGTCTTGGAAAAGCAGTCAGCGTAATTAAGGATCCCACACACCCTGGATATTCTCTCTTCTATCTCCTTCCATCATAAAAAAGGTATAAAATTCTGAGATCACGTATGAACCTGGTCCAGAACAGCTTCTTCCCTGTTGCTATCAGACCTTTAATTGGACCTATTTAACTAAATTGATCTTTCTCTACACCCTAGCTATGACCGTAACACTACATTCTGCACTCTCTCATTTCCTTCTGTATGAACGGTATTGTATATATTTTATATATATATATATAACATATAGCACAAGAAACAGTGCTTTTTACTGCATACTAATACATGTGACAGGAATAAACCAAATCAAATCAAAATCAACGTCTGCGTGTGTTTCCTCTGGGTGCTCTCATTTCCTCCCACAGTCAAGATATGTGTGGGTTTAGATTGGCCATCCTAAATTACCCCTTAGTTTCAGGGGGATTAGGAAGGTAAATCCATGGAGATATGGGGATAGGTCTGGATGGGATTGTTGTTGGTACTGACTTAATGGAGCAAATGGCCTCCTTCTGCAGTGTAGGTACTCTATGATTCCAAACCAGGCTAGTCTTTCTGAGCTTGTGTTGCCTAGCGACATTTTTTGATATCATCCCGTGTCAGAAACTCCTCAGAATAGCAAATGGGCAGAACTTTCCATCTTCTCTGAGTGACGACAATGGTTATAATTCTATATGTACATTAAAAATGCACAAAAAGACTTTGGTTAGTGAAGACTCTCACTGTTATCAGGGGAAGAGACAAGTACTCCCATTTTCATTTCCATAAAATTATAATTATAGAAACCAAAATATAATCACTCGAAGTTTTGCTCACATTGTCTCAATTAGTCCTTGAAAAGGTCAGAAGTTGTTGTTGTGTGTCTGACAGAATTTCAGCCTCACTCTTAACAAGCTCTTTCTGCAGCAAGTAAATGTCTTCATCTTGATGTTGAGGTGGCATTAACACTAGGGGAAAACAAATTGCTGAGGAAAATAGCCCTTCCCAAAAGAATGAGCCATCAAATATCAAACTGGTTTCATTTAGGGTGTCAGGAAGTCTGTCTGTGAGTCTTCAAACGATTACTGACTTTTCTTTTTGCAGGTTTGCTGTCTCAGTTGAATTTGGAAGGTTTCCATCTCATGACACTGACGCTTTGGAATACACAACCCAGCTGTGACACAGAGCAAAGTGATTGATAGCAGTTTAAATTGACACCTGACAGGTGAACTATTTTTAATCTAACTGGTCTGATTTGTGTGTGTGTGTGTGTGTGTGTGTGACTGTCTGTGCGCAGCCTACATATTCTCCCCATGTCTCCTCTGGGTGATCTGGTTTCTTTCCACAATCCGAAAGATTTGCTGGTTAGGTGTATTGGCCATGCTAGATTCCCCCTTACCGCATTCAAACAGATGCTAGAGTTATAGAATCGCTACAGTGCAGAAGAAGGCCATCCGGCTCCTAGTGTTAATGCCACCTCGACATCAACCACAATCCCATCATATGTAACCCCACATATTTACCCTGTTAATTCCCCTGACACTAGAGTTAATTGGTGACTTGGGGATTTTCACAGTAACTTCACTGTAGTGTTCATGTAAACCTACTTGCAATACTAATAAATAAACTTCAAACTATAATTTCTGATCATTATCTAAAATATCTGCCTGTTAACAATCAAAGCAAGGGTGGCTTAGTTTGCAGTTTCTTACCTGTTCCTCAAAACTCCCACCACCTATTCCTTCGCCATCCTACCTGTTCAGTCAAAGAGCCTGCTGATGAACACTGAATTTATATTCTTTACTTGTTCATGGAATGTGGCTGGCTTTCTACTTCAGAACATTTGACCCACCAAGGAATTAACTCACTCACCCAGCCCAGCGAGCATAGCAAGGTGTCCCATGTCAGAGATTCATTGGGCCTCATGCACCCATGTTAGAAGAAGGCAGGCCCTCAGCTCAGATGACCATTTTCGCTCACTGACCTGAGGATTGCTACAGACTCGATGGGCTGAATGGCCTCCTCCTGCACTGTGGGGTTTCTCTGATT
The DNA here is from genome assembly GCA_024679065.1 of Sphyrna mokarran. Lineage (NCBI taxonomy): Eukaryota > Metazoa > Chordata > Chondrichthyes > Carcharhiniformes > Carcharhinidae > Sphyrna > Sphyrna mokarran. The sequence continues at coordinate 8,767,738 of JAGIQG010000004.1, forward strand.
CTATGATTCAAAAACCGGAGCGAGACTCTATTCAGATACCCTGCTCTCACTTTTCTGACTTTAGTAAGATGTCCTTTTGAAATTTGTCTTCCAAACAGGGTTAGAAGAAGACGCTATGAAGGAATGTTTAACATTCAAGCTAGAAACTCAGAGCTGTGAAGGTCACAACATAACTTTTTCTGCATGGAGGTCAGTCACCAGTGGAGTGCCCCAGGCTTATCTGTTCTAGGACCCTTGCTGTTTGTCATTTTCATAAATGACCTGAATGAGGAAGTGGAGGGATGGGTTAGTAAGTTCGCCAACGATACGAAGATTGGTGGTGTTGTGGATAGTCTGGAAGGATGTCTGAAGTTGCAGCGAGACATAGATAGGATGAAAGACTGGGCAGAGAAGCGGCAGATGGACTTCAATGCGGATTAATGTGTGGTGGTCCATTTTGGCAGGACCAATGGGATGAAGCAGTATAATATCAAGGGTAGGAGTCTTGGCAGTGTTGAGGAGCAGAAGGATCTTGGGGTTCGGGTCCATAGGACTCTTAAATATGCCCCGTGAGTGGAGGATGTGGTCAAGAAGGCATATGGTGTACTGGCTTTCATTAATAGAGGGATTGACTTTAGGAGTTGGGAGATAATGCTACAAAATTATAAGACCCTTGTCAGACCCCACTTGGAGTGTGCAGTTCTGGTTGCCTCACTATAGGAAGGATGTGGAAGCTATTGAGAGGGTGCAGAGGAGATTTACAAGGATGTTGCCTGGATTGGGGGGCATGCCTTATGAAGATATGTTGAGGGAGCTAGGTCTCTTCTCCCTGGAGAGATGAAGGTTGAGATGTGACCTGATAGAGGTTTATAATATGTTGAGAGGAATAGATAGGGTGGGTTCTCAGAGGCTATTTCCCAGGGCTGAAATGGTGGCTATGAGAGGACACAGGTTTAAGGTGCAGGGGGGCAAGTACAGAGGAGATGTTAGAGGTAAGTTTTTCACTCAGAGGGTGGTGAGTGAATGGAATCAACTGCCATCAGTGGTGGTAGAGGCAAACTCGCTGGGATCTTTTAAGAGACTTCTGGATGAGTACATGTGATTTAATGGGATTGGGAGTTACAGATAGTTCTATGGCCTGGTAGGTATAGATATGATCGGCACAACTTGTGGGCTGAAAGGCCTGTTTTTGCTGCAGTGTTCTATGTTCTATAACACTTGAGCTATTTCATGTCTAGCTGGTATCCTCGCACAACCCAAAAGCAAGAACTAAAACTTGAAAAGCCCGGGAGACAATTGATTAAATGATACAGTGGCTGCTGCCTCACAGAGCCAGGGACCCGGGTCCAATTCCCAGCTTGGGTCACTGTCTGTGCAGAGTCTGCATGTTCTCCCCGTGTCTGCATGGGTTTCCGCTGGGTGCTCCGGTTTCTTCCCACAGTCCAAAGAGGTGCAGATTAGGTTGATTGGCCATGTTAAATTGCCTCTTAGTGTAACGGTGAACAGCAGGGTAAATATAGGATAGAGGCTGGGTGGGATTATGGTCGTTACAGACCCGGTGGACTGAATGGCCTGCAGCACTTTAGGGGTTCTATGATTCTATGAAGATCTAAAATGTAGATAGAATGGACGTGCAAGAGAGTTCTGGGGTGCCTGACAGATGTGGGGAAAATTATTCCCTATATTTGCAATTCACGCAGGAGATTGCAGACAGTGACCGGAATTCTCTAACCTTGCCGGTGGCTGGGATTTTTCCAGTCCCGATGCAGTGAATGGAGATTTGGCTGAGCACCAGATTCACAATTCTCGTTGGCAGCGGGAGCAGGGCGAGGGGCAGCAGAGGATTCTGGCACCTATGTCTCTGTTGCGTTGACGTGTCTGCTGATCTGCATTTGTCCTCATTTTTTGACAGATAAATCCGTCTAATTAATTCAAAGTCTGAGTCCAGCTGCAATGTGGAAATGGGAATATCTTCCTATTAGGCTCGAAGGCAAACAATGCACAGCAGGTATTTCTGATCGAAGATTACACTAGTCCTAATGGTACAAGGTTTTCTGCGGGGAGGGGACGGCAATTTACAATTGCTGCACTTCTTGATTCATCAAAAAATCCAGACAGACTGTTGTAAACATGAAAGAGTTAGAACATAGAACATAGAACACTACAGCACAAACAGGCCCTTCGGCCCACAAGTTGTGCTGATCATATCCATATCTACCAGGCCAAAGAACTATCTGTAACTCCCAATCCCATTAAATCCCATGTACTCATCCAGAAGTCTCTTAAAAGATCCCAGCGAGTTCGCTTCTACCACCACTGATGGCAACCGATTCCATTCACTCACCACCTTCTGAGTGAAAAACGTACCCCTAACATCTCCTCTGTACTTGCCCCCCAGCACCTTAAACCTGTGTCCTCTCGTAGCGACCATTTCAGCCCTGTGAAATAGCCTCCGAGATTCCACTCTATCTATTCCTCTCAACATCTTATAAACCTCTATCAGGTCGCCTCTCAACCTTCGTCTCTCCAGGGAGAAGAGACCTAGCTCTCTCAACCGATCTTCATAAGGTATGCCCCCCAATCCAGGCAGCATCCTTGTAAATCTCCTATGCACCCTCTCAATAGCTTCCACATCCTTCCTATAGTGAGGTGACAAGAACTGCACACAGTACTCCAAGTGGGGTCTGACAAGGGTCTTATAAAGTTGCAGCATTACCTCCCAACTCCTAAATTCAATTCCTCTATTAATGAAAGCCAGTACACCATATGTCTTCTTGACCATATCCTCCACTCGCGGGGCAGATTTAAGAGTCCTATGGACCTGGACCCCAAGATCCTTCTGCTCCTCAACACTGCCAAGACTCCTACCTTTGATATTGCACTGCTTCATCCCATTGGTCCTGCCAAAATGGACCACCACACATTTATCCGCGTTGAAGTCCATCTGCCACTTCTTCGCCCAGCCTTGCATCCTATCTATGTCTTGCTGCAACTTCAAACATCCCTCCAGACTATCCACAACACCACCAACTTTCGTATCGTCAGCGAACTTACTAACCCATCCCTTCACTTCCTCATCCAGGTCATTTATGAAAATGACAGACAGCAAGGGTCCTAGAACAGATCCCTGGGACACTCCACTGGTGACTGACCTCCATGCAGAAGAAGACCCATCCACAACTACTCTCTGCCTTCTGCAGGCAAGCCAGTTCTGGATCCACAAGCCCAGAGCCCCTTGGATCCCATGCCCTCTCACCTTCTCAAGAAGTCTTGCATGGGGGTTCTTCTCAAACGTCTTGCTGAATTCCATGTAAACTACGATCACTGCTCTTCCTTCGACAATGTGTTCAGTCACATTTTCGAAGAATTAAATTCGGCTCGTAAGGCACAATCTGCCCTTAACAAAGCCGTGTTGACTATTCCTGATCATATTGATTTTCTCTAAATGCTCATAAATCCTATCTTTCAGAATCCTCTCCATCAACCTACCGACCACTGAGATCAGACTCACTGGTCGTAATTGCCCTGGCTATCCCTGTTCGCCTTCTTGAAAATAGGCACCACATCCTCAATCCTCCAATCTTCTGGAACCTCTCCTGTCTCCATCGACGACACAAAGATCATCGCCATGGGCTCTGCAATCACTTCCCTCACCTCCCACAGTAACCCGGGGTACATCCCATCCGGACCCGGCGACTTATCTACCTTGATGGAATTTAACAGTTCCAACACCTCCCCTTTCTTAATGCTCACATACTCAATCTTTTCAGTTTGCTGCATTCCTGTAGTACAACCCCCCAGACCACTCTCCACTGTGAATACTGAGGCAAAGTACTTATTAAGCACCTCTGCCATTTCTTCTGGTTCCACACAGACTTTTCTCCTTTCACCTTTTATAGGTCCTATCCCTTCTCTTCTCATCCTTTTACTCTTCACATATTTGTAGAATGCCTCGGGATTCTCCTTAATCCTACCCGCCAAAGCCTTCTCGAGACCCCTTCTGGCCCTTCTAATTTCCTTATTAAGCTCTCTACTACAAGTCTTATATGCCTCTAGATCCTTAACATCCTCTAGCTCCCTGAACCTATTGTTGAGTTGTTAGAATCTTGTAAAATCATCAGATAATGATGGGAGTGTGGTGCCTCCATCCTCACAGAGAGAGGGAAAATCTGAAAGTGACAGAAAGAAATGAAAGAAACAGAGAATGAGAAGCAGACACGCAGGGATGGAAAGGTGGAAACAGAATGCTAAAAGACAACTGCAGTACATGATGCTAGGAAGACCTTCAGCTCATGCATGATCATCTGCAGAGGTGACCTCTCTAAAGTTTCTCAGGCTCTACCACGTAAAAAAATCCAATTTGACCTAATTGTCACAGATTGCCATCAGAAATGTTTGTTGTCAATTTTCCCTTCCAGGACTAGGGTATTGAGTACCAATTCAAGAACAGCTTCTTCCTTGCTGCCATCAGAATGGTATGACAGCATAGAATCCCTACAGTGCAGAAAGAGGCTATTTGATCCATCAAGCCTGCACCGTCAACAATGGCACCCAGGCCCTATCTACATAACTCCAGGTATTTACCCTGCTAATCTCCCTGACTCTAAGGGGTAATTTGGCATGGACAATTCACCTAATCTGTACATCTTTTGGATGCGGGAGGAAACCGGAGCAATTGGAGGAAACCCACGCAGAACATGCAGACTCCACGCAGCTAGCCAAGGCCAGAATAAACCACTGTGTCACCATGCCATATATTAAGCTGATCTTTCTCTTCAACCTATTGTAATCGCAACACTCAATTCTGCACCCTCTCCTTTCATTCATCTCTCTGTTCCCTATGAATAGCATGCTTTGCTGCATGGTGCAGAAGAAACAATACCTTTCACTGCATCCCAATACATGCAAAAATAATGAATCAAATCAAATCAAATCAAATGTATCTCTTTGGCCGCAGTGTTGATCTACTCTTTAGTGCTTCTACTCAACTATGGTCCACACTCAGTTCTCTTGCAGACCCCCCTTATTTGTGAAGCTCATTTGTTCTGTTGAAAATGTCGTGCAAGTGCAATTTCAGTTAGGAATGATTCTTAACTGACTTCTCAGAACTGGGATCATTAAAAAAACAGTTAGTAATTTCAGGACCTCAATCTGAGTCAGCACTACCATCCCGAGGCAGCCATTTTGCTTGCCTTGTGTTTGTTTTTCCTGAGACTGTGTTTTTAAAATAAATCAGCAACATAGTCAAGAAAACTAACAGCATGTTTTCAGCACTTTACAGCTAATTTTAAAGTGTAGTGATTGCTGTAAAGTTGGAAATGTGGCCATCTGTCTGTGCAAAACAAAATCCCACAAACAGTGATTAAATATACGTTAGAGTAGGGATAAAGGCATTCGCTTTTTTCTATTCATATCTTGGAACGTGGGTGTCGCTGGCAATGCCATCTCTGGTTTTTTAAAAAATATTCTGTCTTAAAGTTACAAAGTCGATGTTCAGGGTGGACCAGGCAAACCGAAATCTATCTCCTTGCTTGCTTCAAAAACCAAATTCCAATTGAATCCAATTCATGGTCCCCATGAAAGAGAGACAACCAAGACCCAAGCTGATGAGTTAAAGAATTGTACCCTATCTTGGGCTTGATCTTGTTGCATATCTTGAGAAGCAGTTGTGTAACAGCTTCAACGTCATTGTAAATGGCATGGTGACACAGTGGTCAGCACTGCTGCCTCACAGCACCAGGAGCCGGGTTCAATTCCCAGTTTGGGTCACTGACTGTATGGAGTTTGCATATTCTCCCTGTGCCTATATGGGTTTCCTTCTGGTGCTCTGGTTTCCCCCCACAGTCTGAAAGATGTGCCGGTTAAGCGCAATTGCTGGGCTAAATTCTCCCTCAGTGTACCTAAACAGGTGCCGGAGTGTGGCGACTCAGGGATTTTCACAGTAACTTCATTACAGTGTTAATGTGAGCCTACTTGTGAAACTAACGAATAAACTTCAAAGAAGGAAAGCCTGCATTTGCATGGCACTTTTCAGGATATCCCAGTAGGATGTACAGTCAGTAGAGTATCTTTGGAATGTCACCACCATTGTAGGGAATGATACAGCCAATTCACACACGACAAATTTCCTCAAATAGTAACATGATACAGTCTGTTTTAGTGAAGTGGGCTGAGCTGTGTTGATTTGACTGGGACAACAGGAAGTACTCCCTGATCTTCTCCAAAATTTAACCGTTGGATCCTCTAACCCCATGTCTGCTAAAGAATGCAAGGTCTCAATATAATGTCCAAGCTGAAATGCGGTACCTCCGCCAATGCAGCACTCTTTCAGTACTGCACTGGGATTCCAAGATGATGCTGGATTGAGAGAACTTCTTGCCCAGCATACTCTCCAATTATATTTTTGCTCTCCTTCTACACTTCTAAAATTTTATTCTAACACTCTTAAACTCTCTAACAATGCTACCCACCTTACAATGCTCATTATGATTGTAGCATTACATTCTCCTCTCTCTCCTTCCCTTCTCTATGAACAGCATGTTTGCCTGAGTAGCGCGCAAGAAACAATAGTTTTCACTATATACTGGTACATGTGATAACAATAAATCAAATCAAGTCAAATGGGAGCCAGTCTCAATGACACACTCGCAGAGCTGGGCTAAGTTGCTACAAACTCAGAGGGCATTAAGTCCTGAAGTGACACCCCACCGAGTTATTCCTTTTAGATTCTGCAAGCTGGACCTTTGGCTGAACAAGATTTCAAATTGGCTGACTTTGGACCCATTGCACATCTTTCTCAATCCTGTCAGTGTCAGATATGACTGCTAATATCTATGATTATCTATCAAGAAATCAGAATCACTTGCTGACTTTACAATTAAAAAATAAATCTTTAATGAGCTAGAGAAAAGATAGTTATCAAATGAAACAGGCCATTATTTTTAACATATCCCTTTGGCTGAGATTTCACCACTAATTTTTCCCATTATATATGATTTGAATATAGATTATAATACAGTCAAGTTCTTGAATGGCCACCTCATTCGTCTAATGAATATCCCGTTGGAATAAAGAATACTGAATATAAGATCCTTCCCCAATCAGCGAATGTGTCTGACACCAGTATTCCAGGATCACAGCATGTTGTTTTGTAGGGATGTGAGAGGATTGGGTAATTTTGTGATGCTGAGGAGGGACATGCCTATTTGTCAACACTGCCCTACCTCCACCCATTTTCCCAGAGGGAGTTAGAATCAGGGCAAGAAGAGCAACTTCAAGTGAAGGGTAAGCATTTGAGGTAACTATAGTCAGCAATGAGATGGTGACCAGGTAATCTGCTTTCACTAGTGTTGGCTGAGGCTCAAATACTGGTCAGCACACTATAGAACCATGTAATCCCTACACTGTAGAAGGTTTATGGAGTCTACACCAACCCACAATCCCATCGATCAGAGCAGACTGTTATCTTCACTGATCAGAATAGACTGCTTGCTTTCTGAACTAGAAGATTGGGCAATGACCTATTCACTGTGCTTCACTTTCTTAGCTGGCTCTTTTCTCTCTAATCTATCCAGTTCATTAACAACAGCTTTCAGCTAGACTGACCCAGATATATTTTATCAAGGTCTTGTAAAGCGTACTTTTCTCATTTTGTCCTCCTTGTAGAGAGCACTCTGTGCTCTTTTAGCATTTCCTCAATGTTAGATGACTTCTTAGCGATGCTGACTGTAAATAACTCAGCCCATTTCAATTGTAGTTTCTTAAGCCAATTACTTCCTATGAGGGAGACTTTGTTCCTTCTCACTACTACCCATGGAAAGTTATGGGACGCATCATCATATTTCATTATAACACCAACTTCACCTGGTATTGGAATACTGGGATTGGAATAGTTAGTTTTGCACCTTTTACATTAGGAGATAGGTCCAATGCGGTTCTTCTATTCTTCTTCTGAGGTATTTAAGTATCCTTCAGTTTTCCAATTAGGGACTGTACTTATTCGCTTACGATGTGTATGATGCGAGCGTGGATCAATCCTTCACTTTCCCTCAAAATTGATTTTACCAGTCCTGATGGTGTTATTGATCATGTGTTGCAATGTTCTTTAGTGATTAGCACTGCTGCCTCACAGTGCAGTGCCACGTCAGCGAGGGTTTCCTCTGGGATTGTGTCTTTCCTCTCACAGTCCAAAGGTGTGCAGGTTAGATGGATTGACCATGCTAACTTGCTCCTTAGTGTCCCAAGATGTGCAGATGAGGAAAGGTATGAGCGTTTCTCCCTTTTGAGTGGGCCAATACAGTTTGAAAGACATTCTGGCTCAATGCGTTATCATAGAATCATAGAGGTTTACAGCATGGAAACAGGAACTTCAATCCAACTTGTCAATGCCACCCAGTTTTTACCACTAAGCTGGTCCCAACTGACTGTGTTTGACCCATATCCTTCTATACCCATTTTACCTATTAAGAAGTCTCATAACACCAGGTTAGAGTCCAACAGGTTTATCGGGAATCATATACTTTTGGAGCACTGCTCCTTTATCAGGTGAGTGGATATCAGTTTGAAAAACAATCCTCTACAACTACCCTTGGTCTTCTGTCATCAAGCAAAATTTGTATCCAATTGGCTACCACACCCTGGATCCCCTGTGATTTAACCCAATGCAACAACCTACCATGCCGTACCTTGTCAAAGGCCTTGCTAAAGTCCCCGTAGATAATGTCACCAGAACTGTCCTCATTGACCTTCTTGGTTACCCCTTCAAAAACACTCAATCAAATTCATGAGACATGATTTTCTACTCACAAAGCCATTGCCATGCTAAATTCTTCCTCAAGGTACTGGCGCTGGAGTGTGGCAACTAGAGGGTTTTCACAGTGACTTCACTGCAATGGTAATGAGGCCCTCCTTGTGACACTAATAAATAAAATTTTGAAAAAGACAAAATAATAAAATCTTGAAGGATCAAAGGCCATAAGAAGCAGCTGGAAATTTGAAAACTTTGATGTTAATTTAAGTTCACTGAATATTTTTTCCACTCACTTATACATTTTATTGTTAAGAAATGGTGACATTTAGAGAATAATGACTCCCAGGGAGATGTGCACAACCCAAGCGTATCGTCTGTATCTGACTGTAATTTGGAGTGCTCACTGTTCCATTTTCAATTTTAATAGTGCAAATGCTAAATGATGTCTGTCGGGGAATGTAAATAAACATCAGAATACAATTATGGAAATAAGAGAAACGGGAGTTTGTTTGGAAAGACTCCCCTTCAGATGCTGCCACTTTACCTCTGCTTGTGTTAATGCATGAGAGTTGACAATACCTAAAGCAAATCAAAAACTGAAATCAACTGCAAGCAACATTGTGTAACATTTCGTTTAATGCAAGTCAGCCTTTTCACTGTGTGTTTTCTCAAGCACGTTAAACAGCACAGTTAACATGTTTCAGCTGAACTGTTCATAAAGGTGGCACGGCGGCACAATGGTTAGCACCGCTGCCTTACAGTGCCAGGGACTTGGGTTCGATTCCCGGCTTGGGTTACTGTTTGTGCACAGTCTACACATTGTCCCCGTGTCTGCGTGGGTTCTCTGGTTTCCACCCACAATCCAAAGGTGTGCAGGTTAGGTAGATTGGCCATGCTAAATTGCCCCTTAGTTTTGGGGCAACTAGCCAGAATAAATGCATGGATTTATAGGGAAAGGGGCTGGATGGAATTGTGGTTGGTGCAAACTTGATGGGCTGAATGGCCTCCTTCTGCAAAGTAGGATTCTATGATTCTAAGCCGAAAGCTCTAATACAGCCATCTGCTCTACATCACAGATACACTGTGTCTGAAAGATGGTTAGATGTATTTACCCAAAGGATTGGAATGTGGCGACTAGAGAGATTTCACAGTAACTTCATTGCATTGTAATATAAGCTTTATTTATGACTAATAAATCTGCAGGGAAGCAGTGGCAGATTGTGGTAATGCCAATGGATTAGTAATCCAGGGGCCTAGCTTAATCCTCTGGGACATTGGATTCAAGTCCCACTATGGCAGCTAGTAGGATTTCATTAAATAATCTGGAATTGAGGGGAGGCAATGGCCTCATGATATCATTGCTGGACTATTTCTTAATCCAGAAACTGAACTAAAATTCTGAGTATCCAGGTGCGAATCATGGCACAGCAGATGATGGAATTTGAATTCAATAAAATAAATCTGGAATGAAGAATCTGCTGATGACCAATTGTCGATTGCCGGAAAACCCCAACTGGTTCACAATGCTCTTTAGGGAAGGAAATCTGCCATCCTTATTTGGTCTGGATTAGATGTGACTCCAAAATCACAGCAAAGTTGTTGACTCTCAACTGCCCTCTGAAATGGCCTAGCAAGTCCTTCAACACAAGGGTGACTAGGGATGGTCAATAAATGCTGATGTGGAGATGCCGGCTTTGGACTTGGGTAAACACAGTAAAAAGTCTCAGAACACCAGGTTAAAGTCCGACAGGTTTATTTGGTAGCAAACACCACTAGCTTTCAGAACGCTGCTCCTTGACTCACCTGACAGAAGAGCAGCACTCCAAAAGTTAGTGACGTTTGCTACCAAATAAACCTGTTGGAATTTAACTTGATGTTGTGAGTCTTCTATCTACAATAAATGTTGGCCAGCCAGCAACACCCATATTCCATGAATGAATGAAGGAAAACTTGGAAGCTCAGTAATGGTGACCAACCGATTGTTGTAAAAACCTTCTGGTTTATTTATGCCCTTTGAGGAAGGAAATCTGCCATCCTTACCGGGTCTGGTCTGGCCTACATTCGACTCCGTACACACAGCAACATGGTTGACGCTTAACTGCTCTCTGAAGTGAGCGAACAAGCCATTCAGTTCAATTAGGGCACAGCCAGCGACGCCCAGACAATCCTTCCACACTGGGGATCATCCCAGTGAACTTTATCTGAACTGTCTCCAGTGAAATAATATCTCTCCTTAAACAAGGGACCAAAACTGCTCACAGTTCTCCAGATGTGGTCTCACCGGTACCTTGTACAGTTGTAGAAAAACATCCCTAATCTTACATTCCAACCCCTTTGAAATAAAGGCCAACATTTCCACTAGCTTTCTTGATTATCTGCTGCACCTGGGTGCTTGCTTTCTGCATTTCGTGCACAAGTGTTGTTGTTTCATCGTTTTCTGAAGTTTTTCTCCCTTTAAACAATTTTTTTTTTGTTCTCCCTTCTGAGATGAAGAACTTTACATATTCTCACATAATACACCATTTGACAACTGCTTCTCCATTTACTTAACCTGTCAATATCTCTTTGTAAACTTTTTGCATCCCTTTTGCCACTTACCTCACCACTGGCCAAGGTTCCCTCACAGAGATTTCTTCTGAAGGAGAATCACACAGATTTGTTTTGTTTTGTTCTTTGTTCTTTGACTCAAAACTCTTGTTGCTCTCTCCACAGAAGCTGCCAGACCTGCAGAAGCTTTCCAGCATTTTCTGATGTTATAGTTAGAGAAAAGGCACGATAATGGAGACAAATGAATAAAGCCAAAAGCGAGGTCAAAAAAAGAGATAAAGAGAGGGAGAAAAGACGGAACGAAGGAAAATACACAAAGAAAGGCGGGAGAGCAGGGAGTGAAAAAAGTAAGGAGGGAGGGGTAAAAAAATGAGCCAAAAAAGTGAAGATTATGGAAAAAACATATGTGTACTGAAAAGAAGAATGAAAGCACATCAGAAGAGCAAAATGTAAAACAAAGAGGAGAGAGAGAGGAAAAGAAAAGGAGACTGGAATAGAGACAGCTGGAAAGAGAAAAGAGAGAAATAAAAGACAAAGTCCAAATGAAAAATAACAAATGGACAGTAAGCGAAATAGAACCTATTCTCTTCAAACTGTGAGATGTGAACAGAGGCCCAGAGTTCAACCTCTCTAGGAATGAGGGAGAAAGAGAGAAGTCAAAAAGACAAAATGAAGGGAAAGATGAAGCAGAGATTCCTAACCAGCGTGCCGTGTTACACGACTGTGCTGTGAAGACTCTCTAAGTGTGCTGTGAAAACTGATCCAAAATGATTTAAAATTTATTTAACTAAACTAAAACTCACCTCTGTCTCCAACTGTGTGGCTGGTATTTCCAGGAACTGACAGATCCTGGGTTTCCCATTCATTTGCCAGCCAGGAAAGAACTGCGCATAAGCAGTCAGATTTTTTATGTTGGCCAAGCCCATGCACAACTGGACTTGGTGCCAAAGGCAAAGGTCCCGTGTACCCACACGGTGGCACAGTGATTAGCACTGCTGCCTCACAGCACTGGGGACCCAGGTTCGATTCCCGGCTTGGGTCACTGTCTGTGTGGAGCTTGCACGTTCTCCCCATGTCTGCGTGGGTTTCCTCCGGATGCTCCTGTTTCCTCCTGCAATCTAAAGACGCATGAGTTAGGTGAATTGGCCATGCTAAATTGACTCCTAGTGTTCAGGGGAATAATAAGAGTAAATACATGGAGTTGTGGGGACAGAGTCTGGGTGGGGTTATTGCCAGTGCAGACTCGATGGGCCGAATGCACTGTAGGATTCTGTGATTTCACAAAAACTTGAAAAGGGGCAAAAACCGTGGGGGAAATGAGAGATGTGGAGATACCAGCACTGGACTGGGGTAAATATAGTAAGAAATCTTTCAACACCAGGTTAAAGTCCAACAGGTTTATTTGGTAGCAAACATTAATAGCTTTCGGAGTGCTGCTCCTTCATCAGATAAGTGGGAGTTCTGTTCACAAATGGGGCATATAAAGACACAAACTCAGTTTACAAAATAATGGTTGGAATGTGAGTCTTTAAAAGTAATCAAGTCATAAATGTACAAACAATGTGAATGGAGAGAGAGTTAAGCACAGGTTAAAGAGACGTGTATTGTCTCCGGCCAAGACAGTTAGCGAGATTTTGCAAGCCCAGGCAAGTCGTGGAGGTTACTGATAGTGTGACGTGAACCCAAGATCCCAGTTGAGGCCATCGTGTGTGCGAAACTTGGCTTTCAGTCTCTGCTCAGCAAATTTGCATTGTTGTGTATCATGAAGGCCACCTTGGAGAATACTTCCTTGAACATCAAAGGCCAAATGCCTGTGATCACTGAAGTGTTCCCCAACAGGAAGAGGACATTCTTGCCTGGTGATTGTCGAGCAATGTTCATTCTTCCATTGTCTTAACGTTTGCATGGTCTCCCCAATGTACCATGCCTCGGGACATCCTTCTTGCAGCTTATCAGGTAGACAATGTTTCCCGAGTTACAAGTATATGTATTGTGTATCTGGTGGATGGTGTTCTCACGTGAGATTATGGCATCCATATTGATAATCCAGCACATCTTGCAGAGATTGCTGTGGCAGGGTTATGTGGTATCGTGGTCACTGTTCTCCTGAAAGCTGGGTAGTTTGCTGTGGACAATGGTCTGTTTGAGGTTGTATGGTTGATGAAGACAAGAAGTGGGGGATGGACTTGGCGAGATGTTTGTCTTCATCAATGGCATGTTGTAGGCTCCAGAGAAGGTGTCATAGCTTCCCTGCTCTGGGGAATTACTGGATGATGAAGTACTGTCCTCCTTGTCCTATGTTTGTCTTCCGAGGAGGTTGGTGCGGTTTTTTGCTGTGGCGCGTCGGAGCTGTTGATCAATGAGCCAAACCCCATATCCTGTTCTTATGCAGGCATCTTTCTGTGTCTCGAGGTGATCCACCTCATCTGAGTAGATCCTGTGTATATGGAGACCATGTCCATTTCTTTAACGTGTTTAGGATGGAAGCTGAGAAGCGGACCATCATGAGGTTACCCTGGACTTGTGGTGTAGTGAAATGCTGAGGTGACCATCATTGATGGAGAAATGTGTGTCCAAGAATGCAACCGATTCTGGACATTAGTCCATGATGAGACTAATGGTGTGATGGAATTGGTTGATGTCATAAGACATTGTGGTCCAGGATGAAGTGAATGAGTTGTAAAATTGCATCTGGAGATTTGCAGTTGTTGGAATTGAATACTGACGCAATTGCAGCAATACCATCTTCCTGGGGGATACTGGTGTAGAATGCTGAGACAAGTATTGTGATGAGGTTCAACTGCTCATGTTTGCTGAGTTCAATTACTCCATGTGAGCTGAGTTTCTGTAGGAAGTCAGTAATGTTGCGACAAAAGCAGGAAGGTTTCTTTGTACAATATGTTTCAGGATGCCCTCGAAATAAAAGGAGAGGTTCTCGTACAGGGTCCCATTGCCCAATACAATGGGACGGCCGGATGTGTTTGCCTTGTGTACCTTTGGGAGGCAGTAGAGATCTCCAACCTTGGGAGTACATGGGATAAGAGTACGGAGGTGCTCTGAAGGTCCAGAGCAAAGGTCTTGATCAGCCTGTTGAGTTGATGAGTCTGTTTGTTTGATCTGATCTGTGGGTAACTGTCTGTAATATTCCTTGTTTCTCAGTTGTCAGTACACTCCTTTGCAATAATCTGTTCTGTTCAGTATGGCAATGGCCCCTTCTTCATCTGCTGGTTTGATAACAATGTTGCAGTTGGTTTTGAGAGTGTGGATGGTGTTGCATTGTGTTTGGGTGATGTTTGGGGCTGTGCTATCAGTGTAGCTGATGTATCTGGTGCTCATGCACCTCCTGATGGAAGTAGCCCTCCAGAGGAGTCCAATTCGGTTCTTTCCTCTTAGGTTGCTGCACTGCGGAATCATTGATCAAGACCTTCGATCCGGACCTTCAGAGCAACCTCCATATTCTCATCCCACGTATTTCTCGAGTTTGAGATCTCTACTGCCTCCCAAAGGTTTACAAGGCAAACACACCTGCCCATCCCATCTTATCAAGCATTGGGACCCTGTGCAAGAACCTCTCTGGTAATGTCAAGGGCATCCTGAAACTCATTGTACAAAGAACCCCTAGCTTTTGTTGTGACATGATGGACTTCCTACAGAAACTCAGCACACATGGAGCAGTTGAACCAGGAGCACTCCTCGTCACAATGAATGTCTTGGCGCTCTGCATCAACATCCCCCACAACAATGGCATTGCTGCAACTGCTTCAGTACTCAATGCCAACAACTGCCAATCTCCAGATGTAATTTTACAAGTCATCCACTTCATCCTAGACCACAATGTTTTATAACATCAATAAATTCCATCCCACCATCAGACTCACCAATCTGGAATTGATTGCATTCTTGGACACATGCATCTCTATCAAGGACGGTCACTGGTCACCTCAGCATTTCATTGTATCTCAAGCCCATGGATAACCTCATGAATCTCCACTTTTCCAGCTTCCACCCTAAACGCATTAAAGAAACCATCCCCTACAGGCAAGCCCTCTATGTTCACAGGATCTTCTCAGATGAAAAGAATCACAACATGCAGCTCCAGACACTGAAAGATGCCCTCATAAGAACAGGATATGGTGGCCGATTCATCGATCAACAGTTCTGATGCACCACAGTGAAAAACCACACTGACCTCCTCAGAAGATAAACATAGGGCATGGTGGACAGAGTGTCATTTGTTATCCAGGACTTCCCCGGAGTGGAGAAGCTATGACATCTTCTCCAGAGTCTTCAACATCTCATTGATGAATACAAACATCTCACCAAGGCTATCCCCACAACCCCAATTCTTGCCTTCGAACAACCACACAACGTCAAGCAGACCTTTGTCTGCAGCAAACTACCCAGCCTTCAGGGGAACAGTGACCATGACACCATACAACCCTGCCACAGTAACCTCTACAAGATGTGCCAGATCATCAACATCATCTCACATGAGATCACCATTCACTGGATGCATGGTACATAAACTTGCCAACATTGTCTACCTGATCCACTGCAGGAAAGGATGTCTGAGGCATGGTACACTGGGGAGACCATGCAGACACTATGATAATGGATGAATGAACACTGCTCGACAATCACCAGGCAAAACTGTTCTTCCCCTGTTGGGGAACACTTCAGCCGTCACATCGGCCCCTGATCTTCGAGTAAGCATTCTCCAACGTGACCTTCACGACACGCGACAACGCAGAGTCGCTGAGCAGAGAGTAAAAGCCAAATTCCGCACACACAAGGATGGCCTCAACTGGGATCTTGGGTTCATGTCACACTGTCTGTAAGCTCCATGGTTTGCCTAGGCTTGCAGAATCTTACCAACTGTCCCAGCTGGAGACAGTAGACATCTCTTTAACCTGTGCTTAACCCTCTCTCAACTCACGTTGTCTGTATGTTTAAGACTTGATTACTTGTAAAGACTCAGATTTCAATCATTATCTTGAAAACTGAGTTTGTATCTCTATATGCGAACATTACTCCCACTCACCTGATGAAAGTGCAGCACTCCGAAAGCTCGTGCTACCAAGTAAACCTGTTGGACTTTAACCTGGTGTTGTGAGACTTCTTATCGGAAATGAGAGACACAGAGAGAGGTTAAAAAAGGACAGGGAAAAGCTAAAAACAAACATCCAGTAAGAGAGGAAGACAAAGAACACAGAAGACGTTTTATATTGTATAGTGGTCTGCCATGATATACAAAAGGTTAGAAAGCACTGAGAAAGGTGTGATTCCTGACTGTCTCTGTCGAGTGGACATAGATTGCAACCACAGTGACCTGGAAATGAATTGTGTACTCCAGTTATCTGTAACAGAGGGACAAATTACAGACTCAAGAGGCAAAAACACTCCAGTCAAAAATAAACTGCATTTTTGCGATTGCTGAAATAGGACAGAATTGTAACCCTATTTTATAGATGCACTAACTGCTCTCCTGTGACTCTTACTCCTGTATATTCTTCAGACGAAGGTACATGAAGGCAGGGAATAATTGTACCAGGTACACAAACATTTTACAAACACATATTTGTTCTTGCATTCAGAAAATACTCAGATAATGAACTATAGCCTGTATTCACTAGCATCCAATAATTCTGCTTTTAAATGGGAAAAGGATTTTCTTTTCCTAGCCACTATGAATTAGACTGCCATTTTCTCTGACCACATTTCTATAAAATCACCCATCCCCTTCTCGCCGATCTTTCTGAAATGATGTTTTGGTATTTCTTTATCCCTCGCTCTCCCTTCCTTCTCTTCTGAAGTCAATGACTGATTTGAATATTTCAAGGTCGACACTTATATTTCAGAGGATGTCTTGTGCACAGTACGTTCCTACCTCTTAGCCAGAAGCTCTGGCTTTGAGTCTCACTCCAGAGCTTATTATTCACAGGAGTTGCATTCATAATGCAATGAAAGAAGTTGATTACCAAAGTGCAAACATTTCTAATTCACCTAGTCTGGGTGGGCAAGAGTGGGAGAGATTCCTGATCAGCCATTCCAGATATGGAGTTTTCAAGCGTCTGGCATCAGGCTAACCTCCTGTTCATGGGAAAACATGCTCCAGAAAACAGACTTCAGTATGTGCTTCATGTATCGCTAGGTACAGGAAACCTTCAAAGACCAAGTAAAAGGGTGGCACAGTGGTTAGCACTGCTGCCTCAAAATGCAGGAACACAGGTTCGATTCTGGCCTCAGGTCATTGTGTGGAGTTCGTATGTTCTTCCCGTATCTGTGTAGGTTTCTTCTATGTACTCCAGTTCCCTCCCACAGTCCAAAATGTTTAGATGGATTGGCCATGTGAAATTGCACCTTAGTATCCAAAGGTATACAAGCTAGCTGAATTAAACTTGCTAAATTGCCCCTTAGTGTCCAAAGATGTGCAGGTTCAGTGGATTGGCCATGATAAATGCATGGGGCTATGGGAAAGGTGGGGGATGGGAAGTGGGATAAGCCCAGGTAAGATACTGTTTCATAGAGTCAGTGCATACTCAATGGGCCAAATGGCCCTTTTCTGCACTGTAGAGGTTCTGTGGTCTCGTGACAACTCATTGCATAGAATTCAGGAAACTAATTGTTAATAGACAGTTAGATAGTGAGCTTAGGATCTAACCTTACCTTCAGTCAACTTCCACCCATATTCTGCACATATGCATACATCTATATACATGCACATATGCATGCACACACTCCAGACAGAATGTATTGGAACAGTAACCCCAGTTGATTCAACCCTCTCTCTCTCCAGCACCCCTTTTGCAACACAAACAGAGATCATCAATCTCACCACAGATCAGAAACTGAATTGGTATTTTCCTTATCACCGCAGCTGATCAGTAGTTTTGTTTCATTGAGCTTGTAGAGCCTAGGTGATAAATAATCCAGGGCAGTTGCTTTCACATATAAACACTGGGTATAAACTACATGAACAAACAATTCCAGAGTTTGCTCTACGATGCGATTGAAATGCACCCTTCTCCAGGATATCTTTGAGTCACATTACTCACTTCCTATGATCTGCGTTTCTAGCTATGGCATTGCATGTATCTGGAGAGAATCTCTGTCTCCATTCCATGTACTACATTCTTTACATTACATCTGGAGCTCAGCCATCTGGCTAAGATACATCGCCCTGACAACGGAGGCTCTGCTACAGAATTTGTATCTTTTTTATTCGTTCGTGGCATATGGGCACTGCTGACTGGCCAACATTTACTGTCCATCCCTCGCTGCTCAAGGGCAATTAAAAATCAACCGCGTTGCTGTGGCCCTGGAAACATGTAGGCCCGACCAGGTAAGGACGGCAGATTTCTTCCTCTAAAGGACTATTAGGAGATTCCATCCATGCAATGTTGGTCTACAGAGCTGCTTAGAGTCAATGGACTGGTCAGTATTTAAAAATTCTGTGACTAGCTTGAACGAGTAAGCTGCTACAGTAACTGACTTCATCAATAAGTGTGTAGAAGACTGTGTGCCAAAGAAGCAAATTTGCATGCTTCCCAACCAGAAACAGTGCATCAACAGGAATATCTAATTCTTACTGAAATCTAGGCCGGAGGCATTCAAGTCCCTGCACAAGAAAGCCAGATATGATCGAAGGAGATCAACCAAATATGCCAAAAGACAGTAACAGATCAAGCAGGAGTGGCAGGTGAGTTACATGGATCCCTGTTGATTATGGCAAGGTCTGCAAGGCATAACAGGCTACAAGATGAAAGCATGTAAAATCGCCAGCTCCAATGCATCTCTGATGAGCTCAATGCATTCTATGCCTGTTTTGAGCAAGAGGCCGATGCCTTCCATTCTAGAAGCCCTGGACTAACCTGTATCTGAGGTCACTATTGCAGATGTCAGAGCAGCCTTCTAGAAGGTCAACCCACGGAAAGCGACTGGCCTGGATGGGGTATAAGGACAAGCACTCAGATCTTGCGCAGGTCAACTGGTAGGGGTATTTGTAGACATTGTCAACCTCTCTTTACAACAATCTGAAGTCCCTATGCCTCAGGAAGGCGACCATCATCCCAGGACTAAAGAAAAGCCAAGCATTGTGCCTTAATGACTATTAGCTAGTAGCTTTGACATCTATCGTTATGAATTGCTTCGAAAGGTTAGTCATAGAACCGTAGAAAATTACAGCTCAGAAACAGGCCTTTTGACCTTTCTTGTCTGTGCCAAACCATTTTTTGCCTAGTCACACTGACCTGCACTTGAACCATATCCCTCCACACTCCTCTCATCCATGAGCCCAAGTTTTTCTTAAGTGTCAAAAGTGACCCCACATTTACCACATTATCCGGCAGTTCATTCCACACTCCCACCACTGTCTGCATGAAGAATACCCTCCCCCCAAAATATTCCCTTTAAACTTTTATCCTTTCACCCTTAACCCATGCCCTCTGGTTTTTTTCTTCCCTAACCTCAGTGGAAAAAGACCGTTTGCATTGACCCCATCTATATCCATCAAAATCTTATACACCTCTATCAAATCTCCCCTCATTCTTCTACAGTCCAGGGAATAAAGTCCTAACCTATTCAATCTCTCTCTGTAACATGGTACAAATCAAATACAACCTCCCGGACTACTTGGATCCATTACAATTTGACTACTGCCGCAACAGGTCCACAGCAGACACCATCTCCCTGGCCCTGCACTCAACCCTGGAAAATGTAGATAACCAAGTCACCTATGGCAGACTCCGATTTACTTATTACAACTTAGCCTTCAACACCATTATTCCTATGAAACTCCTCTCCAAACTCTGTGGCCTGGGCCTCAACTTCTCCCTGTACAACTAGTTTCTGAACTGCCTAACCCACAGACCACAATCAGTAAGGAAAGGCAACAGCACTCCTCCATGATCATCCTCAACACTGGTGCCCTGCAAGGGGCACCTTATACTCCTTATATACTTATGACTGTGTGGTCAAATTCCCCTCCAACTTGATTTTCAAGTTTGCTGACGACACTACGACAGTGGGTCAGATCTCAACACTGATGAGACAGAGCGCAGGAATGAGATAAAGAATCTGGTGAACTGATGAAGCAACAATAATCTCTCCCTCAATGTCAGCAAAACAAGAGATTGTCATCGACTTCACGAAGCGAAGTGGAGAACATACCCTGACCTACGTCAATGGGGACAAAGTAAAAATTGTTGAAAGCTTCAAGCGTTTAGATGTCCAGATCACCAGCCATCTAAAAACCAGTTGAGTAGATTCAAAATTTCAAAACAGGGATAATGGGGTTCAGGGTATTTTGAAATCCAAGCCGGTAGATGGAGTTTAAGATGCAAGTCTGTCATGATCTATCTGAATGGTGGAATAAGTTCAAGGGGCTGAATGGTCTTCTATTGTCCTACATCAATCTCCAGCAATATAAACTGAAAATAGACCTATGGGTGTCAGATTAGGACAAAACTGAAGAACAGAAACTGATATTTCTTTTCCCTAGCCAAGGGAAAGTATAGCATCCACACATGTGGACTCATGTGAATTCAGAAACAATATGGTTGACTCTCAACTTCCTTTGGGCTACTTGGGATGGACAATAAATGCTGGCCAGCCAGTGACGCCTATGTCCCAGGAATGAATTAAAAAAAAATGTATTTCTGTGGTGACAATGTCTTTGTAGCCGAAGAGTTATTGGCATTAAAGTTTGCCTTAGCTCACACGTGAAGAATGACCATCTGGTGCAGGGACAACGCTTCAAAAACACGTCAAAATTTCAATAAAACAAATTGTACCTATCAAAGAAAAGGAATGGCATTGACACATCACCTGTCAAGAATAAAGTATATCCCAAAGTGCTTCACACTTAACGAAGCATTTTTAGATGGAGTCAGTTTTGTGAAGTGAGGAAGCATTACAAGTCTTAAATTTGCAGTGCGCAATGAATAGCTCAACCTGACATCACAAGGATGATGATGATTTTGCAATTCCTATAGCTTTGTAAACCTTCCCTACCTTACTCCAATTCTTGATTCATCAAATTGGCAGCCTGGCAGCCAGCTGCTAAATGCTATTTATCGGACACTTGAAATGAAATATTGTCACATTGTAATGATATGAAGATACTCTTGAGTTAATATACATGCTCATTACTCAGTGACGTTACATCCCTCAGAATAACAAATAAGAATTACACATGAGCTAGAGTGAAGATATAAATGCTTAAGATAATGGAACATTGCTAAATGATTCATAGCTGGTATTTATTACATTAATAGTGCATTTAACAAAACCTCGCAACATGTTTTACAACCCGATTGTAGTTCAATGGTTAAAACATTACCATGCCAATTACTTACTTTGGCTATTTTATTCCTTGCTTTTATACAGCTGAGCATCAAACACTAGCAATGTGCTTTAGAATGACTGCAGTAAGCACCAACCAGGTTAAAGGACAAGGGGTGAGATGGAGCGACTGAAGACATGACCAGAGGCATGACTTTGAGGTGGAGTGCAAGAGTTTGGAGAGAATTTCAAGGTGTGAGAGAGGAGACATTAGACCATACTCTATCTGCTCCCTCGGCTGGATGTAAAAATTCCACAGCACTATTACAAAAAAAAGGGGTCATGGCTAATATTTATCCACTATCACTGATTAGCTAGTCATAATTATTTCCTACGGTACAACCATATTTCAAAAGTACTTCATTGGCTGTAAAGCACTTGAACACATCCAATGGTGTGAAGGACATTGGTCAGAACTTTCCAGTTGTTTATGCTGATGGAATCTTCTGGTTCCACTGAAGATGTACCCCTACTGCAGGTTTCCTGTTGGTGTGTGGTAGACTGTAAGATAAATCCCATTGACAGTGGTGGGACCAGAAGAATCCGCCACTGACTAACACTGTGTTGCTCAGAATCATGAGACGGATGCCCCCGAGACCAGAGTATCCCACCCATTATATAAATAGAAACATAGAAACTAGGAGTAGGAGTAACCTTCGAGCCTGCTCCACCATTCATCTTGATCATGGCTGATCATTGATATCAATGTCCTACCTCCCCTTCCTTTCATATCCCTTGACCCCTTTAGCTCCAAGACTACATCTAATTTATTCTTAAAACCAAATAACGTTTTGACCTCAAATGCATTCTGTGGTAATGATTTTTACACATTCACCACCCTCTAGGTGAAGAAATTTCTCCTCACCTTAGTTGTCAAAGGTTCACTCCTTACCCTCAATCTATAACCCCCTAGCTCTGGACTCTCCCACCATCGGGAACGTTCTTTCTGAATCTACCCTGTCTAGCCCTGTTAGAATTTCATAAATTTTGTTGAAGTCCCCTCTGACAGTTCTAAACTCCAGTGAATATAATCCTAACCAACTTAGTCTCTTCTCATATGACAGACAGATCTGCCATCCCAGGAATTAGCCTGGTAAACCTTTGCTGCACTTCCTCTGCATCCTTCCTCAGATAAGGACACCAAAACTGCACACAATATTCCAGATGTGGCCTCACCAATGCCTTATACAATACAAAATCCTATACAAATGCAAGTTTTTCTTTAGCTTTGTTGTCTGTGGCACCTTGCTGTGCAAAAATAAGCTGCTGCACTTCTGACATTATAAGAGTGGCTACAATTCAAAAGTATTTAACATAGAAATAGAAGCAAGAGTAGGTCATTCAGCCCTTCGAGCCTGCTCCACCATTCATTTTGATAATGACTGATGATCAAATTCAATATCCTGATCCCACATCCTCCCCATATCCCTTCTTCCCAGCTGGCAGTGAAGTTCCTCAAGCCCTTGTAAATAATGGAGATTCCTATTTTAAATGCACAATGTTCACTCTTCACAGATGCTGCCAGACCTGATGTGTTTTTTTTGACGTTTTCTGTTTCTACATTTCCAATCTTCAGCATTTTATGTTTATTGTACACATTCCTCATTTCTTTGAAAACCCGGATTACTGTGCCTTGTGGGAAGGTGCTGACAGTGTACCCCATTGTCACCAAATTTGACAGAGGGAGTCACCCAATTAGGACAGAATTATGACCTTTGATACTTTGCAAAATGCTAGCTCTCTGATGTATGGCCAACACTTACAGCAGAGACCTCGTAGCAGAGAGAGAGATGATGTGGACAGGTTGGAGGGAGTGTGAACCTAGCTCATTGGTGAATGGAGAGGGAATACTTTGCCATCTACTGAGCTGTTTTAATCAAACCTTGAAAGATTGATTTTCAAGGATGTCCTCACTCATTACTAAATCCATCTTTCCAGTTTCCATAAAGGAAGAAAGCAGCAATAGACGTTTAAGTGCGACCCATACATCTGCTTCTCAATAGAGTTTAATGCTGTGTAGACTTTCTGAATGTTTTTAACTCCTGTCTTTGATGTACACTCTGAGCATCTTTCTCTTTTAATAGGGAAATCAGGAAGTGAAAAATTCATCATTTGGACTTTCATCTCAAGATCAGTGCAGGTGTACGTGACAAAGAGGAATCCAAGTGGATTTGCATCTTAAAAGGTTTTTTTTAAATGTGTTACATTCTACTTTTTCTTTTAACCCATGCCTTTGATACCTCTTGACCTGATTCCCACCTTGTGCCCTCCATTGCAGAGTAGCCAAAATGAGATGAAGGGCAAGGTTTCCCTCTTTAAAGTTTAAAGGTTATTTATTAGTCACAGGTAAGGCTTACATTAACACTGCAATGAAGTCATTGTGAAAGTCCCCTAGTCGCCACTCTCCAGTATCTATTTGGGTTAATGCAGCTAACCCCACGATCTTCCCCCACCCCTGCAAAATTGCCATATGCAAACATGCAAACCCACCATCTAGGTGTTGTAGAATTTTGATGTAAAGATGCCGGCGTTGGATTGGAGTGGTAAGAACTCAGTAAGAATTTAGCAACACCAATTATTAATCCAACCGATTTATTTGTTAGTAAAAAAGCGAGCTTTCAACACTCCCGTGTCTTCATCAGGCAAGTGCAGTGTTCTGGTCTGCAATAGCACACATCAGCACAGGAATTTTGTAGAATTTTGCCAGGCGTTTGATTTTTGATTTATTATTGTCACGTGTGTTGGGATAGAGTGAAAAGTATTGTTACTTATGTGGTATACAGTTAAAATATCCCGTTTATAGAGTACACAGGGGAGAAAAAGAGGAGAGAGTGCATAAAACAGTGCGACAGTTATAGCTAGTGTGTAGAGATAGATCAGTTTAATATAATGTAGATCCGTTCAAAGGTCTGATGCCAGCAGGGAAGAAGCTGCTCTTGATCTGGTTGGTACGTGTCCTCAGACATTTATATCTTTTTCTCAATGGAAAAAGATGAAAGAGATAATGTCCGGGGTATGTGAAGTCCTTGGTTACGCTGGCTGCTTTTCTGAGGCAGCAAGAAGTCTAGACAGAGTCAATGGCTGGGAGTTGGTTTATACGATGGACTGCGTTACATTCACAAGTCTTTGTAGTTTCTTGCAGCCTTGGTCAGAGCAGGAGCAATACCAAGCTGCGATACATGTGGAAAGAATGCTTTCTATGTTGCATTTTTGAAAAATTGTGGAGGAGTTAATCAGAATGGAAGAGGTTTGCATGAAACGTGCAGACTCACAGAGACCAGTTGGACCAAATGACCCATTTTGTTTTGCAGGTCTTACAAAATATTTTCTCATATGAAATTATTGAAATTCCGGTGACCAATACTAAAGTTTATTTTGCCATCATTTGTCACAAATGCTGTGCAGTCTGCTGAGTGTCTCCAATATTTTCTGCTTTTCTTTTAGCTTTGCTACACCACAGTGCGGTATCCTCCCTATATTTGTCTTTCTTTATGTCCTATTTATTTTTGTTCCTTCTTTGATCTTTTTGCATTAATATTTAATTCCAACTGCATTTGCTCAGCACCCTCTGCTCCATCTCATTATTTGGCTAATTTTACAGGTCATACCAATGATTCCTTTTACTTTCTTCTTTCAATTACTTTAAGGAATCTGCTTCCTTGTAACGCTCCTTATTCCTGCACAGGGACTTCTGCCTGGGAATCATTTCTGCTGTGTATCACTGTGCTGCTCCTGATCCCGTTCTGTTTCTCACATAAGGAAATTCAGTGAGATAAGAGAGGTAACTTCTTGAATTCAGGAGTCCCACTTTCTACTGACTGAAAGCTATCAGGTGAGATCAAAGTCGCACACAGTCTCAGGGAATCGTACAATGAAAGCCCACAATCTCTATTTGCCCTTAATATTTGCACACACAGGCCAGAATTCGATCACCTCACCCGCCTCGGGATCGGAGCAGGCAAGGGTCCAACAGCAGAAATCTCCATTGGCCTCAAGTGGGAACTTCTGATCTCACCCAGGTAAAATCCCATCCACAGTCTGAAAGACGTGTTGGTTTCGGTGAATTGGCCAGACTAAATTCTCCCTCAGTGTGTCCAAACAAACGCTGGAGTGTGGCCACTAGGGAATTCTAAAGTTTAAAATTTATTTATTAGTCACAAGTAAAGCTTATATTAATGCTGCAATGAAGTTACTGTGAAAATCCCCTTTTCATAGTAATTTCATCGCAGTGTTAATGTAAGCCTATTTGTGACACAAATAAACTTTAAACTTTAAACATAAACTTTAAATAATTTAGTTAGGTGGAAGGAGTCCAGACACAGTGACTTAGAGTTTGTCCAAAGCACCAGCTTCCTGCCCTGCCCACTCACCCTCCTCTAACCCCACCCTCCCTCACAGATACATACACACAAACACACATACACACACACATACATAACACATATACACACACACACACACTTACATACACACACACACGCTCACATCCTCACACATGCTCACATACACACACACATACACTCACATACAAACACTCATTCACACACACGCACATGCACATGTGCACACGCACACACACAGACACACTCACGCACACACATACTCACACATGCACATGAAAACACACATATGCTCTCAAAGACACACACACGCTCACACACACACACACACACACACACACACACACACACACACACACACACACACACACACCACACACACACACACACACACACACACACAAGTGCACTCAGTAAGGATGCAGATGAAAATATAAAATATTCCAAACTGGATGACTTTGAGTACTGAAGAGATTCGCACAATTTATTTCAAAGTACTGAATGCTTTGTATACAATAATGAAACATCATTCATCATAACTATTTCAAAAGTCGCATGGTTGGTGTCTCCACAATGGCACCTGAATCTAGCCAGAGGAATTTATCAGCTGCAAGATATTTTTCTCCCTCTCTGTGACGTGTTTGTGTTTGCTGGGATGTGGCACGCTGCTCCTCGATCTTATATTCCAATTGTTTTCAACGGGGCTTCCCACTGAATGCACTCCTCACTACTGGGAGGCCCTTGGCGGAGATTCACTGTCAGTGAGACCATAAGATCCAACCGGAGTGAATGTCAGGAAGATCTCGGTGGCAGATTTTCACATCCACACTAAACGTTTCCACGCAGCATCCTTGGACACTACAAAACTAACAGAAGAGATATAGTGAAACCATTTAAGCTGGTTGACAGTTCAGAAAGCAAGCTAAGCTCAAAGAACAAAGAACAAAACAGCACGGGAAACAGGCCCTTCGGCCCAACGAGCCCACGCCGCCTCCCCGATGTTCCCACCTCTACCCGCGATCCCTGTCCATGTTTATAGATGTATGGATTAAAAACCAAATTTGAGACAATTTAGGGAGAATTTGTTTTGCCAATTAGCCTAAGAGCACATCTTTGGGATATGGGAGGAAACCGGAGCTCCCGGAGAAAACCCACGCAAGCACGGGGAAAATGCGCAAACTCCCACAGACACAGGCCCAAATCCATGTATCTGCATAGCACAGCGATAGTCACTGAGCTGTCGTGTTGCCCATCAAATGGTCCAGGCCAAGCATACACTAACGACGTGAAACAGTAGGATACTCTCGAAAAAGATCCAAGAGCAGTCCTCTCACAACCCATCGTGTGTATGCCCCTCGTTAGACAACAAGGTGAACCAAAGCACCTGTAGGATAAGAACAAGTACATCAATATCATCATCTATTTACACACTTCCCAGGGACTCCCAAGGCTCATGATCCCTATTTTAAATCAGTTTTCTATACCCCTCCATTCCCATTCTGATCATGTGCCCATCTAAGTATTTCTTAAATAACTCCAGAGTGCCTGCCTCCACCACTTTACTTGGCAGCGAATTCCATACCCCCACCACCCTCTGTGTGAAAAAACTCCCTCTAGCATCCAAATTATACCTTACCCCCCTCACCCTAAGCCCGTGACCCCTGGTGCTATTTGAGTCCATCCTAGGAAAAAGCTTAACCCTGTTTACTCTATCTATCCCCTTCAACATCTTGTACACCTCTATCAGATCTCCTCTAAGTCTACGCCTTTCTAAGGAAAACAGTCCCAATTTGCCTAATCTCTCCTTGTAACTCAGACCTTCCATACCAGGCAGCATCCTGGTAAACCTCCTCTGCACTCTCTCCAGAGTCTCCACGTCCTTCTGGTAGTAAGGTGACCAGAACTGGACGCAGTATTCCAAATGAGGTCTAACCAGCGTTTTATATAACTGCAACATTAAAGGCCAGCTCTTGTATTCTATACCCCTTCCTATAAAGGCTAACATACTATATGCTTTCTTCAGAACCTTCTCCACTTGCTCTGCCACCTTCAGAGACCTGTTCACTTGTACCCCCAGGTCCCTCTGCGTTTCTATACTCTTAATAGGTCTACCCTTTATCATATACATATCATATCATATTGAAAAATGAGCCAAAGAAGAGTCAAAATGAAATAATTTGATGTAGTGAGTTGTTTTGATCTGGTATCTGTTGTCCGAAAGGCAAAAGCAGAACCAATCAGTAATGGATATATACTTCAAAGAGGAGAAAGTTATTAGGGAATGAGGAGAAAGGGCCAGTGAGTGGGAGTCTCCTTTGTAGCCAGCTTACTGTTCCAGTTGATTGCCTTTTTCACAATGGTAATGATGCACTAACCTGCAGTCACCTAGAGTCATGAAAATGTTAAAAGAAATCATTTTGATGTTATACAGTTGGAAGTGTGCAGTTTGAAATTGTGGGGAAAGGATCATCGGGATAGGGACAATGTGAGATACTCAAATGCTAAATCACAGGAAGGGTAAAGGATTATTACATTTCGGGCAGGATTTTCCAGCTGTGTTCGTCCCAAAAACTGAAAGTCCCACCCGAGATCCATGGACATTTCTATGGTCCATTCCTTGCCTGCTAGGATTCTCATGACGGGCAGGATGGGAGAACTTGTCCCCTGCTGTTACATATATATATAAAAAATATATAATTACAAACACATATATACATATATTCTGCAGAAGTGATTTTTTTACATGTGGTAATATAGGTACATCTTGGAATATTGGGGCAATGGTTGGCACTGCTGACATACAGCGCCAGAGTCACCGTCTGAGTCACATTCTCCCTGTGTCTGCATGGGTTGCCTCCAGATGCTCCAGTCTCCTCCCACAGTGCACAGACATGCTGGTTAGGTGAATTGGCCTTACTAAATTCTCCCTCAGTGGACTCGAACAGGCACCGGAATGTGGCGACTGGAAGATTTTCACAGTAATTCCATTGCATTGTGAATGTAAGCCTAACTAATTAAAAACTTTAGAACTTCAACTCATCACAAAGCTACACATGAGGGAAATGCCTGGTGCACGTGCAAACAAGTCACCCTTTTGGGCCAACTCTTTAATAACAAGTAAACCAAGGAGGGAAAAAAATATGTACGCGCAACCACAATTTGGAGCAACTCAGATGTGACCCTCTCTCAAATATATTGTTGTACTTTTAACAAGAACTGACAGATGTCGGTGGTTGCCTGAAGGCCGTGTGCATCCTACAGGTCTCCCTAAAACGATGTACAACAGGCAGGGTAAATTCGATGAGAAGAGCCAGCTAGCCACAGGAGAACACGCAAATCCTTTCCAGATTGCCAGCAGCTCATTTATGCATTGGTAATCTGTGTTTTATTGCAGATTCATTTCAACAAGGTTTAACAGTTCCAACTAATGGTAGCTTTAGTTTAAAATTTACGATAAGGTCTCCGAACACTCAGAATAAGTCAGTTTGGTACTCTGAGGTGATTATGACAATTTCTAACATTTTGTTCATACAGATGCTACCCTTGACTCCTAGTGCCAGATTCACACGAAGGTCACACATCATAGATCGAGGAGAAAAGGCTTTGCTTTTTCCAGCAGGAGAATATATATTGTGCTTGCATCAGCTATTAATGTGGAATTATAGAATCATCTGCCGGAATGCTACCGTCTCACACACCACGGAATCATAGTGGGTGAGGAGCGGAAAACAAAAATGTCCATTGATCTCAGGCGGGAATTTCCAGTCTCGCTTGAGCAAGGTTATGACATCCCACCATAGAATCCCTACAGTGCAGAAGGCAGCCATTCAGCCCATCGATCCTGCACTGACCACCCAGGCCTATCCCTTTAGCCCCATGTAGTTATGCAGCTCATCCCCCTGACAGTAAGGGACAGATCAGCATGGCCATGCTACCTAACCTGCTCACCTTTGGACTGTCAAAGAATACTGCAGCATCATCCTTCATGCATGTGACAGAACAAATTCAGCTAATCCCATTCCCTTGCTTAAAAACCACAGAAACCGTAGAAAATTACAGCTCAGAAACAGGCCTTTTGGCCCTTCTTGTCCGAGCCGAACCATTTTTTGACTAGTCCCACTGACCTGCACTTGGAATAAATATTCTCCACACCCCTCTCATCCATGAAGCCATCCAAGTTTTCCTTAAATGTTAAAAGTGACCCCGCATTTACCACTTTATCCGGGAGCTCATTCCACACTCCCACCACCCTCTGCGTGAAGAATCCCCCTCTAATATTTCCTTTAAATTTTTCTCCTTTCACTCTTAATCCACGCCCTCCATATTTTTTTCTCCTCTATGGGGCTTCTTCTCCATAGCGCTGAAACCTTTCCTTTTTCATTTATATATTTGATTCCTTTTTGAAAATTGCTATTGTTTTTGCCTCTATCGCGGTTACAAATAGTGCAATAATGATCAGAACAATGCACTATATAAAATTATTTCTTCTCTTCATCCCCAAGGTATGTTTATCATTATCTCAAAGCTCTGACCTCTGGTTATTGACTCTCTTGCTAATGGATACAGTTTTCTCCCTTTCTCCTGTGACAAAACCCTTCAGATTTGTGGTGGTCAAGGATAGAAAAATAGTTAGTCAGCTTGGCAGGCAATGAGAAGTGGGCTTCCACAAGCATCAGTCATGGAACAACTGCTGTACATCATTTGCAGAATGATTTGGGAATTGGAAGCACATTTCGCAAACAAAAATCAAAAGACACCAAATTGGGCTGGAGTTGGGAATCAGGAATTCCAGCTGATTGAGGCATATCATGACAAAACAGGGAAGATATTAATAATTTTACAGAATGGTTATGTAATCACCAAATTAATTTCAGTTTAAAGTAAAATATAAAGTTTATTTATTAGTCACAAGTAAGGTTTACATTAACACTGCAATGAAGTTACTGTGAAATTCCCCTAGTCGCCACATTCTGGTGCCAATGCACCTAACCAGCACGTCTTTCAGATTGTGGGAGGAAACCAGAGCAGCCGAAAGAGAATCCAGCAGACACAAGGAAAATGTGCAAACTCCACACAGATAGTGACCCAAGCCAAGAATCGAATTGGATCCCTGGCACGGTGAGGCAGCAGTGCTAAGCACTGTGCCACTGTGCTGCTAGTATACCTTGGATAAACGTAAGATGGTACTTTTTTGTTAGAAAAATATGGGGACCAGATACAATTTGGGAAATAATTTGATTCAAATTGATTTTATTTGTTATGTCACATGTATTAGTATGCAGTGAAAAGTATTGTTTCTTGTTTGTCATACGGGAAAAGTATAGTACATATGGAAGGAAAGAAAAGAATGCAGAATGTTGTGTTACAGTCATAGCTAGGGTATAGAGAAAGATCAACTTAATGCATAGTATGTATATTCAAAGATCTGATGACAGCAGGGAAGAGAGAGTTTAAAAGAGTTAGAATAAAGTTTTAAAAGCATAGTATGAGAGCAAAAAATAAAATTAGAAGGTATGCAACAAGTGTATAAATGGAGAAAAGTAATAAAATGAATGACTTGTATAGGCACTCAAAATGTTAAAAGTGTGACAGATTATAAGGTCATTCTTCTCCTTCTCAGGTACTGGTATATATTTATGCGGTTACAGATTGCCTTAAAAGACAATCACATGATTTGATGGTGATATCATTGGAGTGTTGCAGAGACTGCTGTTTTAGTTTCAGTTTGCCCTCTGTTCAGATAAGAGACCTCCTTGAATAAATCTGTTTTTGTTATTTTGAATTTACGAGTGCAAACTGCATCATTTTCTTTTTTGTGTAAAGCCTCACAACCTCTAACATGATTAGGACATTGCATGTACCATACCAAAAAAGAGGGAACTGTGGATTTCCATTAGATTGATCTATGATTATGTTTGGCGGTGCACTGCAATCGTTTGAATAAGAAAAACAGTGCACACTGGGGTTTATTTCTACGGAAATTGAATTGGAAATCATGGAAGGCAAGTTAGATTTGCATAGCACCTTCATTAAACAGCACTTGGAAAATGCTGGGCAATTTTGGTCTCCATTTATTAAAAAAAAAGATTCAGAGACACTAGAAAAGAGCAAAAAAAATAGAAAATAAGAATTGAGAGGTTATCCCCATCAGCAAAAGTCAAACTGCTTGGGGCTGTCTTCAGTAGAAAAGACATATTTGAATGTCATGGTCTCAAAGAGATGGAATGATTTAATAGAGTAAATATAGAGAAGATGTTTCCCTCTCCCAGGTGACCAGAACAAAGCGCCCTAAACATGACATACTCACTGAGAGAATCGAATGAGAATTCAGCAGAAATTTTATGCAATCATTAGAATGTGGAACTTGCTGCATTTTACACCAGAAATCTGTGATCTTGCCTGCAGCTGGGGTTCTGCGTTGTGGCTACAGTGAATGAAGCTTTGGCTGAGCACCAAATTCCCTCTTCTCGTTGGCTGCACTGCAACGATGGATGGGATTGGACAATCCCCCTTTTAGTATTTGAGATGTATAGCATCAATGTATTTAAGGGGTTATGTAATGATGTGCAATGCTATCAAAAAGGGAGTTCCAGGATTTTGACCCAGTGACTGTGAAAAAATACAGTTCCTCATCAGAATGGTGTGCAGCTTGGAGGGGATTTACAGGTGATGGAGTTCCTGTTGCCTTCGAGTTGGTAGAGGTCACAGATTTGGAGAGTGCTGTCAACACATCCTTGGCATGTAATTTTCCATTTATTCCAGGAATGGATGTGGACATCCATCCCTGATTGTCCTGGGACTGAATAGCCATAGTAGAGTCAATCACACGACACAATCAGAAACTGCTAGAAAATCTCAGCAGGTCTGATAGCATCAGGGGAGAGAGAATAGAGCCAACGCTTTGAGCCTGGGTGACCATTCATCAGAGTTGACTACATTGCTGTGGGCCTGGACTCACATGTGGGCCAGAGCAGTTAAGGACAATAGATTTCCTTTTATAAAGGACAACAATGAATCAGATGAGCTTTTTCTGGCAAACAACAATGGTTTCATGGTCATCATTAAATGATATTGGCTTCTTGAATGCTGTTGGGCTAGACAGGGTAGAAGCAGAAGTATTATTTCCATTTAGAGAGGAAACAAGAACTAGAGGGCACAGCCTCAAAATAAGGGAGAGTCAATTTAGAACAGAGTTGAGGAGAAACATCTTCTCCCAGAGGGTAGTGAATCTTTGGAATTCTCTGCCCAGTGGAGCATTAGAGGCTACCTTGTTAAATGTGTTTCAGTCACATGTAGATAGATTTTTGACCAATAAGGGAATTAAGGGTTAAGGGAGCAGGCAGGTAAATGGAACTGAACCACTATCAGATCCGCCATGATCTTATTGAATGGTGGGGCAGGCTCACGGGACTAGATGGCCTACTCCTGTTCCTATTTCTTATGTTCTTATGTAACTACAGTCATCTTGGGCAGGTACAGAATATTCCATTATACTCCCGACTGGGGCTTTGTAGATAGAAGACAATCTTTGGGAGTCAGGAAATAGATATGCAGCATACAATTCCCAGCTTCTGACCCACTCTTGTAGTCACAATACTACAATACCACTTAATTTTGTGGCTGGCCCCATTAAGTTTCTCTCCATCTCCGCTGTCTCTGCTCTCCCATCATTGTGCAAGGAAAATAATTTACAGGATGGTAAGAGAAGAAGAGGAGAGTGGGATTAATTGGATTGCAAGAACAATGTGGGATCAATGGGCCAAATGGCCTCATTCAGTTCAGTATTATGCTGTGATTGGTTGCCAACATGCTCATCCTGGTATTGCACTGCCTGCCCACGTGGTTGAATATAAATGGACATTCCACTAATCACTGATTGCCCTTGACTTGTCAGTCAAACAGCCATTTTGCTCCAAATATCCAATAACAAATCAAGAAATGTTCAACGAAAATGAAGAAAAAACACTTTTGTGATACATCTATGATATTTCTCCAAAGGTGCTTTAACTGCATCCAAGAGAGAGAATCTTTAATTCCTGGACATTCCAATTCTGAAGAGTTTGAAACTGTACGTATGTGGAGAGAGAGACTCAACACCTCTGTGTATTTGCTGAACCTGCCTTTAAAGGAGGACATGCCCCTGTCTACATCAACTGGGATAAAGCAGAAAGGACCAAAAGCTGCAAGTTTTTAGGTGCCCAAATCACGAACAATCTATCCTAATCCCTCATGCCGACAGTATAGTTAAGAAAGCTCACCAACACCTCTACCTTCTCAGAAGACTAAGGACATTTGGCATGTCAGCTACGACTGTCAGCAACTTTTACAGATGAACCATAAAAAATATTATTTCTGATGGTATCACAGCTTGGTTTGGCTTCTGTTCTGCACAAGACTGCAAAGAACTACAAAAGGTTTGAATGCAGCCCTGTCCATCACGCAAAACTAATTTCCTATCCACTGATTCTGTCTACACTTCCCACCGCCTCAAAAAAGCAGCCAGCATAATTAAGAACCCCACGCACCTCAGACATTCTCTCTTCCACTTTCTGTTGGAAAAAAGATACAAAAATCTGAGGTCACACACCAACTGACTCAAAAAAGCTCCTTTCCTGCTCCTGTCAGGTTTTTGAATTGATCTTTCCTTCCACCCTAGCTATGCCTGTAACACTACATTCTGTACTGTCTCCTTTCCTCCACTATGAGCAGTAAGCTTTGTCTGTATAGCATGCAAGAAACAATACTTTTCACTGTATGTTAATACATGTGACAATAATAAATCAAATCAAATCAAATCAACTTCAGGAATGTCCATTAGTTCCATGAGCAACTTTTTGAAACTGTCCCAAAGTCTTATCCAATCAAATCGATCCATAATATCATAGCGCCTCTACAGTGCAGAAGGAGGCCATCAGCCATCGACTCTGCACTGACTCACCAAAAGACATCTCACCCAGGCCCATGACCCTACCTTATCCCCATAACACCACACATACATTATGGCTAATCCACATAACCTGCACATCTTTGGACACTAAGGGAAAATTTAGCATGGCCAATCCACGCAATCTGCACACCTTTGGAGCGTAGGAGGAAACCAGAATACCCGGAGGAAACCCACGCAGACAAGGGGAGAGCATGCAAACTCCACACGGTCACCCAAGGCCAGAATCGAATCCAGTTTCCTAGTGCTGTGAGGCAGCAGTGCAAACCACTATGCCATCTTTTGCTGCATTGTTTTTCAAGATGAGGAATCTGTGTTTCATGCGATGACAACTATTTTAGTAATTTGCTCTGAGAGTTAAGCATGGTTGGTCAGGTTACTCTTTAAACAATTAAGTGAGGAATAATTAGAAGAACAATAGTTTCTGACGACTTGGATACACTGTGATGGTAAAAACAGATTCAATGGTAGCTTTCAATAGAAATTTGGATAGATTGAATCATCACAAATGAAGGTCATTTGGCCTGTTGTGTCTGTACAGACTATTTGATGTAGCTTTCCAATTAGTCCCACTGGCTATCCTTTGCCCTTAGTCCTGCATTATATATTTTGGTTAGATGCAATGGCCATGCTAAATTCTCCCTCAGTTTACTCATACAGGTGCTGGAGTGTGGCTACTAGGGGATTTTCACAGTAACTTCATTGCAGTTTTTAATGTAAGTCTACTTGTAACTAATAAATAGACTGTACACTTAATCAAATTCCTTTTTGAAAGAAACAATTGAATCTTGCGTCTCCCTGCCTTCGAGGCAATGTGTTCCATGTCACGGCAACTCTCTGTATAATAAAAATTCTCCTCAAGTCACCTCCAGTTCTTTTACCCACTCACCTTAAACAACTTAGTTTAGACTTCAGAAAGGAGAAATTTGCAGAGCTAGGTGGAAAAAACAGGGGTATGGCACTAATTGGTAGTGCTCCAGAGAGCAGGATGTGCTGAATGGCCTCCTTCTGCGCTCTCTCATTCTACAACAAAGGAAAAGAACAAAATTAAATCGAAATTTGAAATGAAATGTCAGGACGTGCCGAGAGCTGGATTCTGAAAAGCTATATCATGCTAGACAGGTTCATGCGGTGAGACCAACCTGCAATTCTTTGTCGCTAGTTCATTGATTGCGAGGCCAACTTCTCCAATTCTCTCCCAGTGACATTCAAAACCTATCACCTATCAGTCTGTACAATAGTGAACAACATCCAGCCATTAAAAACAGCTTGAAGCAATTGATCCCAAGGATAGTCAACAATGGCACAGATACTCTCTGCACTCAGACACACTATTATAGGCTAACAGTGCTCTTTTTTTACAGTGTTTCCCAAATTTTATTTCTCCTCTTCCCACTGAACATGCAATGAAAAAGTAATGAGCGACGCCGAGTCTCCTGTGGTGACAGAAATTAATCATTATTTTCTCAATACTGAATACATATTTGAGATATGATTCAGAGAGTAATTGGAGGCACAAGGTTTTCCTTTATACTGTTCACCGCACTGAAACAGTCGCGTAATTCATAAATCAGGTGCAGATTTAGAAAGTCAATTCCTGCTACTGAACCATAGGTATAACTCGCGTTTTTAATAAGAAAGAAAAAACATGAATTTATATAGTGTTACAACTGACATCCTAAAGATCTTCTAGCCAGTGCATGGTGGCACACTGACACAGGTATGAGCACTGCTGCCTTACAGTGCCAAGGATCCAGGTTCAATTCCTGGCCTCCAGTCACTCTGTAGAGTCAGCAAATTTTCCTCGTGTCTGTATGGGTTTCCTGTGGGTGCTCTGGTTTCCTCCCCCAGTCCGAAAGGTATGCTGATTGGATGCTAAATTCTCCCTCAGGAACCCAAACAGGTGCCGGAGTGTGGCAACAAGGGGATTTTCACAGTAACTTGCAGTTTCGATGCAATGCACTTTTGACACTTATAAGTAAACTTTAACTTTTGAAGTACAGCTACCATTGCAAGGTAGGAAACTCAGTTTGTGCACAGCAAGCTACCAAACAGCGACGAGATAATAACTGAATATTTTGTGTTTGTGATGTTGAGGGATATTGATGTTGGCTGGAACATGGGGAGAATTGCCCACCTCTTTTTTGAAAAGCTGCCATAGATCGTTTGGATTCTGTTGTAGGGGCAGATAAGACGCTCATTTACCATTAATCAAAAAACAGCAACTTTTTTGGTTCTTGTTTGAGATTTGGGTATTACTGGCAAGAACAGGATTTGTTACTCTTCTCTAAACTCTCCTGAGAACGTGATGGTGAGCTGTTTCCTTCAACCCTTTTTGTCCATATGATGTAGGTAGATGCACAGTGCTGCCAGGGAGGTGGTCTCAGGATTTTGATCACATGATAGGAAAGGAATGGTATTATAGTTGCACAATAAGATGGTATATGGCTTGGAGGTAAAGATCCTGGTGATGGTGTTACCATGTATCTCCTGCCCTTTTCCTTTTAAGTGGCAGGTGAGTTACAGATTAGGAAAGTGTTGTTGAAGAAGCCTCAGTGAGTTGGCGCAGTGCATCTTATAGATGGTACACACTGCTGCCGCTGTGTGCCGGTGGTGGAGGAAGTGAATATTTAAAAAGATAAATATTTAAGAAGGTCAATCAGCTTTGCCCTGGCTGGTGGTAAGCCTCTTTAGTTCTAGTCAGATTCAACCAGAAAAGTAGAAAGCGTTCAATACATAAAGCTTTCCCCTGATTCCCATTCACTTCAATTTTTCCCACAGTCCTTAATCACACATTTGGTCAAAGGCAATCAACCTGACCTTGGCCCTTAAGTTTAATTTTTGTCCATGTTTGAAGTAGAGATGTAATGAGGTCAGGAACTAAGTAGCCCTAGTGGAACCCAAACTGAGACACCAATAAGCAGAGTAGTGCAATGCAAATTCCACTTGATAGCACTGTTGATGATACCTTCCATCATTCTGCTGTGATGGAGAGAAGGCTGATCAAGTGCATAATCAGCCTGCATATCTTTGAACATTTAGGGGCAATTGAGCCTGGCCAATCTTTAGATTGTGAGAGGAAACTGAGCACATGAAGGAAACCCACACAGACATGGGGAGATTGTACTCACTCCACACAGGCAGCCACCCAAGGCCGGAGCTGAAGCCGAACTCCTGGCGCCGTGAGGCAGCAGTGCCAGCCACTGTGCCATCCGGAAGGTGTGAGACCATACCATTCAATGAAAAACTCTTTTAAAAAAGCCAACATTAGCACAATGAGCCAAATAGCTTCCTTTTGTGCTGTACAATTCCATGATCCTAAATGATGTAGAGAGATGCAAGGCAACGAATCCAGAGATGAGAAGTAAACAGCAGAAATATAAACTAAGCCATCTCCGGGACACAATTCCTGTGAGATCAGGAGTATCGATTGATAGCTCACTTTTGTCAGGAGCACAATGCGTGGCTAGGAATGAGCAAAGCTATCCAATATATAGTCAGAGGGATAAGCCCCAGGAGGTGACAAGACACAAACTATGGCTATGTTTGTGCTCAGTATATAACTCTGATCACAGTACTGCCACATTGTCAGCAATGGAGAAAGAGCACACTCTTTGATAGCTTTCTTAAGGTTTCAGAGTTCTATGAATAGCCTGCGATTGTTTGCACTGGAGAAGAGAAAACTTACAGATATCTGTCATGCATTTAGAATTCTTAAGAGAAAAATTAAGCTGAACCCAGCAACATTATCACAATTGCCACTGAGTGTCAATACATAGAAACATAGAAGATAGGAGCAGGAAGAAGCCATTTGACCTTTCTAGCCTACTCCCCCATTCATTACAATCATGGCTGATCATCCAACTCAATAACCTTATCCTGCTTTCTCCCCATAACCTTTGATCCCATTCACTCCAAGTGCTGTATCTAGCTGCCTCTTCAATGTTTTTGCATCAACTACTGCCTGCAGTAATGAATTCCACAGGCTCACCACTCTTTGAGTGGAGAAACATCTCTTCATCTCCATCCTAAATGGTCTATCCTGGATCCTCACACTGTGATCACTGGTTCTGGAGCTCCCCATCATCTACTCTTTCTCGTCCTATTGTAATTTTTTTATATCTCTATGAGGTCCCCTTTCATTCATCCAAACTCCAGCGAAAACAATCCTAATTTAGTCAATCACGCCTCATTCATCAGTCCCACCAGCCCCGGAGCCAGCCTGATAAATATGTTGGAATTCCTAATGGCCAGATCAGGGGAACATGATTCACTGCCCCAGCAACAACCACCATCCCCTCACCTCCCCCTCCCTCCCCCACTCCCATCCCTTCAGGATCAAATAGAGTAACCTCTCGCCAGGTTTTCTCCTGTTTACTGACTCCTCTATTGTCCTCAACTGGGTTGAGAATGGAGAGGATGGCTTGGCCTTGCACACCCCCTATAAAGGTGCAAACAAATTGGGGCTAGGATGGAGATTGGTAAGTCAGCTTCCCAGAACACATTTCTGTATATACACACTCATCAGCATCCTCCTATATTCAGTCCCACTAAAATCCACATCTGAGTTTTCTGTAGCAGAACCTTACTCTTTAGTGAGTTGTCAAACATATTCCTTGGTTTTTGGCAGAAATCCAGAACTTGTTACTGAGCAAGTAACAGAACTAGTGATGGAAAACTAGTGATCGCCAGAGAAGGTGTACAGCTCTCACACTCCCTCCTGAGACTGCTTCGGCAGGGCAGGTTCAGTGCAGGTGTTGGGTAAGTGGAAGCAAAAATCTGGAATGGGCTGAGGGAAGGGGTGTGGTGCTGGAAAGCCAGAGGTTCAATATCACACCATCTACAACTCGCATTTAGTGCTGAATAGCCGGATACCTGGAGCTGGGATTTGAGAATAAGCAGAAGTAGGAACGTGCTGCTACCCTGAATGTTCTCTGTGGTGCTGGGTTCAATCACTTCTGGAACAGCCAGCTGCCAGATGTGGTTCCACGTCTCCTTCGAAAGACTTGGGTGATGTAGGCAAACCTCCTGGTTCTGCTTTAAATCCAGCGGTTAGATCCTGCACCTTGTCCCAGAAGAGAAAGGGAAGAATATCAGTGAATCTGTTGCACGGGTGAAGTGCCCGCTAGTGGGAGTCTGTGAAAATAACAAAAAGTGTG
The DNA here is from genome assembly GCA_024679065.1 of Sphyrna mokarran. Classification (NCBI taxonomy): domain Eukaryota; kingdom Metazoa; phylum Chordata; class Chondrichthyes; order Carcharhiniformes; family Carcharhinidae; genus Sphyrna; species Sphyrna mokarran. The sequence continues at coordinate 8,807,797 of JAGIQG010000004.1, forward strand.
AGGTGTAGTACCTGAACATTAGGCTTGAATCCTGACTGTTGGACAGTGCCCCTGAACAGACAATAGAGATGTGCTAAGCTAAGCAGTGTAAGGTTGGTGGTGTGGTGGGTCAGAGATGTCATTGGAAGGTGCTGTCAATGACACTGATCACCCATGTGGGTCCCTGACATTTAGTGCCACTGCAGTCAGGTATTTGGAATTGGACACACTGGGGCGGCACAGTGCAATCCCGAGTGGTCACAGTGCCAGGGACACAAGTTCAATTCCGGCCTTCAATGACTGCCTGTGTGGAGTTTGCACATTCTCCCCATGCCTGTATGGGCTTCCCACACTCCAAAGATATGCAGGTTGGATCGATTGGCCATGCTAACTTGTCCCTTACTCAGGATAAATTGGCAGAGTAAATAATGAAGGGTCATGGGGATAGGTCCTGGATAGGATTGTTGTCAGCGCTGGCTCGATGGGCCAAATGATGTCCTTCTGTACTGTAGGGATTCCATGATTCTATGAATAGTTTTCTCTAGCCACTTGTTCCCATTCCATTTTGAGGGTGGCCCCTCGAGGCACTCCTGGCTTTGGTGGAATCATTCTCTGCTGCCCACCTCCTGAATGAAGGCATTTAACACAACCTGGAGTGCTCTCCATGTGCCTTCATTTGAACTGCCTCTTCTTATCTCCCCTTTGCATTTGGAAGGCCAGTAGTAACACATTATCATCTTGCATGCCCCTGGGCTCCCTACGGAAGTTTCAGCCAACCAGTGTTTAGTAGAATGCAACAATTGTTCAAATGAGGAATCAGTATGAAGTTTGCATGCTGCCTGTCTCAATGGGCCAGTCATAAGTCATGTAGCAATGTGCCAAAAGCAAGAGCAAACCAAGTTTCAGACTACAAGATCCAATTCTTCCTGTGCAGACGTAGGATTCCTCTAGGTACCTCCCATATCCAAAGATGTGTAGGTTGGGTGGATCGACCATGCTAAATTGGGCTTTAGAATTTCAAGGTGTGCAGGCTAGATGGATTAGCCACAGCAAATATCTGTGGCTATGGGGATAGGACAAGATAAAGGGCCTGGGTAAGATATTCTGGTTGGAAGTTTACCACCTCGCCTGCCGCAGGAATCAGAATGTGCAAGGGCTGGAACATGGAAAAGTCCATAGACCTCAGGAGGGATACTACAGTTTCGGGATGAGGGAGGCCATAAAATCCCACCCTGTGTCAGAGAGTCGGTGCAGACTCAATGGGCCAAATGGCCTCCTTCTGCACAGTAGAGATTCCATGAAAACCAATAGTCAGAATGTCAACATTAGGGATGAGCAGAATAAAAGGAGCAACAGACAGATCAAGTAGAGATTCCACTGACGGATAATAGCAAAAAGGTTGAAGACTGCTTGATCCCGTTTGTCATATTCTCAGTTTGATTGGTTTGGTTCATATTTGTAAATTATGCAATTTTCTTTAAATAATAAAATAAAGGCTGAAATTTTTTCGAAAAGCAGGTTGACTGGCATCAGTTTGAGTCTTAGACCCTCCAGAGTGCCGACTCTTTCATGAGAGAAAGCTTCAGCCAATGACTCCAGTCTCTGATCTTCAAAGACTGTTTCTTTGCTTTCATTCCTCACCCCTGGCTTATTGACCTTGCTCTCTCTGCAGTTCACACAAGGACAATCGATATGCAAAGTAATCCTCGTCCATCGACCCCTCCTGTTCAGCTTCTGACAAAGGAACTAAAGGGACAGAAGCACTTTTAGTAACAGGGAAGTTCATATGGCCTTTGCTAACCTGTTTCTTGTTCCTTTTTAATAGATCAGCCTTCAGCCATAACCTCCTCAATATCCCCTTCATCTGCATGTGGAAATGTGAATTTGCCTGAATTCAAACCCTCCATCACTCATTAATGCTTCCAAACCTTGCAGATACGGTGGTCTTGGTTTTCCATGATTATTTAACCGACAGCTTGATCTCATTTTGATTCTTAATCACAACTTTCAATGTTCCTCATTATTCCTTCACCATTGAGAATAATTTGCCTAGAATACTTTTATCAATTCATTTCATTATTTTGAACATTTCCATTTTATTCCCTGGAAAGCTCTCTATTAAAGAAAGCAAGATCGTGATCAAAGAGTATTCTGTCTGATACATACATTGCTGCCAGTTTATTTTATTGCTGCCTTCTTTTGTACCATTTGCAAAAAGCAACCACATATTTCTTACTAGTGGGTGATTATATCTGCACCTATTATTTTACAGGAAGAATTTGCATCTTTATTGAAACATTATCAATTTCTCAGGTCGTTCTGAAGCGCTTTAGAAATAATGAAACATTTTTGAAGTGAAGTCACTGCAACAATCAATTTGGTCACAGTAAGTCCCCACATATAGCAAGTGATTTGTTATTAGGAGCCGGGTGACAGATAAATGTTGGCCAGGAAATCTTCAGGGAATTTCAAAATAACATCATGGGGAGTTTCACATCCCCCTGAGAGGTAAGATGGGGGTCTCAGTTTAACAACAGAGGCAAAAGCTGGGTGTGTGTGTGTGTGTGTGTGTGTGTGTGTGTGTGTGTGTGTGTGTGTGTGTGTGTTGTGTACACATGCATATTGTGTGTGTGTGTGTGTTGTGTGTGGTACACATGCGTGTGTGTGTGTGTGTGTGTGTGTGTGTGTGTGTGTGTACACATGCATATGTGTGTGTGTGTGTGTGTGTGTGTGTTGTGTCCTGTGTGTGTGTGTGCCGTGTGTGTTGTGTGTGTGTGTTTAAATAATAATTAATAATAAATAATAGAAATAATAAATGTGTAGAGTATAGGGCAAATGGTAGGATTCTTAGTAGTCTAGATGAACAGAGGGATCTTGGTGTGTATGTGCATAGATCCCTGAAAGTAGGCAGTCAGGTCGAGAAGGTTGTTAGGAAGGCATATGGAGTCTTGGCTTTTATTGGTAGAGGGATTGAATTTCGGAGCCGCAACGTCATGTTGCAACTGTACAAAACTCTAGTGCGGCCGCACTTGGAGTATTGTGTGCAGTTCTGGTCCCCACATTATAAGAAAGATGTGGAGGCATTGGAGAGGGTACAGAGGAGGTTTACCAGGATGTTGCCTGGTATGGAGGGCAGGTCTTATGAAGAGAGGCTGAGGGATTTGAGGTTGTTTTCGTTAGAAAGGAGGCGGCTAAGAGGGGACCTAATCGAAACATATAAGATGATTAGAGGTTTAGATAGGGTGGACAGTGATAGCCTTTTTCCTAGGATGGAGAAAGCTAGCACGAGGGGACACAGCTTTAAATTAAGGGGTGATAGTTATAGGACGGATATCAGAGGTAGGTTCTTTACCCAAAGGGTGGTTCGGGAGTGGAATGCCCTGCCTGCAGCAGTTGTAGATGCGCCAAGTTTGGTGGCGTTTAAGAGGTTAGTTGATAAGTATATGGAAGAGAAGGGAATGGTTTAGTTTGGAGGGGCATTGCTTTTTATATTGGTCGGCGCAACATCGAAGGCCGAAGGGCCTGTTCTGTGCTGTAATGTTCTATGTTCTATGTTCTATGTTTATGTGCATTGTGTGTGTGCTGGTTTGTGTGTGTGTGTGAGTGTGTGTGCGTATGCATGTCTGTGCCTGTGCATGTGTGTATGCTTATACATGTGTGAATGTGTGTGTCTGCACATGTGCATTGTATATTTGCTGGTATGTATGTGTGTGTGTGTGCGTGCATGTGTGAGGGAGGGGGTGTGTCCAGGGGATGTATGTGCATGTGTGTGCGATGCATATGTGCGTGGATGTGGTGGTGTGTAGGTGTAGGTGTGTGCATGTATGTGTGTGTATCTGTGTGTGTGTGTGTGTGTGTGTGTGTGTGTGTATGAGAGAGAGACTTGGGGCAATGACAATGAAAGGCTTTTAAAAAATAAATTTGTGGGATTGTTGGCGAGGTCGGGATTTATTGCCCATACTTAGTTGTCCTTGAGAAGGTGGTGGTAAGCTTCCTCCTTAACCTGCTGCAGTCTGTGTAGTGTGGGTACACCCAGTAAGAAGTCTCACAACACCAGATTAGAGACCAACCAGTTTATTTGATAGTAATCTCACAAGCTTTCAGAAATGGTGTTCCTTCATTAGGTGTGTAGAAATAGTGTTCCTTTGTCAGATGTGTAGAACACTTGACAAAGGAACACCATTTCCAAAAGCCAGTGGGATTCATATCAAATAAACTGGTTGGACTCTAACCTGGTATTATGAGGCTTCTTACCGTGTTTACCCCAGTCCAACATTGGCATCTCTACATCGTGTGGGTATACCTACACTTCTGTTAGGGCGGTACCAAGTAACAATGAAGGAATGACAATATTTTTCCAGGTCAGGATGATGAGTGACTTGGAAGGAAAATCTCAAGGTGATGCTGTTACGAGGTCTTTGCTGGCCTTGTCTTTCCAGATAGTAGATGCCGTGCGTTTAGATGGTGCTGATTCAGAATCCTCGATGAATTGCTGCAATGTATCTTATAGATAGTATACTGCTGCAACTGTACATTGGTGATGGAGCGGGAAAATAGTTTTACATTCAATGCCAATCAAATGGCTTGCCTTGTCCTGGATGGTGTCAAGCTTCCATCACACTCCTGACTTATGCCTTTTGATATGTATGTGTGGGTGGATGGGCTTTGGGGAGTCAGGAGGTGGGTGATTTGCTACAAGATTCCTATTTTCTGATGTGCTCTTGTAGCCACAGTGTTTATATGGCTAGTCCAGTTCACATCCTGGCCAAAACTCCCCCTCTCCCCTTTTCCCACACTGATATTGGGACACTCAGTGATGGTAATGCCATTGAACATCAGTGCTTAATATTACCCTTATTTGGAACAGAGTTGGAGTTTTATATATTTGTGAGGGAGGAGGGGAAATGGGGTGAGAAAGAGGGATGGAGGGAGACAGAGAGAGAGAGAGAAAAAAGAGAATTAGTCCTTTGAAGTCATCACTAATTAAATCAAATGCCAAAAAATGACAATTGGCAAGAAGCAAAGAATTTCTTGTCAGAGAAAAAAAAAAGATTGATTTTTAAAAATCAAAGTTTGTCTTTTATTCTACCCTCACGATGCCCATAACATGCAGGAATATGCCTTTGATCAAGAGGGAATACTCCAGTTACATACCAAGATGATTGCGCACAACTGACAGTTTTGCTTGGAGGCTTCAGGATATTTATTATGTAACTGATGTAGTAACATAACATTTCTTTCATGTGCCTGACCTGTGTGATCAAAGGAGATTTAGGATAAGATTAAATATGTGAGCGCTCACTCCATTTTACTCGGGGCTAGACTGACAGAAGGGACTGGAAATTTCAGCTGTGAAATGAATTCAATTTCACACCGATGAAATCAAAGAGATAACACCGCTCTGATTTCCAGTTATGTAAATTATTGTCTAACAATGCATTAATGATCTCATCATTTGTCTTTTGTTAGTCATAATTTGTTAATTCCATGTTGGTTAATTTCCAGTTTTAGACCAATCCACCCGAACAAACAGATTCAGTCGCCAATAAGAAATTACTGTTTCTCATCATTTTTTTTCTTGTATCTGGTTAATGATGTCAAATGGTCCTGCTGCAGACTTGCTGCTGTGTTGATGCCCAGGGATGTTACATTACATTAAAGATACCACACAAAGGCGAGTTGTCGCTGCACATAGCGAGAGTTATTGTCGGACACTGAAGCGTTTTAAAGTTCCACTTGCATGCATTGAGCAAGTTTCCTTGTTCATACCCAAATGTATGTAGATCTTGTGCTGATCCAGTTCTCGTTGTGCATTCATTCCACAGTAAGAGGATTGACCTTCTTAGTTACTTTGCTGATTTCCATGCTATGTTAAACTAAAGCTGCAGCTGCCACCTGGGGCTAATCGAGGTGTATAAAATTATGAGGGACATAGTCATAGAGGTTTACTGCATGAAAACAAGCCCTTCGACCCAACTTGTCCATGCCGCCCCTTTTTTTGAAACTTTGAATTTAGTCCCAATTGCGCACATTTGGCCCATATGCGTTTATACCCATCTTACCTATGTAACTGTCTAGATGCTTTTTAAAAGTCAAAATTGCAGCCGCATCTATGCACCTCTGGCAGCTTGTTCCAGACACTCACCACCCTCTGTATGAAAAAATTCCTAATCTGGGCCCTTTTGTATCTCTCCCCCTTCACTTAAAGTCTTTGCCCTCTAGTTATAGATTCCCCTAACTGACTATCTAGCTGATCTACACCCCTCGTTATCTTATAGATCGCTCTAAGATCACTCCTCAGTTTTCTACGCTACAGAGAAAAATGTCCCACTCTGTGCAGCTTCTTCTTAAAGGTCAAAACATCAATTCCCGGTGGCATCCTAGCAAATCTTTTCTGCTTTCTTTCTAATTTGGTAACATTCTTTCTATAATAGAGTGACATTGATTGGATGAACACACATAGGGTAGGGTTTTCCCAGCTGTTCTCACTCCCACACCAGCCTCACCAGAGACCCAGGTTCAATTTCAGCATTGGGTCACTGCCTGTGTGGAATTTGTATGTTCTCCTCGTGCCTGCATGAGTTTCTTCAGGGTGTTCCGGTTTCCTCCCACAATCCAAAAGATGTGTATGTTAGGTGAATTTACAGGATAAATATATCAGGCTATGGAGAGAGGGCCCAGGCAAAATGCTCTGTTGGAAGATTAGTGCAGACTCAATGGGCCAAATGGCCTTGTTTTGCATTGTAGATATTCTATGATTCAATGGGGAGGGTAGCTGGGGCTTCAGTTCAGCATCTCATTCAAAAAATCACTCAAAGAGATCTCCCATTACGACATTGCATTAAGAGCCTGGATAAAATGTTCATGCCAATGGGACAACGTATAACATTACAGCTTCAGTAGAAGGTAAGGGTGCACCATTGAGCCAAGGCCGACACACTCATGGCAATTAGAATTTGGAACTTCACCTAAATTGTTTCCAAGAGTCAAAAACCAAAGTCACCCGAGCACCTCAATCAGTGGCCTAGCTGAGAAAGGCAAAATGGTTAGCACTGTTGCCTCACGGCACCAGGGATCCAAGTTCAATTTCCAGCTTAGGTCACTCTCTGGGTGGAGTTTGCAAATCCTCCCTTTATCTGCATGGGTTTCCTCAGGGTGCTCTGGTTTCTTTCCCCAGTCCAAAGATATGTGGGTTAAGTGGATTGGCCATGCTAAATTGCTCCTTAGTGTCAGGGGAACTAGCTAGGGTAAATCATTGGGTTGTGGGGATAGGACATTGATGGGATTGTGGCAGGTGCTGGCTTGATGGGCTGAATGGCTTTCTTCTTCATTTTATGAATCTATGATTCTATGAACACAAGTACAGTTCTATTCGGGAACTCTTTGATTTATATGGTTCAGTGTTACATCAAGACAATGTGTGGAAGAAAACAACCTTTGTTCTCGTTGTCACATTTATTTTGATCCCCTGTCCCCACTCTATTTGCATTGCATACAACTGAATGATTGCGTACACCAGTCAATCATCACTCTCCTCTTTCTGCTATATTTACTTTGGTGCAAATTCCAAATATAAGGAGAGAGAGACTCTTTTAATATTTTGCAAACTCTGGCCATCCTACAGCACTTTACAGTCAACAAAGTGCTTTTTTTAAAAATATACAAACTTCCAGAGGAAATGTGGTAGCCAATTTGCAGACTACGTTGTGCAGCAAGGAATGTCATGATATACAGATTATTTGTTCAATATTGGACATGTGACCAGGAGGGAGCCCCTTTCCCTCCCACCCCCATTCCCCCCACCTGTTCTTTGAAATGCTGTAAGAAGTCTCACAACACCAGGTTAAAACCCAACAGTTTTATTTGTAGTAAACACTTCTAGCTTTCGGAACTGGCTATTCCTTCGTCAGGTGGATGGGAGTTCTGATCACAAACGGGGCATATAAAGACACAAACTCAATTTACATGAATAATGATTGGAATGCGAGTCTTTACAACTCTTCAAGTCTTAACTTACAGATACAGGCAATATGAACGGAGAGAGCGTTAAGCACGGATTAAAAAGATGTGTATTGTTTAACCTGTGCTTTTCAACCTGTGCTTAAAGCTGTCTCCACTCACACTATCTGTACCTTTAAGATGAGTGGTGCTTGCTACAAATAAATCTGTTGGACTTTAATCTGGTGTTGTGAGACTTTTTATTGTGTTTACTCCAGTCCAACGCTGGCATCTCCACATCTTTGAAATGGTACCAAGTGATCTTTCACATTAGAATTTTGGGGAGGGAATTTTCTTGATCCGTTCGAATTGTAGCCGGAGGGGGCAGGGTGTAGGCGGAAGGGGGAAGGGAGGGGGAGAGGATGGACCATACAAAGGTCCATTGGCCTTGGGCGGGAATTTTCGCCCTTGGGGTGAGAGTAGTCGGAAAATGGTGCACATAGGGCCAGAGAGCTAATACAGCATAGAAATAGGCCCTTTGGCCCAATTGGCCTATGCCAACCATTGACCCATATGCCTCTAATTTTTTCCCATGCATGTACTTTTCCAGATGTTTTTTAAATGTTGTTATTGTACCTGCCTCAACCGCATTCACTGGCAGCTCATGGCATATATGCATCAACCTCTGTGTGAAAAAGTTACTCTCAAGCCCTCTTTAAATCTTTTTCCTTTCATCTTAAAACCTATGCTCTGCAGTTTTCAATTCCTCTTCCCTGGGGAAAAAAGACTATGGGACAAATTTTCCCATTCCACTGTCACGTGATGAAGGTGATGAAGGGACAGCACTCCGAAAGCTCGTGATACCAAATAAACTTATTGGACTTTAACCTGGCATTGTGAGACTTCTTGCCATGATGTTATGCACCTTAATTAATTGGAATGCCGGAGGTTGAGGGGCAATCTGATAGAAGTCTTCGAGATTATGAGAGGCATGGTCAGAGTGGATAGCCAGAGGCTTTTTCCCAGGGCATCAGAGTCAATTACGAGGGGGCACAGGTTTAAGATGTGAGGGGCAAGGTTTAAAGGAGATGTACATGACAGATTTTTTACACAGAGGGTAGAGTGTGCCTGGAACTTGCTACCCGGTGAGGTAGTGGAAGCAAATACGATAGTGAGTTTTAAGGGGTGTCTGGGCAAATACATGAATAGGATGGGAATAGAGGGATATGGTCCCTGGAAGGATAGGGGATTTTAGTTCAGATGGGCAGCATGGTCAGTGAACGCTTAGAGGGTCGAAGGGCCTGCTCCTGTGCTGTAATTTTCTTTGTCCTTTGAGGTGGCAGTTGCAGCTTTGGCTTAACATCATACAACAAAATAATTAAGATCAACCTTCACGTTGCAGAACGAATAAGCAGCAAAGGCTGGACCAGAACAAAATTGACATCCACCAGGGCATTAGCAAAGAAACCTGCTTATTGCAGGCAAGTGGATCTGATTGCATTTGCATTTGACTGTACAATGTGTGATGATTTCACTGAGAGACAGTGTGTGGGTGGAAATAATCTTTTTCTCCCCAATAAATGGAGCACAGAATTAAGCTGATGCTGATAGCCTCAGACCAGTTAATGGATAGCACCAGGGCATCACAATCTACCAGGCACAAGGATAAAATCCATTGATCCTGCGCTCCCCATAGGGAGCCACATTTGAAGGCTCTGCAGATCATAGAATTGGTGCTGGTGTGTCGAAGTCTTATCTCTGACTCATGTTTCCTTCAAATGTCTCTCTTCTCTGCATCGACTGACAGCGTGGAATCACTGAATGCACATCCTGTTGAACGCAAGGTGGAAAATACCTCTTGCGGCCAAAGGTGCATGGGAACCGAGAGAAGGCAGCCATCCACATTGTAGCTTTCCTGGAACTTGAAATCAAGGCTGAATGAGCAATCTGCCTGGATGTTAGGAATAAAATCGCTGGTGTAGCCAAAAATGGGGATCATCCAGCTTGTAGGGGGAGAGTCTCCTGCCCATGGAGATCCAGACTAGGAAATTGCACCCAGGTTCTCAAGTACACTGTTCTCTTGGTGTTCAAAAAAATTAGTTATTAGGCAGGAAGTGATGCATGTATCTCATGACCCCCATTTGCTATCCTCAACTCATAAATCATTGAATCCCTACAGTGCAGAAGGAGGCCATTCAACCCATCGGTCCTGTACCAATTCCCTCACTGAGTGTCTTGTCCAGGCTCCTGTCCTACCCTATCTCCTTAACCCCATGCATTTACCATGGATAATTGATCTAACCTGCATATGCCTTGGGACACTAAGGGACAATTTAGCATGGCCAATCCACCTACCCTGCACATCTTTGGACTGAGGACGGAAACTGGAACACACAGAGGAAATTCACGCAGACACGGGGAGAGCATGCAAACTCTACACAGGTAATGGCCCAAGACCGGAATTGAACCTGGGTACCTGATTCTGTGAGGCGGCAGTGCTTAGCACTGATCTGTTGCTTATTCTGAGATGGGCCTTCTTATCAGTGGATTCTTGGTGTGGTAGTTAGTTAGCAAATTGACTGTAGTCATGCTCTGATACTTTCTTAATACTTGTTTATGATTGCAGCATCTAAACAGGTTACATAATAGGCATATTGCTCCCAGGCATCGTGATCCAGCTTCTCTCTCTGGAGAGCATCGAACACATTGTTGACTGATGTCAGTGCTACTCCATCATTTGGATGATCATAAGGCCTGTAACTGCACAGAGAACCAGCTGCCAGAGAAACTTACATTCCTATAACTCTCACTTCTTGCCTCTCTGTAAGTATTGTATAACATAGAACATAGAACATAGACCATTACAGCGCAATACAGGCCCTTCGGCCCTCGATGTTGCATGAAACAAATCTAAAGCCCATCTAACCTACAGTATTCCAATATAATCCATATGTTTATCTAAAACCATTTAAATGCTCTTAATGATGAGCGAGGCAAGGGCAAAAAACAGCACAGTACAGCAACAGGTCCTTCAATCCACCAACCCTTCGTTGATTACATTGTCCAATGTAGACCACCTGCCTGTATCCCTCTATTGCCCCTCTGTTTGTGCGTCTATCCAGATAAGCTTTCAATATTGCTAGCATGGTTGCCTCAACCATGTCACTTGGCAATGTATCCCAGGCTCCCACAATCTTCTGGGTAAAAATCTTTCTCTGCTCATCTCTACTGAGCCTTCCCCCCCCCTTACCTTATACCCCCTTTGGATTGTCATTTCGACCCTGGGAGAAAGCTTCACCTTATTTATGCCCTTCATAATTTTATAAACTTCTATGAGGTCACCCCTTAGCCTTTGTCTTTACAGGGGAAATGATCCCAGTTTATTCAATCTCCCCTCATAGCTAATACCTTCCATACCAGGTAACATCCTAGGTAAACCTTTTCTATATTCCTCCAGAGTCTCCATTCACTTCTCGTAGTGTGGTGACTGGAATTGGACACAGTATTCCAGATGTGACCTAACCAACATTTTATATAACTGTTACATAATTTGCCAACTTTTATCCTCAATGCCCCATCGACGAAGGCAAGCACGCATATGCTTTCTTCACCACCTTTTCTACTATGCTGCCAGTTGTAAGGATTTGTGGACCGGTACTCCCAGATCTCTCTGTGTGTCTATGCTCCTGATGGTTCTGCCATTTATTTTATATTTATTCTCACCTGAAATGGATCTACCAACATGCATCACTTCACATTTGTCTACAATAAATTCTATCTGCCATTTTTTCCACCCAATTTTCCAGCCTATCTATATCCTGCTGTTTTCTCTAACAATCTTCATTTATATCCACAGCTCCAGCAATCTTACCATCATCCACAAATATGCTAATTAGACCAGTATGTTTTCTTCCAAGTCATTTATATATATTACAAATAGCAGAGGTCCTAGCACTGATCCTTGTGCAACAGCACTAGTAAGAGACCTCCATATACACTGCTGCCTCACAGAATCACGGACCCAGGTTCAATCCCGGCCTTGAACCATCCTTCTACTGCCACCCTCTGTCTTCTATGGCCAAACTTTCAAGTCATCATTACCTCTCTTCAATGTGCCTCCTCCTTCTGTCAGTTTGTATTTATAGTTGCTATCAAGGTTTCCTTCACTCATGGTTCCTTTGATAACACTGATACATTTTTTTACATTCATTTCTCCCTGGATGTCACCACCTTCTGAGATGGTCCTTCTTATCTGTCTGGTATTCAGTTAGCAGGCAGACTGCATGTTCTGGTATACACTTAACACTTGTATATCAGTACTGCATTTAAAAAGGTTGCAGAGCAGGCATGGGGTAAAGCATTCTTTCACAGTTTGGCGTGGCTCTGCTCTTCCCAAGACTGCAAGGAACTACAGAAGGTCGTGAATCTATTATGCAAACCAGCCTCCCGTCCATCGATTCTGTCTACACTTCCTGCTGCCTCAACAATGCAGCCAGCATAATTAAGGACTGCATGCACCCTGGACATATACTCTCTTCCATCTTATTCTGTTAGGAAAAAAGATACAAAAGTCTGAGGTCATGTACCAACCAACTCAAGAATAGCTTCTTCCCTGCTGCTGTCAGACTTTTGAATGAACCTACTTTGCATTAAGTTGACCTTTCTCAACACCTTAGCTATGACTGTAACACTACATTCTGCACCCTCTCATTTTCTTCTTGTGCTTTATCCATATTGTGCACAAGAAACAATACTTTTCACTATAAACCAATACACGGGGCAATAATAAATCAAATCAAATCAGTAAATTAGATTATTATCACCTAACAGTTTTATTTCTGCGATTTTTTCAAATTACGTTTTCACACGATCCTTGGTAACTGCTGGAAACACAAAAATGCCTTTGAACTCTCAGCAACGTGTGGGTTAATACGCACCTGAGGAATGAAAAACCAATGAAGACATGGTTCCTCTCAACACTTTTAACTGTGATGAAAGAGCAGTATTCAGACTCAGGAGCAGCTGATGTAAAACACGTAACTTTTGTTTTTAAAATGAGAAAATCAACAGGGAGGAAATTTTCAGCTCTTCACGGAGCGAGTAAGTTATTAGTTAGGCCAGCTGGAAGAATGGAGCTTGAGAAGGAAACCCAAAGGAAAAATGAAGCTATTCATCATGTAGGGAGCCAGGACATTCGAAAGCTTTAATCTTCTTCAAGGGCAGATTGGAGAATGAGTTTTCGAGGAGTTCATTAACACCAGCTGCCATGTGTCATAACCAATAAAAAAAATTACCTTCAGGTGCAATGCCACTTGACTGAAGAATGTTGTTTACTTTCTCAAACTTTTTTTTATATAGGTTTTCAATGCATCTAAACAGAAGACCATCTAATTCAAAAAGGTCTTACATGTTGGATTGATCAATGGAAATAGATATGTGAAGCATACTGGTTCCTAGGATGGTGGCACCATGGAACTATCAGATCAAGAGAAGGCAACTGATCAGGTATTGACAATGTAAGGAAATTTAGAATGAGGTTTGGTTCACTTGCAGTTTGAAATGGATAGGCCACAAAAAATTGTCCCAAAATGTGCAGGTTAGATGATCATGGTAAATGTGTGGGATAGGGCTGGAGAGAGGGCCTGGCTAAGATATGCATTCAGAGATTTGATGTAGACCCATGGGCTGAATGATCTTTTCTGCACTGCAGGAATTCTATGATTCTGTGTACTATTCCATCCAGAGTCTAAGGGTGGAATTTTCCCATCTCGTCCACTACAGGAATTGTAGCAGACGGGGGAATTCTACGCACCATGCAAAGGTCTTTGATCTTGGGTGGGATTTTCCGAACTTGGAGTAAGCATGGTCAGAAAATCCCACCCATGTGTGATTATTCTCTCACTGACCCTTTTACTATCCATTGATCTCCCAGTTCACTATTGCCTCTAAAGTGTAAAGTTGATCTATGCTATCTCCGTAATCTTCCATCGTTTTTCCTCAATAAATGTTTACTTAGCTGCCTTTGACAGAGAGGCCAGAATTTTACCATCTCACATCCCCCCACCCCCCCCGCAGGAATCCCAGCTGGCAAGAGGTAGACCACGGAAAGATCAGTTGATCATGAATGGGATTTTACAGTTTTGGGATGAGTGTGGGGGTGGGTCTGGGTAAGATGCCCTGCCAAAGAATCGGTGCAGTCTCAATGGGCTGAATGATCTCCTTCTGCATGGTTTGGTTTCTATGAATCTTTTATCATTCTATTTACCTGCTTTGCACCATATCCTGCAAAACCTTGGTTACAAGAAATCTATCAATACCAGATTTAAATAACAACAGTTTCACTATTAACTCCATTTGTGAAATGGATTTCCAAACTTCTATCACCTTTTACATATAGAGATGCTTCCTAGCCTCACTCCTAAAGGCTGCGTTCTGATTTTAATGTGATGTCCTATACTCTCTAAGGAGCAGAGGTATTTCCTCTCTATCTATGTTTTCTGTTTCTGTTAATAGTTTGAAAAATGTAATCAAATCATCTCTAAATCTATGTTCAAG